>CM023454.1:44119230-44784148 GCA_013339765.2 Haemaphysalis longicornis | reverse complement strand
GGGGCGCAGTGAACGAGCACAATGTTTGGACGAAAAATCGAGCAATTTCAGCCGAAGTTCGCTTGGGCAATGCTTTTGTTTTGGAATAACTGTAATATATTCAGTAGCGACTAGAATCCACCGATTCTCAGCTGGCGACGTAGAGAATGGCCGTAAAAAAATACATGCCGACCTGCTTAAATGGCTTGCTTGGGGGATCAACACGCTAAAAAAACCAGTTAGTTTAGTGGGCAGAGGATTTCACCGCTGACAGTCATGGCATGTTTTGACGTAGCGCTTGACTGTCGCAGCCAACTTTGGCCAGTTGTACTTCTGACGAATCCTTACGAGTGTGTGGGTGAAACCCAGATGCCCCGACGAAGGGTCGTCAAGGGAGGCGTGCAGGATGTCGTCCCGTAGTGCTGGTGGCTCAACTAGAAGGTGGGTGGCTCTTGTCGGGTCAAATTCGTTATAAAATGACTCCTTTGTGCAGCAAAAACAAGATGGAGCGCTAGAAGAGCCATGGAGGACGCGAGCTGTGACCTTCGACGTACTCAATGAGCGGCAGAACTTCTGCGTCCTTCTTCTGTTCTTCGGCGTGGACTGATGGTCCCGACGCCTCGAGGGAGGGTGTATCGTCTTCCTGGTGAGCAGTAACTCGCTCCAGGGGGGCTCGTCATAGGCAATCAGCGTCGGTGTGGCGTCTTCATGACTTAAATGCGACCGTCACGTCAAACTCTTGAAGCCGCAGCCTCCACCGCGCGAGATATCCTCAGTGATCTTTTAGGTTGGCAAGCCAACACAGACAGTGGTGGTCGCTGACCACTCGAAACGCGCTGCCGTATAGGTATGAGCGGAATTTTGTGACAGCCCATATCACGGCCAAGTAATCCTTTTCGGTCGTGGAATTGCTTGCCTAAGCGCCTGATAACGTGTGACTTGGTAAGCAATGATGCGTTAAGAACCATCTTGCCACTGTACTAGAAATGCCCCAAGACCGACACCACTCGCGTCGGTGTGAAGTTCGGCGTCGGCGTCTTCGTCAGTGTCCTAAAATAGGACTAATTTGCAGGTGCCCATTAAGCTCATCGAAAGCATTCGTCTGCTCAGGGCCCCAAACAAATGGCACGTCGTTTTTTGTCAGACAAAAGAGGGGATCGGCTGTAATAGAGAAATTAGCCAGGAAGCGCCGATAGTAAGCGTAGAGGCCCAAAAATCGCGCGCTGTGCCCTTGTCAGCGGGCGTCGGGAATGCGCTCACCGCCACCGTCTTGTCGGGGTCGGGGCTGACGCCCTGAGGACTAACCACGTGGCCATTGGAATTTGAGCTGCTGAAATGCAAAGTGACAATTTTCCGGTTGGAGCGACAGTCCCGCTGAACGAATCACGTTTAACACGGCCTGCAGGCGATCGAGATGTTCGTCGCAGGTACGGGAAAACATGCCAACGTCATCCAGCTAAACAAGGCAGGACTGTCATTTCAGGCCGGACAGTACACTGTCCATCATTCTTTGGAAGGTCGCAGGGGCAGAGCAGAGACAGAACGGGAGCAACTTGAACTCGTATAACCCGTCTGGGGTGTTTAAGGCGGTCTTTTCGCGGTCGCGCTCATCCACTTCAATCTCCCATTACCCGCTGCGTAAGGCCATGGAGAAGTACCTGGCATGGCGTAGTCGGTCTAAGGACTCGCCAATACGAGGCAGAGAGTAAGCGTATTACTTTGTACTTTCGTTCAACGTCCAGTACTCTACGGAAAATCGAAGGGTGCCGAAGAGAAAAAGAAGAGCACAGAGCTACCAGACCGACCCTTCGCTCGTAAAGCCGTGCAGCCAATTGGCGGCGGCAGCAGCTTGCTAAAACCGTGAGCCCCCCAATACCATGTCATTGCTGCAATATTCAACTTTTTTCCCCTGTGGTCTGCTTTAAAGACGAGTTTTTTTGGGGTAATTAAACCCAGACATTATGGTCGGTCTGTATGTCTGTCTGTCCGTCCATGACTCGAATCAGACTCCCAGCCAAAGCAAAGTATATACTGTGCAAGAGTCTTATATACTCCCACCCTAAGGCAAACGTCTAAGCCCGGTTTATAGGTTCATACTTGTAAACTTTGTTGAACAAGAACACGACATTGGGGAAATATAAGACAGCAAATTTGTACACAAGAGATATATTCAGTGTTCCTATTTAAAAATTCATGACTGCTTGAATTTTCGATAGCAAATGATATTCTACAGCTACTGCAGAATATAAAATATCACGCGACCACAGCCACGGAAGAAGATGATTATCCACTCAAAGAGATTGGCAGGCACCCACAATGGAAGATTGCACAGAGTAAATCGGGTGTTCCACTAGCTAGGTTGGACGTTCTGCTTGAAATGCACTTGGGGCACGGACACGCGGCTCTATAAACGTCGAAGTCGGCCAACTCCATTCTCGCGCGTCACCACCGTACTGCAGCGCTGACATTGAGAAACCCGGCTTGTAGCAGTGGGACGCGGTAAATGCAAATCGCGTTGAGCCAACCCTTGCTGTGTTTACCCTGGGAAGAGCGCGACTGTATGGGAACCGCATAAGAGGTGAGCCAAAAGCAAAAAGGGAACATTTCCTTGGCTAATGGCTACAAAGACTATCGTCTTTTAACGCCGTTTGCAACGAAACCAGCAGATACGCGACCAATTTATTTGCGTGGTTGTTTGATGTTCAACCCATACCAACAAGCCCGCACGTCGACCATTGTGTAGGACGCTTCAAGTATTAGGAGATGCAATGCAGCACCCTAGCCCTTAAATGTAATGCAACCAAAGAAACGTTTAGAAGGTGGATATCCAAAATCCGTCATTGAAATGATGAAATCAGGGTGTGTAGTCAGCAGTTCACGTATGAATCATTATGATATTATTTATTATATTTGTATTCGATGAGATTTTTCGCTCTACACTGTGGCCTCCGGCGTGAGAAATCGGTGAGAAAGAAGTTGTATCGCTTTGATTCAGTGACTTAGGAACGTTCTGTATTAGTTTTTTGGGGAGAAAGCAAATCATAAGTTCTGACTTATCAGTTAGCTGAAAAACCATTTTCTAACGTGAACACCCGAATAGTCTGTAACGGATGTTGTCTGTATGAAATACGGGGCTGATCACAGGAATTAATATGTGATACATCGATTCAACCAAATGGCTGGTAAACTACCCTGAGATAGCGGGGTTTTCCGGTCCTCGTTGTAGACAAAATTACTGCAAACTTACGCCTGTTCACAGTCTTCTAATCAACCCGTGTACAGCCTGATGACCAACCTTAAAACCACGTCTTTGTAAATCACCGCAGTATGTAATCCGATCTCATCATCGGTTTGTAATCTGCAGTATCAGTGCAGTATACATGGCTTCCTACTTGCAAAAACAATAACTCTGAGAGAAATGTACACCATTAAAAGGAACCTTTATGGTTGTGTCCCAATAGCTAACCAAGAAAGTTTCCTGTTTTATTTATAACGTTTCACACTTAATATTTCTTTCTCCATTCGTTGAAGCAATGTGTAGGTATGCACGACAGTAACTGTATGCCATACACTTTTACAAATGCACATTTGCTTGCACTGAAGGCGTAATGCGCTGCTCGACCGACCTAGACCAGTGCACGGCTGGCATGGATGCTGCAGTGTTCACCCGAAAATATCAATTCTCCGGAACTCATTGTAACATCTCCAAGCGTAACTATTTACAGCAAACGTTTGAATGTATCGCCTAAAATACAGTCACAACTCGACAAAACTGTCGGTTTTAAATCTCATGCGGATATAAAAACTGTGACTGCATGAAGGTTGTACAGCTAGGGAAGGATACCGCTGTATATAGGACATACCCCTGAAAGCGTAGCTTGCTAGCATGAACCATGCACTTTTTCTGGTTCTGTTATAGTTAAGGAGCGGCGAGGCAAGTATACACTTGATACACTTGTTTAAGTTGTTAATATTGCATAGTACATCTTGGCGAAAGCACAACTACGTAGTTTAAAAAGAAATAGTCATGTTTTGTCCTAAACACCCTTAGATCCCTTATCAATAATACGTCTACAATTAGGAACAGATTTACTAATCCAAAATAGAAACTCAATAAAACTGTAGAGGCCATTATGTGCAACAAACGCCTCTGAGGTGATCACCCTCGACCATGCGCATTGCCGATATTGCAGTTAGAAGAAGTGAAACGAAAACGTTGGCCTCCGGTAAGCAGTCTAAAGTGTCATCAATTCGATGAAGCGGGTCGTCATATTTACGCCTTATTTATACATACGACTATAATCAAAGCTGAAATGGATGGACTCGTACTTGTCAGTAACAAGAATAACCCGAGTCGCCCAGAGGCTCGAAGAGGATTTAAACATAAAGCATGTCAGCATTGATTGCTTTAATTGGCTAGTTACATATTAATATTTTTATTTTGGCAAGACAAAATTTATAAACAATATTATGTGTATTTTCCTTTTTCTAATTCTATTTTATATTCCTATTTTTTATTTTATTATTTCTATTTATTTTATGAATAAGGCATGCGTACTATCTTCTTGTCATGTAACCGGTGTCTGATTGCTGTGCGGTGTTAGGGTACTGATTTGGTAAATAAAACAGTGGCTTTTCGGATCAGCAACCCTCTGTTACTTCCAGATTCATGAATGTCAACTCTCGCATTTTGATGAACCCCGTTACGTCGCTATGCAGTGAAGAGGCGTCTTGGCGTGGGGAAAATTTAGATGTATGCACTTAAAGACAAGCTAGGCAATGCCATTACAAATAGAGATAAAATAGTCACAGTAGCCGAGGATTTCTACAGTGATCTGTACATTAGCCAGGACATACAGGATAATGCCAAACGAGAAAGTAGTTAAGAGGAAGAAATGAAAAGGGGCAAAACAACTGGTGACGATCGGAAAACAGCAGACATCTTGAAGGATGACAGAAGTTGTACTTGAAAAACCATCGAGCCTGACTGCGCAATATCAACTTGCCGCTAGCGTATAAAAATCTTGGAAGAACGTGAGCATCATCTCAATTGATTAGAAAGGTGACTTGAAGGACTTGAAATATTGTAGGCCAATCAGCTTACTGTCAGTCGATTACAAGGTAGTTACCAAGGTAGCCACTAACAGAATGTCTGCAACCTTAGATTTCTGTCAACCTAAACAACAAGCAGGGTTCTGTAAAGAATATTCAACAATGAACCACATTCACACGATCAATCAGGTAATATAGAAGTGCACTGAGTGCCCTGAACTTCTTTCTATATGTAGCCTTCATAGATTATGAGAACGCAATTGACTCGGTCGAAACCTCAGCAGTCATTCAGGCATTACGGAAGCCGGGGGTAGATGAGCACTGTGTTGAAATAGTAGGAAATATCTACAATGGGTCCACAGCTACTATCAGCCTCCATAAGAACAGCAGCAAAATACCAAATAGGAAGGGCGTCAGAGAAGGAGACACAATCTGTTCGATGTTATTCACAGCATGTTTACAAGAAGTATTCAGAACGTTCAATTGTGAACAGGTGGGAGAAAGGGTTAATGCAGAATACCTCAGTAACCTCAGAATTGGTGAGGACGTTGCCTTGCTATGTAACCCGGGAGAGGAATTGCAAAGCATGCTTTGTGCACTGGACAAACTGAGTACAACCGTGCGCCTGAAAATTATTATGCAGAAAACCAAAGTATTCATCAATCACCTCGCTACATCACAGCGGTTTGAGTTAGGCAGCGAGGCACTGGAAATGGTAACGGAATATATCTCTCTAGGCCAAGTTGTGACACCGGACCCCAACCATGATGCAGAGATAACTAGAAGGATAAGAACGGGGTGGAGTGCATACGGCAGACATTCTCACATAATAAATGACAGTCTGCTATTGTCCCTGAAGAAGGAAGTGAATGACAGCTGCATCTTACCGGTACTCACCTACGGGGCAGTAACTTGGAGGCTCACTAAGATAGTTCAACTGAATTTGAGAATGACTCAGCGGTGAATTTAGCAGAAGATGATACGTGTAACACTAAGGGACTAGAATAGAGCCGCGTCGGTCAGGGAACAAACTCGTGTTAAGGACATATTAGTAGAAATTAAGAAGAAGAAATGGACGTGGCCAGGGTATGTAATGCGAAGGCAAGATAACTATTGGTCATTCGGGGTAACGGAGTGGATCTCTAGAGAAGGCACACATTGCCGGGGCGGCAGAAATTGGTCGGAGATAGCACGGGACCGGGGAAAGTGGATAATAATGGGAGAGGCCTTGGCCCTGCAGTGTGCGTAGATAGGATGGTGATGATGGTTATGGTGGTGAAGTCTCTATATAATAACATTTTCGCCCATACATCCGTATTCAAACGTACTCTATCGCTTCAGCGCCCGAGTCGCACTCGCAGCAACGTCGACTTGTCCACTTGCCGGGGGAGAGTATACGTCCGCATTGGGAAACTAAGAAATGCAGCTCCCTGTGGTGATGCAGCATTTTCAGCCCGTGCCCGAAATCCTCGTTTTTCTATGCTGGGTCTACCAAGTTTACTGGACGTACATGTAGAAGGTGTGCCCGCAAGGGCAATCGTTGATACTGGCACGCAAATTTCTATTATCACCGCTGCCCATCGTCGTATTCTTCACAAAGACCTGACCCCGCCCCATCTTGTGCTGCGCGTGTCACACATGGAGTACCGATTGCTGGGGTATGTACTGCCCTCGTCAGAATCAGTGGCCGACAAACTGTTCTGGGTTGGACCGATGCCATATGACCTTATTCTGGGACTTCATTTCCTTAAAACACACTTTGCCCTGATTGAAGGTTCAGGAGGACATCTATACCTTTAATCACCCTGTTCTCATGACGCAATCGACGAAATTAATCGGAATTCAAAATTCATACCGCGGACCTTACGGGGTTACCACGTACGGCTCCCTACGTACAGTTGATGCGAAAACCACCCCCTCCTGTTGCAGAAAGAGTACTCGATGTTTCGGAAATTTTTGAGGTGCTCCCGACAGGCGTTGTGGTTTTCCATCACACTATTGCCACAGTGGGTGCCAACCAATTTTAGCGGCCATTCACGAATTTTGCTTGATCGGCGCAGCTACATCCATAGTGCATGCCCTTTGCATTGATTTGCCGTTTCAGCGACAACCAAGTGGCTGCCTTGACCATCGACGATAACCTTGATCATTCCAGAGGTCACAAACAAACTTCAAAACCAAACCACTGTTAGGCAGTAATAATTTACGCAGATCTACAACCTGCATAGGTAAGTTAGCTTCTACGTTACCTATACTCCAATCTAGGCAGTTATACCTGGGCAACCTTCCAGGTAAGAACTGTCGAGATAGCCGGCCTCTAGAACTAGGTGTAGAGTCCCCCTATCCCGATTCAAAAACTCTTCGTTTTCACGAATAATAAAAAATTGCATACACTACGTTTGTGACACCGCTGTGCATATTGTTCTGCGCAACCTTTTTGTAATGAAGAAGGAAAAACCACAGCCCGCTGTGAAGCAGAGAACTTAAACTTCTTCGTTATCTTTGAAGTTGGAAGCAATTATAAAATGTGTTATTTTTCTGGTTTGCGCATTCATTGTTTAAATAAAAGGTGCGCTACCAAGCAGGTCAAGAGACGCCCGCATAGTGTTGAATAAAAGCTGAGCGCTTATGTGAGGAGAAGAGGTATATTTATAAAAAAGAGGGGCAAGAGAACCAGAAATAAATTTATCGAAGGTTGCAATGAGTGTGCCTGCCCTAAAAAAGGCGAAGCTCGGGACTTTTTTTCTGTTTTAGCAGTGTAGGACACACTACAACACACCTCATTAAATTTGAAATTTGTCTTTTTATATATATGTTCCGTCTTTGCTTTTCACTGTTGTTAGAAGCAGGCAATGTCATATCTAGCTGTACTTTCGTCTTCGGAGTTTACGCTATTTTTCGCACTTTTTACAAAGTGGAAGGGGTCTGGACTAGCTATAACCGACGTTAGACGGCTTCACTAACGAGTTGTCAGTAGCTCGAGCTGTCTTCTGCTCCTATTTGAGGTACGGACGAACTTGAACTCTTTTTGTAATTTTTTCAATTGCCAGGGGCAAGCCTCGACGAAGCCTGGCGTTTCTGGCAAAGCTCGAGCTCACGGAGGCCCTAAACGGTGAGAGTAACTATCATGTGCTTTCTTAAAAAACGGCGTGCACATTACCTTTAGTAACAGCAGCTCCGTCGCTAAAACAAGCAGTAAATACAACACAAAAATAACGGGGTGTGGCAAGAAGCACGCCAATAAACTTAGAACGCTCGGCCAAACTCGTAGCTGAGTTGTCAATAATGACGATGAAGGTCTTTCTTGTTGAGTACCTTTCTCTGTCGTTGGTATACGCTATCTAGTCCTCAATTTAAAATACTGAAGCTTTGTGTATTTCATGCTTGTCTGTTCGTTTGTAACGCTGCTCTTCTCCCGCAGTTTAAAACATAGCTTAAAAAGTAGTTTAAAATGTCATTCGGAGCATCGTCAAAAGAATGCTTGTTGATTGCTCTAAGTGCAACAGAGAGATCCGCCTAAGAATCTTCATAGCCGACTGAAAAACGTAGGGCCGCTATAACATGCTGTTTTTCAATATGTAAATTCGGTTACCTTATTTCTGAATATATAAGGGGCACGTGAGGAAATCCGCATTGTTTTTACTGCGCAGAACTGAGTGGTTTTATCTACAAAGTAAATTTTGTAATAGAAACAAAAAGTGTTCCACTAACATGAACAGATGCGATTGGCCAAATGTAGAATTCATTTTTTTACAAAAGTCGACCGTTTTTTTGTCTTGATGGCCATAAGCTGAACTCCTAATGAGAAATATGCTAACAATAGCACAATCTTGTAATTCGTGAGGCGAACGCGTTTGTATTTTGCGTTTGAATTTGTGCTTTTGCTGTATTTTTATCCTCAGTCTTGAGATAATAAATGTCTCAAGAAATAACCCTCGAGTTGTAGCTGAGAGCCGTGTATTGTCTAATGTGGGCATGTTTGATAGCGGAATTTAAAATTATTCAGAACGAGATAAGGTCTGTTTTTGTGTATATCCTCGCAAACAACATCTTTCGCAACTGCAACATTAATACAATACTTAAAAGTTGACCGCAAATTCTGAAAGCGATAAAAGTCCTTTTATTTTCTTTGTTCATATTTACAGGCGGCTATCAGGTAAGGTGTGGCTGGGAGCTAGCAGAAATTATTTGCAGTAATTTTAAAACGTGGCATGAAAAAATACACACAATATATATATATATATATATATATATAAATATATATATATATATATATATATATATATATATATATAATATATATATATATATATATTCATATATAGGGTTTGAAAATGAGGGGCTCGTTAGGAAATACCGAAAGAAATGTCGGCAGTCTACAGTCATAGGAGAATGGCTACACTATTTTTTACCGTTAGTGACGTTACCCTATTGTTTTTATAATAATTACGTGAGAAAGAAAGAAAGAAAGAAAAACACGCGCCCAGTGTGGGGACCGAACCCACGCCTTTCGATTAGATCTCGAATGCCTTACCAATTTGACAATGTCGGCCACTGTGTTCTCCTTCACTTTCTGGGGTATTTATATTTACTACAACTGTATCTGACACTTGAGGGTGGTAGCCAGCGTCACTCAGACTACACGGCGAGAAGGGGAGCTTCTTTTCAACCCCCGGGGCGTGACGCGAATGTCTACAGCCTGTCATAAGCGGGTGACTGGCGGGAAACCCTCTTATGCTACCTTGGCATCAAGGCTGCCAGAACCGATGCCCTCTCTAAGCTTTCGCACGATATTAGGGTTTGGAAATGAGGGGCTCGTTCGGAAATACAGAAAGAAATGCTTGCAGTCTACAACACCAAAGAAGGTTTAGGGGAATGGTTAAACTACAGTCAAACCCGTTTATAGCGAACTGCAATATGCACCGTGATTAGTTCGATGTATCCAATAGTTCGATATAGCCAAACCCGCCTATAACGAGCTCATTGTTACGAGTTCGCCATCCGCGGGACCCCACCCCCCTCACCAAATCCGCCATCCGCGTATGCACAAACTAACACGGTACAGTAGTCATTACCATACCAAAATAATCCATTTATTGCAACTACTAAAGCTACTTTCCGCCTTAACTGCCCACGTTGCAAAAAAGCGGTTATTTTTGTCTTCATTTTCGTTTTGGCGGCTTGAACTAGCATAGCATTCTCAACACGAAACATTGTTTGCACCAGTTCGAGTCCGCGCCCTGAAAAATCCAAGACGCATTGGCGGAGCACATCGACAGCCGAAAGCGCTTTATTATAAGCGTCGGGCGGGTTTCACTCGCGACATCATCGAGAACGCTGGCGAGCTCTTCCCACAGTTCAGCGATGCTGCTGTCTTGGTCCTGACTCGCTGACTGGGTGGGTTCCGTCGTGAGTCCCGCGCGTTGGAAACAGTTACGGAAAGTATTGGGCGCCACGTCGCTCCGTGCGAGGTGCAATGTCTCAGTTGCGGATCTTGCTCCGTGGTCGCGGCCAATCCTTATCTGAATCGCCGTTCCGAGATCATGCATTTCGGCGGCCATTCTAGGCGTCCAGAGTTCGATATATCGGATGTGAACTTCGTTATAAGGAATATGTTTCCCATACATTTCCGTAACATAGATATTTTTGTTCTATATATAGCATTAATTCGCTCTATCCGGGTTCGTTATAGCCGGGTTTGAGTGTATATTTTACCATTAGTGACGTTACATTATTTTTTTTAATTATTACGTGAGACAGACAGAAAAAAAAACACGCGACCAGAATGGGTACCAAACCCGCGCATTTCGATTATATCTCGAATGACTTCCCAGTTTGGCTATCTGGGCGACTGTGTTCTTCACTTTCTGGGTATTTATATTTACAGCAACTGTATCTGACGCTTGAGGGTGGTAGCCAGGGTAACTCAGACTACACGAAGAGAAGGTGACCTACGGTTAGTAGGTCACCTTCGGTTTGTAGTAGAAGGCGTACGGTTAATTATTAATTCACTAAATCATCTTGTTGTATTGTAATCAAGGTTTAGACTATTTATTTCTAGAAGTACGCGTTTGTTAGGCACACGGTTGAAGGCCTTTGTAAAATTTATAAAAACAGCGTCGGTGTCAAGGGACATGTGAAGAGATTTGTGACGGTCAGTCAATAATTCATAAAGGTGTGTTTGAGACGAAAGGGTTTTTCGGAATCCGTGTTGGTTTTGGAGCAGAAGATTGTTTTGGCTTAGGTAGGTCATTATATAATGTAAAATACATGCTCAAATAATTTGCTGCAAATAGAAGTCAGAGATATACGTCGATACTTCGTATGGTGCGTTTTGTCCCAGATTTGAACAAAGGCTTTATGTGCGCAGCTATCGTCTTTTGGCACGAAGCCAGTTTCTAGTGACTCTTAGAATATCAGGGTTATTAAGTAAGCTGATGCAGGGCAAGTAATCTTAACAATCCTTGTAGTTATGCCGTCAGGACCAAGGCTTGTAGTCGTTGAAAGTCTTTCAATTGCACGGGTCACACCATATACTGTGATTGTAATAGGCTCAAAGTGGTGTGTTATAGGGATGTGCGGTGACGTGAGGGAGTGGAGGGGGAGTTCACGCGTGAAATTACCTTGGAAATGTTTGCTGAAAGACTGTGCATTCATATTAAGGTACCATAATACCGTTTTCTGTTTCAGTTATGAAACTGCTTGGTTATTTTAGGGTTCAGCACACGCAAAATTTTTTTGGGGTCACTACATAAGGTATCCTCAAGGGTTTTGTTTAGGTATTCATCGTTAGCTTTATTAATTGCAATTTTAACTCACTACTGACTTTTTTGTAGTTTAACCAATCATCTGCGGACTTCCTCCTTGCCACCTGCCTGTACGCTCTTTTATAGTTATATATATATATATATATATATAAACAAAATGTAGCGAATAATATATTGTGATAAAAGGGCCGTGAAATAAAGATAAAGAATATATATCACTGTCAGCATTTTAGGAAATGAGATACAAATATATTCAGGATTTTCTCACCAAGATATCAAACCACGAAAATGTCGCCAATGTACCGGGTGTAAAACAGCGGTTTCAAGGAAACGTCCTTTAGGAACTGTGCTTCAAGGGTGCCCATGAATATATTTGCTATATTGGAAACTATGTTCGTCCCCATGGATGTGAAACTTACTTGGACATAGTGGTGGCATTGAATGCAAATCTTTTTATTGAAGTAATAGTATTAATAATTTTGCCAAAGTACAACTGTGAACACGTTTACTCTTGTCACAGTGTGAATTGTCGAAAACTGTGATCACAAAAATAAATTTACACCAGCATTAGGTATGTTTGTATACAAAAAGGCTACATTCAAAGTGACGAGAAAGGAATTTTCTAATATTATGTGGTCTTTTTTCACTTAAAAAATGCATTATAAGGTCTTAAATAATAAACATAATCTGGTATTTCCCAGAAATGCTGATAATTAACCTATAAGCAGCCACTTTAGACCTTTCTCCTACTCACGAGGCAGACTCTCACAGTATGCTACATAGGGCGTCCGTGGATCTTTTGTAAATTGTTACAGAACATGTCAATGTTGCCCTGCTGCTCTTAAAACCAACAAACCTCTATGCAGAAAACATTCATTATTTCCAGAAGAAAAACGTGTAGTAGATCTATTTAAAGAGGAAACGCATGTCAATTTCCAGAACCTTGAGGGAAGAAAGATGTTTCGCGACGATGTTGATTCACGTCGGTCCGAAAACAGCACATATTCTTTAAGAAATTATTTTCTCGAACACGAAGCTCCTAGTAATGTAGGCCTGTTGCCGTGACAAATTAATAAAGGGTAAAGTTAGCGCATTGCTCCGAGGTCCATTCTTTTGTCTCTCCTGCGGAAAATCAAATCAGTTGCAACTCTAGAAGAACCTAGAATATTTCTGACGATGACTTCGAATAAAAGATTAAGATCATGACCACTCCAAAGATGTTGACATAGGAGCTAGGCTTCCAGCTGTTCATGATTGGACGCCACCACCACAACGTGAAAATCATATAAATATGTATATTAAAGCGGTTAAAAAAGACAGTGAAATATAGAAAGCGCAACCCCCGCCAACTGAATCTAACAGAACGGGAACAGAGGGTCCTTTAAATTGTTAGCACTCTGTCTCATATACTCTCAAAGCTCGCTGATAAAGAAGGAGTAGTTGTTCTTATGAACCAGCGGAATTAAACCACTGAAGTGCAAAATCAATTACGTGACTAGTCTTTCTACCAGCCCCTCGCGGCGGATCCTATCTTAGAATACAAATACGCAGCCCGGTGTACCGAATGCTGATAAACAAAAATGTGTACAAGCACTTATTTCGATGCACTGCCCTACAGGCTGTCTTCATCTTCCCAAGATTCCCAATTGTAACCATCCGGCCAGGCCTATAGTATCTGGCATAGGAACCGTGAGCTGGCATTGGAACCGTGAGTGAAATTCCCCGCATTTCCCTCGTACATAAAGGGTACTACTCATTTTCTAAGTGAAACAACACGCCTCACTGTAACAAAAAATTCCCTAGTTGTGAGATTCAATTTAGCTTCATTGTATAAAAACATACCATATGTCGCGGGGAATGTGTGTTAAGAGCCCCCGAGAATTCAAAATGTGACCAACCTTATTATGCTGACAGCAACACTTCATTTATTAAAACTTATAATATTGAAATAAACAATTTTAAATGCAATGACAAGCATTATATCCAACCTACTGGCAATATCATTGGAGATGCAGCTAGGACTCAATTATTCCTACACATTCAGAAGCGCTGTTCATACACAGTTCCCGTCGAAATTCTCTTAAACAGTTTTACAAGCGTTACAGTAACGATATCTCTGGGTTTGGTGTCATGATGAGTTAATTAACCCTGAATGAAATCATAACCAATTTTAACAATTCTCAGGGTGATATCTTATTCTCACTTTATGATTCTGCTTTTAAAATCGATTTTTTTACATGCATATAACATGTGATGAACACATTTTTATGCCGATGTCAAATGCGGGCATGGGCACATCTTTTTTTGTCCTCTCTTTCACACCTGTTACAAGGTGGGAAGAGGAAAATTACCTTGTATCTTTTCTTTAGTGGCTCAATTTTTGGCTTATTCTCCCCTTTGCTTACCAAGGTTTTGTTGACTGCCAAAAGTTATTTCTCTCTTATTTCAACGAGCACTCAATAAGTATTCTGATTCGCCACATGCATTACGTGGGCCTCTGTTCTAGCAGTCTTGGTGCCATAGGGAGCTCAAGACGGTTCAATGCTGGTCGACTACTCTCGACATATCGTAGACAGTAGAGTCACTGCCAGGGCTCAAAAAGAACGTCCCCTTTAGCCCCAGTAGTCCAAGTGGTGCTGGCTACCACCCCAAGCTCAGGACACAATAATACCTTAAAACAAATTCCTCACAATGTTGCGGAAGAAAATAGCCCCGCCGGTAGTGTACTGGTCATTGCCCCATCCGGCATTCTGGAGGTCGTGGGTTCGAATCCCACCACGCGGGCGTTTGGTCCTCAACTTTTTTTCCTGTGTTACCAAATTCTTTATCTGTTTCAATGACCCACGACATTCTCCTCTTTGCTTTCCGAGGTTTCCTTGACTGCCAACCGTTATGTCTGTCTTATTTAACGAGCCGCTCATTTCTTATTCTGATTCGCCTCAGCTCTTGCAGTGTTGGTGACTTAGGGTGCCTAAGAGGGTTCAATAATGGTTGACCACTTTTGACATGTCGTAGACACTTGAGTCACGACCCGGGGGTTAAAAAGAACGTCAACATCACCCCGAGTAGTCAGAGTGGCGCTACTATCACCCCTAAGCCAGACAACTAAAATACCTTAACGTGAATTCCCCAGAAAATGGCGGGGAAAATGGCACCGCTGGTAGCGTAGTGGTCATCGCACCAGACCGGTATTCTGGAGGTCGTGTGCTCGGATCAGACCGTGAATGGCACTTTTTCCAACACGTTCTTACTGTCTTTCCGAATTCTTTATCTGCTTCAATGACCTAACACATTCTCCCCTTCGCTTTCCGAGGCTTTCTTGACAGCCCACCTGTATTTCTGTCTCAAATATCCAGGAAAAAGGAGAATAGCACTGGGAACGACAACTGCTACTTTGAGATATATATTTGTATATATATATATATTTATGTATATATATATATTGCTACAGTGCAAAGGGTTTATTTACAGCCGTAAATAGGATTAAGTGCGCTGAAGAAGGCGGCCACCGATCCTGCGGTCAATACAATTGTGGTTTGTCAGCCACTTCCTCTTCTGCTCCACCCCTTGACGCATACCCCGCATGGGGATTGGTCGCAACTAGTTCAACGTTGTACAGTTTCGAGCGTGACCCTTCCCCCTGCGCAGAGAAAGCCCGCCAGGCGAGGCAGAAAGAAGTCACAGGCGAGGATGGAATGTCTTCATCCGGGAGACGTGGGTGAGTTCAGATTTGCAGCTTCTCCGTGCAGGGGTGCAAATCACTCTCAATTTCTCGGAAACGTGCCATATCTCAATACACCTATCACGTCAACAATACACCGATCAGCTCAGTCCTATAATATTAATAGCTGGGGTTCACATGACGTCATCGCTTTCTTGGTCAACGCATATCGACACCATTTGCTCGGAGGCCTAACGTACCCTCGGATATCTTCGCCGTAACCTTAAACCTGCTTCTCAAGAAATAAAAAGACAGAATCAAGACACACGCTACTAATGCCGCCTCACAGAATATCCCCCCGCTTAAATCACACTTGCCCATTAGCTCCGATAGCCGGCGGAACATCAGCATTTCCTTCGTCATTTTTTCCTAACGCTAATACTCTATGGAACACTTTACCCGCCGACATCGTCACATGCTCCAATAACAAGCAATTTAGAGATAAGCTTGAAAAGACGTTCAAATAATGCATTAACGATGTAGTTCTACTTTTTTGTCTTGATGGTCCTATTGATGCTTCAGCTGCTTTTTTCTTTTTGAATTCTGTTCGCTGACTTCACTCTTACCTTTGTACATTTTTTTGTAATTTTTACTTAAGGTATTCTTTGCTTGTATTTTCCTGCCTTCATGTTCACCTTCTTGCTTTTTTTTGTTCGTTCAAGTGTACTCCTGCAAACCCTGTTATCCCCCCCTCTTTATGTAATGCCGCCGGGCGCTTAAGGGTAAAATAAATGAAATGAAATGAAATGAAATACATGAAAAAGAAAACTTACAACAATGTCGAAACCCCGATTGTTGCCAACGTTTCATCAAAAACACACCCTCGTTGCGGCAACCAGTGGCCTGGCTGGCCGGCTTTATATCGGGGTAGGTCCCCAGGTGACAGCAGAGAAGGACGTGGAATTGAGAAAGTGGATTGATTTGGGAGTATGTCGGGGGAGATATTGAAGGGGAAAGAAGGTTGTATAGTTGGAGTGGCATAGTAGGTAAGAGGGAATTCAGCCGGGGGTTGATATTCCGGGAAATTCTTGCAGAGAAAGGATGAGAGAGTGTTTGTTGCCCAGCTGTGCGGCATACCGAAAGGTTCTCAGAAACGCCCGAAGCAGAACCGGTGGTGAGAGGAGTCCCTATCGCAAACTATCTGCAAGCCTCACTTCAAAAAAAAAAATGTTGAGAAGCGGGGAAACAACTAGGTCGCTGGAAAAAGAAAAACGGAGGAAAACCAGAAGAATACACACACCAAAGGAAAAACAATAACCCCACAACTGAAATGGCACGTGTTACCAACAGAAACATTCCTGGAACAGGCGTTTCCTGAAACTCAAAGACGAAACATAAATTAAGAGGGACGTCCGGGCCACAAGACAAAGCATGGCTAAATAGACTAAAAAAAACAAAAATAAATAGAATTCTACTGAAATGTTTGGAGGGGTGAGTGCGCGTACAAAACCGGAGCCAAGGAATGAAAACAAAAGGAAATACGACACCACATAGGGAGCAGAGGGAGGGGTCATATTCTTTGGACAAGGTGCAAGCAAGACAATGCGTAATTCTGTATTCCCTGCGAATATTACTAGGATTCCAAGTTGCCCCTAGACGCATTATTTGCAGCAGGTTCTTTGCAGTTGATTTTGTGAATGAAAGAGAATTGTCGGTATTTCCTGTCCGTGGGAGACCTAATGCGGTGGCGCAGAGGTACAGCGGTAGCTCAAAGATACAGCACTGGCCTCGTATGAGGAAAGTACTGGGTTCGAATCCTGGTTCCGCCGGGCACCAGCCCGTTTCTTTAATGCGTACAGGCGTCCATGTTCGAGTGCGGACCCTTGAAAGGGGAATCCACGTCTGGAAAGCTGCCTTTACCCTATCGAGGGCACCCTTACTCTTGTCTATCTGGCGGGGCTCCCGGCCATCACGCCGCGTTGCGCCATTGCCGGGGGTGAAAGAGAGTGGCGGCATGTCCTGCCACAGGCGGTTGCGAGTTGAGCGTCCATCGTGGCTGTGGAAGGCACCATGTGAATTCGTGCTCCTTGGTGGCGCCGGGCACCTACCGGTAAAATAGGTACAAGCGACTTCCCGGCCGGGCGCTCGGCCGTTGTGTGGGACTACAAACCTTGGGAAGCTCACCCGGCTTTCACGGGAAATCGCCTCTATGGAAAGGGGCAGCTGCAAAAACGCAACAATTTATATATACATATATATATATATATATTGCCGCGAACCATACATTGGGTTTGTTTATTTGTGTTTTGCTTTTACCGCCCGGCTGCGCTGGTCTGTGTTATCTCTGCGCCAAGGAAAGCGCGTGTTCCATTCTTTCTTTCTATGCCGCATGTGTTGTCTTTTGTAATAGGGAGAGCATTCCGATCTAACGTGAACAGCCCAGAACAATCTTCTTGGATCTTCTATGTTCTCGATGCGAATCGACGTTTCGAGAACCACGCGCGCCAAAAGATAAAAAGCCTGCAGTGCGGACGCCGGGGCATTCGATTCGACGACACTCGCCTGTGCAAGTCACTTTGTTGACCGCTGATTCGCCGCCTCTGTATTCTTTTGAGTTGTTAGGGGAGCACAAGTTAGCTCTAATAAACGTGTTTCTCATTCAAGACAACTGCATCATCCTTGTCTTCGTTACATCTGGTAGAGGTGCGGGGTACGCACCCTTCATGCCCACTACAACCTCGGGAAGCCGCCAAGCCAGTCCAACAAGAGCCAGCCTCCGCCTGCAAGATTTTCCACCCGAGTTTGGTTTGATGCCAGAAGGGCCCAAGAAAAGGAACGCTGCAACCAACACCATGGTGCAAGAAACAACGTCGCCAATAGTCCTGCAGCAGCCCCGGGATCCGCCATCGTTCCGGGGAGCCCCGCTGAAGACCCCGAAGAATGGTTGGAAAAGCTGGATCGCGTCCGCATCTTCAACAGGTGGGACGACGAAGAAGAAACTTTCCGGCATGTCTTCTTTTACTTAGAAGATGCTGCTCGAACTTTGTTCGAGAACCACGAGAGTTCTTTGACCGACTGGACTCACTTCAAAAGGGAGTTCCTTAAGACATTCACTACCGTTGTGAGAAAAGAGAGAGCTGCACTTATGCTTGAAACTCGGACACAACACCCCAACAAAGGGGTCGTGATCTTCGTTGAGGAGTTGAAGCAACTATTTCGCCGCGCGGACCCCGAAATGACAGAAGAAAAGAAGTTACGTTCTTGATGCGCGGTTGTGAAGGAGGAGCTGTTTGCTGGACTTGTCCGCAACCCGCCCAAAACCATCGCCGAATTCGTGACCGAAGCCAGCACAACTCAGAAGGCTCTCGAAATGCGTGCTAAGCAGTATGACCGGAACTTTGTTGGCGCGGCCAGTGCGAACTACGTCGACAACATGCGGATTCCGGCTGATAGCCTACGCGTGACCATCCGCGCAGTAGTGAGAGAGGAGCTGCGGAAACTTTACCCGACGACGGCGCAACCCCAAGTCGCTTGCCTAACTGACGTGATCCGAGGAGAAGTTCAAAACGCTTTGAAAACTTCTGTGGCATCGGAATTACCCTGCGAGCCCCAAGCTATGACGCACTCCGCGGCTGTTCACCGACCCCGCCCTGCTCCAACACGTCGTCAAGGGGCACGTCGTCAAGAGGCCCCGCCCTACCGCCGCCCACTGTCGCCCGCCCGACCCCCGGTAGCACAAACCCAGACGCCGAGGAAGACTGACGTATGGCCAACACTGGATAATCGTACTCTGTGCTACCACTGCGGAGAGGCCGACCAAATCTACCGTCGCTGCCCATACAGGAGACTCGGACTACGTGGTTTCTCCGTCGACGCACCACGAACCCGACCCGGCCAGCACCCATCTGAGGTTGAAGAATACCTGTCGAACACCAGCCGTGGACCCGCCCGTTTATACCGTTCGCCATCGCCGTACGCGTACCAGTCGCCGGCCCACCGTAACAGTGCAGACTTCGCACGTGGAAGGTCTCCCAGCCCACGCGGGGGAAACTAAAGGCGGCAACTTCTGGAGGTGATGTTGCTTTACGGCGAAAAACTGGAAACCCTCCAACTACGCAAGGACGCGCTGAAGACAGTGATTCACGACATGCCCTCATCCCGACGACCCGACCTAACCCTGACGAGACTCCCGAACACGACGACAGCTACACGGCGCGACGCGTACCCGACCTGTCCGAGACGTCCGTTGAGAAGATGACGACAATGACGATGCACAGTGCCCGACAATCCACACGTACAGGCAGAGATACGACGCCCCGACGAACCCGGAACTCGAGGAAGACTGCATCTGACGTCAGGGTGTCCATCGACGGCTTTGACGTAGTCGCCCTCGTAGACACGGGAGCTGACTATTCAGTAATGAGCGGACCATTTGCGTCTAAACTGAAGAAAGTTATGACCAGATGTGACGGTCCGCACATACGCACAGCAGGAGGCCACTCGTGACGCCAAGTGGAACGTGCACATCGCGCGTCACCATAGACGGCACAACGTACCCTGCGCGTTCGTCTTCTGCCTAACTGCTCCCGCGACGTAACTCTTGGAATGGACTTTTTGGTGGGCAACGGTGCAATAATCGATCTGCAGACTAAGTCAATAGCTTTTTCCCCCCATCACTCCATGACGCCGGAACCGAACCCCGAACGACGTGTTGCTGTAAGGATTGCCGATGATCCTGTCACCCTGCCACCCCGCGCAAGCTTGATGTCGCAGTCTACTGTGAAGATGCTGCTCCTGACGTCGACGCTATCGTAGACACTGATCAAAGGGTGCTTCTCGACAGTGGTGTGTCTGTCGCAAGAGGCATTGCGCACTTCAAGGAACACCAATCCCACATTTTGGTTACTAATTTCACCGAGGAGTATCAGCATTTAAACAAGGGCGCGGCAATTGCATTCCTCGAAGAAACGCAAGAAGCAAGTGACGTGATCGCGGTCGCCGACTTTGAACTCACACCCGTAGAAACCTTCAAGCTCCCGCAGGCCTTCGACGTGAATGCGGCGCTACCGCATGAACAACGGAAAAAATTATTGGCTTTGCTGCGTCGCTATAGCGAATGTTTTTCGTCAAGCGCAAATCTACGTCAGACCCCTCTAGCGAAGCACCGAATAATAACCGATGATGGAGCCCGAGCTACCCGACAGTCACCGTACCGCGTCTCTTCACACGAACGGGAAGCTATCCGCACTCAAGTCGACGACATGCTCAGCGACGACATTATACAGCCATCGAAAAGCCCTTGGGCTGCGCCCGTCGTACCCGTAAAGAAAAAAGACGGCACAATAAGGTTTTGCGTTGACTACCGGCGACTGAACAAAATCACAAAAAAGGACGTGTGCCCCTTCCCCCGAATCGACGACGCTCTCGACCACCTCTGCCACGCGAAGTACTTCTCATCGATGGACCTGAAGACCGGCTACTGGCAAATTGAAGTAGACGAGAGAGACCGAGAGAAGACTGCATTTATAACCCCAGACGGCCTATACGAATTCAAGGTGATGCCCTTTGGTCTGTGCACAGCACCAGCGACGTTTAAAAGAGTCATGAACACTGTGCTAGCTGGCCTTAAGTGGCACACCTGCCTCGTATACCTCGACCACGTAGTGGTATTTGCCCGGACTTTCGACGAACACCTTGAAAGGTTGGAGTCTGTACTCGAGGCCATTCGTACGTCGGGGTTGACGCTGAAGCCTGAAAAGTGCCGTTTCGCATACGGGGAACTCAAGTTCTTGGGCCACGTCGCCAACGCCGCGGGAGTCCTACCTGACCCGGCGAAAACTTCAGCCATTGCGAACTTCCCAAGGCCGCAAGACAAGAAGGGCGTGCGAAGATTTCTCGGGCTGTGCGCATACTACCAGCGCTTCGTCGCAAACTTCGCACGCATTGCAGAGCCACTCACGCGCTTGACGAAAGATAGCACCCCTTTCAGCTGGGAGAACGACCAAGAAAAAGCATTCTGCGAGCTGCAAAAACGCCTGCAAAGCCCGCCCGTGCTCGCTCATTTCAACGAAAATGCCGAAACAGAAATGCACACGGACGCCAGTGATATAGGCTTGGGTGCCGTCCTTGTCCAAAAGCAAAGCGGCTGCGAAAGGGTAATCGCCTATGCCAGCCGTGGTCTGTCGAAGGAGGAGAAAAACTATTCTGCCTCTGAGAAAGAGTGCCTAGCTATTATATTGGCGATTTCAAAATTTCGCCAATACATGTATGGAAGGCCATTCAAGGTTGTAACAGACCACCATGCACTGTGTTGGCTCGCCAATTTGAAGGACCCCTCTGGCCGTCTTGGGCAGTGGACCTTGCGCCTGCAGGAGTTCGACGTTACAGTCGTTTATGGAGTCCTCTCCCTGAAACGTCAGTAAACTTATTTTTATTTTCTAAGTCTTTCTCGTTTGTCTCTGTCTCTACTAACCTTATTTTTTCGCGCTCTGTGTGAGTTTTTATCTTTTCAGTCTATATATATATATATATTATATATATATAAATATATATATATATATATATATATATAAATATATATATATATATATATAAAATATATATATATATATATATACATACATGTAAACTTGAGTGGAGAAAAATTCCCGCCGCGTGGGATACGAACCCACGACCTGAACCCGTGGGTCCGTATCCCACGCGGCGGGCTTTTTTGTATGCGTTGGCGGAATGCAAACCCTAACCTTCAGAATACGCGTCCGGTGCGGTGACCACTCCGCTACCTGTGGGGCTATTTTCCCCTCTACTTTCTGGGGTATTTATAATAAGGTATTTTTATTTCCTCTTTTGGGGGTGGTAGCCAGCGGCAGTCGGAGTACTCGGAGTGATGGGAAGTATATTTTTAACCACCGTTCTGTGATATTTATAATATACATACATACATATACATATAAAAAACTCTTCGAACATTTGGGGCTGCTTGAATTGAAAATTACGTGCCCTGCGATTCATAATGTGTCTCGTGATTCATCTGTGTACAATATGGCAGAAAATGTTTTAGGTTGTTTTTTTTGAACAAGCCCGCAAACCAGCATTCTCTCCATGCCTATCATGTTTGGTATCTGAACCACCATCTGTTATAATACGCATCAGCACATAAATATTTCCCGCTATTTTCAATCATGCATTTCCCGCTACAGTAAATAAAAAAAACCGCAGATGGCAGTTTCGCTTTTTTTAGCACTGAGAAAATTTCTCATACGGCCTATGACTTTATGATGCAAAAAAATACAGCTTTCTTAGGACGCAAAATTACCTGAGAACACACTCTATGTATAGCCATGAGACTTACATTAACCCAATTCTGAAAATACAAGGGATGAAATCATCTCATTACAGAAAAGAACGACATCAACTACAAGTCTTTTTCTATATCAGCCCAGAAACATCATGCTTGAAACCATCATCATGGATAGCTTGGAAGGGATACCAATACAATGTACATATTGTTACGCTGTCTACTCACGGTCCACAAGGTGAAATGTCCCAAGGAACTGACCAAGGAATTTAAGGGAATGTGTTGCAAGGGCAAGAAAGGCGACATTGCTAGCGTTCGCGGCTGCAGTCGGACATACCGAGCTACCGCCTTGCTGACTTTGCAATAAACCGTTGTTCCCCGCACGTAACAATTGTGGTGAGGTGCGGGGTACGCCACGACCGATCATCAGCACATCCAGGTTCTTCGCCGGAGCCGACGAATCGATGGTCTACTACCATCGCTGCCGGAGATTCCCAGCGAACCAGCTCAGTGCGTGGCTCCACTGACCACCTTGCAACATCCACGAGAGCCCCGCGACTTCTCTGGCGAATCCGGTGAGCATGTCGACGATTGGCTACGGCACTACGAACAAGTAAGCCGATACAACCGATAGGACGCGACCATGCAGCTCGACAATGTTCCGTTTTCTCTGCCTCACACAGCGTTGTTTTCGTTCCAAAATAATGAATCAACCGTCACCCGTTGGGATAGCTTTGTAACAGAAATCAGGAAGCGTTTTGGTGACTCCGAAGCTAAAAAAAAGCCGAACAGACCTTGCTACAAAAAGCTCAACTCCCGCGGGAAACATGCATGGCATAGATTGAAGGTGTGCTGCAGCTCTGCCGGATCTTAAATTCGGCGATGTCTGAGGAAGACAAAGTGGGTCACTTTCGTAAAGGCATCGCCGAGATGTTTACAACTTTCCGATAAGTAAAGATCAGCTGAACACTACGGCCGATGTGGTCCAGCACTGCAGGACGGTTGAAGTTTTGAAGATGCGGCGCGTTACGACCAAGTTTGGACGTCTTGCCAATGTCACCACGGTCGTTGCAGTTGATGTGGCCCCGTCAGGTGACCTCGCTGAGATTGTACGGCGTATCGTGCAAGAAGAACTCGTACGGCACGCAGAGTTGACTCAGCGGTCTGATGACGATCGCGATGGCTGTGCAATGCAAGAAGAGCCCTTGAACGCTTTCCCAACCAGGAACACCCGGTCCAACTCAATTTCGCTCGCGGATCCCCGGGAGCTGGCACCTCACCTCGACCGGGATATGAGGAGCCGTAATGAGCACCTCAACCCGCCATACCTACCCCAGTACCCAAGCTATGTCGGACGCCCTAACCTCGAGTACAGAGTCGGTCAGACCGAGTTTCGGAGAGAACCTCTTGTCAGCTATTTTTGCGGATGTGTTGGCCACATTGCGCGTTATTGCGGCCGCCGTCGCCAAACACCGAGATTCGAACAACGGCCCGTGTTGTCGCGCACTACCTACCCTCGCGGTTTTCGGGGCTACGGACATCCGCAGTCAGCACTTTCCCCTTGACAGGAGGCATTCGAGCAATCTCGTCGCAACAACTCGTCGGCCTCTGACAGGAGTGTCACACCCCCGGCTCAGCGCCTGCGGTGGTCCCCCTCTCAATGACGTCGCTCGCCCCCGCCGGGAAACTAGCCGGCGCGGCCGATGGGGGTGAGGTCGCCGGAGAGCCTTTTTCGGAAATACCTCTGCCTGTCTTAATGTTAAAGAACAACAATGTGGACGTTATAATTGACGGAATTCCCGTAAGCGCTTTGGTGGACACTGGTTCTACGGTTTCGGTTATGAGTTTGAGATTTAAACAAAGTTTACGATGAAAGGTGATGTTTCATTGGGATCAACCTGTTACATTTGGTGGAGTTGGAGGCGAAGTGTTGTGTCCGCTTGGCACTTGTTTAGTAGAAGTGCATCTTCGTGGAAAGGTGTTCAAGACAGAATTCACTGTACTCCCCCTTTCCACACACGATGTCATATTGGGTATTGACTTGCTGAAAGAGTGTGGCGCTACTGTTGATTGCGCGAATGGAGCAATTCTCCTGCCAGATGATGTTCCTTCACCCCTCATGGACGATTGCACTGATATCGCCGCTATTTCTGTATTGGAAGACTGTGCCGTACCAGCACTTTCGGCAAGATTTATTGTTGTTACTTCGCCCACAATCCGTTCAGGCACGCACGAAGTATTGGTGGAGCCAGTACATGAACGCTATGCCAAAACGAACCTACTTGTTGCGCGCTTTGTCGTCTCAGTTGCTTATGGCTGTGACAGATTGTGTGTGGCGAACTGCTCGAACGAAACCACCGTGCTTTCCCAGGGCATGAAAATTGCTTCGTACGACGAATATGCCCCAACCGCAATTTCTGCACTGACCGATGCCCCAGTTCATTCTCTGGATCCTTCTCCCCAGGAAGCAAAGTTCATTGGAATGATTGATAAATCTCTCTGCTCTGACGAATGCCGGTCTCTGTTGAGGATTCTTTCCCGGCACTCTGCCGTATTTGATTTTTCCCAGACCCGCACCAAGCTGTCGTTTCCAAAATCACGGCCGCACCACGTCATAAATACCGGATCAGCACCACCAATTACGCAGAAACCTTATCGAGTATCACCATCCGAGCGCAAAGTTATTAACGACCAAGTCGGCGAAATGTTGAAGCAAGGCATGATTCAGGAGTCCTCGAGTCCTTGGGGAGCGCCCGTTATGTTGGTGAAGAAGAAAGACGGCTCTGGCAGTTTTGCGTTTACTACCCGCCACCTGAATGCTGTCACAAAAAAGGATGTATATCCTCTACCAAGGGTTGACGACGCTGTTGACTGCCCCACTCAGCTTCTTACTTTTCTTCCGTCGACTTAAGATCCGGATTCTGGCAGATTCCTATGCATCCAAGCGACAAAGAAAAGACGGCTTTCGTCACCCCAGATTGACTATACGAATTTATTGTTATGCCCTTTGGCTTGTTTAATGCGCCTGCCACCTCCGAACGCTTTATGGACACAGTTTTGCGTGGTCCGAAGTGGAACATATGAATGTGCTATCTGGATGATGTCGTCATTTTCGGTCGCACTTTCGACGAGCATAATTCCCGCCTATCTTTTGTGCTTGACTGCATACAGAATGCCGGCCTCGTATTGAACTCAAAAAAATGTCGCTTCAGCGAGCGCCAAGCCCTTGTCTTAGGCCTTTTGGTTGAAAAGGATGGTGTGCGACCAGACCCGAACAAGACTGAGGCTGTTGCGTCCTTCAAAGAGCCAGTCTGTAAAGCATTTAAGAAGTTTTCTTGGCCTCTGCTCGTATTTTCGACGTTTCGTGCCCAGATTTGCTGACATTGCGTCTCCCCTAACGTGCCTGCTTCAAAAAGATATCCCTTTCATCTGTACTCCAGAATGTGAAGACGCTTTCCGCCAGTTGAAGTTTGTGCTTACATTGGGTCCAATCCTGCGCCATTTCGACCGCCTGGCCCCTATAGAAGTTCAGACGGACGCTAGCGCAGTGGGAATTGGTGCCGTGCTAGTTCAACGTCCTGATGGCCGTGAACACGTTATTGCTTATGCCAGTCGTTCGCTGAGCAAAGCCGAGCGTAATTACACGGTCACGGAGCAAGAGTGCCTGGCAGTCATATTCGCGACTCAACGCTTTCGCTCTTACGTTTACGGCCACAGCTTTACACTAGTTGCGGACCATCACTCACTGTGTTGGCTTGTGAACCTCCGCGACCCTTCAGACCGTCTTGCACGGTGGGCTTTGCGTCTTCAGGAATTCAACTTTACGGTCACCTCAAGAGCGGCTGCAAACATTCCGACGCCGACTGTGTCAGCCCAGATCTATATCTATATCAGCCCAGAAACATCATGCTTGAAACCATCATCATGGATAGTTTGGAGGGGGTACCATTACAATGTACATATAATAGTCCCGAAAAAGCGGTCTTCACCAGTGCCCCAGACAGCAGCTGATCAACAGCAGCCGAGATAGCAGCCGACGTCGTTCTTGTGTTGCCTAATCCTCTCCGGCAGAGAGGATTAGGCAACACAAGAACGATGTCCGGAAACCGAATAGAGTTTGCACCGCAGTCACCCAACACTGTGCAGTGGCCGAAACACAAAGTTGACTTCTCCGGAACAGCCATCCTCGAAAGAGAAACGAACTGGAGGAAGCGGCTTTTCCTCGAATCGTGGCATATCCAACGCACACCTGGGAATGTTAATCGCTCACTTGGCACTGTCCCCTCGGTGTACACACACAGATTACGTGCCGCAGCGAGGGGCTTTGTCACAGGCCAGCAAATGTGAGACTATCAGATGGAGCTGCAGCGTGGCCACTGTCACCCCTGAAGAAAAAGCCCAGCAGGCTTCGAAACGTCGGGTTTTTGGCCTTTTTGCTTTGTATTGGTTGGAGCCTAATTAAATCTCAGTTCAATGACTGGCACATTACGTATTCCGCTGTGCGTATAAACTTGATGGCTTCTGTTGTTTTCACAAGTATTTAAGGAAGTGGAAATTTATGCTCCATTCGACATTCCTTTTTTTAATTTCAAGATACTAACAAATCTTTATACTCCGCCAGGCCTGAACATTTCTTTGGGGCATTCAATGCCCACGAGACCAGTATTACTGCTTTCAACATGTTTTGTGGTACTGGCCGCGTTCTTCGCGACAGTGGCCTAGACATATTGTCGTACCGATGAAAATAGGAAATAAATAATTACACCAGTGCACCTGCGGCCAGCTTTAGATAAATGTGAAAAGGGTTGCCGCAGGAACTGAGACTGTTTACAGAAGCTACAACCATGAAACTGCCGACGAAAACCTGCCATTGTTTACCCCATTTCTCGCAAGATAAAAGCTAAACCGCACGAATATGGTAGAGTTAAATGTGTAATGATGGCCGAGAATTACGTCAAAAAATTGTACGCAGCCAACATGGTCTTTCTGCTGTTTCCTAAACAAAATGTCCCTGCGAAACATGAAGGACTGAAGCCTCCTCGTTGGTTAAAAGAAGCGTTTCGCATAACTATCAAAATAGACAATGTGAAAAAGTGAAAAAACTGAAACGCTGAAGACATAATTCTAACTTCGCGTCACAAAGACTATAATTCTGCCAAGAGTATTATTGAAATTGAGGCGGGCGGATAATTTATGTGCTAATAAATAATTGTAACACTATCATTTGAAAAAGGCGCCAAGTTGTTATCACAACTGCTTCGCTGATTTTCGTTTAGATGAATGGATAGAAATAACAGTATATTTAGCCTATTCTAAAGACATTGCTCTAGTGTCCTATTTACGTACAATTGATAGTTATTTGTCAGGGCTTATTAAACTCTCTGTTTCTCTATATTGTGTGACTGCCAAAAATGTTTAAGCATCATATATTTTATTCGACTTGAAAACTGAGCAGTCACATCGTTTATTCCTGCTCTAAATTTGAAAGGCCACCTGTATATTTCACTGATTTAGATTTTTCTGTGCCCTTCGTGCATAAGAAAAAAACAATCATTACCCGCTAGGTTAACACGTTATTCGGTAAAAGAATTTCTCATTATAGTTCTGTTCCGAGCTTTTGTATAAGAAAAACATCTCAAAAGTCATTTTCAGATTCGTTTTTTTCCTTCAAAAAAGGGAAAAGCTGCTCTTTTTGTTTAGCATAAATATAAAATATTTACGTTAAGGATTACTGGCTGTTTTTCTTCTCTCTTCAGGATATAAGAAATTTCATGTCACTTGTCCTCGGTTTGGCAAATCGTGATTGTGTTTCGCACGACATGTGCGCACACGCTTAGGGAAATTTTCTAAAATGTTTCGACTTGGCCAATTTTTCGATATGCGAGTTCGAGTTAACGAGGTAATGCTGTGTGTAAGTTAAAGTGTCTATATATATATATATATATATAGTATATATTATATATTATATATATATATATTAAATTTTTATAGTTTTTCAGTGGCGAGAAAAAGATACTCTGTACTTTTGTTCATTGAATCACCTAGGTCTTTTACTGTCCGCCATGGGAGCTAGGCTCCTGAAGATTTCTTCACCTTTAGAATACCCATTTTTTCTACTGCTTTGCCAAAGCAAAGTAGAATATATTTGTATATACAGTATTCAATATACCTGATTTGTATTGCATTTAGTTACATTACTTGATTTATATTGCATTTATATTTGTAATCAGTGCCACTATGCTCCTGGTATTTTTGCTGATATTTTACATTCGCTAAACGAGCAAGCAGATCCGCGGAGCCTGGCCACGTAGCGCCTGGTTTTCCCGGGTGATCCTAAAAGGTATAGATTAGAAAAACCGTCATACAATTTTCGTTGCCACTCGGATTCTGCAAACAGCATTTGGCCACACCAGGGAAAACGCTTTCCCAATCTTGGTAGCCATCAGATGAAGTTCTCTGTTTGTTTCCGCTCCATAAAGGACAGCATATTTGACCACCACGCACTGTTACTGTATTCGTGTTTCCTTTGTCGGTTGTACTAACTTAATTAAACCTTCTGATGGGCTTCTTTCGTTCGACGCGCAAACGGCACACATATGTAAAAGATGTGCAGCTACTGCCTGTATGTTGGGAAATCTAGAATATTTTCCCTTTCTAGATTTCAAAGGAAACCCTTATAAAACATTGGGGTTCACGTTTGTTCATACGGCATGCGCAGTCATTTCACTTGCTCACCTACCTGGAAGAATAGAATCAAAAGTATTGTAAAAATACATTACGAAGAGTGTTCGTTACAGGTTCCACGTGCACATGACGAAGACGCAACAGGGTGAGCCAACGCAGCGGCATCGTCATCGGCGTGAAGCTAGGGAAGTGCGCGAGACATTCGGGCGGCTGGACCGCTGATCCTTTTGCAACTTTTTAGTTTCTCTTACTATCCGCTGAAAAGGTAATAAACCCGCAATAACTTTCGGTTTATTCTGCGGATTCTATCCTCGTGTACTTAGTCAGCTTCACTCCGTGTATCAGCAATCCTGAAAGTCAGGCGCCACACCCTGCCTTCAACTGATGCGTCAGCCATCACTAGTTCTGCCCTAAGCACGATATCACCTTAACCATTGCCTGTCTTCTGCTCCGGGGCGATCCGTGAGCGTGACTCGGTGATGGTCGCTGGCGCAGATGACCAGTACGTCGAAGATTGGCTTTGTGCTTAGGAAAGGGTAAGCGCACACAATATGTGGTACGATGACATGAAGCTAAATAACATAAGTTCCTGCTTGATGGGACCTGCCAAAAAGTGATATCATGACCACCCAGCTGATCGCGCAGCCTGGATGGCATTCAAAACGAACGTTTCCGTGGTATATGTCCGGCCATTGGTTCGCAATCTTCGCGCGGAGTAGCGTTTCAGAGATCGGGCTCACGAGGCCGGTGATAACTTTACCAGCTAGATCGAGGATATTGTCGACCTTTGTAGACGCGTGGAGTCTTCCATGCCTGAGAAAGACACCATCAAACACATGCGGGGGGGAGAGGGATAGATGAGAACGCGTGCATGATGCTGCTGGCGAAAAAACCCTCAAAGCGCCAGGCTTGCACACCAACCCGTGGTGCACGCCCGATAACCGAAATATATGTTATTCTTGCGGAGATCCTTGTATTGTAGCCCGCTATTGCCGCCGTCGCGTTGCTTTGCCCGGAGACGCTTACGGAAGCTCAGTCTTTGCTACTAACGTGTATACTTGTCCTAACCCGTACAACAATGCCCAAGGTGGTGCCCCAACAATGCCCCAATCACATTCAGTGGGCTGGACCACTGTTCATTTTGCCACTTCTCTGCTTCTCCTACTATCCGCAGTCAAGGCAATAAACGCGCATTACAAACCATATTTTCATACCTTGCTAGTCATACCTTGCGAGTCATTACGGGGATGCGTGTTCATGGAAGGTGGAAATCAATTGTGACTAGTTCTCTACTTTGCAATTTGAAGGAATAACTGACGACAGCCTACAATTTTCTTAAAATGACTGCCGCTACAACCATGAATAAATGAAGACGGTGTATAAGTCTTCAAGAGCCCAGTGAGTCGGCAGTTTTACCGATCGTTATCTACTTCGCGTGTAAGATTGTTGTGCTTTACACAGTTACGAATAAAATAGCTGGCTTCACTAGTTTTGTCAGTTTACATCTGAGAAAAATCGTGTACGCTGTACTTTGTTGCTTGAATTTTGAAGAGCGTTCCTTCGAGAGAAGCGGCAATACAACACACAAGAAGAACTGACAAATAGACAAATTTCGCTTTTTGATTCTGTACTCTTCTCCCCATACTATTGTCTGCCTGCATTTTTCTCTCTACGTTAGGTTGGAAGTAGCCCAAGTTCAAGTGCTTGTGCAGCACGCGCGAACAAATAAAATTGATGATGATGATGATGATGATAGTTGGGTTTTATTGGCGCAAGGCCGACTATGGGCAAAGAGCGCCAAAGAAGAAGTTACTGAATTATGATGAGACCGTACATACTAAAACATGTGACTAAAAGTAAAGGTGATGCAAAACAAAAGGCAATGGAGATGGCTGGTGTATAGGGCCAGGGTGATTGCACATGATATGACAAGAACTGCAGAAAGTTTACCTCAGCTAAAAACTTAAAAACACGTTGACTAGAAAACATTGGTTCGTCGGCTAAAAAGTATGATGGGTGCAAAGGAATGTGTCGTCTGTATAATTCAGGGAAATGTTTGTGTCGTGTTGTGTCATGTGCCTTGCATGTGAATAGTATGTGGACTACGGATAGGCCCTTTCCACACCTGCTACACGTGGGTCCCGAAGTTCCAGTGAGCAGGTGGGAGTGCGAACATGTGTGTGGCCTATCCGCAGCCTAGCCAGGGCGACTTCAGTGTATCTGTTGTGTGAGTCAGTTAGTAGCGTCCCAGTAGTGCTTTTATTACGTGTAGTTTGTTGTCTGTTTGTTGACTCCAGTGTAATTGCCAGGTGTTACGAAGCTGTCGTCTGATGTGTGTCTTTAGGTCGGTGTAAGGTACTTATGTAACGTCCACTGTAGTCATGAGAGCAGCATCACCAGCCATTTGGTCGGCGGCCTCATTGCCAGGGATTTCACAGTGCCCTGGTACCCGGCATATAGGTATTTCAAGATTTGAGGCATAAGCAGACATTAGTACCTTGAAGAGAGCATTTATGATATAGTTTTTAGATGACCTTCCTAATGACAGTGCCTGTACAACGCTTTGAGAGTCTGTGTACACAATGGACTTGGAATTTTATGTTTTATGATGTGGTTTGAAACGAGTAAAATGCCATATGCTTCTGCCGTGTAAATACTGTTATGAAAATTTATTGTTTTGCTTACTCTAAACTTTGGTCCGTGCGCTGCACAAGAACCGTAGAACCAGTTTTTGACGCGTCGCTATAGAATTCGGCGCACCTGTACTTGTCCTGCAGGAACAGGAAGTGCTGCAGAATTGCATTCCTGGGTACCCATTTTTTTTCTACAAGAGTGAATGACAGGTCGGCATGATACAGAACGAAGATGCCATGGTGCGATGAAATATGAATGGGTGTCTTGTGCGTGTCTGAAAGGGGGACATTGCATGCAGTAGCCTCCTTCCCTAACTCTGAGAGAGAACGGTAAGGGAATAGATGGCCTGTTTAAAAAGAGTGTACATTTATCTATCGTTCATGGTGGGATTAAAAGGATGGTTGGTCAGAGACACGATCTTGGATGCATACAACAGGTAAACATACTCCCGCTGATGCCCTAGGCACCATTTGTCGCACTCGACATAAAGAATTTCAACAGGGCTAGTGCGGAATGTGCCACATGAGAGGCGAAGGCCAAGATGCAGCACTGGGTCGAGCATTTTCAGTGCTGTTTTGTAGCAGACCCATACACGACACCGCCGTAGTCGAGCCGAGACCCCACCAAGGCCGTGTAAAGGCGCAGCAGGAGTTGTTTGTCGGCCCAATAAGATTGATGTGAGAGGGCCTTAAGAATATTCATTGTTTTTAAGCATTTGCATTTGAGCTGTCTGATATGTGGGATGAATGTAAGTTTTTCGACGAATAAATACCCTAAAAAATTGTGCTCCCTTGTTCACAGGAATTGGCACATTCGCAAGAGTGATGTCTGGGTCTGGTGGACGCCACGCCTCATGGAGAACAGAACACAAGAGCTCTTCGCGGGATTAAGATTAAAGTCATTCTTGTCAGCCCAGCGGGCATGTTTCTTGACGCCGAGCTGGACTTGACGTTCGCAGATGGACAGGTTACACGATTTAAAGGATATGTGCACGTCATCTACATACATGGAATAAGAGATTGTAGGTGGCAGTGCCTTTCAAAGAGAGTTCATTTTTACTATGAAGAGGGTGCAGCTCAACACTCCACCTGCGGCACGCCATTTCTTGCACGTGAACATTTGACAGTGCACGACCAACTCTGACGCGAAAGGTTCTCTCCGACATATAACTACAAGAATGTTCAACATGTTGCCCGCAACACCGATTGACTTTAGGTCACTCAGGATGCCGTACCGCCAAGCGGTGTCATAGGCTTTCTCTATGTGGAAAAACACCGTAAGACAAAATTGTTTATGCACAAAGGCATCCTTTATATATGTTTCAAGAGCTACGACTGTATTGTTCGTTGATCGCCACGCCCTGAAGCCTGCCTGGCAGCTCTCGAGAAGACCGTTGTACTCAAGGAAGTACACGAGGCCTGCGATTTATCATCTTCTCGAGAAGCTTGCACAGGCAGCTGTCAGGGCAATGGGTCGATAGCTAGCAGGAGAGGAAGGTCCTTCCCTTCTTTCAGGAATGCTACAACTATGGCCTCCTTCTAAGACTTTGGAATGTGCCCCGAAAGAAATATATTGTTGAAAAGGTGAAGAAGTGTTAAAAGAGTGTCTGTGTGTAAGTGCTGTATCATTGTATATGTAATGTTGTCTGGGCCTGGAGCTGAGGTTTACACGTGCTTAGAGCAGCCCTCAGCTCATGTAGTGAAAACAGGGAGTTGTAGGAAGTCTGTGATTTGTTGTTGTCACGTAGGGACTCTTTTCAGAAGAGGCTTTATGTTTCAGGAAAGTGTTTGTGTAGTGTGCAGAGCTTGACACGTGTTGAAAGTGTTGTGCAAGTGTGTTAGCCTGGTCTTCCAATGTGTCCCCTGTTGTACTAACCAGGGCAGGCTGTGTGTCTGTTGTCCTTTTAGTTTTCGTATTCGTGTCCAGACTTTGTGTGTGTCAGTGTATGAGTTGATGGAAGTGAGGAAGGTGCGCCAACTCTCCCTTTTTGCCTCACGACGCACTCGCTTCCCCAAAGCCTTTGCCCGTTTAAAAGAAATGTGGTTATCTGACGTGGGGTACCGGCGAAGGACACCCCACGCCTTGTTCTGGGCCTCTCGCGCCCGCCTGCAGTCCTCGTTCCACCAGTGCCTCCTTGGGTTGCGGGACGCACTGGAGGCCTGGGGCATGGACTTTTCGGCGGCGTCGACTATGTGCGCCGTGACGAGTTGGGCTGCTTCCTCCACGTGTAGGTGTTGTATGGTTGTGTGGTGTAGTATAGATATTTCTGTGACTGTACTCCAGTTTGCTTTTGATTCATTAAACCTGTTATGGGCAGATGGACTGCATTAGCCTTTATCTATGTATGTTAGGGATGTGGGGAAGTGGTCACTACCATATGGGTCCGTGCCCACGCCCTACTCAAGACATGGAAATAGAATTGCAGAACCAATTGCCAAGTCGAGATGTGAGTACGTATTATGTCCCAAGTTATGGTATGTAGGCTGTTTTTTGTTGAAAAGGCATGCTCCTGAAGATGTAGAATTTCTCTATCAGGCGACCTCGGGCATCCGTTCTGGAGGAGCCCCAAAGAGAGTTGTGCGCATTAAGGTCGCCTGTTAGTATGTATGGTTGGGCAGCTGGTCGACCAGCGCCTCGAAATCAGAGCTCCAAAGTGCATGATCAGGAGGAATGTAAATGGAGGCACACCTGTTAACAACCTATTAAATATTATTGTACGAATTGCTGCAGCCTCGAGGACAGTGTTCAGAGTGACAGGGTGGCAGGCTAAGGATTTCCGGGCGACAATTGCCGCACCTCCTGAAGAGTGTTTGCAGCCAACCCTGTCCTTTCTGAACACCATGTACCTATTTAAGAAATTTGTCTGTTGGAATTGAGGTGAGTCTCTTGGAGACACATGAGACTTGGCTGATTGGCATGCAGGATATCATACACATCATCAAGGATTTTTAAGGAGGCCTCTACAGTTCCATTGAATGATGTCTTCTTTTCCCATTATTTACGTTTAAGAATGAATGGAGTGTGTGTATGTGTTCATGTGTCGTCTTTCGGGGCTGTTACTCTGGGGTTAGGCTTTTTAGGCCAGTCTGTAGGCTTGGAAGTCGGTGGCCGCTCCTTGCGGTGTGTTGCAGGCAGGAACGGCCCGACATCCATCTCGTCGTCGGATGTCCGAGGGGTGCCCGACGGACCGGGCCCCCCGGACTTGCCCCCCCTTGGGAGCCCTTCGTTTAGAGCCGCTACCGCCGAAGGAGTCCGGGGCACCAGAGGTGGCACGGGCGGTGCGGTGACGGTGGGAGCCGGTGCGGGGCCCGTGGTGTCCATCACCTCGGTACCCTCCAACGGACTGGAGGACGGGGAGACAGAGGCGGGAGCGGCACCGGTCCTGACAGAAGTGGTTTGCACCACAACCGCTGCTGCCTCAGCAAGCGGCGTGGTGCCGGGTTGGGCTGCGTGAGGCAACCCAGCGGGGGGCGGGAGCGGGACCAGGTCGTACTCGCTGAACTGGGTCCCTGTGGAAACCAGACGCCGCTCCGCCCCCCGGCGAGCCGCGTCTGCGTACCTCCCCAGAGGGAAACAGGCGAACCTCTTTCGCGCCTCTGGGAAGGTGATGTTCTCCGTGACCTTGATTTTAATTATCTTTTATTCCATTTGAACTTTTTCACACTTGCGGGAGTACGCTGCATGCGGCCCCCCGCAGTTTACACAAGTGAGAGTTTCGGATGGGCAGTTCTCGCTCGGATGAGCGCCGCGCATTTTGCACACGTCGTTCAGCCACGGCAAGAGTTCGTTCCGTGCCCGAACCTCTGGCACTTAAAACAGCGCCGCGGGTTCGGGATGTAGGGACGTATTGAGCACCGGATAAAACCTGCATTTATATGTTGTGGGAGAACTGCGCGTTCAAAGGTCAAGATAATGTGCTTGGTGGGAATCACCCTGTCGTCTCTGCGGATAGTGATGCGTCTCACGGCAGTGACGCCCTGATCCTTCAAGCCGGCAAGGAGATCCGCATCCGGTTCGTTCAGGAGGTCTGTCTCGGATATCACACCCTGCGAGCTGTTGAGGCTCCGATGGGGTGTGACCCGGATGTCGAGATCAGCCAGTCTAGTCTGAGCAAGAAGCTTTGCAGACTGCTGCTTGTCATTTATTTCGATTAGGAGTTCACCAGACTTTTGTTTTTTGCACTTAAACGATTTTCCTACTATGGCTTCAAGATACTTGGCAATCAAGAAGACTGACTGAGATGCAAGAGGGTGGGTTGGATTGATGGATTCCATGACAAGAAATCGAGAAAAATTATCTGGTGCAGGAAATGTCAAAGATGGCAATGAAGGAAAAGATACTTCGGTGCGGCCCCTTTTCAGGGACCCATCACATTTGGGGGGGGGGGGTTTAGAGAATGCCATACATCATAGTATAGAAAGCAGGGGACGGGGGTACTTTCATCTCAAACCTTACCCTGATAGCCCTAGAGGTCCCGGAGCTCCCTGCCTGGTAAACAGACAGGGAGCCCATCCGCCGGAGCTTGACCTGGGCTCCGACGGCCACCGTTTGAGGCTTCTACCCTTCACCTGCTTCTACCCCACGGTAGGTTACAGTTTATGTTAAGGCTCGGGGTCTGCGGTATCGCCAGTACCGTAACCAAGATTGCTCAAGGTGCCCCGTGCGGGGCGAACAAATAAAATTACACCATCTTCCCCTAGGGGACCCCTCAATAGTATGCGAAACACCTATGGGGTCGACTGAAGTTCCCATAAGTTTTCACTTCGTAGTTTTCATTGACGTTCAGCTTCGCGTGCCATCATTGAATCAGTACCTTCTTGACGTAGTTTGAATGACTGAAGGACGTAAGGCGTTTTCGTAGTAAATGCTCTCGTCTTAGTTTGTAGCGCAGTGGGAAGAGCTCCACGTACCTCCCGTTGCGGCCACAGAGTCGTGGGATCAAAACCGGGCACAGCCTAACTATTTCTTTTTATAGTTGAGTGCGGAACGCGGGTCGATTGCGACGTGATGCTAATGTGACGCCGGTAATTGGTTAGTCACAAACTTCAATTAACGTGGGTCCACGCAGAGCTTGGACGAAATGAGAGGCACTGAGGTGGACGAAAAAAATTAAAAATTAGTTTATTTGGTGCCTCAGTGGTGCCGGCTTTCTCAACAGGTTCGACGGATTCGTTCGGGTTGCGGGGGTGGTCAAACGTCGACGGGAGGCCGACGGGCCAAGTTGGTCTCGGGGCTGGGAAATAGAGGCAGTTCGGGGCGTGCGGCTCGAATGGTCTGCGCGGTGAATTCGAGGGCAGAAAAGAGAGGCAGTACCGGACCTTAGTTTAGCGAACTCTAAATGTAGGCCATGGTGAGGAAAGTTAGGCAGGGAAAGACCGGTAGCTCGGGGGGCTCGAGGTGTAGACCGGTGCAGGAAACGCTGGCAGTGTGCGAACTCCTGGGAGGCACACGCTTTTTCGGATTGCTCCTACGGCTGCGTCCGAATAGCAAGACGGTCACCCCAGTTCAACCACTATCCTCTCCGTTTGCTCCTCTTTATCTCCTCCACCACCTACGTCCGAGAAGCTATGGGGATAACAGGTAGAAGGGCCGGCTTGGAGCGGCGGTGGACGACGCGGCTTTCCGCGCAGCCGCTAATGACGTGTAAAGCGGAGGGAAGCTTGGCTCGCCCCGAGGCAAAAAGAACGCATGTTTTCTTTGTGATGCGGCCTCGCGTTCCCGCGAGAAAACTTCCCGAAGCCAGTTTTTTTTTCTTCTGGCTGGGAGTAGCGGGGACACACGCATGACCGTCAGGCTAATTTGTCCTTCCAGTTGCGCTGCGTGATCCGCTTGTCCATACTTTTTTTTGCAGCATCATTTCCCCTTAGTGCATAAAGGCAATACGCCTTGAGTCTCTCTCTGGAAGGTTACGTTTGCACATAAAAACTTATTTTTATACAAGCAGCAAAAAAATAAAATATTACTGTGATCGAGTATTCACCGAAAAGGAAAAGCTGTGGTGCGTGCTGCTCAAGTGGCGAACACTGGTGCCACGCTTTTGTTATTTTCCCATCATCTGTGTCGACAGTCCATTGCTGCATTATTTGTGCGAAGAAAACATTTAAATGAAAAGTTATATTTTGGTTAATAACAATTTTCAGTCCTTTATCATTTTACAATATGAAATTGAAGTTAATGCCGTCGGATCATTTGTAATGTTAACAAACCATTCTACACAAAATAAACATTTTATTTTGGGCAAGTTTGTGTCTCTTTTATGTTTAGCACTGGTGCCCAAACGTAACACACAACTGGTAAAAACACTGACGAACAACATTTTTTTTGGGAAGACCAATCGAGAATAGCATGTATTACAAAGTGATGCAACCCCAGTATGCCACAAATAACGCCTGCTCAATGCGGGAATAATGAACAGGTTTAAAATAGAGCCTGCGTTAGTTAAGGTTTACTTCTCGAACGTCCTATTTCTGTCGGGATGGTTTGCAGATACAAGATGCATCTCAATGATGTCTGTATTGCGTCCGTTTTGCACACAGCGGTAAGGGAACACTGTGGAATCAGCAATTCGAAACGCAGCCAGCTGGGCGTCACGTATTCCTTCCAAACAGACACTGCTGAAATATGGGACTGTAGTTTTTTGCAGGTAAAGGGTTTCCGGTTGTGTCACTCCATGTTTTGTGCTTTTGCGTGCGCATATTGCTATCTATTTTCTAACAAAACGAAAGCCTTAGTGAATGCAGCCGTTGGCTCCCTAAATCAGAGACACAGAACGAAACACTTTAGAAGAGGTCGTCTAAGCCATGGGGGTCGTCGGCAGCTGGAGCTCTTCATCGACCTTCGTAGCCAGGGCTATGATAGTCTTCTGCGTCTCCGGGTCAGACCAGCTCAAGGCTGCCTTTCAGAGATCCGTTGAATAGATTTCAGGGAGCGGATCATATGGACAGCGCCACATTTGATGTTGCACCGAGGCCTTGTTTCCGAATAAGGGGCAAGAGGGCGAGGGATAAAATGAGGAATGTATGTGATGGGGAAGGGTCTTATTTGGAAGGAATTCCGTCTGGCTAAGCCTTTATAACTCGTTCTTTCGCATACGTCAGTTTGGCGCGGGAGTGGCGGCAATAAGTACGAACTTCATTGTAGCCTAATAGGCTATCTCGTCCTTTCTAACTCCTTCAAAGGCCACAAAGGGAGAGGGAGGGACGCACGGGAGGTGAGTGTTTAGGCTATCCTGTGTGCGACCTCATCACCCACAAGCCCAGTGTGGGCAAGCGTCCAAATTAGCTCAACTTCGGTAGTTGGTGGTTTGGAGACATCTGGGGGCCTGGGTTGAGGTGGTATCCGGAGCATAATTTCTAAGGGCGCTTTCACGCCAGAAAATATGAATAAGGGTGGCTGCCGTTTGCAAGGGTTTTAGCGATTGAGTCGCTTTCTACTGTGACCAGTCCTGCCACGCCGAGTGCGAAAGAAGTTTGTGGGTTGTTGTGTGCGGCATTGATGACTGCTATTACGAATGCTTTGCGGTGTCAGTCAGTACGTAGGGCTGTCCATGTTTAATGGAGTCGTGAGTCTACCATTTTTACGGGAATTTACGGACAAAGTAGATATTATTCCGCATTATTATCACTAATGATGCTTGGCTGTTCGGAAGACAGTTCATAACGCTGATTGCGGGTTACCCTGAAGGCACGCCAATTCGTTTTACATTGTTGTTTAAACGGGCATTTTTATGCTTTGAGTAACCAAAAGGTCCAGTGTTGTATCAGTCTGAGCGCTATTACCTATTCTTGGTATGTCTGGTGGTGGTCTGATTGTGACACTGTGCGACTGTGTATACACCCACACCAAGGCTCCTTTCGTGACGTTTGTCGAATAGCCCCTTCCAGTGCGTGGAGCAATGACATCTCCGACTTTTTGGAGAGGATGATTATTTTGTAGGGCTAGAGAGAATAGGGTTCTGAAAGTGTGTTTGTGATATTTTCGGCTGCTGTATACATTCTGCCCATACAAACGACGAGAAGATGGAATTTATTAAGATTGCACCGTATCGACACGCTGTCGAAGCGTATATGTTTGCCCGAATCTTGTGATGTCCAAGAGTTGTGGTGTATGAATGTTGTGGTCTCCAAATGGTTCGTATCTGCTCATTTTGAGACGCCGGCCCGCTTCTTGCATTGGTAAAATAAAGGGGGTTTGGCAACCTTGGTCACTAACATTTGAAGAGCACGTTATCTGAGAAACCCTCGGAAATTCCACTGCCAGATACAGATATCATCAGGGGTTGGCTTCATCCATGCTGCGAATGTGCACGGGTACAGGCGCATTATAAGGGATAACAAATTGACAGAGACGCCCATGCAGTTCCACCCAGATTGCATTTATTGATGCTTGCATGGCCACTTGCAACTCAAAAGTGATTGGTAAAACTGGGTATTCGGCATTCGGTTCTTCAAAGGTAGATTGTACACTTCTGAATCTTGTTTCTCTTTGCGACAAAAACTGTTCAGGGGATTCATTTTTTGGTTCCTCTGAGGGTGAATTCGGGAGAGAATTTCGCTTCGTTGGAGGCGACTTGGAGTTTACTCATAGCGGAGGGTATTGTTTGAGCATGTAGTTCTCTCATTTTTGAGCTGGATGTTGTTCCTTCAAGGTAGTCAGTTTGGAACGGATGGTTTTTATTCGCTTAATACACAAGCTAGGGTATTGGTAATTTTAGGAATGCCATGAGAGGGCTGAAGCCGTGAGCTGGGACGCACACGTGAGCAACTCACCCGTTGCCGTTGCATTCCAGGTGATGGCTTGTTCATCAGGCGTTGCGGTTTGCTGGTGTGTCGCTCGTTGCTGGTCGTTTCGGATGGTGACTCCTTGTGGTGCTTACCTACTAGCGGTGGTAAGGAGTGAAGTTTTAGAGGGCTTTGTTGATCCGCTGATCCCGAAAAGTGAATTTGTCCGCCTACAGGTATGCGGAGTGCAGGGGTTGTTTTGGGGTCGTTGGGGATGCCACAACCGGGGCAGTAAGGTGATGTTTGTTTGTTGGGGTACACATCCTGGTGGTGGCCTGTCCGCTAGCATCGGTAGGATTCTTCGGAGTTACGCGGTACAGGTTGGCACATGTAAGTAGCCGCTGTTTACGGAATTCATTATGGCACGTGTGGCCCGTAGAAAAGTCGGTAGAAAATTATATGCGCTATGTTCGAAGTGTTGAGGGTGCGACCAATAAACACTTTTTAGTTAGGATAGTAGTTCTAGATGCTCGATTCTATTTCATCAGCAGCGTCAGTTTGTGGGGTAATAAAAGTGATGCCTAGAGCCGTTTTTGGTAGTGCTCATAAACGAGTTGCTACCTTTTAGTGTTGCTCACCGAATGGGAAAGATGATATTCCTGCACATTTCAGAGCTCGGTCTTGGGAAGGAGTGCTGACCACGCCAAGTATCTCTTTCGAAGCAAGTGCTGCCGAAGTTTGAGGATTGAAATACACACAGGTAAAGCTATTGCATTTTTTGTTTCGGCGGTTTAGCAAAGCCACATTGCTTGCAGTGTCGTTAACGTAACGCTAGACATAAAATTGACTGCTTTGTCTTATATTATCAGACGCAGCACGCAGAAGGAAAATTGCAATCCCCACTGAAATATTTAGAAAGCCGAGTGTCATGTATTCGTTCCTAAGAAATGGCTGCGGAAGTGAGGAGATTGAAATAAAAGTGGGTTTAACGTTGCCTCTTACAATTCTGTTTGTTTCAGCGGTTGAGTGAATGCATATTGCTTCAGTGTTGTTACATTAACACTAGCCCTAAAGAGAATACCCGTTCGCACCAAATATTAGACGCAGCGGGTAAAAGCCACAGTGGAATCACCTCCGAAACTGATACAGCAGGGTGCTATAAAGTACTGCCAAAGTGACCGCTCTATGCTATTCCGTTATAGATCTTTCTTTGTAGGGTATCTAGCGCAGTCTGTGTGACTCTTAGGTCTTCTTTCCTGCTCTGCATGGTATTCCAATAGCAGTGGCTCAGTTCTCGAACCCCCACGAGTCTGCGGATTTCTCCTGTGGAAGCCAGAATCTCCTCTTTTTTCGTAAGAACCGCGGGAATAAAAAAGATAATCGATGAAACGCTGGTGCAGTCACACTTTTCATGTGTGGGCCAACGTCATAGGTGTAACGACTCGGAAATGGTTTCTTAGAAAACTATTCGCATAGCAGGGGCTTAGTGTTCAAACCACCAGCCTTCTGTTGAACTGCCCATTGTTAGCAAGAGACCCAGCTTATTGTCCTGGGAACCGCGCCAATAAAACAAGATAATCGAATTATCTTAGGCGCGGTGTTACTCCCAATGTGATGCAAAATTAATTACACGGGATGCTTCTCTTTCTGCCTCTCAATTCTCGCTCTCATCATCTTTCTACATTTTTACTTTTCTACCTTCGTTCGGCTCTCTGGACCAAATATACTCATGTACGCAGTGGCTCCTGCTCCGGGTGTAAACATCATTCCGTATACCTCAGAGGCTAAACCAGTTAGGCTCATCCATGCTGGAAGGGCTCTTTCCTACACAAACATCATTGTGTCACCAGAACAGAGCCTGGCCCCTGGCGCATCAATTGGCCAAACCCTTCTGTATTCTGCGAAGTAAATTTTGGTCCTTGCTCCACAGCAGCTGTAAGCCCCCGACCAAGGTTGCCATCATGTCAGTGATACACCGGAGGATGCAAAAATCTATCTGTTAGGACAGCCCCAACCAAGCATGTGCACGAACCATGTTTACTAAAGGTTGGCGCTTTTACTAGGGGTTGCATAGGACATTAGGTGGGATGGTGTCGGGTTAAGCAATGTTAAAAAACAACCGACGTTTTCACGGTCTTTACTGTATCGTCTCGCGACGATGAATGACGAACGACGAACGAGACAAGGCAGCCTTTTGGAACTCAATGCAAATCGGTTTATTCAGCCGTAAAATATATGCTTATATAGCGTGGGTTGGGGGAAAGGGAAAACCAGAAAGGGCACGCATCGTGCCTTGCAAACATAAGGCGCGCATTCGCGTCTATCTTATCGTCCCGATACATCCTTCTCCTTAAAGGAAAACAAGCGGGACACCGATGGTCTAGGGCATTTGATTGAACTGCGAATCATATAGAAGACGCTGTGGGGGCTGCCTCTGTCGAGCCGTTCTTCGTAGCGAAAGTGTGCAATTTTGCGTAGTAGTCAGGCCTGCGCTCTGCTGTGAAGTTTATCACGACGCTAGAGGCAAACCTGATAGAGTGTCTTCATGTATTCTGCCGTCGTCTTCGTCGTCTGATTAACTGCCTTGGTTGAAAGGTGCATTAGTCGGTAGCAGATGCTGCCGGTTCCTGCGGAGAAATATGTTGTCTTCCGTAACCACCTGGTAGGACCTCGGATGAACCTCTGTGACGACCTTTGCTTTTGCATCCCAGGATCTCTTTTTATTCGCACCACCTGTCCCCTTTCGAGAGGTGGAAGGTGGCTTCTTGACCGGTCGTTCTGTACATGTTTTAGCACTGGAAGCGCTGGCTGGCTGCTGAAGTCTGGCAGAGTTGACCTCAGACGTCTTCCCTGCAGCAGTTCTCCGGGGGAGCGCATATCTTCTAAAGGTGTCGACGTGTAGCTTAGGAGACCGAGCCAAAAGTAATCTTGCGCTTCTTGAGCTTTTTTCATTATTCGTTTTACCACCTGAACCCTTTTTCGGCCAGTCTATTCGAGCGCGGGAAGCCTGGGCTTGAGGTCACGTGTTCAAAGTCGTACAGCGCTGCAAACCGGGCGAACTTGCGGCTGGCAAACTGAGGTCCGTTATCGCTTCAGACTAGGACAGGTATTCCATATCTCGCAAATATGGCCTTCATCTTGGCGACGACCGTCTCCGATGAAGTGTCGAGCAGCTCTTCCACCTTTGGAAAATTTGAAAGGGCATCATAAACAGCAAGATACGACTTGCTGCCGTACTGGAACAAGTCAATGCCTACTCTGTGCCATGGAAAGGCTGGTGTTTGTCTCATAATGAGAGGTTCGCTTGGTTGAGTGTATGGATATCGCCTACACACACTGCATCCTCGAACCAGATTGGAAAGAACCAAATACAAATCTTCGCGCCCTTGCCTTGCATTTGGCGAGACCCATGTGGCCTTGATGAATGCGCCGCCGCGGGTCTTTCCTCATGGCTTTCGGAATTACTACCATGCTCCTTTTCAGTAGAATTCCTTGAAGGACAGAAAAATCATACTCAAAAGGTTTGAGCTCCCCATTGATAGGCATACCGCGACGGAGGCGCTCCACCACCGCATGCAAGTAGGAGTCTTTTTCCGTTTCTTTGGCAAGCCGTTTCATCATGCTGTCACTGACGAAAGCAGCTACAGTACTCACTGCATGGACCTCGGCGTCATTTTCTTCCGGCGTGTCATCAGGGAGGTCAACTGCGGACCGCGACAGCATATCGGCAAGAACGAGTTGCTGGCCTGGAACCTATTGCATCACGAAGTCATATTTTAGCAATCCCAGAAAGAGCCGTTGTAGTCTGGGTGGCATTTCACCTATCGCTTTCTGGGCGATTGCGATTAGCGGTCTATGATCCGTTTCTAAGGTCGTCTTGCGGCCGCAGATAAAGTATTGAAACTTTTCACACCCGAAAACTGTAGGCAGTGCATCTTCCTCTATCTGAGAATAGCGTTGTTCAGCTGATGTGAGCGTGCGCGATGCGTATGCCACCGTACGCCAGTTATCGTCATGACGCTGCAGTAGTGCCGAACCTACTCCGCTCATTGACGCGTCTGACGTCACTGGTTTCCTTGGTTGGGTCGAATATCGCCAGCAGTGGCTCTTTGCAAAGAGCTTCGCAAATTTCTTGCCATTCTTTTGCGTGGTTAGGTGTCCACTGAAATATTGTGTCACGCTTGGTTAAGCTGCGCAATGCTGACGTTTTTTCGGCCAGAAAAGCAATGTATTTTGAAAAATAGTTTGCGACACCGAGCAAACACTGCACCCGGAGCTTACATATATCTGTCCTAGGCTATCCACGAAGGCACGGTTGGGTTTGATTCCGTCACCAGATATGACATCACCCAGAAATTCAATTTCCTTGATGGCTACTGTGCTTTTGTCGGCGTTAAATGTTAGGCCAGCCCGTTTTGCTGTTTCGAGCACTGCCCTTAAGCGCTGATCATGCTGCTCGCGTGACTCCCCACAGAGAATCGAAAATTTCGCGCAAGATCTTTTGAAAAACGTCCGATGCGGACGAGATTCTGAACGGCAGCCTCAAGAAACTGTGTCTGCCAAAAGAGGTGGCAAAGCAGCAAATCTATGAAGTTTCATCGTCGAGGGGGATTTGGTGAAACCCGGCCTTAGCGTCAAGGCGAGGTATTACCTTTGCGCCGCACAGGTCTGCTTCTATGTGGTCGCGGCTCGGCATTTCGTAATGTTCTCTTTTTAGGCACGCATTGATTCTTCTCGGGTCCATGCATACTCTAAGGGTCCCGTCTTTCTTTTTAACGATAACCAAGGAACTTACCCAGTCTGTTGGTTCGTTTTCTTTGACTATGATGTCGGCTTGTTCAAACCGTACCAACTCTTTGCGCCGAGGCTCTTTCAACGCCTACGGAACTCTTCGAGCTGCCTGCACCACGGGAATGGCGTCGTCCCGAAGCTTCATTTTGTACTGGCGCTGCACGCAACCGGTGCCTTTGAAAATATCGTTGAACTCTTGCACCAGTTCTTCAGAGCTGTTTTTCGCCACCAAGTCCACATTACGATCCAGCAAACCCATCCGCTCACTTCCTTGCAGGCCCAGCAACGCCTGTCGTCACTTCAACGCTGATAACACCAACGTGTTTGATTTCGCACCCGCTGTACGACCGCAGAATTGAACGACTGTGCTTGAGGGGCGATTTCGGTTGCATCTTCTTGTAGACGGACAAAGAAAGAAGATTCGCCTGGGATCCGGTGTCCACTTTGAGGGCTACTTGTATGCCGCTGATGCCCGTCTTCGCGATCCAGTCTCGCTGCCTTCCCACGCTGTTGACGCCGATATCAAGGACGTCAAAGTCTTCGTCGTCGCTTTTTAGCTCACCCACTTGTTCAGTCCTGCGGCAACAGGCAGCAAAGTGGTTTTTCCCCTGACATGCCCTACAAGTTTTGCCATATGCGGGGCAGCGTCACGGCTTGTGAAGCCGGCCACATCTGGAGCACTTGACTTTCTTGAGTTCGGCACCGTCATACTGTTTTTTCTGCTGCATAGCTCGGTTCACTGGATGCACTTGCATTTCTTTGGTCACCCATGGTTCGTCGTGGATTGCTGCTGCCTCGGATGCATTGCAGAGTTGTAACGCATTCGCCAACGTACGTTGGTTGTAACGTAGCAGTTTCGCACGGAGGCTGTCGCTGCTTATGCCAATGACTGTTTGGTCGCTAATCATGGAGTCTGTCAGGGTCCCAAAGTTGCAAAACCGCACTTGCTTCTTCACATCTTGCAAGATGTGCTCGAAGGTTTCTCCCTCCGACTGTGTTCTTTTCCTGAAGATGAAGCGCTCTTACGCTTGATTTCTCTGAGCATCCCAGTAGTTGTCAAACTTCTTCACAACGGCCGCGTAGTTCTGGTTGTTCTCACCTTCTTTGAATGCGACGTTGTTGTAGATTTCGACGGCCTCCTCCCCGGCAAGGCTTACCAGCATCGCCGTTTTTGCAGCATCCGATAAGGGCTTGGCATGCGGCTGCACCACTGTGAGGTATAGTTCCAGTTTCTGCTTGAAAGGCTGCCAGTTCTTGCTTGTATCGCCCGTCGTGCACAGTCGGTCTGGTGGCTTCAGAAGTTCCATTTCGTCTGGTAGCCGCTTCTGACACCATGTATCGTCTCGCGACGATGAATGACGAACGACGAACGAGACAAGGCAGCCTTCTGGAACGCAATGCAAATCGGTTTATTCAGCCGTAGAATATATGCTTATATAGCGTGGGTTGGGGGAAAGGGGGAAAAGCAGAAAGGGCACGCCTCGTGCATAGCAAACATTAGGCCCGCATTCGCGTCTATCTCATCGCACCGATACACTGACTATTGGGCATTCTTTTGTTACACTCCCAGAGGACACAAAGAGGTTAAAGAACATGGGGTAGAATTCATAATCCCCAGAGATACCGCAGACAAAGTAGAAGCATTCTTTAGCATTAGCGGAATAGTCTGAGAAATTGTGAGTACAAAAAACTAGCGGTAGACTGTAGAGACAGTATACACATTTGCGCCAACTACTTGCTAGGACGATGAAGCCGTATACGTTTGCTGCATGGAAAGGAAGCAGCCCTGAAGAAGAAAACAACGATTGTGATGGGAGACTTTAACGCTAAGTTCGATAACAATGTGAACAAGGGCCGTAGAAAACTTTGCAACAGGCAATCGCAACAGCGAAAGATATACACTGGATGGACTTGCGGGGATAAATAAACTCCAGTTGATGAACACATTTTTCTGCGAACGCAATTTAGAATATAGACTTAGATAAATCCTGGCGCTACAACAAGAAACGAAATAATTTCAGTTTATGTGACACTTAGCTATGGTGCAGGTCATAGGTTTTTTCAGTAAGACCTATAGCAGAGATTGAAGCAAGTGTAGGTGCACGGTGATTCTAAGTATTAAAACAGAAACAAGAAAATCACAAAAAGTAAAAAAACCCAGCATAGAGTTAGCCTGGGCTTGGACGAAGCAGCTTAAAAAACTTCAAAACAAATATGTGCTTCCTAACGTGGAGAACGAGGATAGTGTAAATCGATAAATAACAAGTTTATAACGGCAACCACACAATCTGCAGAAGGTGTTGTAGAAGCAGCATGAAGGAAACAAACTGTAAAAGTAAAAAAATAAAGGAAGTAAAGAAGAAACGTAAAAATTTATTTATTCAAGTACAGTGAACCAAATCAAACAATCAAGTCAATCAAATCAAATAAACGAAATTTGTGCACATACCATGACACTGATAGACGATACCCTACCAATCGGAGGAGGCTTGAAAGCAACTATGAGGAAGCTTGCCTTAGCAAGACAGAATGTACGCAATCATAGACAAGACGGGTTACATTATACGCAGCCTAGACAAGATGATAGGGGTAGTGGAAAATTTGTACACAAACACTATGCCTGTAGCGTCAGCTATGGGGAACTGCAATGTTACAAGCTCATTTGGAGATGTGCCACTGGGTACTCCAGAGTAGGTAGGAAAGGCTCCTTATGCCACAAAACGAGAAAAGCTTCAAGTGCCAAAAGCATGAGCATTGATCTTTTGAAGGAGGAAGGAGATATTGTGCTAGAAAGTTTGCTGCACTATTTTCGGAATGCTTTGGCAAAAAAAACTACCACAGCAGGAAAAAACACCAAAAAATCTGTCATTCGTAAAAGGGAAAAAGACTGTATGAATTAGAGATTTGTAAGCCTACTCACATTTGCTTGCCAAAATCATAGTTTACCAAAGTTTATAGTTTATATTTTACAAAAATATAGTTTGCTGCATAGATGAAAGCACGAATTTTTAACACATGGAGCAGGCTGGGTAATAAACAGAGCAATTCACTATGTACCAGGTCAAACTTGTTAAAAGAGTGATAAAAATCAGCAGAATACCCTACACCCCTTTACAATGCATTTGTAGACTACCAGGTAGACCCATTGCACACATAATTTGAACTAAAAACAATAAAAGATGAGACCTACGTAATTCTTCAAGACGACGTACACAGTAATGCAAAGCGATAATTTCCCTATTCAAAATGTACAAAGACAGGGAGAAATGATATTGCCAATACTGTTCGCAACAAGTCTGTAGGGGTCATTCTCTTCAGCATCCTCTTCAGCTCATGCTACAAAACACCAGAAGAAGTCAAAGAATTCAACTACATCGATCAGATGGTTAGCGCTGAATTCAATGACGAGCGAGAAATCCGTTTCAGAATAGACTGCGTAGATGACCGCTTTGCTCTCCCCCTCAAAAATATGAATTAAAAGATACCTCTTTACTAAAGAGAAATATTTATACCCATTTTAGAATGACAGTGCTGACAAACCGAGTTAAAAATCGGCGCTTAATAAGCAACTGGAAATCAATGTTAGGGTGGATCAGGTGCCATGGAAGAAATATTGGTGAAGTTACACTTAAAGAAGACACGAGCTTCCCTGAACAGGCAACCAACTCGAGAAATGCTGTCGTAGTTCAAGGAAGAAAAACAAATGAACTTGGGCTCACCATGTGAGAGAACCCCGCCACCGGTGGCCAATTAGGGCACCAGATTGGATACCAAGAGATGGGTCTAGAAGATTGGAAGAACAATACCATAATAAGGGATGAAATAAGGAAATAAGATGGAAAAAGTGAACTCTGGCAGCAGAGTCCAGGTGCGTTTGGGAGTGAATGGGAGAGGTATCCGCTTTGCAGTCAACTTTACTAGACTGTCGATGATTTTCCTTGTCTTCGTCCCCCCTTAAAGTTTGTTTCTTGAGTGCCACCCAAGTGGTGCAGAAGAATGCATGTTTTATATCTTCTTGCATCATAATTTAAACGTGCTGCTTCCCTAATTATAGGACTGGATAACCTGTTTGCCTTATCTAGTTCTTGCGGCATGTCAATAAAAGCTGAAACTAAGTCCTGTACATCATTGTACAAATATTGTGCTAAGAATCATTAAGTAGCCCAGTGACTGTGCACTTAGTGCAAAGTTGAATTGCAAAAATATTCATTCTTCCTTCAATAGGAAAATAATAGTTCCAGCATTCGCCAAAGTGAGCGGGATGTGCGCGCTTTTTTGGGTTCTAGCCCGTCATGTTTGTAAGAAATGCCTCAGCCACCACCGTCTAGAGACTTATGTTTGCTTCAAAACCCAAAGCCCAGCGAAAGAACATGACCAAAGCACAGAATTTGTTCAGACGCTTTTAAACAACCCACTACAGTCGATTTCAAATCGTTATTCAACACAATGGGCACCGGCATTTGGTCCCAAATAAACCAAGGTTAAATTACGGAACCGGATATATAAAACCAGCAGTTTTACAGAGTCCAAGCCCTACTTTGATGCCCAGTAGTGTACGATGTATACTTCATGACGAGACCTTTAAAATGCTCAACCCTGAAAAACATAGGGTGGCCAGATCAAGAATCTTGGGATCAGAAATAAAGTCGACTTTTCAGTTCTCAGCCCAACTTTGATGCCCACTAGTGTACGATGTATACTTCATGACGAGACCTTTAAAATGCTCAACACTGAAAAACATAGGGTGGCCAGATCAAGAATCTTGGGATCAGAAATAAAGTCTGACTTTTCAGTTCTCTGAGTTTTTAAAGTTTCGTCATGCATACATAGCAATTACCCCAGCTAACCATTTCCAGCAGTTTTTTTTTTAATTTGAAGGCGATGACCCTATTGTTGTCCAATGTGAACAAAGCCTCATTCCTAAAAATGTTGTTGCCAGTTGTCCCAGACCTACTTTGATGCCCACTGTTGTGCGATGTATACTTCATTACGAAACCTTAAAAATGCTCGACACTGCAAGACCTAATGTCGTCAGAACAAGAATCATGCTGATCAGAGCAAAGGATGACTTTTGATTTCTGTTTTGAAGGTTTTTGTCGTGCATAAATTGCAGTAAGCCCAGCTCACTATTTCGCTGCAGAATGTTTAATTTCATGGTGATTACCCTGTCGTGGCGCGATCGTGTTTGAATCATTCACTGTGGACAAAGCTTTATCCTTCATAATATATTTGCCATGGGCCATGCAGCCAGTCTTTGCGCTGAAGTAGCTGGGACATGTATCAAGCTGGCGAAAAATCAAGTTGAAGAGAATGACCGTAGTGTTCGGCGCTGCATAAGGAAAAGACGAAGAAGATAAAAACGCCCTGGTAGACTATCGCAAGCTTCGGCATCCTAAGGCTTGCCTTCAATGATTTACTCGAATTCACAAGGTTGATGGTCTGTTTCGCCATAATGAAGCTGCACAAAGAAATATATTTTGCGCAGATAATGTGTTGCAAGTTTATATAAGACAAATTATAATATATTGGGTTATAAGGTCCTTATAGCTACTATTCCCTCAACACAGTTTTTATAAATTGTTTTTGCTCACCTTTGCAGCTTTGGTTGGTTTTATGGTTGCCTTAGTAGTGACAAAGCAGAGATAAGTAATATAACCAGCCCAGCGCTAGCCGTCAGAGGCCAGAGATTCATATAGCCGCGGGTGTACCCAGAGGGGTCGTGGTTGCAAAGCCCGAACGTTCTACCCCCGTATTCAAGCCAATCGTTCTACCAGGGTAGAGGACTCCGACGTAGCGTTACCATGGGTGTCACTCCAAAACGCCAGCCTGAGCTGGCGCCTGGCTGGCTCCGCCGAGTGTTACAGAAAGCTAGGTTTTCTTCCAGGAGCATTGCCAGTTCTTGTTTCCCTTCTGTCTACGCTATATTTTTCACACCAGATTTGGAGTTCTATTCCTTTGGAAAAGCATTTAATCTTTTCAACAAACACTATAACACTTTGGTTAGGGCGCATCGTGCTCGTCTGCAGCAGGACTTTGACCCGCTCTTTCTCCACAACCATGCGAAATGTCTTTAAAATTGCCCTTTATATTTGTTTCAGGTGTCCGATGATTTTTCATGAGTTATGAATCAAGTTTCTGCAAAATGGTCAAAGCAGAAGAACACTTGCCTGGTTGTCTCTGCGCCGTCACATCGGCAAAACAGCTTCCTATTTTGACTTGCTGCGGGCAATTTTCGGGATCTCCGAGGTTGTCCCATGAATTTTTAGCTCCTGACTCGGTTGGTGAAGAACGACAGAATTGGTTGCATCCGTTATGATGCCCGCGTTGTTGATGGTCTTGGCCACGACGTCTTTTTTTTCATTCTTCGCAAAGCAATTTTAACTAGATCGAAGCTCTTGCTGTTGGCATCGGGAACTATTTGGACTTGGTTGGCAGCTTACAGGGGGTATAGGGCACGCAACTCGCACCTTACCAGATGGGACGTTGCAAAGTCAGCTCACCTTTTTTTCAGTAGCGAAATTTTTTGAGTGAAATTTTGCTCCCCTAACAAATATGAAGATTACAGGTTGGCGAAGCTACTGTCCGAAGCTACTGGCTAGTGTTTTCAATTCAAAAGCGGCGGCGTCTGATTTTCCGGCAATTATCTTTCTGCTTGATTGCTTATCGACACCTCGAATTACATCATTAACCGTGAATATCAGAGATTGAGAGATATGTAAACTTTTTTTCGATTAGGTGTCTGGAGACGAATCGAGTCCGAATGGCGGTGGCAGGTCGCGCCACTGCCCTCCCACTCCTTGAGGCCCGCCCCCTCCTGGACGTGTTCTCCTTCACTTATGTTGGTGGTCTCGTGGTGGCCGTTGGCTGTTGCCTTCAGGCGAGCGCTTCCGCCCTCTTTACCAGGCGCACCTGTGTGTCCGGGTCGGGGCGGCGAAGCAAGGCCTTCCACCTCTAATCATAGGATGTTTCGGGGAAAGGGTCCTGGTGGCATGTTCACATGATGTGAGCCAGGTTGACATGGGCGCCACATAAGGGGCACGCCGATGTTGGATAAAGACTGGAATGGACACGGGTCATGGTGGCCGTATTGGAAAAAGACTCCCGTCTGGAGTTGGCACCAGAAGTCATTTTCACTAATGGGAGTCATTTGTCCACCCAAAGATACATGAGAAGGAAGAGAAGTTAGTTGGTGATTATGTCATGAAAACAGATAAGACGGTCCCGCGCGGACCGGGCTCCATGGTAAGGATACGGGTTCGGCCCAGCCCGGATAGTAAATGCTCGGATAGGTCATGGGCCGTCTCGTTTTCCTGGAGCCAATAATGCGCAGGGGACCAAATGTGTTGTACTGGGGAATGCGGTGGGTTCCTAAGCAAAATTTTGAGTGCCGCAGGGGATATGAGTCCAGCGGCAAAATTGTGGAGGGCAGTTTTAGAAATTGTAATTGCTGCTGTGGGTGTGGGGGTGAGTGAAAGGGCGAGCGCTATTGCGGCCTCGTCTGCCGGTTCTGGGATGGGTGTCCGGGCAGTTACAGAATCGAGCATGCTGGCGTTGGGGAAGTTTTGAATGGCGATTGCGGTAAAAGCCTCCTTGTTTGTGTACTCTCCTGCATGGACGTTCACAACTTGCGGATCATTTTTAAACTTCTTGTGCACGGAGCGGGAGCGTTGTTACCTTCGCTCGGTGTGGTACGTGGGGTGCACGTTGCGGGAAATGGTTTGGCTTTTGTTGTAGACTAGTGACCGCAGCGCGAAACACTATGATTATCAAATGAGAGGACCCGTGTGGAATAAAACCAACCAGACGTGCTTCGCTTGGCACATAGAAAACACTGCCAGGTGCCACCTTGAGTTTAAACAAAGCAGACAAGTACAGACCAAATGCATGTTTCGCGACAATATATTTACTCCGAGTTGCCATTTGCATACGAAGCCCATGTTTGCTGCAATGTATATTTCCTTACTACTTGATATGTTCATCATGTATAAATTCGGCACCTCAAAACAGAGCTGGCCCTCAGTCCGCCAATCTACATTAATGTAACAATAAACAGGCATTTGCGGTTAACAAGCACCTCTTTACACGCCAAACTTTGTTGTGCCAAAATAGGGAATAGCGTGTACAAGGAAGCTGAGAAGCCTGCGATCATGAAATAAATTTTGTTGCTGTTTTTTTTTCGGTTGCCGCACAGCCATCCGCAACCTGCGCTTCGTATTATAACAGGAGACGAAGTAGAATGAGTGGCACCAACTGCTTGATTTGACGCTCGCTCACGGGGGCACTGCGGCGCTTCTGAGAAAACCACTGTAGCCCGCCTATTGAATCACCCGTATGATGGTGTGTTTTATTGGGGGACATGTTACCAGAGCAGTGTTGTTGAGAGAATTGTGGATCAGACTCGGTCATCTGCAAAGCAACCACATCATATAGTGGTCGCTTTGACGTCAAGATAACGTCCACAAAGATTCTACCCTCTCACCTTCTCACCAAACCGTGTCAATTGCGCTTTGGGCGCTTATTTCTTTGGTGGTCCTTCCTGAAAACCACAGAGTTGAGTTTTGGAGTGCGGCCAAGCTCTTGCTTCATTCAGGGGCTGAATAGTCCAGACGAAAAATTGATGTCTTGGCGGTCCCTGTTCCTGCGATGAGACCATGTATTTGCTGTACTTTGCCCTACTGTTTTTTGGCCACGCTTTTCTGATGTTGCTCACGGAAATAAAACATTTGTTTTCATATACAATTGGCGATAGTAGTTCGGGAGCACAAGACGATGTAAGGTATGTGGTGCACGATGTGCTGACGTGGTACGTATTGTTCTATCTGGCGTGATGAGATGGTTTTCTGTTTAAGGTATGCTCCCACCATCCTAACCTTTCGTTTTTTTTTTTTTTGTAAAAACAATGAGCGTATTAAACAATTGTACCGTTCTGTCTGGTCGAGTACACCACCAACTTCGGTGGAAATCTCCGAGCCTGAAGTTGTCATTGATAAGATTATTGCGCATCGCTGCCCATTATCCGCTGGAGTTTGTCTTGATAATAACATAATGCGTTTCGTTGTAATTAAAACTGCTACCTGTGGCACTTTCCGTATCCTCTGAGAAGTGTTGGTTGATGACACTTGGAGGTTTGTCTGTCATTTTCGATTATGTGTATCGGTGACGAGTGGAGCGTTTTTGCCTTGTCCCATAAGAAAAATGTCTACCGAAAAACTTTTGTTTCATCTTCAGAGCTTGTTTTTTCCACTAGGCAAGATATTCGCATGAACACGGTTACGACCAACACTCAAGATGAAATTGTGTACACGTTTCGCAGAAAATGTCTTTGGTATTGCCTCGCGAAAAAGGCGAAAAGAGTGAAATGTATTATATCTAATATGACGTAGCTTGTCCAAGGGGGGACGATAAATGTGGCTGGCGTCCGCCTTATATAACATGGTGTACCACAATCTGGACTCCAGTACGTCGGCTTTGCATTTTGATGGGAACGTTGGCCTAGTCAAATGAATGGGTAAAAAGTAAACCCATTGATTCTTTATGAAAGCTGTTGAAGTGCAGAGCAGTGATTCTCCATAATGAGCTGCGCAGTGTTTCTGCGCACTCTAACCATCAATATCGCTCTTCCCGACGCATTTCAACTTCCCCGCCTTCGCAGTGCTCGCAAACCCTGTGCCTGAAACTGCACCAGCAAAAGTTCTGTTCTTTTTGTACTTGCATTTCCTCCCGCACGTGTCATCGTTGCGGGAGGAAATGCACTTACTATCGTAAACAATGACCCAACGAGCGTTCCTAAATAAATCAACACTCGCGCTGCCTGTTAACTATATAAATTTTGCTTCAAATGTACCTGCAGTTTTTTTTTGCGCTAAACGATGGGGAGATGTATGGCAAGCGCTAGCAGTGCAGCAGTTTCGAACGCTTAGGACTACACAAACCGCTTGGCGTCCCCAGCTTCTCGAAGGTACGCCGCGATGACGGAACGCCGTTTGACTCGTCGTTGGTGCAGTGAGCCGGCTACGACGACAAGGGGAGCCCTAAAAGTGCTACACCTAAAATGCAGGGCGCTACAGTGAAGACTCAAGACAATGAACGGCAGCGTTGTTGATCATTGGCTAAAGGTATAGGGGCACTTCCTGGGGCAGCTTGATTTCCGGTGCACGGTTTATTTCTTCCCGAATTGTGAGTGTAAAACAAGCACCTTGACATACCCGCTTGATTACAGGAGCTTTTTCGGAACTTCACGCACTACGTAATGGTAAATTTCACAAAATATTTAGTGTACTTCCAACATTGCTGTTATAGAAGAACACATTGTCACTAACACTGCAATCATTCTGACGGTACCACACATTGGCTGTGTTTTACAGTTTGACAGCCAGCCCAAAAATTAGCGCACTTTTAAAGGGCCACAAACAAGGCCACTAAAACGCATGCTTGTATGCCAAAAAACACAGCAGCTTCTGCTTTATCGCAATCTCCGAGTCATACCCAAGCAGAAAAAAATCTTGAATTATATTCACATACAAAGAAAAATGGCAATCCCGTCTGTCGGGTGTATCTTATTCGTGTAAAGCAAAAGTGGTGCTATATGTTTTCGCAGTCTGGTTTAAAAATACGCGATGTGCATCTTGAATTGAGTTCAAATGAAGAAAGAGCACTCGCAGTGATCAAGCAAACATTGATTTCCATACTTTAAATAAAATAATAGAAGTAAGAGTGGTTCTTTGTTGCCAACCTGCCGCTAATTTGGCGCGAACCACATTTTTGGAGCCTTTACCAAGAGATCTGAGAACAATGGCAGTTTGGTAGGTGGTCACAAGAGATCGCTAAACTAGCATTTTATTATGCCTCGTTGGCAGCAATTATTGTTTTTATGTAAATGAACTCAACCTAAAAATGCAGAAGTGTGCTTCCCAGTTCACTTGAACTATGTTGGCGGCATCCGGCCGGCACGGATGAGGCTAGACTTTTGGTGCGAAGCACCTCACCAAATACTGCGTAAAAAATTGCAAGAATGTGTGAGCCAATGTAGTTGTTTTAAGCCAACCTTTGCTGGATAAAAAAAAATCAAGTGTCCAATAGTTTTCAACATTATAAACCGGGGGATAAAGTTCCGAGGTTTGTGGTTTGGTTCTATTTATCTCGAACAAATTTTTTGTGAAGATTTATTTAATGAGATTCAGAACAACCTTTCTGAAAGATGAATGTGTTGGTTGGTAACCACAAGGAGTAACACAGCACCGGTGAACAATGTTGCCATTTTCGAAAACCACGGACGCACATAGGCTAGCACAAATAAAACTAATGCAACTGAAGTGCTTGTGGCCATTTAGTAAAAAGTTGTGATATTGAGAAATTCTACATATTGCTTAGAATATATCTCTGGAAAACTCCAACAAACTGTCTTGGTTTTCCGCCAACTATCGTCGTTTATGAACATAAAAACTGTGGCGGCTGTAGGTTGCTTTTGCTTTGGTGCTTCAAAGTGAGCATCCCTGAATATGGAATTTCATATCAAAGGCAGACGCTCGTATTTATTTCTGCTGTTGTATGTGTATGCAATGAGAGTGTCTTGATGTCTGTAGTACGTAATATCTTCCGCGATTCCTCGTAGCTCTCACGTCCTTAATTCAATTTGTCATACACGACTAATCCGCAAAGGCTAGAAGTTGCAACAGTGAATTCTACTGCGATAATTGCTAATTCGTATACCTTGTTGTACGTCCGTTCAAAAGCTTTTTATTTGCGTGTAGCCTGAGCACCTACATCTGTTTGATTAAACAAAAAGTCATCCAAAATTAGGCATACAAAAAAAGAGAAACACTTACAGATCGATTATCGTTCTGAAAAAGAATAATAATAGTATTTCGGAGCCACATCATCAAACCCTACAAGTCAAAACATATAACCACTCTACGGTGCACTCAGTCGAAATTCAGTTTTCGGTGCTTGAGAATTTTTTTACATTTTTGTTAACCGAGATGTTGCAATCGTTATCCCTTGTGTTTTTATGTAAAAACATCACGAACGCTGTAGGCTACAGTGCGCTGGGTGGTGGAATAAACCCGAATGCTACGACTCAGCTTCTCCAACTATAAAAACTGGCAGTACTAAAACGTATAATGTGGCAAAGCAGTCTCGTCGTGGTGAAAGCATCTGAAGCAAGAATATTCAACGCGTGCAGGGCTGTGTTGGATCATACGTACTGTGCCTACAATAATTATATAGCAGCAAACACTATTTGATAATTCAATGTCGGAGCAAACACGAAAGACATGTTTCATAACAGAGCGTTAATAATTTAAAGATGTTCGCAAGCTGGCTTCCGCGCAATCAATGGCAGCAATAAGTTATGAACAATCTACACTTTTTGAGTGGGCCAGATTACTTGGTACACGTAATGACAAAGCCCAAAACAAGAGGGGTATGAACTTCCCGAAACAGGGAAATTATCTATATTTTTAATGCAACCTGCTTCCCTGCGAAACTCCTAACACTATGGAAAACCTAGAGGGGCACATAATCGCGTCGAAGGTTTGTTTTTTGGGAATAAGAAATGGAATATAGTTTTGAACGTGCGATTGCATCGGGGGCAATGACCATATTAAATATGAATAAATGCTCGATTTTTGCTAAATATTCTAAGAAACGAAGATAAATATTTGTGAATGTACCCTGTTCTTGCAGAACGAGAGCTCCAAAGTATGCCTTATGTGACTTAAGCAGTAGCGCAAAATCTTCTTGGCAGGTAAAATGACTAACGTAATTATTAAGATTGCTTATATTGTCGGAACACAAAGCCAACTTAAACGGTGGTCTATGTACAATATCACCTTGGGCTAATGGCAGTAATCTCTTAATGCAGTTACTTTATCCAAATATTACAAAAACGGGCGGAAACGTAACCTTTAAGGGAAACAACAAATGAATATTTTAGAAGGCGAGAAATCAACCAGGCTGTTTTCACCATCGCTTGCTGAGCAGACAGCTACCACTCAGTAATACCTTGGACAAAATGGCGTCCCAAACACTTAATTTACAAGGAGTTCTCCTTCGGAAATTGACTAACCTGTATGCATGTGGGACAACGTACAATATGTTATACATAGTCGGTGTTTTCACCACGACTACAGATTTTGTCAATAAAACGAAACGCACGTAACTCCTCAAATATAGATGGAATGAATCAGAGAAAGTTTCGATGTTTAAACAAAAATGTGGCTTCAGCTGCTTTATATAATAAAATTGGCTGCTCAGAGTTGGTAGAAGAAGTTCTTACGAGTTTTGTGTCCCAAAAAGACCGAGCGAGAAATCTTTACCATATCCTCTCCGCCACATTTACGTATTTTGGTAGAACGTAGTAGCAGTAGATACAATATTTTGCTCAATACTTATTGGCAGCGGTTCTTCTAGGTTATGGTTACATTTTTTGTCAAGACTGGTTTTGAGTAGCAAGATTGTTATATTTCTGCCACTGTTTTGTCCACGCCAAAAAAGTCGAAGCTAAATGTGTGAATCGTTGGCAAACAAACTAATGGCATTATATAAATTGCCGCACAAGACACGTTCGATTGTGGAGGAGCTTATCTTTGTTTTCAGCTAAGTTAAAGATGATATAGGCGAAACCGACGATTACATTTTCTGGTATAAGACCAGAAGCAGTCAGAAATGACAATTCTATTCACAAGCCACGGTCTTAGGACCTCTTTTTTTCTCTTCATTTTTGGTGACTGATTTCATAAATACTTTATATATTTACAACCAAGACATTTTTGGTTTTTGGTTTTGGATTTACAAGACTTTTCTGTCGCCATAATGGAGGATATTCTCAAGGAAAATACCCTATCTTCTGGTACAAAATATGTAATAATGAAGAGAATATATCCTAACAAAAAACTGCCAGCACTTTTATTATGTGTTCACACAACTTATACTTATTAGACTAAAAGCCTAACGCCGTAATAAGCATTATTAATATATATGCAAGAAATCAATAAGAACCTTACGAGAGTCTGATCAGGAACGACTGGTTTGTATTGAGCAAAAACATACAATGTCCTTTTATATACCCACGCAATATAATTATAAAAAGTGTAGCCTTCTTTTCAAAATAAAATTAGGTTCCTGTCAAAATAAAAACTTAAGTTGTCGATCCCTTACCGTGTTACTAATTAAAAGAAGTTCATTCTCTAATACCTTCTTGCCACAAAATAGGCATCCCACATGCCACTAACATAGAAACCTGGTTGTGTTCAAAATAGCAGTTGATAATCGTCAGCGTAGTTCGTAAGAAAAATTGGTCTTTTTGTTCAACAAGTATTGAATTTGTTTCAGGGATTTTTTCAGTTTTGTTATTATGATAGTTACTACATCAATGCTCCTATCTGGTAGAAATATTCATATTTGAAAAAAATTTCTTTATTCGCAACGTCCTTTTTAAACACAAACTTCATTCATAAAGTGTAAAAGGTGCGTTGATCTGGTAACTATTTTTATCAGCAGACCTCCTTTATTATCGCGCGTTGAAATCAAAATTTTACATCGCATGATCGACAGAGGAGGCTAATCTTTACAAATTTTTGTAACGGTCCCTGGTTTTAGGTCGCCGTGTGGACAATCGTTTGGAAAGGACATAACTTCAACCTGGAGAGAGCGCAGAAAATATCTGCCTTCCTCTTTGCGGACAGCATGGTTTTCAACCCTGCCAACGTTGCCAGATAAATGAGAATTTGATAATTCACTCACCTGCCTACTCTTTCTCACTGGTGGTTGTATATTTAAAGATAAATTTGTTCAACAGAATTAGTAATGCAAAGCCTTTTCCTGATTGTTCATATTTCCTACCTTATCGAGGCACTTCTTGCACACGTTGCAAAATGGAGTCAGCAGAAGTGGGGTTCACAAAAGGGTAAATGCGAATTGCTGGCAACGACAATTTTATGCACTTGAACAATAAAAGCAGCCACGGGAAAACAGTGCCCTGAAAAAGCAACTAAAGGTAACTTACTAATTTGGCTTGTGCGCGATTGGCAGTAAGCACGGCCAAATTGGGACGTCAAGCACCCGAAGTGTATGGGAATTCCTATCAGAAAGAAGATTCTTTACAGAGGCTGTTGATTAAGATTGTTAAATAGAAAAGACGAATGGGCAAGTATTGTTGAAGATTCAACGATAAGCCAATAAATAAATGAAATTTCATAAGGCTAGTGATGAGCCCATTTTATTCCTTGCGTGCAACTATCCGGTCACAGTGTTCCCACAAAATATCTTGTATCTTTTTTAAATCCCTACCGTCTCATTACATGACAATGCAATTTAGGTTCCTTAGTTTTACACGTAAGGGCCTTCACTAAACTTTGGTGCCCAGTAAAATATATACAAGTTTTCGAAAGATGTATTGTGGTGCATTCTTCATTGACAATGTGTACATTCATAGCGCGGCATAATACACAGGTGAATCTACGGTTGCAACGCCTTTTTTATCCATCTCTTTTTGGTGTATAATGGCGTCAGCGTACTTCAGGTGACAGGGCCGTCGCCCAAAATAGGTGGGGAACTATAATTATCATGAGTAAATGTCGCTACACCTTCTGCGGTCATTTATTTCCCACCGCTGAACTTTCGCACCACGGATAGTATATTTTAGAGGGTAGAAATAAACAACTGTCATTGAAACCAACCTATTAGCAGTGTGTTTCAAGCTGTATGACCTAAATAAATAAAACATTTATGAGTGGGTTTTCGTATCCAGGGGAAAATATACACAGGCATTGCACCTACGTCACGCTGCTAAAGCTCATAAAGCTGCAAATAAAGGTAAACGAAGTGGTAAAGTCATTTAAATCCGCTCATTTAAAAACCCGATAATTTCGAAGTAAAACGGGAGAGAGTGCCTTCCGCACCTCCACGTAAATGTTACATTGCGAACTACAATAAAGAGGAAGCATGTATGAAGAGTGTACAGGGAATGTACATTATTGTCTGTCAGAATGATCTTACCCAGGCCATGCCCCCCAGAGCTTCGAATTTTTGGAAGAATTATGCGGTATAATATGAATAACACTCATGACAGATACTTCATGCAGCCTGCATCACCAACAGACTTGTCTTTGTTTGAGGTTGGTCGGTCCACGTGTTTGCCATGGTTCCCTCCATCTTTCCAGGAGCAGGTAAAACAAGTAGCTGCCTCAAGAGACTTAGGTGGCATGACTTCCTCTCATTCAGATCGTAGCCTTATGAAAAGCGTGATGAGTGCACTTTCAAAATAACATCATGCGCACCATAATTCCCCGACTTACACAAAATTAGTTTCGTTCACTTTAAAATTGCAACATGGGATTAGTGAAAAGTTACTACTTTTACTCTCAAACTTTCGCACAGTTAATGACACAGAGACAAACTTTTGTGGACGTACTGTATTAAATAACCTATTGCGGCGGCTGAGTAGCTAAGGGGTTGTGCTCGTGAGCACGAGGGCGTAGGTTTGATTCCCCGACGTTGCGACTGCTTTTCGGATAGGGGCAAAAAGCAAAAATGCTCGTGTTTATGGTATTTCGTGGCATGTCAACATCCCCAAGTGGTCAAAATTATTCCCGAGCCATCCACCTGGCCCACTTCATTGCCTGCGCTGCGTCGGCGCGTTACACCCTACAATCAATAAAAATCACGATATTTTATCAAGCACAAACAGCGTATATTAAAGGTAGTTGAACAAAGTATTTCTGGGGTGCCAAAACTGTGGATCTCACCGAGGGACAACAATGGCATAAATGCTATATTGATGTGTCTTTGCAGGAGTACTAAAGTATTTTCATTGCAATATGCACGTTATGACATCATTGCTATCATTTGAAAGTTTGGTGGTCAATCTCATGATGACTGTGTTTCACATAACCATGAAAACAAACTGAGCTAAAGTTGAAGAAGTGGACGACCGAAGGTGACGAGCAGCCTTTTGGATTCTAGAGGTCCCGCAATGCACTGGGCAGAGTAGCGGCTTAAAGCAATATTTTCACTTATTGTATACGCGACGTTTTCTGGCCGATGTGGCTGTAAAATCCGCATGCACTTTTAGTTAGGTCAACTCATCAATGGGTGGAGTGGTAATCAGGAAGCGACAGCTGTGCGATGAGAACCACTTTGGACGACAAGAACCCTGCCCGCCTGGAAAACGCTGTTTTTCTAGGCGTTCCGCCATCCGACATGTTACGGTTGAGTGCACTGTACAGTCACTTTACGGTGACACTTATCACCATTTCCGGGGCAGGTTATATCCTTTCTACCTGCGTCTCCATTATTCAAGAAGGTTGTGCGTGAGTCATGGACGTATATTTCTGTGGAGGACTCCGCAAAAACTTTCTTCAAGAATCAGGAGTTTTCGCTTAGGAGCTCGCAGGAGTTTTGGCTCAACTGCTGGACACTTAAAGCAGCAGTGAGCCTACAAATGCCATACTACCCCTCCAGTCCAGCGCCCAGAAACCTAACGAAAGTGTCGCTATGTTTGTTTCATTCCCGTCACATTTGTTTGGTGTGCAGAACCCGGTATGAGCGCGGCAAAGAATATGCGCCATGTGTAAACGGGAATTAGAGAAAAGCTTTTTTGTGGGACTCGGGAGAACCCCCTACGACAGTAGCCGATTATCGCCAGACAATCATATCCTTAGTGCACTCATTTCAACAGCTTGCTATGCAATACGATGCAGCGTGCATGGCTGTTTTCACTTCGCCTTTTAACGGCGATAGGGTACTCCGTCAGATCGTCAGTTGACGCAAATGGTGCGAGCACGCCGGGTATCGGATTGGTACAGTACGCATCCGGCCCATCCGCCTACATGGTGCGCTCCGCATTCCGGCATCTACAGTTTCCGAGTTCTTGCCAGCTGCACCACTACTAATCTAGCGCTCACTGTACCTTGCCTCGCAATATGAAACCAGACGAATCGAACCGAAATCCGCTGTACGGCGTACATGATGAAATGGGCTCTCTGTTACCAGCATGGACAAGGACGCACAATGAAATCACCACTGACCCATATCGTTGAATGGGGCTACATAGTATTCGCTTTATGCCTCTCAGTCGTGCAACGTCAAATGACCTCGAGAAATCAAAGAGTACCTTTCCGCCGTGCCACCGGGCACTCCTTGCCCAGTGCATAAATATAGGCCGTCGTCGCCGCAACGATACTCGTCTCCCAGCATATCCCTTTCGTCTTACCCTACCAGTTACAGATTACCCAGCCCCCAACGGGCAAACCTAAACCAGTGAACTCCGCAGGTGATGCTGGGGTGTACAGCACTGAAGAACCTTTATCGACACGACCACATCTGCACACATAACATACCTAACTATGCACTTGCAAATTTAGGTTCTTTCTTTATAAATACTTGTTTTCAATGATAATATCTAGTTGCGGCTCTGGTGGACACTGCACAATATATTACGAGATAAATATTACGTCTGGCTGCACTGCTTCACGTCATTCTGGTGTTATTCAATTGACCGCAAATGCATACACTGCCTGGGCACATCGTTACCTCGCTATTCATGTGCACCGCCTAGATTGAAATACGCAGTTTGACGTTTCCTGGGATATTGTTGTGCCGCGGGATTGTTCGACGCAAATATTTCTCGGACTGAATTTTCTTTGAGAATACGGTGCCATACTTAACTTGCGAGAACTTCTGGTCTCGTTTTTAAGCTCTCGAGGTGGTGGACTAGAAGAGTTGACAGTCGGGGACAGCATTAGGTATCGGCAACGATAATGTACAAGTGCCACCTCGAGCCAGCGTGTTCGTCCCAGTCGTATGCAATCAAAGATTTCGAATAGTTTAATTGCCGGCAAAACGCGTCGCTTTTATTCATACGGTAGGGTCCGCTGCCCGTGCTGTCATTTATATTCGCAACGAAATAACACAGTTAATTCGTACGAATTGCAGCCGAGACACCAGCACTAAACTTCGCAAGACGCCCGTCGCCTCAATAGTAAGAGGTGAACGATGTCCTAAAGAGAAGCACCATAGCCAGGATAGCGGCGCAAACTGATTATAAAAACATTGCCAAAAAGCCGTCCCACCCAATCTGACTGTGTCACACAGGGAGCAGATTTTTCGCGTATAGACTCTTACAGACACTCTCCGCGGTCTATTCATGTGACGCAGGCAACTTCCGGTAAAAACCGAGTATTTACTAAAGACAAAGGCCGAGCAATACACCAATTCTCTTGGAGACTTTCCCCTACACAAAGCGAGCCTATTTGTCATCGATTTAAGAAAATACTCCAAGCGGACTTTATACAGTCGCCGAAAAGCCCATAATTGCCGGCAGTGGTTCTCATCAAAAAGAAAGACGGGACATTCAGCCTCCGTCTTGCTTCAAAAAAAGGACATCTACCCTTTCTTACACGACAAGATTTTGTGTCGTCAGCACATTGCTCGGCTATTCTCATGACTTGATATGCCCAGCGTATATAGGTAAATTGAGGTTGATGACCGATATTGTTAAAAAACTTCCGTTAGTACTCCGTACACACGTTACGACTTTAATGTACATCCTTACGAAAGTGTTCTTTTCCGCCATCTTTGAAAAAATGGCTGACACAGTTTTGTGTTGAACAAAACGGCAGTAGGGTTTGGTGTACCCGGAAGACGAATTGGTATTTTCAGGAACGTTCCAAAAACACTTTGTACGCATGGAAACGTTTGCGAAGACATTCGCTAATTCTAACTTTTCTTTAGCTAGAGAAGTGCCACATACCCAACCAAGAACTAAAATATATGGCAACGTGCTTTGCTAGGAAGATGTTCATCCCGATGATGATAAACGCCATCCTTTCCTTAGTTTCCGGTGCCAACCGACCAAAAGCACTTATTCCTATATTTTTGTCTGTGTGCTTAGTACAGACCGATTGTGAGTAATGTTTTACATTATAACTGAGCCATTAGCTAGGTTCACCCTGGGCGCTGTGGACTTCAGTTGGTGCCCCGAACCGTCCCCACCATTCCAAGAGCTCAAGAACAGCTTGCAGAGCCCGACTAATTCTTCACCACTTTGACGTGACCCTGGACAACCATCTGCAGACGTACGCTACCAATCTTGTGGTGGGGCGTGTGCATGAGTAGGTTAGTCTGGAGCGTGAGACTGTCTATTCAAGCTGTCCCAAATTACCTGCAAAAATGAATTAGTTAAGGGCATAGACTCAATACTGGTCACTCGTGTAACCGGTCACAAATTTTCGGCTATATGTGTAAAGCGACCATATTATTGGTGACCGATCATATTCTTTTTTGGATGGCGACCCTAAATTACCCGTCTTGGTGCATTGCCCTTTTCGGTCTACGACTGCAGAAATGGGAGTTTGCCATCACAATTAGGTGGAGTCGCAAACACACCGAACTTTAGTGCCTGTCACACACTCCCGTTATTCATACTTTTTAATGGCGAAGACAATGACGCAGGATTCTTGGGTACCATGATCTACTCTGCTCTTGCCCAAGAGCAGCAATACGCGCCAGAGCTTTGTCCTCTTATCCATTACCTGAAAAAGAAGCATTCAGCGCTGGAAGACACGGCGCACCAATCGCCGCCTGCGCAAAAAGGTGGTAGAACTCAACCGAGCCATAGAGTGCTCAGCCGCGTAACTCTGCGCACACCAGTGGCACGCCGTATGCAACGAGGCAGGACGGCCCAAATGCATAAGGGCAGAACTTGGAACTTACTTCACCACGTACTCGATGAAACCAAGACAAAGGGTTTCCAACGCCACAATCTGGCGCAGACACTGCACGCGGCGATACGAACGCTAGGCGAGCACGAAACGGGCCGGAGAATCAACGCCCGCTACCTTCACAGCACCCCCAAGGAACAGCATGACGACTACAAGGGAGCAGACAATCTGCTGTTAGACCACGACATCGAAGAATGGGAGGTCCGAGCAGTGCTGCAAACCCTTAACTGTAAATCCGCAGCAGGACCAGACCGCATCACCAAAAAGGCCCAAAGAAATCTCTAACGACGGCGCCATCACGGCCAACACTCAATACTTCAACGTGTGCTCTCGAGCGGGCTGGCTGCCCAAGCAATGGAAAACAGCTAAGACGGTGCTCATCCCCAAACCGGGAAAATCGCCTAGAATAGAGAACCTCCGACCGATATCTCTCACGTCATGCATCGGCAAGGCTCTCGAGCACGTCCTGTTGAACCGATGGCAACGCTACCTCGAAACTGAGGAGCTATACCCTAACACCATACTAGGCTTCCGAGAGCGCCTGAGCACCCAAGTCACCTTGATCCTTTACAACACAAAATACTCGACGTGACCACCCCCACCCGCGACAACAGGGCGGTGCTCGGTCTCGATCTGCAGAGCGCATTTGACAAGGTATGGCACTCTGCCATCCTGGCGCAAGTAATCGCGACTGAACATGGGGCAGGCGATATTCGCATACATCCACAACTTCCTCTCGGAACGCACCGCCACGTACACGTGAGTGGACCTCGAACTACCGCAGAAATTCCGCTAGGCAGCACCGGAACCCCTCAGGGCTCGGTAATCTCCCCGCTGCTTTTCAATGTCGTAATGATCGGCGTGGCCAACCAGCTAGCGGAAATACCCCAGGTTCGCCATACCATATACGCGGACGACATCACACTGTGGGTTTCCGGAGGCTGCGACGGCCACATCGGAACGACCCTACAGCACGCGGTAGACACTATCGAACAACACCTCGAAGGGTCCGGCCTGGTCTGCTCCCCCCAAAGATCAGAGCTACTAGAGATACCCCCACCGGGCACACCTCGCCACCGCATAACCACCGCAGCAATCACCGTGCGCACTAGAGACGGCACCGTCATCCCGCGAGTGCAGTCCCTTCTAGTCCTCGGCATGATACTTGAGAGCAATCGCTGCAACGGCACCACAGTCAACCGCCTCACCACCAAGCTCACGACAGCCACCCGCTCATCAGGTGAGTGACCACACGGCACCACGGCAGGAAGGAGGCCAGCCTCCTCCGACTGATACAGTCCTTCGCCATCAGCCACGTTGCATACGTGGCAGCATATCACCCCTGGAAAACGCCAGAGCGAGCGAAAATCGACGCCGCGATACGGAAGACGTACAAGGCGGCCCTCGGGCTCCTCGACAGCACAAGCATGCCGCGGCTTCTCGAGCTGGGCATCCACAACACCCTCGACGAGATCGCCTAGGTCCACCGCACGGCCCAGCTGGAGCGGCTCTCAACCACGCGCACCTGTCGCTCCATACTCGACCGGCTAGGCTACGCATCCCGAGCAGTCTCATTCTCTATTATACGCCCGCTGCCAGACGCCGTCACGCGCAGACTGGGGGTTAATCCCATACCAAAGCACATGCATCCCGAGTACAACCGCGACCAACGAGTCGCCCGAGCCAAGGCCCTCACGGAGCTCAACGCCCGCGACACTGGTGCCCTTTACGTTGACGTCGCCGAGTACCCCGACCGACCCGGCACGTACGCAGCGGTGGCAGTCAGGGCTACCACCGGTGACATCTACAGCGCTTGCAGTCTCCGCGTCCCGGTCGCGCATCATGCCGAGGAGACGGCCATTGCCCTGGCCGTGACGGACCCTCAGTGCACCCCAGTGCTAAGTGATTCGCGCTCCGCAATACTCAGTTACGCGCGAAACAGTGTGTGTGAAAGTGCAGTGAAAGTGCGAAGCAACACCACGACCCCATCAGTGTCCGCCACGTCCCTTCGATGGTTCCCGGCGCACATGGACTCGCTCGGCTCCAGCAACGGCCACGCCAATCGCAACGAGACGGCAGATGCCGCCGCGCGCGAAATCACCAACCGCGCGGCGTCCCCTCTCGCCTCTCGCTCGGCTAGGCAGCCAGGCATCAACCACGAACACCTCACGACCTAAACCGAGGTCCTCCAATGGTACCGTCTCAGCCGACGAACTATGCCACCACCTAATCCTAGCCGTGCTCTACAGGCAGCTACAGACGAACTCTGTGATCACACCCGTGTTGGCGCAATAGGTGTGTCCGGGTGGCTGCGACAGCGTGCAGTGCACTGTGTGCGCGAGAGCAAACCCGACTCTGGCTTACCTATTGTGGGATTGTGAACACAACCAAGACGAGGCGGCCGCCCCGACGCGGCTGCCGAAAAGTTTCACGAGTGCCATGATTTCGTCCGAATACACGACCCAACTCCAGGCCGTCCAGCAGCTCGAGGGAGCTCTCACACGGCAGAGACTCGGGGAGGCGGCGAGGCCCAGGGATTCACTCCCTCACTGCCATCAGCCGACCCACTCGACGCCTGCGGCGCACACCACGAGGACGTCCAGGCCACGTCACGATAGGGTGCCTCTTTAGGAGGCGATCCTCTCGTTCTGCAGGCGATCCAATAAAGTTGTCTCTCTCGCTCTCTCCCCAAACTCCGCCGCCTTATCGATGTGCGTAGCAACATTTTCTCTCACTGACGACCTTCTAAATACAGACATTATCGCTTCCGCATACCCACCGTACTTTATCCTTGCACTGAAAGCATTACGCCTAGAAATCCTGCATGCCGGTCACAATGAACCACCCCACGGACACCTAGACATTACACGCCCGGTAGCCCGCACGGGCCAAGTGGATACCTACTGAACCGTGCTGATATCGTCGATCGGTAGGTGCGTAGTTGCATAGAAACTGCTACACGCAACCCGAACCTATAAAACGTTCTAGTTTTCTGCAACCGGCTGATCCACCGAAGGCACCACTTCAGCCAGAGGTGGGGGCATGGATCGGTAAGAACCTTTCCTCTGTCATCCTTAGGCATCGCATGGGTCAATTTGGCCGCAGACATGTTAAATTAAATTGGCAAAACAAGGCTTTTCGTCGAAGAAGTGACACCGAAGTTGAGATGTATTTTATTGAAAACATTCAATTTCGACCTGGCGGCCTAACCTCACTGATTACTGATAGACGAACAGCATTCACAGCCCAACTGAACCAACCGGTATTGCAGCTCTGTTGGATCCTTTACACCAGAACGAAGACCTATCACCCACAACCAAACCGCTTACGCAGAAACGCAATAGGACCTTATACCGTATCTTTTCACTGTACAGTCGTGTTCGATTTAAAGGTAATCGTGCGAGCTTCGACCGATCACGAGGATAACGCCCCCCGCGCGGCTTCTTTTACTGCGGCCTGGTCTCTTGTTTAAGCATTCTTGTCTCCCTCGGTCGCTGTTTATTCAAGCGGCCATAACTCCCGCAAGAAAAACAGTAACCACTTCCTCATTTCTTATCGCGCACCAAGAGAAGACGTCCCAGCTGTCGTGTCGTACAGCAGTTCTCAAAGGTGTGCACAAACACACTGTTGGCAAATACAAAACATTTATACCAATAGGTGCTATCACTGCTCACCGATATAACCAAAAAGAAAACACACACGTGATTACAACCACACAAACGCACCACAAAGCAAAAATTGTGGTTTTAATAGCCGCGGCGGGATAGTTAGTGATGACTGCTTGAAGGAGAAACAGCAACCGGTGGGAGGATGGATAATGCATTAAACTAGGTCCCAGGCGCACCGAAAAATTGCAGTCGGGGGCGTTATCGTCGTTATGGGTCGAAGCTCGCGCCATTGCCTTCAAATCACACACGACTATACATTGATGTAAACCATCGGAACTATGATAGTACATTACCGTGTGTAACATTCGGCTAAAATGTTGTGCCACAAAAATACACACTTCTAACCATTTCGCTTGGTTCATGGCCCTAACTGGTGAAACTGTTGGATTGGATGGTTGTGCCTGCCGAGTCTGTGGCCACATCCAGGGAGGTTGAAGAGAGCGCCAGGCGAGCAGCGAATATAGCACTAAAAAGTAAACGATACACAGTGATACAACCTCCGACAACGAAACTTCACCTATACGCCAGGACAGCATGTATGGGTGAGGATTCCTTCGCGCCGAAAACGCCACGTCGACAAGAAATGCGCCGCTACGTATGCCCCTATAGAATTGTCGATAAGCTCCGTGATCGCAACCAAAATGTTCTCCCTGATAGAGCCATCTTCATTCCCCCATTCTACAATAACGGTCGATGTAGGGCAGGTAACAAAATTTAAACCCCTACTAATTTGGCTGAACATGATGAAGACAAATTTGGTGCCATTCACTACACATCCAGTGTTTCTCTATTGGTGTTTTTCTGCGCATGGTGACGGTGATTTTGTGAGGAGGTGTAATATCACCCGTATGATTTGGCAGTTTACTTGACAGTCTCCGGCAGTGTATGTTTAACCTAACCGAGGAAACCAGCTGATCCAGAAAGGTGAAGACATGGACAATAGAGACTCACGTTTCGACTTTTTTTATTCTTCCAGGTGGACGGGGGTGCCCCAATAAAGAAAAAGGCCAAAGGAAGCATGATAGGCAAAGAAATGTGGTTCAGACCTATCGTCGAACCGATGGTTTTTAGAAAACACGAGAGATAAAGGGCGTTATTCGGCGCGTGTGTAATGTGGATGGCGGAACAATCTCTCCTAGCTTCATATAGAAATGATCCTATGAAGCATGAAAAACGTGGATGTTGCTGGAGGGGTTCGGGGTGTGAATCTGTCATAGCAAAAGTCTGTTGGTACTCACGGCGCGAGAAGACCAGCAACTTCTCTACGGGATCAAATTCGCCTCGTCGCCACAAGTCCGACGGGCGACAGGCTCCACCCCTTCGAACCCGAAAAACGTAAATGGCTGCCCGGCGATGCAGGAACTTTTATCGTTGAGCTAACCCTTAACGCTGGCCACGCCTAGGATTGACATGTAGCCCACCTTATGAAGACTATTTTTAAAGTTCCCCGTTTTGTGTACTTTCTACGTTGTTTGCTTGCACATTTGGTTTTTCGCGGGTGTTGACGTTGCGTGCGTAGCTAACGCGGTGCGTTAGCCACCCAGTGCGTAAGCACTCAAATTGTACAGCCTTCACGCTCAGCTTCTGCGCACACCGATGTCGTTGTCTTCGTGGTGTTTTTTCCTTGTGTTGTTGTTAGGTGCCGTTCATCCCCCTGTAATCTAGTCTTTTTGATATCAATATTTTCGGTTTACCTCGAATAGGGTACGCGTCATACCTCTCAGTTACTCCTGTGACTTGGGAGAATGTGCACACGTGCAGACCGACTGTCCTGGTAAAAGAAATACCAGTTGTCTAGCATCCTCGTTCGCGCCAGCGGCGAAGGTGTCGTGAGATTAGGTCGACCCCCTTGGACCATCAGCTACATAAGGATTATCCGTGATGTTTGGATGTTGCTGCGGCCTGAGAGGTCATGTGTGTATACTTGTGAGGTTATAATGCTTATGTTTTGTAGCATAGCACAGGAAGCGTTGGACAGGTTCCTCGCTCTAGGGTGATCCTGTGACTTGGAGCGAGTGGTCTTGCTCGCGTGTTTAGATAACTAAACAGCGCGTTACCGCAAATTGCTTGATGAGATTTCGAGGAGGAGGGGCGACAGACGACTGCTGCAAAGAAGCTATTTGACATGGAGATATTTGCATTGAAGAGAAATGAAGAAAGGTGCTCGTACACGGGTTCAGTGGAGACAGGAGTGTGCTAAAGCAGGATAGGCAGACTTGCCAGGAAGAAGAGAAAGAATCGTTTGGAAACCGTTTTATACTTGACCGCGAATGGCAAAAGGAGGATTCAGAGGAAGAGGGGTGACACACTATACACGAAATTATTTGGCAGGCAGAGAGATTTGCTGATAGAACAATAAAATTGAAGGTGATGGTATTAGATTTAAGGGGTGACAAGAATGTGCTTGATCGGGAAAGGCAGAGATAGGGGAAGAGAACAAGAGGAGGTGAGGCGACGTTCTCGAGATATGAACCAAAGACAAGAAACGCAAAAGAAACAGGCGCAACATGCGATCAAAGGCTGAAGAAAAAGTTCGAAATAGCGGCGGGGATAAATATTTGAGAAGTTAGGGGCTCGAGAAAAAAGAATGTGATAGCGCAGTCAAGGAGATATGTTGAGTTCGAATGAATGAATGAATGAAACTACGCGTATACCACATTGAAATGTGCCGAAGGCACTTCGATATGAAGGCCTACAGTGCTATTTAGCGGAGCGTAAGGCTAGGACTGCCTTCATTTTATGAACGGACATTAAGGAGGCAGGTCAGCGGGGCTGCTTTAATCTTGTGGCTATCGAAGAGTCGATCATTACCCGGGGCGCAGCCGGGTACTGAAGGGACAGAAGGAGTGCTTGCCAGAGCTCGGTGGCTCGATGGAGAGGCTTGGGATCCAGACAGGCCGATTTCCATGGAGAAGAAGTTCAGGGTCACCATTTTATAGTGGCCAGGGCACGAAGCTAGCTGGAATGTAGAGAGGGCACTCACAACAGAGGTGGTCGAGATAAAAGCATGGCCGTTGCACGCCGAGTAGCTGCCAGTTACGGGCGGTGGTGGTGGTCACCTTTGTAAACATGGTTCGGCAAAAAAGTGAATTAGGAGTGTGCCTGTTGGAATTCTCCGAAGCAGGACAGACTGTCACCATGTGAACAAATTCGAGGGGAGCGGTGGTGTCAAGAGTGAACTGTCCACTGTTGTAAGGGAGGCCTCACGTTGTTTGGGCAAAAAGGCTTCTCTGCCATCAGATCTGCAAGCTCGCGTGTGGTAGCTTGGACAAGAAAAAGAGTGTTGGAGGCTCTGGCTACCGCGGTGTAAAGTGAGCGTGCTCTATTCTATGACCCGGCGAGAGAAAAACGGCTGTAAGGTGCATCGAAGGTACCAATAGGAGAGTGATCCGGGGCTCAAGAGAAAAGACCGTGAAGCGCAGTCAAGGTTCCGAAAAAAATTTGTAGAAATGGGGGGGGGGGGGTTCACGGCAAAAGACAATAAGATGTAGGTAATCAGCCGAGGCGAGTTTGACTCGGAGGTCAAGATAGAAGACCGTAAATGCCCGAAAAGTCGTTGGCAGAGTCCCTCAGCCTTCGCTGTAGTGGCATAGTGTTGATTGATTTCAGCGGTGTTACGGCAACCGGAGGTGGCAATTATCAGTTGCTCTAGGCGCGTCAGAGAGCGGTACTTGCAATGCACGAGGGGTGCAGAGCTCAATGTTCGTGGAGTTCAGAATCTTGTGGAAGAGAAGATAGAGAAGCGCCGGTGGCTGTCGTTTATGCTGGCCACGCAACGGAATCTGAGTTTCCGGAGTCTTAAGGGCTACCGTCATTTTGTACCCCTAAGTACTGGTCACGTGAAGTCTGCAGAGAAGGGTAATTTCATCGAGTATGGAGAGACAGCTTCGCGTGGCTTGACTCTCTGCGATCGTCGGACACATTTTGCGTGTTTTATTATTCTGAAGTCCTTGATTGCGTAATGCGGCGTTTGTCGTTTAAGCACGTGACTGAACTTCGGTCTAGGATGAGTTTTTTCATTGATCACGTCAATGAATAATTGGTGCAAGATGAGTCTGGTATTTTCCTGTGTTCATAATGATACATGCATCTTCTAAGCATGTTGAAAGAGTTTTGCCGGGTGATGTGTTGCTTTTCTCTGCTTTTTACGAAGGACGAGGTGTCTATTGTAGTTTCACGCATGGCGTTCTTTTCGCACTAATACATAAGTTCTTGCTGGTCAGCACCAAAAGGGTGGGAATACCTCTCAAAGAGATGTGTGCCATATGGTGGCGGGGGACGCCCGCAGTATTACTGACGGAAAGTGCTCTGGCGTATTCCTGCCCTGGTTCCATTTGCACATGTTTTCAACAAGGAGCCAAAATTGCGCGCCCAAAGAAATGCTTATACATCACGGGTATTTTTTTATATGACGGGTTTAGACAGTGGCCTCTTGAGAGCGTTGTGTACATGTAAAGGCCTGTAATTTTTGTGGGTTAGAATATTTCGGTACAACCTTCTCTAAGATGGGAAATGTCACAAACATCCGTTGAGCACTCAATGCTTTGTTTCGTAGGCCTGCATAAGAGTTTTTTGGCAGGGGATGGACATTTTAGGCCACGGCACTTCGCATTCCGCACCTGAGTCGCCCAGCTGTTCTGCGTTGGTTCTTTTTTGACGTCGCTCATCCGAATGTGGCAAATCGGGAAGCCGCGCGATTCCGTGTGCATATGGCTACCTCGATTCTTCAGAAGGTGGCCCCAACGGACGGGAAGAACTGGGCATGTCCGCGGACGACTGCCTGTTTGATTCCGGGAAGGCCACGTCAACGCAGGACGGAGCAGCCCCCTTCTGTACGCTATACTCTGGGATTCGCATCAGGCGTTTTTGGGAGTGAAGAGGGATTCCCAAAAAGCAAAATGGACCATAGAGCAGTGGAAGCAGAGAAAAATGGTGCGGTGTGATAGTCATGCAGGTGTGTTTAAAGGTACGCCAGCAAAAGCAAAGGGAAAGTTAGCCGGCGCTTGAAGGTTGAACAACATGGAAGCCGCTAGGGCCCTTCCGGGTGTTCAGCTGCTTCGTGGAAGTCCGTCGGTAGGCTCGTGGTGTGACCAGCAGAGCCTCATCTACGCGTTCGACTTCACCTTGTCGTCGGTGTCAAAAGGCCTACGAGAAACCAACCCCCCTACCCTAAAAACGTAAGCGGCTGCCCGGAAATGCCGACTCGAATTTGCCGACATCACTTTTTGTTGAGCTAAGCATTGACGCTGGCCGCGCCAATGTTTCAGATGTAGGCTCCCTATTAGAGTACGTTTCTACTGTAGTTCCCAGCCTCTGTGTGTACTGCACTATGTTTTCATTGCCCGTGCAGGTGTTTTTTTGCGTCTTGATGTTGCTAGCGTAGTTATTTCCACGTATAGGCGGCCCAGCGCACACGTGCTCACATTGTACCGAATCTTACGCACTGTGACATTAGGCTGAAATGCCGATGTCTGCGGAAGGTTTTTCGTACTTTGGCGTTATCCGTCCGTTGTATTCTGGTCTTGTTCATGTAGTAAAACATTAGTTTAACGCAGGTATGATACACTTATGAACTTTGTGTTATTTCACCGAATTCGGCGAAAGTGCACATTCACTGGACGACCACCCTGTAAAAATATTTAGCTCTTGCCGTGCCTGCTTGCCTTTGCGAGCGTGCAAGAGGGGTTGTGACACGGGATATACATGCGTAGTTTGAGCAATACGTCAGATTTGAGATACGTCATTTCAAGGCTTAAAAACCATCGCCTGCTAATCGGCTTCTGCAGTCCGGCGGAGCACGATAACTGTGCTAAACTGCGTTTGTTTTCTCGCCTAGGTCTCCCGTTTGGTGGCTGTCGCCGCTTCGAAGCACAGTCACGGAATCGCCAAATGAAGCGCCCGGGTGCACCACTCTATCTGTGCTTACGTCAACCGGATGTCAGCCAGTCAGCGCAAGCCACCCGGCATTTCAAGGCTTAAAAACTATCGCCTGCTGATCGGATTCTGCAGTCCGGCGGAGCACAATAACCCTGCTAAACTGCGTTTGTTTTCTCGCCTATGTAAGGCATTGTGACTTATTTGTCTTACGGTAGTGGCTCTGCCGGTCTGCACCATTTGTTCATCATGCCGAACGATGTTGTTTGCCTTTCTTGCATGAAGCCTGTCGATCCTGACGGTCAGTGTCTCACCTGTAAGCCTTGCGGGAATCACTACCATGTCGGTAAATGCTCTGGTGTCACAAAGAAGGGTTTCAAAGCAATGTCAGCGAGAAGGGCTCGACACGTGGTTATGCCCAACTTGTAATTCTAGTGAGCTTAAATCACACGTGCCTGGAGGACTTGGCTTCAGCGCTGCCGCTAGCTCGACCGGCAGTGATGACGAACCTTCTTTGAATGACGTGATGGCAAAGCTAGATATGGTTCTTCAGCGTTTGAACGCTCTTGAAAGAAACCAGGAAGAGCAACTAGAAAAGCACCAAGCCACAAACGATAGTATCGCTAAGCAGGCAGAGACAATCCAGAACAAGGAAACGAGTTTAGAAACGCTTTCTTCAAAATATGACGATATTATTCGTTCGCTGGAAGCACAGAAAGCGGAAATAAAAGACACAACAAAGAAAAGACATGACTTTGGAACGAAAGTGGCTCACCAAAGCGCCCGAATTTCTTTTCTTGAAAATGAATTGGATAGACTAGAACAGTACTCCCGCAAGTATAATGTTGAGATCCATGGCATCAAAGAAACCGACGGGGAAGACCTCCGAGGTGTCCTGGGTTCATTAGCTAATAAGCTGAAACTACCGGTTCCCCATCCTGAAGAGGTAGAGGCTGTTCACAGGGTCAAGGCCCGATCTAATGCTGTTGCCCCTATTTTAGTTCGCTTCACTAGGCTTGACACTAGGGACGAATGGCTTGAGAAAAGGACTTTTTTGAGGGACGAAAAGGTATTCGTGAACGAAAACCTGACTGCTCGCACAAAACATCTTTATTGGTTAACAAAGAACAAGGCTACCGCGAACCAGTACCGCTTCGTTTGGGTCCGAAATGGCAAAATATTGCACGCTGCTTTCGCTGTGCAAAATATTGCACAGCAGATTGCACGCTGCTTTCATTGGACGTCCTTGTTCTTACAGAAATTAATGTCAGCAAATCTGAATGCTCTCAAATATTTCTTAACAATTTTCAGTTCAGTAGTCCATGTAGAGAAGGTGGGAAAGGAGGTGGTATTGGAATGTTTGTGCGGATCACTTGGCTGGTTGAACGTTTATAAGTCCAGTTCAGTGAGGCAGAGGTAATTGCTGTTTCTATCACTAGAGATGGCGACGATTTCCTGATTTGTTGCGTTTACCGACCTCAAAAAAGGGATATATTTGTCTTCCTTAACGAACTGCATGATTTCTTAATCAAACACAGTTGCAATAAACAGGTAATTTTAGTTGGCCACTTTAACATTGACACATCAAATTCATCTCAGCCAGGAGTTACTGACTACTTAACATTATTGGCAAGGCATGGTTTCGAAAATCTCATTCAAGGATATACACCTGAAGAAATACTAAACAAACGATTGACAAAGACGTGTATTGATCATATAAATAATTGGGTGCCCCAAAAAACTGCCCTAGGAAGTATAATTAAAGAAAAGGTATCTGATCATTATATTATAGCCATGTCTGTGTTAGGAAATGATAATGTACACGATAATGTTGAAGGTGATACCATAGTTATTGTAAATTCTGGAAAGGTAGACAGAAAAATCCCATAATTTAACTGGGATTCCCTGCTACAGTACGACCACTTAGAAGCTTATAGATTGTTTGCTCAAACATTCGAAAATATTTACGATGACTCAAAGGTTAAAATCCCGGCTACACGGAGAAATAAATCTAGCCCATGGATCAATGTAAAAATAATTTCGCTTTGTAAATATAAAAGCCTTCTGCAAAAAAGTGGCAAAGAAATCCTTCAAATAACATTTTAAAGGAAGAGTTTCGGCAACTTAGAAACAAAATAACAGCGAAAATAAGGTTAGCTACAAAAATTCTATCATCTTAAACATTTTACAGCATGCGGCCGTGACATGCGAAAAAAATGGGGTGTCGTTAATAGTATTGTAGGAAGACCGCAAAAAAAGAAAATTGACATGATGCTCCAAGAAACGTTTCCGGATGTAGCTCCCGTGACACTTGCGAATGAGCTTAAGAATCACTTTGTCCGATCAATTAACCAACTTACTAACCTCGCAAACGCAAATCGCTTTGATGAATATACTTCGCCATCAAATATAAAATCAGCCTGTTTTCCCACTGTCAATGAGTCTGAGTTATGGGATGTTGTTAAATCGATACCGCTAACTAAATCACCTGAATTTGAAGGAATTAGAATTCGAGACCTGTTTTGTAACTTTGAGAAACTGAAAAATATATTGCTCTATATAATAAATAAAATCTTGGCTACTCGTAAAATTCCGAATAAAAGAAAGTCAGTGTGATTAGACCCCTTCATAAGAAAAGTTCTAAAAAACTGTATGATATCTACCGACCGATAGCTATTTTATGCTCCTTATAGTGTATTTTAAAGTAAAATTGTGTATAAGTCGAGGATTTTTTTTTTGCACTTAATATGATTTAATAAACGCTGTTCAATTCGGTTTTCGCAGAGGACTGAGCACTACACATTCATTGGAAGACTATAACGATTACATTTGCAGCAACTTTGATAATGACAAAATGGTAATTTGCCTTTTCGTCGATTTGAGAAAGGCATTTGACACAATTAACCACCAGTCATTGCTAAGGAAATTAGATACCTTTGGTTTCAGAGGACCGTATAAGCAGTTTTTTAATAATTACTTTCCCGATCGTGCTCAATGCGTCCGTATTTCAAAATGCAGTAATAATGCGCTTCCCATAGACCATGAAGTACCACAGGGGTCTGTGCTGGGGCCGTTATTATTTAATATATATGTTAACCAACTGGGCGATCTTCCTTTGAAATCAAAAATGTTTCTTTACGCGGATGATACAGTTCTTGCATTGGCCGGCGAGAAATACGATGATGGAGCTCGAAATATTGAAGAGGACATTTGTGTTTTGGTCGACTGGTTCAACATAAACAGTATATTTGTTAACACATCAAAAACAAAGTTATTATGTTTTCATAGCCCGCATAAAGACCCCGCGCCGACTTACTCTGCTTTTCTCCATGGTACTCAATGTTTCGGTTGTTCGTGCTCTGAACTTGATCTTGTACACAATGTTAAATACCTTGGTTTGATTTTTAATGACACATTATCTTGGAGTCTGCAAATTGAGGATGTGACTAAACGGTTGCGTTTGATTTGTATATATTTGTATTCTTTGAGGTCGTGCTGTGACGTTTCCGTTAGAAAAATGGTGTACAAATGTCAAGGTGAGTCTATTATCAAATATGGTTTGACTGTTTATGGTTTTGCTTCCCCTTACAAATTAAACGTTATAAACCGAATATTGAATGAAATTGCCTCTAACCATGCATATGGAACGCGATACCATAATTACGATCTTCAATCAATTATGTATTTCTTTGGCATGTTGTCTGTGCACCAGCAGTGAATTTTTGATGTTATAATGAAAAATTATTTTGATGATTCATTCAAAGTAGTAAACATTAAAGTAAAGCCGCTACGTTACACTGAACGATTCGTCCTACCTCGTGTGTACACCAATTTCGGTAAAAGAAGTCGCCGCTTCTATATTCCATTTTATTTTCAAAAGCTTCTCATTGACCCCAATATCCCTTACTTCACCACAGTGAAACGCTTGCTTCGACAGTGGTTGAGCACAGACGCATAAAGTTTCCCATTCTTCCGTTTGTAATTCTTACTGTGTTTGAACACCAAGCTGGCATTCCTTTATGTAACGATTGTATTTTTTTCTTTCTTGCGAAGCTTCCTTAATTGCAGTGTAATCGCATGTCTTGTATGTTCCCACTCGTGTTCTCATTTATCGAGCTTGTTTTCTTATGTTGGAAATGTAGTACTTGGTTGTAAATGGCTATATGTATATTTATTATGTTCAATCACAAACTGTGATTCGCTGGGCTGCCCAGCCACGCACACAAGCGACCCCCACACGCTTATGCGGGCTGGATCAAGTATTTGCATATGTAGAAAGAAGAAATATTATTAATATATTATTATTATTATTATTATTATTATTATTATTATTATTATTATTATTATACCGAAACACATTTGATAGCACATTCTGGAGGGAGCCAGTGTTTGTAAATGTTTTCATCGCCACTTGAACAATTTTGTCAAATCCAATCTTCTATATTGCAACACTGCAAAGGGTACACATATTGGAGCAAGTCTTTCTTTTTTTTTGCGAATACAATCAATTTTTATTTTTCGTAATTTGACGTAAAGAGTTGGCGTATGCCTACTCAGCCTGTTCATTGATTACGAATGTTAACTGTAAAATATCTTTTTTTGCAATTTTGCTCCCGTTCTTAACCAAAGGAAAATGACGTCTTTGTATAACTTCCATGAAATTTTGTTATGTTTTATTATGCACTCTAGTCAAAGTGGCCTCTGGTGAACTGTAGTTTTTATGATCGTGGGACAATATCGGCCGCACATGGCTTACACACTGCGATAATATACAGGCTCCGAACGTTCTTCATAATTCTGGCCAGAAAAATAAGGAGAATCGACACTGGCACAAGAAATAAACTAAGAAACAGCACAGTTTTTGAGGCTGGTTGAGGAAAGAAACACGCGGAGGTAAAAGGAGAAGGAGAAAAGTATAGAAGGGTGCTAACAGCGGAAATGGAATCTGCTCAAAAATACACGAGGTCGTGCCAACGAAAGTCATATTGGAAAATGTTGAAATTTGAACGTGGAAGGGTGGTAGGGCGCTGGTCCGTGCTGTCGTTTCCCTGGCCCTTTTCTTCTAGGCCGCCAGCCCAGAGGAAACAGGGTCTCGCACACTTTTGCGGAACGGCAGCGTCAGGTCGGCAGGCTATAATCTTTGTCTCACGACCGCAACAGGGTAGGGTCGGAGCACTCCGTCTTCTACCCGGGGGAAATCATAATTCTCAACGCCTATTCTGACTCTTCTACGTGCCGCTTATCCAAACAATGGCGATTGGCCGTTCTTGTGTAACACCGCATTGTCTTGAAAAGGGAGAATTGCAGGTACTTCGTCACACTGGTTGAGTCAGGATGCTGACCTTGTTTCCCCATTTGTAATCTTTCAATTGGCAGTTCCTTGCCATTGTACCTATAAATCAGCGCAGCTCACCACTAATCAAGAATGCGACCGATAATAAATACTTAAAATTACTTACGATGAAACGCTGCCAACATAAGGTACAGTTATCTTTCAGGACAGGATGGTACAGTATGCAGAAACAAAATTGCATACGTACTGCGGCAAAATTAGCTTGAAATCCTTAATTGAGAATTTGTAACTAAAGGTGCAAATTACAGCAAGGCACTCGAAGAGCTAAAAGATATCTATGAGTAACTCGACTACCTTTTGCTGTGTCTTGGTTGGTTCATATTCAGCATAATATGTTTTATAAATTTGGAACTGCTTTTGCGCTATCTCTGAGGACCCTATTTTACTTTGATTTACTACGAGCAGTGTTGTGCTGTCAAAATATTTTCTAGGAGAAGATGATTGATCACAATTTGATGGGTGTTTCAAACTGAAAACGTGCAAAAGGCCCGGGAGTGGAGAATACGGGTACGTTAAAAGATAGGGCTTTGACGTTTCGTTAGGAATAAGGAGGTCATCCGGCGACCGGAAACGTCGTTCCCACTACATGCCGCGTGGCCATCATTCCACGGGATACTTCTTTGAAAGGTACAGCCATGGAGATGCCTGCACGGACCAGCACATTAGGACAACCATGTTCCAAGAATGTGCCGCCGGAATTCCGGCGAAGGTACAGGGAAGCGACTAATTTGCAGAGCTCCGAATATTTCGTCCAAAGAGTGAGACTTCACAACGCCATTTTTGTCCTCGGTAAATCAGAGTATTGGTTTAAAAAGGGCTTTTTATCAGGAAGTGGCTACTTTTATTTCTTTTTCTCGGTTGTTCTTTTTACCATGTACGTTCCTATTAGGCTGAACGAGCAGCAGATTATCTACATTGCCATCGTTAAACGGCTCTCCAAACGACGTCTGCAAAGTTCATGTGTACTGGCCGTTGCTCAGAGACGTCAATATAAATGTTTGACGATGTTGCAAGAGCCTTTGTATCAACTCTTTTGAAGACTACGCCCATTTCGCATGTACGTAAAACTCCACGTTTGCGTATCTCACCCACGTAACGTTTTTTACTAGCTTAAGTTGTAAAGTTCGAGAACTCAATATCTATATTTACTGGTCTGGTCTCACCTCTTCTGATCCTTGTGCTCTTTGTGATGAACTTTAAACTATATGACATTTTTAACATGAAAGTGTTTTATTCTCTGATACATAAGATCTTGAACACATTATATCCATCACAGAAATAACGCCAGAACAACGAACACAGGAGAAACACCAAAAATATTTATTCATGTGGTTGGTGCTGCCGTATAGGAGAAGGGAAGCGAAGTAGTGCATCATTCCGCTAACCAGCTGTGACAGTTCTTGCGTCGTAGTGACACCAAAGGGCGAATGGCGCAAACAACGACACATTTGATGCGAAGAATAACGCCAGCGGGCAGGGAAACTCGTTTGCGCGTTCACGGCTCCGCTACAAATTTTACATCTGGGGTTCCAGAACCTGAGATTATCGCCACGCAACCGTCTGCTGCTCACACCGCGGAGCAGGACCGATGGGGTAGCACTTTTCTTTAAGCGAAGGGCTATGAGGACGTCGATCGGAAAGCAAACCGACGACACCGCAGTGATCCCGCAAATCTTGTTCCTGTGGCTGCTGTTTTTGCTGCACGTATCAACTTCGTGTTTTACCCATTGCTATGACAGAGGTATCAACCACAGTTTCTTTTACAATAGCACAGTTTCTTGTAAAGAGGGTAAGGGTACGTGGATCATTCAATTCAGCCACTCGGACTCACTGTTTCAATGCCATTCTCGTGTGGTGCCATTTGGCTTGGGTTATTCACAGAAATTTCGTTGCAGCCGTCCACGCCGACGTCTAAGGGACAAAGTGCCTACCCTGTTAGATGCGCATGAGTTTATTTGAGCTGTTCACGCACGAAAAAGCTTTTTCGTTTAACTTCTCGCGTGGTGGGCGCTTTTTTTCTCCAAATTCCTATATTTGTTGTGCGTATATTCTCGTGAAATGTTTCTTCAAAATCTTAGTTTCCTACATCGGGCACAACAGCCCCAAAGTGCTCTTGATCGTGACCAATCCCCCAAGTGCCTATCCGTCACAAAAAAAAAGAACAAGAACAACTTATCCTCGCCAAGTGGGCCATTATATATGCTCCATGGTTCGAATCTCCAGTGTCATAACGTTCCTGTTCATGATGCTGGCGAGAGCTAGTATCCTCCTTTTTTCCGTCGCAGGTACGTACTACCTCATACAAATCTGAAATAGGCAACACGCGGTAAGAAAATTACCTCATTGACCACTTACGCGCTAGGTTTTAAAATAACAATGAACATCTTTCCGGTAATAGCCAATACGTTTATGATACTCGTTACTTAACCTAAACTTTCACCTTGCGCAGAGGTACAGAATCGAAAAAGAGTACTCTTCCTCGCCCGAAGTTGAACGTGGGTATCTCGCTCAGTACAAAAAAAAATCTTACAAATTCCGAAAGACGGAAATTGTGTTCTGCGCGTGCATGGCTTCCGAAGGGGGATCTAAGCTGCCTAATTTCCGTTTTCTCTGCCGCTGAAGGCCCGGTGGTTTTCCAGAAATGTGCAGCTAATTCGACACTTCTCTAAAGAATCGTAGCCCTGCTGAAGACGCACGGTGCCTTTTATCCTTATGCTGCAAGGACGGCCTATCTCTGCGCTTTCTTGTGTGCAACCTGGTACGCTGAAGTGGTCTTGTATTTTGCAAAATACTTTCCATCAAAAATAGACAAAAATAAACAGTTATTTCTCTAGTTGGTCAAGATCAAGAACAACCTTGTGGAAAAAGTGCGTCTCGTGAGAAAGCATCGTACAGCTCATTGTGACTGCCGAGGATACATGTTTTTATATAGCTGACACTTCAAGTTGATACTCTACATGGCTAAAGCGGGATACAAATCCGCATAAGAAGCCAGAATGCGGCCACAAGCCGGGAACGTGTTCATATATTCTAGGCAATGGACCGAAAGAACAAGTATTCTTGCGTTTTTTTAAATCAGCCTAAAATCCTGTATAGCTTGTGCACTCACTATTGCTTCTGTTTTCGTCAGCGTTGTATGGAGTCGAGATAATAATGTTTCATTTTTTTCTGCCTATGTTTCTTGGTCATACATAGGCGTGTGCAGTTTCTGTACGATGCATTTCTAGAGCTTCAGAAAGCGAATGAAGCCGCGAATGAAAGCAGACTTTAAGCAGTTTGACCAGTAACCGGACGGTTCATGGATGATAATGTGTTTTATAAAGCCCGAACATTGGTGGAATCTCTTACTGCATTCAAATCAACAAGAACTAAGTCTGCTCAGAAGACTTCTGCGTTATCTTAAAAAGCACTTCTATCACAGTTGATTAGGCTATACATCCGGTGAAGCTCTACGGAGAACTAGTTTTGTTACTGTAAACAGAAAATTGACACCTACACTCTACAATATCCGCCTCGACAACCGTGGTATCGGCCGAAATATAAACCTTGCCCGATTGTTTACTAATCTATTTACACCTGGTACGACACAATATACCGAAAACATGTAAAAACAAATATTATTTTTGCATAAAAGATTGCGAATTTAGTACCTCAAAAAATGTCATGGGTCTGATCAGAACTCTCCCCTTTTATCTCATAAACGCGTTCGCACCAACGACCTTTCATAGCACAAATACAATATATGAGCCATATTTCAAGGTTTTTAAAAAGGGTTCAGTAAATAAGCACATACTTACGCTATTTCAAAATGGAAGAAATAGGCTTTCGTCAAATTTAACACAGGTTGATATTGGGATATGGGTAAAAAATCTCATATATTACCATACAAAAGCATGTTCCCATACGAATTTTTTAGGTGCCGCAATCTATAGCTGTCATGAAGCTATTTCTCACGCTCTTCTTTCCCTCGCTGTATCTTTTGACGTAGCAATGTACATTATTATTATTATTAATATTGAGAGATGATGGAAAGCGTGACAGGTTTATTCGGACACTCGGACAAAAACATCATTAAGTGCTGATGATGATTATGTACAGGTGATGATGATGCCGGGGCCATAAGATCTAGCACTGATAATAATGTACCGATTACGAGGGAATGTCCATCACGTGATGAGGAACACAGACTCGTGGTCAGGGGGTCTCACATAATAACCCCTCCGCCGCCGGAAGCGGCCGCCTGGGTGCGACTTATTGTTCCGACCTGTGGTTGAACGACTTGAGGCGAGATACGTGTACGATTTCAGTACCACGGCGGCGCCTATCTGATGACTGTTGTATTGGCGTCACACGGTAATTAACTGGCGAAGTCTGTTCTGTGATTTTGTATGGACCGAGAAAGCGATGAAGGAATTTCTCGCACCGACCGGGTGCAGGCACAGGGGTCCATAACAATACTTCAGCACCTATCCAAAATTGAACAGAGCGATCTGCGACGTCGTAGCGATATTTGCGTTCTTATTTTTGACTTTCGGTTCGACTTCGTGCGAGTTTGCGGCAGTGGCGAGCCGTGAAACCTACTGCTACCGAGATGAAATTTCCGAGGGGACATAGCAGAAAGGAGCATAAAAGAAAGTTGACTGGAAGGTAATAGAAGGAGAGTTTCCACAGAATACGAAGAATGGTGAGTATCCAGTCATTGTTTGCGTTGCAGTACTGTATGCAAAAGTCAAAAATGGCAGGATGGTATCCCAGTTGCTATAATGAGGGCTGATGTAGATCGAGAGCATGTCCACGAGGGTTCGATGGAATCTCTCTGTTAATCCATTCGTCTGGGGATGGTAGATGGACGTTGTCTTGTGCACGTTCTTGCAGACACGCAGAACCTCTTCGACTACAGCGGACAGAAAAGCCCTGCCGAGATCGCTGAGGAGGACGCTTGGCCCGCCATGGCGCAAAATAATGTTTTGCAGTATAAACTCAGTGACTTCAGCAGCCGTTCCACAGCGGATGGGTGCGGTTTCAGCGTATCGTGTCAGATGGTCGACAACCCTAACTATCTAACGGTATCCAGATGGTATTGGAGGTAGTGGTCCGAACAAATCAAATCCGACGGTCCTGAAAGGCACTGACGGACAAGGGATAAGTTGAAGTAGTCTGGCAGGAGGAGTATTTGAGCTCTTGCAGTACTGGCAGGAGGCGCACAAGCGAACGTATTTGTCGACAGAAGTCTTCAGGCCAGGCCAAAAGTAAAGACTATGTATTCGCTCGTACGTTTTTGCAACGCAAGGTACCTGGCGGTAGCTGCGTCGTGGTAGGCTGCATCGTGCATGTTTGAGGGCATAACGGGGGCCAAACAAAGTGTGTTATCGTCGGGCTCCTGCGCATCGGAAGATGAAGAGGACAATGGGCAACGAGACAGAGCATTGGCGTCCATGCGGTTCTTCCCTGAATTGAACGCCACGGACAAATGGTACTGCTGGAGGCGGTGAACCCAGCGGACAAGGCGTCCAGAGAGGTATTTTATGATGGACAACCAGCATGGCGCATGATGGTCGGTAACCACTGTAAAATGACGACCCGGCAGGTAAGGGTGAAATTTCTCAATAGTCGAAACGATGGCAAGGCACTCCTGTTAAGTTTTTGTGTAATTCTTCTCTGGAGGTGTCAACGAACGGCTTGCGTAGGCGACGACCCTCTCCCGAAGTTTATCATCACTTTGGAGGAGAACACCGCCAATGCCATGGCCACAAGCATCCGTGTGGAGTATAGTGGGTGTAAGGCCCACATATAAGATTTCCGGCCAGGCGCGCGCGCTGCGCGTGAGAACGCGCCGCTCGGTCTGGTGGCCCAGCACTATAGCCTCTACGCTGCAGCCATCGCCAATTCGTCACGGCGTCCACGGGGGACGAATTGTCTGGCACACCACATACCAAAGGGATAATACCCCTTTGACAAAGCAGGCGGCTTCGTCGGATTCCGGGGACCACCGTCGCTGTGACGCGCAGACGTGGTGGGATTACCGGCATCGAAGCGCGCGCCGTGCACAAAACCATTGTTAAAGTGCCCCCGCTGGCGCACGGCACTGTCGCGATCTTTCGCTTTCACCCCGCGAGGTCGCCCGCACCTGCTCATCTGCGAGCGTGCCGTTGACCCGTAGATGGCGGCGCGTCATTGAATATTTCGTGGCATGCTGATTGACAGCTCTCTACGTGAATTTGGGCACTCCCATACGCGTGTACGAACGCTACAGGGGCGTTCCTAAGAGAGGATGATCTTGAGGTTTTTTAAAACCAAACTTGGCAGTTAGTAATGGTTCTCGTCTGAGCGACGAGCCGGGCAGTTCCCGGCGGGACAAGCAGTCTCAACCCTTAAAGCTACGTTGGGATTTCTGGGCCCCCTACTCGAGGTTAAGATCGCGTCGGAGGTTTAGGGTGCAGCGCCGTAGCGGAAAACTAGGCGGATCTTGCGGCGAGACAGAGTCTCGGCCGTTGTTTCTCGAGCGGTTTGTGTACGTCCGAGAATAGGAGAGTTAAACCAAGTTGAGGAGCTCGAGTGATTTGTGCGCACTCAGAGCTATCGTCTGAGCTGCAGTTCGAAGTTTTTTTTATTACTCATGTACCCAGTTTTTCTACTATAAATGTCTGTATCCAACCCCTTCGTTTCTTTTAATCAACCCCAACGCCTTTAGTTCGTCAATTCGACTGCCGTCTCGAAGAACTTCAACACCATCGCCCTGCCAGCCTCCTGCAAAATCAACCGGACCCCGAGCGATTGGGTTCCTGATCGACACCGGACTTCGGGGAAACGATCTTTACTGGCGCAGCCGGCAGGGTTTGGCAGAAGAAATCACCAGGCCACAACCAGGGGCAGCAAGCAGACGCAAGCCCGCCTTCATCGGTGGCAGCCAGGCTCCGCGCAGAGTGGAGCGACAGAGCCAACCAGTGCATGAGGCCAATGACGTGGCAGCCGACCACCGGAGTTGCGGGTGCGTGGATTTCTTTCGCTTCATTGTGGCGGTGTAGGCTGAGTCTGGGGTTCCATGGTAGTCACGCGGAACATGCAGAAGAACGTGGCGGAAGGAGACGGAAATAGACAGTCGAGATGCCACCTCAAGGATGCTCGGCAGCAGGAGGATCTCCCCAAGTGGACTCCGAGGCAATAATTCTTAGATGAACGGAGTTGGAGTTTCAAGAGTGAAATGAGAAAAGAGAGCGCGAAGCGGCGGAGCGAAAAGAGGAGAGGGCACGAGAAGCGAAGGAGCGCATGCAAACACTGATGCTCGAATCTGAAGAGCGGTTGCGAAGGTATGAGTTGGAGCTGCAGCGGAGGAGGCAGACGCCCTTGCGCTCGGACACGCGCAAGCAGAAACAATGGGGCACAGACCCAGCTAGCTGTATCGCGACAGCGAAGTTGAATGGTTCCCGCCAGTGTTTGGAAGTAGAACATTGCGATGACAATGTAAGCAGCCATGACTCCCTACACGAGGCTAGCATTTCCGCCGGTGCCTAACGCGTGGAGAGGGACATTCACATGAAGAGTGACGAGGAAAGCGCGTCCGATGATACCGTAGAGCGTTGTAATGAAGTGAAGCTCGTACATGACGACCAGCCTCACAGGCAAAGTTTGGGGATAGAGCCGCAGCGCATAAGGCATAACCCGGCGCAGGCCCAGCTACACACTGACAGCAAAGTTGAATTGGGGGAGCCCGTTTTTCACTTTGAAGCCGCGCGAGAACGAGATAAGCGGCCGTGGCTGCGCTGGGGAAAGGAGCGGCTCAGCCGGGAACAACTGCAAGGAGAGCGAAGCGAGCACGCGTAGCATCTAGCGAGGGCCTCCGGCAAGGAGCAGAGTCGAGGGGTAGCCCCGTTGTCGCGGGTGTAGAGCCGCCAGCTGCTTTTGCACCGGACACTGCGCTAATGCATGGTGAACTTGCTGGCACGGGCAGTACCCAAATTCTAATCGGCAGAGCGGAGGAGACTGGAGTCGCGCAGGGAAGTCTTTGGAACCGCCGCTCTCCAAATTACGCTCCAAAGTTGCACGAGAAAGCGAACTCCTGGTCGGCGTTCAGGAGCTCGCCTAGAAGACAAAGGAGATACATGACGAGAAAGCCTGTGACGAGACGGAGCGAAAAAGAGACGGAGTTGACGATCAGGCTGAGGAAAAGCCATAGTTGAAGGCGGATAAGGGAGCTGAGAAGGTAGACTGGGTTGAACATGTAGAAAATGTGAAAGGAAGTGAGAGAGAACGCGAGCAGACGGAGGATGAGGAGTTCAGAACGTTTGAAGAGGGTAGGAACCATACGGAGACGTCGCGTGGGTTTGGTAATCTTGAAGGTGAGAGTGTAACCGAGGGGGCCGATGGAGAACACGAAAACGCATGCGTGGAGACTGCGAAACGAAGAATTGGTGCTCCCTAGGAGGTTGAGAAGGAGATGGAAAAAGCATGTGAGGAGGCAGCTACAGTTGAAACAGAGGAACGAGACGCAATCGGCGATCTCGCAAAACCGGTGTCTGAGATAGCGCTTCGTAGCGTTAGTGTTGGTTGCGGCCATTACCGAGATTCAGTCAGGAGCCACGCCGGATGGGTGGACGCATTACGTTCTGCGACCTGGCAGTGTGTCACAGGCCCTAGTTCTGAGTTGTGCCAGGATGAGTGCGTTCTGGGACGGCTGCAAAACTGTCTTGGTGAGGTAGCTGCTCAGTATGCACCTAGCGTGCGCGAGCTGTTTTTGGTAATGACAGGTGCTTGTGAGGTTGTGGCTGTGGGGCAGTCTGCGCGTAGGGGAAAGAATGATCCCGAGAAGGACGTCACGTTTGCGGGCCGCCATTCCGCTCCAGCAGCAACCCTGCGCTCTCGCTGCCAGCGCAGAGCATCGCCTTACGTTGGGGCATTGGAGAGGCATGGCCACTTGGCCTATGGGACAGGAAACAGTGTCGTAATTTGTGATACCACTCCGTCGTCCCCGAAGTTGTGTTCGCCTCATGGGGCTAAATTGTTAAGACTTGCGTTGAAGTTGCAACGCTACGTGGTCTCTACTATCTGCAGACGGGGCTAGAAGTAGGCGAATGCACTCCCCTGCTTTGAGATTGTTGCTTGTGGAGGCTAGTTTTGAATTGCCTCCTACCCTTAACACCGCCACGACGGATGTTAACGTTCCCGTTCACCCGTCCTTTTTCGTTGGTGGTGTGTGTGTGTGGGTGTGTCGCGGTTGTGCGCGATGATATGCCTTTAGTGCTCGATCCGTGCACCGAATGGATCGATCCGCGCACCCAACCGAACTTTCTGTGCACCGCGAGTGAGCGAAAGCACAGCTGAACATTCGCGAAGGACCGTTATCACGCTACGCCATGACGGAGATCCTTTGCGTGCGTGCGCATAGTGACAATGGAAACTTTCTTAACGTTTAATTTTTGTTGACTGCAAAATTTCCCGTGTTCTTTGCCAGTCCTTATTCCTTTTGTTCTTGTTGTCGAGTGTCAGAATATGTGCGCGTGTTTGCAGTGACAGCGCGCTTCAGTGTTATAGGTTGAGCGGTCTCGTTGTTCGTGGCGTTTACGCGCCCCGGAGACACGACCCAATTTCTTTTACCCGCACATAGTGTTTTTAGCATTTTTGGTGTGTTTCCGGTTTGCTTGAGTATTTCCTCCCAGTCGAACGGCTGGTGAATAGTTTGTGTTTGTAGTTTAGGCGAGAGAAAGTTCGAATCAGCTGCAGAAATAGAATAGGGCTCATTTGTGGTTATACCTAGCTCCTTCCACGTGTTTTTTTGTTTGTTTGTTTATTCCGCTGTTATTAATGAAGAAGAGACGAAACAAGTGGCCCTTATAAATTCTTTTCGGATTGACTGAACCAAGAGGTCCTGTAACCTTCTTAAAGAGGGGAGCTAAAGGTCCACTTATAAGATTAGTGGCCAGGCACCTGAGCTGCGCGTGAGAACCCACCGCCCTGTCTGGTGACCCAGCACTATAGACTCTACACTGCAGCCGTCGAAAATTCGTCACGACGTGAACGGGACACGCATTGTCTCGCCCACCGCATACTACAGGAATAATACCCTATTGAGGAAGCCGACGGTGCCGTGAGATTTAGGGAGCCACCGTCGGCGTGACGCGCGGAGGTGGTGGGATTACCAGCGTCGAAGCGCGCGCCGTGCAAGAAACCATTTTAAAGTGCCCCCGCCGGCTCAGGGCACTGTCACCGTCTTTTGATTTCACCCCGCGGGTCACCCGCACCTGCTCGTCTGCGAGCGTGCCGTTGACCTGAAGATGGTGGCGCCTCAGTGAATATTTTGTGGCGTGCTGAGTGACAGCTGTCTACGTGAATTTGGGCACTACTATACGCGTGCACGAACGCTACAGGGGCGTTCCCGAGAGAGGGTGATCTCGAGGTTTTATAAGGCCGAGCTTGGCCCTTGGAAATGGTTCTCGTCTGAGCGCTGAGCTGGGCAATTCCCAGCGTGACAAGGAGTCTCGACCGTTAAAGCTAGGTTGGAATTTGTGAGCCCGCTTGTCAAGGTCAAGATCGCGTCGGAAGTTTAGGGTGCAGCGCCGTACCGGGCAACTAGACCCCGTATCGCCCGTCGTTTCTCGAGCGGTTTGTGGACGTTTCGAGAATAGGAGAGTTAGATGAAGTTGAGGTGCTCCAGTGATTTGCGCGCACTCGGAGCTAGCGTCTAGCTGAAGATCGAAGTTTTCCTTTTTCTCCTCATGTACCCAGTTATCCTACTGTAAATAGCTGTATATAAACTTTCGTTTCACCTAATCAACCCCAACCCCTCGACTTCATCAATTCGACCACCATTTCCAAGAACTTCAACACCATCGCCCTGCCAGCCTCCTGCCAAATCAACCAGAGCCCCAGCGATTGGGTTCCTGATCGACACCGGACTTTGGGAAAACGATCTTTATTGTGGCCTTCGTTTCTTTAAATTGGCAGAGCACCGGAAGAGGCGTAAAGCGGCTTTCAGATCGTCAAAAGCGCGTCGATCCAACCAAACGTACCAAATGTACTGGGCCGAGACTGTGGGAGATGGTTAAGTGGGGACACAATGATGGCAAAATTCCGGACACAGCGGCGGAAATACGAAGCCACCCGAGAAAACTACGAAGGTCTTTTTGTTGGTAGGGAGGAGGAAAGCTGACAACGGCAGTGAATTTCTCAGGATCAGGTCTGATGCCATCTTTACTAGTGACATGGCCGATCACCTTGATGGTTTTGTTAGCAAAGCGTCATTTTTTAGTTGAGTTGAAGTTTGGCGTTAGAAATGCACGTGAGCACCTCGTTCAGATGCTTAAGATGTTCTGTAAACGTCGACGAGAAGACAACGACGTCGTCCAGGTAGCAGAAACAGATCTGTCATTTCAGTCTTCTGAGCAGCGAATCTATCATGCATTCAAATGTCGCCGGAGCGTTGCACAACCCGAATGGCATCACAATAAATTCGTAGAGGCTACCGGGAGTTGCAAAGGCGGTCTTTTCTTTGTCGGACTCATGCATCGGGATCTGCAAATAGCCAGAACACAAGTCAAGGCTCGAAAGGTATTCGGCTCTTTGAAGGCAGTCCAGGGCGTCGTCTATTGGCATGGGATATACATCCTTTCTGGCAATCTGGTTGAGGGCACAATAGTTAACGCAAAATCGTACGGTGCCGTCTTTCATCTGGACCAGTATGACCAGGGATGACCAAGGACTACATTAGGGCAGGATAACATTGTGTTTCAGCATATGAGCCACATTTTCCTCGGTGATTTGCCTTTCTGAAGAGGAGACGCGATACGGTCGATGGCGAACAATATACGACCCTTCGGTTTCGATGCGATGAATGGCCGTGGTTGTGGGGAGAAGAACGTTTGAGTAGGAGTCGAACGATGCAACGTTCTTATTTAAAAGCTCCAGGACTGATAATTTGTGTGATTCTGTCAGGTCCGGGCTGACGGTGACTGAAAGAGAAGGGTTCGAGGACGTAGTCGCTGAAGCCATGCCTGTAAGGGGACGGGAACGCGAAGGGAGAATGGTCACCTCGGCATCGGAGACAGATGCAATTGTGGAACCTTTTGGAATCAGAACCTCTTCTGCAGTGGTGTTTTGCACAGGTATAAGAGCTTTCCCTTCAGAAAAACGAACCAGACACGCGGCAACAGCAAGTACACGGGAAAGGAGGCGGCTGCAGGTAACGACCAGGACATCACCGCAAAGTATAGTGGTAGCGAAACTGAAAGGATGTGCTCACAACGGGTGGGTACGACGTGATCGGTATTCAGCAGCAAAGAAATTGCCTCTGTGGGGGAAACAGTTGAATGATTATTATCTGTGATGCTAATAGCAGGAGTTTCCACAACAAATAAACGCGGACGTCGTTGAAGGAAAGTCCCAGACAAGAATTAGGTCGTATCGACACGTGCAGAGTACGGCACACTGGATATGAAGACAAATTCCTTCAATGGTGACACGCACCGTACAATATGCAGAAGGATAGATGAGTTCATTTGCACCACATAATGAGCGACCTCTAAACGGTGTTCTCACCTTGCTCAACCTGTTGTACAGATAAGCAATAATAATTGAGAAGCTTGCACAAGTGTTCACCAATGCTTCGATGCGAATGCCTTCGACGAATACACGCAAAATGTTTGACGGATGCTCTGGAGGAGTTTTTATCTTTTCCCTGTATGAAGCCTCCCTCCAAAAAGTGCATGGCTTAGTTTTCCGAGAGACGAGCACTGTCGTGCATGACGGGGCGAAGCGGCGATACAGATCGGCGGAAAGGCGAGTGAGAGTGGCGTCGTCGATCACGTGAATTGCACTGTATCCCAGAAGAATCAGCTGGCGGAGGAGTCTGACGGGTGGAAGATTGGTAACCCCGCTGGCGGTATCCATAACGAGGGCTCGTTACGTCGCGCTCGTAAATGTCGTAGCCACGCCGTTCATCCGGTGCACGCGTGCTACAGAACCGAGCAATGTGGCCGCGAATTCCGCAGTAGAAACACACTGGCCGGTTAGGTGGGCGCTCGGGGCTCGGCGGTCTCCACGAGAGATAGTAAGCCTGCGGCCGAATGGCATGGTTGATTTTGCCACATATCCGGGCAGAGGCTGCGAGGTAACCGGGGCCATGGGCAGGAGCGGCCTTCCGCCGACTTCCGAATGGAACGGTATGGCATAAGGGGTGGCAAACTCAGGCACTGACCGACCTGGCACACAGGCAAGCTGCTCCTTGATTATCTGTCCAAGATTGATGCTTGCTGAGTGGGTAGGAGGAGCAGAAGCGCAAACAGAGGCCCGGCTGTGAAACTCCTCACGAATCAGCTGCCTTATAAGCACGCGAAGGTCTTCGTTGCCAAAGTGCGTGGCCGATGTATCCTTCTGAAATTATCCTGCTGAATGCGTATTGACTGCAGATCGTCAAGACGTTGGAATGTAGTGGTAACCTCCGAGACGGTCCTTCGGTTCTGAAGGGCGAGCGCAATGAAAGCGAACTTGTTAATACCTTTCAGTATCTGGCGTACGGGGTCCAATTCTGACATATCCTTATTGACCTTCCAGCACAGTGCGAGAACATCTTCGATATAAGAGGTGTAGCTTTCACACGGGTGTTCCACGCACGCTTCCAGTTTCTTTTTTGCGGCCTCAGGGCGAGCTGCGGATGTCCTAAAAATCTTGCGGATCGCGGTTGTAACGGTCGTCCAATCGGCTAGGCGTACCGCGTTATTGACGTACCACGTCTTCGCGATCTTGGTGAGGGAGACGCCGACAGTCAGCCGTTTTAGCTTGTCGTCCCAGCCGTTATATGCGCTGACTCTCTCGAAGTTCTCCAAACACTCTTCTACATCATCCCCCCGGAGGCCAGCGAAGTCGGGCGGATCTGGCTGGCGGCTGGTAAAACATTGCCCGGGAGGCGTAGCCGTGGCGCTGGCTGGATCGAGCGTCATGGGCATGGTCTCATGGGTGAGTCGACGGCCGGAATGGCGCTCCAGGAGTGGCGCTGCCAAGGTAGACTGTGAGATCGAAAGGCACCCTATATCACTTGAGAGACAATGGAAAGCGTGACGGATTTATTTGAACACTCGGCCAAAACCCCATTAAGTGCTTATGATGATTATATACAGGTGATGATGATGCCGTGGCCATCAGATCTAGCACTAGTGATAATGTACCTATTACGAGAAAATGTCCGTAACCTGTTGAAGAGCACAGAGTCGTGGTCAGGGTGTCTCACAGTATTATTATATCGTTATTCTATTTTTCCAGCGTTCTCTGAAAGAAATCACGAACTTCTGCAGCAGACTTACAACCAAACTAGAATGAACAAGGAAATCAATAGAGTAATGCACGCAAGGAGGTTTCCCATTGCGGTCTTCTCAGTGACATGGAGAAGCATTTGCCCAATAAATTGTAGAATCCAGAAGTTCTCAACATTTACCTTTTCAGAAGGAAAATGAAACCAGAGACTGGAGTAGGCAACTCTTTTCCCTCTAAACGACATGCCTATTTCGGATTTGACATTCCACAACTTTTAACCTGCTGTTTTACAGTATGCTACATTTGACATTTCTTTCTGCACTGCCCAATCCCAAATGCGCACAATAATAAGCCTTTGTACGTCAATCTCACGCATCATAATATTGACTCAAAGCTTGTGTCGCTTTTCCTTACTGGTAAGCTTTCTTATAGTTCAATGAGAACCCGATGTTCTATACAAGCACAGAGAAGCCTCTATAAAAGGTATTTTTATTACTAACACATATGCTCCAGTTTCCAGTATCTTAGCCAAATATTTGTAGTAAAGAAAAATACTACCTATCAAGGGTAAAAAAATACTTTGGAAGAGCCTGAAGTTGTGGCCGTACATCAAATACTTTCGCACTAGCACCTCCAACGGGTGATCAAAAGCAGCATCTTGGAAAGCAGGGGGAAATTTGTAAGCGAGTAATTGTAGTGCGTGAGTTTCGTATGAAGTTTGTATTACCTGTTGACATCCTTCATCCGTGCCGCATACGTAGATACGACTATAGGGCCTGCTTTCTGTGAAAGTCAGACTTTTTTTTTCCGTATTTGGCAGCGCACCAAGTGAGAATGGTACACCAACTAGGCAAACATAAAGTCTTAGTGAATGGCTCAAATGTTAGCCGATGAGTCTATCACTGTTAACGGACTTGGTGGTCTCAGTCTAGACACAAACCTTCCAGGTTATTTGTATACGGAGTTCTAGATCTTGCTTGTTGTCGCCTTTACCGCGAGTTTAAAAAAACGAACGACGGAGAAAGTGTTGTCTTGAAGGCGTAGTGCACAGCGACACAAACTTCCGGTGGGATGTTTTAAGGGGAAAGCCAAAATAACACATGGTGACATGTCATCACAGTGAACTGCTTGGGAATACGGCGGCTCTGCACTTGATTGAGCAGTGGGCATTTGTTCAAGATACCGTCGACTGTAGTCAGTCCTTACACATAAGAAAGTGAAAACGGTTGTCAGCTATTCCCTTATGTACGTGCCCAACCTTTCCCTGCTGAATCATCTTCTTGTCGGCCTTACGACAGAGAGCCAGGATCACGTGGACATAGTAGGTGTAAGGTTTCGTTGGTGTCTGAGCACGGGATGCAAGTTACGTTTTTGCGCGTAGTGGAGCTCCATAATATATAGCGATGTACGTCTTACATAGCCATGTCCCCTTTGATGTCTTTATTGACGCAAACATTGTTACCAAGGTCATTGCTTTGTTTTTATTTTTAAGACTAGGTTGTGCGCACACAAAAAGCCATGGCATTGAAAACTTGCTAGCACAACATTGACCTTTAGACTATGTTTACGCCCACAATCAGCTTAAAGGATACTAGATCTTCAAAAACCTTTTAACATACTTATGTGAAATTCTCGACCAGCATTTCTCCTACAAGAATACGCGCACGAAAGGCAAAATCAACCAGAGTAGTTACTACTTAAAGAGTACAAGTTCATTACCGGAAATAGGAATAAAATTATCGAGCACGTTCGATAAAAGGAGATACAGTAACTTACATAAATTTCCTGCCGAAAAAAGGCTACGTATTATTAGTTGCGGAAGCAAGAGGCAGTGCAAAATTGCCAGGAAAGATTGATGAAGACACCGCATTTTAAAATGCTAAGCACGCCTTAATTGGTCTTACTGATGCCATTGTACTCTTTGGCTTTCCCGCAGGGTGTATTACCCAGCGGGAAAGCCAATTTTCTCTGATAATAAAGAATGCTGTCGGGCGAACACAAAAAAAAAAAAGCGTCCCGGGCCAAGAAGAATCTCCCATGGGACACCCGCGTAATGATGCCGGTGTGTATCCAATTCTCTATGTCGACATTGTCGAATGTGAAGTTGCAGGTAGAGAACCTCCTAGCACCAATATTTTTGCAAATACAAACGTTTATATGTAAGCGAATGGAGGCCAGGTCGAGGCTGGAGTCAAGGCAACTAAAATATTACTGACTTTTGCGACAGGGTGCCGCTCAAACGCGATATGGTCATCGGGGGCGGTTCCGATAGATTGGAAAATAAGTCGGTAACCCGAAAGCACAACTGTATGCCCACCAGAGACTCACTTCGGCAAAATCGGTGCACTACCTGTTTGAAATCTCAGAATAAGTAAATATTTCACCCCGTGGCGCATTTTAACAGTTGAAACGTTTCAAAAACTAATCCGATGCCTAGGGCAAGTAAGTAGAAACAATAAAATACCGAAAACAGAACGTCTGTTGGTGCGAAGGTGGTTTTAAAAAAAAGCCACAGAAGCACTATAAGAAAAACTGCCGGTGGAAACCGGAAAACTAGCTAAATAACTCACGTGGCGTAGACCTAAATAGTTTAAACTTGAAACAAACACTTCTCCAGCATCGGACCGGTACTTTTAAACACCAAAAGGCTGGAAAATAACAGCGCTCGTCGAAACGATATTTAAATAAAATGCCGTAGCGGGATGCCTAACGTCCCGAGCTGAAGAAATAAATTCGAAAAAAGGGATGCTATTTTTCATGTATTGTTCGATATGCTTAAGAAAAGCGTCCACAACATTGGACACTGAGGTACGAAGCAAAATACTTTAAATGATTTAGGCCTTACACCGCAATCGATGTGCCGATACCCAACTGGGATTATGGAGGGCATCCGTTGTGATACAGCTAACATCGCCAAAATTTGAATAACTTTGCACGACTAGATAATATGTAAGCACAACCAATTGCTGTCACCGTCCGATCCCAGATTGGTGTCCCCACCCGATACGTAGAAATGTTATTAGGGTTTATGCAAAAGTTACGGGAATACGTTATTTAAAGCCTTAACGGGGAGCCAGGGCTTCTAGACTTCAGGTAAAACAGGCTTGCCTTACCTTCGGCACGCCCTCCCAGAAGGCCACCTCTGTGCAAATAAACAGTTTTTTCGGCTTTGAATAGTGTTCAAATGGGAAAAACAATCATTCCTCTAGTACACTATCCACGGCTTTTCGTAACATGCCCTTAGAAATATTCAAAGCATGCCCTCGGTCTAGTGAGTTAAAATTACCTGCACTAATCGAGGAGCTCTCGTACAATAGGCAGGACAATACAGGGTTAAACGAAGTCAGAAGCACATAAAATGGCTCATTGAGCTCACTAGCGGGCATATTCTGTGCTATAATGAACCTCAAGAGAAGAAAAAAAAACATGAAAAAGGGGCATTTTATTCTACACAGAAATTTCACTAAACGTGGAGTAGTTTTTGAATGCATAGCATTTTAGTAACTCACAATGTCACGCGGCGTCGGCGTGCCTTGTCGTAGTCCGCAGGCGCACCTTGTCGTAGTCCGCAGCCAGGCCACTACACTATAAAAGAAATAACGGTTTCCGGTGCCCGGTTTTGAACCCATGACGCCGCGGGCGGAACGCAAGGTGCCCGGCGCACTACCGACTGAGCCACGAAACTTTTTTTGTTTTTTTTTATTGCCTGGTTTGGGTCAATACATACATGCAAATCATAGACAAAATTACCCCACGTGAACAAACACTAGCACATACCTTGCTAGTATGTAAGGTTTAAAAAGGCGGTAGTCTCGCCACACTCTCCAGCACAGTCAACCACTCGGGTGGACTAGGCTCGGTTTTCAACACCTCTGCTATGTAGCGGGCATTTTCACAAAAATATTCCCTCCCTGGCCTCGCATCGACATCATTGTACCGACGGGCCATGCGAGCCTTCCATATACCGTGTAGGGCCAGTAACATTATGAAGTCGTATGGAACTTCACCTTCATTTTCTATGGCTAAAAACCGAATTCCATGACTATCCACAGGAAAACCTTTCTTTAAGGTACGCTGTAATACGTCCCATAGGAAGACCCCGTCCCAACAATCTATGAACACGTGTTCGATGGTCTCTGGTTTTTGCATGGGAAGCAATCAGGGCCCCAAGGCACAAATAAACCTTTCTCAATCATCCAGGTTTTTACAGGTAGTACACCGACATGCAATTTAAAGAAAAACGATTTAACATAGCCAGGAGCTGGCATTCTTTTAACACGCCGAAGAACATCTTGTCCCGGCCCCACACTGTATAGGGCCCTGTACAGTGGGATCGGCGAACCCGTATCCACGAGATCCTTATACAATTTCTTCCTCGGCACAAGAGATAAATATTCCAAGGTGAAGCGGGCACAAAGAAACCTTGTGGCATCAACAACTTCACGTAGGTAGCCATGGATTCCACCACCATAAACACAACAGGAAACAATCAATTCGGGCAGTGCTGCACCCAAACGAACCTGACACACTGTGCGCAAAAAAGGGTCGCGTACATCTCTCAGAAAAAGGAAACGGTTTACTACTTGGCGCAAGAATAAGTGCACCAAAGAAAGTCCACCGGAGCGGCACGACGAAACAGATTTGTCCGACTCGTTCGCTCCCATGTGGAACCCCATAAAAACACGGCAAAAACACGGTGCAATCTTTGTACATTGGCACGCCCGCAGTGTAATACCTGCATCACGTACCACAATTTGGAAACAAAAAACAAATTACAAACAGCAGCACGTGCAAAAACGGATAGTTGCTTTCCCCCCAACTTTTCGGCTTTGTCCCGTATCTCGATTGCTTGCCTTCGCCAGTACGGGTCACTATCCCGATAATTTTCAAGCGGGACGCCTAAGTATTTCGTGGGCGTGTCTACCCAGTTTATTAGTGCAAATACGCTGGGCTTCGATTGCCATTTACCATACCAAAAACCAAGGCACTTATCCCAGTTAACGCTACTACCACTATATTTACAAAATCTTTTTAAAATATCAATACTCTCGTTTATGCTACTTGTATCCGTGCAGAACAAAGCGATATCATCGGCGTAAGCAAGTACGCGCACTTCGCATGCTTGCAAAGCAAAGCCCCGAATTTTACGACTGTGGACGACGTTGGCACAAAACGATTCAATGTAAATGGAAAAGAGCAAAGATGATAGGGGGCAGCCCTGTCTAACCGAGCGTCTCACTCTAATGGGGGCGCTGACAGATTTGTTCACTATAATACTTGTGCTGCACTCCTTGTACGCCATACGCACTCCTTCGGTAATTATTCTTCCTACATTCACGTGTTCAAGAATTTTCATCATTATTTCATGTGACACCTTGTCAAAGGCCTTCTCTAAATCTATCTGTACCATTGACACCGCTTGATCCATTTTATCACAACAGTCTAAGATGCATCTGGCTACATGTATATTTGTTGTAATTGAACGGCCCTTTATGCCACACGTTTGATGGGCTCCAACTATATCTTGAACTACTAACTGCAATCGTGTTGCAAGGATTTTCATTAGTATTTTATAATCCACGTTGGTGAGGCAAATGGGGCGATACGCCGTGACATTCCTGAGTTTCAGTCTATCATCAGTTTTTGGAATGAGTACAGTGTGAGAGAGAGTGAAGGACGGTGGAAGCACTTCGTTCTCGCAAGCCTCAGTGAAAAGGCGACACAACACTGGGCTCAGCTCACACTTGAAAGCTTTATAAAAGGCTGCTCCTAAGCCGTCTGGACCTGGCGTCTTTCCAGGGCTTAACTCTTCAATTGCCTGACTAACATCACTAACGGTAATAGGCGTTTCGAAATTAGTTTTGATTTCATCATCTAGCCTAGGCAACAAATCCATGAATTCGCGTTTAAAATTTTCTAAATCGCTTGAATGAAAAGAAAACAATGTGTCATAATGCTCTTTAAACACGTGTGCAATTTCAGCACGATCGGTTAACACCACACCGTCACTTTCGATTTCAGTTATTTCTTTTCTACTGGCATACCTCTTTTCAGTGCCGAGGGCTCTCTTGGTAGGTGCCTCACCTATCAGCAGTCTTTCTGCTCTCGCCCTTATTAGGGCGCCGTGGTACTTATCCTGATCGATTACCTCGAGCCCTGAGCCACGAAACCGACACAGATTTCGATGCACCGAACGCGCCTTATATCCTTCACTCATTTCTGGTTTGTTTCGAAAGCGCTACAAGTTGTCCCGCGCCTCCGAAAGATGGCGACACGGGTCCCGCGATCGAGAGATACGACTTGCCGGTGCACTCCCTCGGAAATGCTGTGCATTTGATCGTGCCCCTCGCGAGGGGGATGTCTTTTTTTTAAATGCCACCAGGTAGCGCGCAAAACAGCAGGTGGTGGTTTTCGGCAGTTGATGTAGTATTTTTTCGCTTTTCGCGGCAGTCGTTTTAAATGCAGAGCCTTTCAGTGACTTACGATGTCAGCCGCGTTGACGTCCGTAGTCCACACCGTCGTTATCCCTACTATATAAAAAATACTATCCGGCGCCCGGTTTCGAACCCTCAAACCTGCAGTCGGAACGCAATGTACATGGCGCTCTACCCACTGCGCCACAAAGCCGACACAGAATAGGACACTACGAACGCGCCTTATATCGTTGACTCATTCAAATTACTGCTGACGAGCGCTCTCTCGTCAGCAGTTGCAACATGTGCAACAACATAATGTAACGCAAACTACTTAACTTCGTGCGACCACGGAAATGCTCTGCATTTGATCGTGCCCCTCGCGAGGGGATGTTTATACACGAACTCCTACTTCTAGCGGACTCCCGGCGCCCTCTTTCTGCCATTGTAGAGACTATGAGGCGGTCTTCGAAGGGCGCCAAATTTGAATTTTACAAAATCTTTCTTGCATCATTTACCAACATGACTAGGGAATTCCCGGTTTTCGCGCTGAATCAGATTCGATGACCAAACCTAACTTTTTTGGTAAACAAGCGATACAGGTTAAATCTAGTACAGGTCTATGCGGCAACAGCCAGCTATGATATTGAAGCTGTACAGATATTCTACGAATATATACGAAGAGTAAGAAAAACCGTTCATGATCGATAAGGGAGACTTTAATGCAAGGTGGGTGTAAAGGAAATGAAAGAAAGTTCAGTGGGAGCCTTCGGAACAGGCAATCGCCGCAATGAAGTAGCACTGGTGGGATTAGCTGAGACATTGAGCCTGATGTAGACGAACACATTTTATTTAGAAACCAAAAACACCCAAATATTAAAAAAGTCGCAACGCTACAAAAAAAACTAAATTGACTTTATTATTAATGACAACTGAGTTATTGCCCAATACGCATATGTGCGAAGTACTATTCGAGAGCAGAGATCATAAAATGGTTTAGTGGAAGCTAAGGCTGAATGTGAAAACAGAAAACTACGAAAGCCTGAATGGTCAGTCACGGCTGGATTGCAGGAGTTTAAAATGACCTTTCAAAAATATTCGCCCTTTATTCAGCCGAAGGAGGTTAGTATTGACCGTTAAAATAACAACCTAACATTGGCAATTCGCAAATTAGGTGCAGCTGGGGGAGGACAGACATACAGAGAACAAACTGAACAACTAAAAAACGCATAAACTAATGAGCAAACGCAAGGACGTGAAGAGTCCAGTAAGGCATATCAGAAGGAATTACTCGAGCTGGTGAAAATGATAGGCTTAAGTAAAACAAACAACAGCCACGCTCATCACATGGCAGTGATCGAGAAAACGTTGCAAAGTAGGCCACGGACTACTTAACGCGCTATGCCGAGACAAGGGAACTTCCCCGTCGAACCGCTTGCAGAGGTCGCTAATTTTTTTCTGAGCAACACCATCCTCCGACATGGTGCGCCTGCCATCGTAGTGACCGACAGAGGCCCCTCTTTTACAGCTGACGTCTTGGCAGAAGTATTATGCCTAACGCACGCTACTCACCCCAAGACGACCACCTATCACTTCCAAACAAACGGCCTTACAGAGCATCTTAACTGAACCTTAAGTGACATGTTGTTTATGTATGTGGACCTGAATCACAAGACATGAGATGAAATTCTTCGAATGCGACATTCGCTTATAATACAGCTGTGCAGGAAACGACGTGATTTACACCATTTGAGCTTGTGTTTGGCCGCCTAGTCACGACAACTCTCGACGCAATGCTCCCTGTCGACAATAGCATGCTAACCGGCACCGACATTGACGACATCAAGCAGAAAGCGGAAGATGCCCGCCAGCTCGCTAGATAACGCATTCGCAAGCAACAGAAAACGGACGCTCGACAATACAACTTGCGACGACGACTCGTGGAAAACCAACCCGGCGATCTATCTTGGGTAAGGACACCTATTCGCCGCGGCTGGCTTTCAGAGAAGCTACTTCGGCGCTACTTCTTGCCCTATAAAGTTATCCGCCGTGTGTCAGACGTCAAATACGAGGTTCTACCAGAGAGCGAGGCACTGATTTCTCCTCGACGGCGGCCACATACTGAAGTTGTTCACGTGGTGCGCCTTAAACCATATCATGCCCGTACATTTCAGACTACCAGTTGACCGGCTGTGCATGCACGATTTTTTTTTCTTGTTCCCGTCCCCGTCTTGTGAACCTGCGCTTCCTCCCCCCTCCGTTTGTTCCGTGAACTTCTTTTCTTCCCTCGTGCCCGGTGTGCTAATGGCATCGGGTCGATGCCTACTAGAAGGGGGGAGTAATGAAACATGTATGAATATTACGCGTTGACTGGACACTGACGTTACCGATGAGCGAACTAGTGAAAGGCAAGGAAGCAGAAGACGAGTGGCACTAGAGGTAAAAAGAGGAGGTAAACTATATTTAATTGCATTCAAAATTTTCTTTGTGCCTCAGGTCGTTTGAATTGCTAAACGGGCCTTATTAATGGGTAATTCGGGTTTCATTCACAACTAAGTTTCCTTTGACAGCCTCTTTCCGGAAATAAGTATTTTGAAGTCCCCACGTATTTAACCGGTTTAGCCCTGGCCAATCCCCCCTTGTGGGTACATGCCAAAACATTTGAGGACATCATCATCATCATCAGACGACGTTCCAACTCTGAGTCAACGAGCAGCGCATCAATTCTGGGCACAAGTTCGCCTTGTAAATAAACCTTTTCCAGTCCTGATTCTTAACCATCGTTACAATATATAGGTCCAAGTAGTTCTACTTCCCATAAAGGGTTCAGTGAAACCCAAGTGATCTGGAGTGTATTTACAGAAACATCGCAAATACAAGCTAATTTATAGCACACCTGCATGTGGACGAAGCCGCCAAACTCCTCACTGCGCATATCCTCGACGTCGCCGAAACGCGTGCTCTCCAGGCCACTGCTGCCCTATATATTGTAATTGGGTGTGCTGGAACAACGAGTGCAAGCTGGCGCGAGAGTTCCTGAACAAGGCATGTTGTATCTTTCTACGATATGCCATGTGGGATATTCTCCTCTGTTTTACTGCGCAAAGTCTTTTGAAAAACGTGTGCGTCATGAAGCGAAAAGTCAGCGTTGACGTGCCTTCCTCACTTTTATCAACGCATACACAAACACACAAACAGTCTGCACACAAATACAAAAACCTAAAGAACCACTGACAGACAGCGTGCCTCCTGTGAATTAGACCAACACTTGTCCAATTCTGCACAGCACACAAACACTTTCATTACACAATCTGTCAGCCAAAAAGAACCCTTACTGACAGATTAACCACTTGGTATAGCTCTGAGTTCTCACTTCATATACTGAGGAGTGCTTTTCGCACGTGTAAATTATCATATTCAAGCCCAGACAACATTACATATACAATGACACAACTACATGCAGACACCCTTGTTACACTACCCCAACTTTAAAACAAGATATCACTTTCAGGGCGTATTTTAATGATTTAGAGAGAGTCCGTGGAAGTGCCTTTGTTGAAAGCGGGGAAGGGGCCTTTCTCTACCGCGAGCTACGTCCCATAGCCTTCACAAGCTGCCTGTGAAAGTTCCTCGAGAAGGTGGTCAGTAGGTGTCCCGTGTAATTTTTGCAGTACTAAGGTCTTCTCGTGAGCTGCCAGGCAGCCATCTGGGCTGGGCGATCTACAAATGATCAACCACTAGCCTTGGAATCTCGTGTCAAAGATGCATTCATCCATAAACAGTGTTATAATATTTTTGACATTCAGAAGGCTTACGCAACTGCATGGCGCAATGGCATTCTCAGTGACCTTAAGTCTCTTGGTTTGTCAAGCAACATGTTGATTATATTTACAAAATACTTGCCAGAAAAATCTTTCCGCGTAACAGTGGGCAATGCACTATAACGGGTTCTTGTACAGTAAAATAGGGTGACACAAGGGGGAATTTTAAGTTGCACACTGTTTCTAGTAAAACTGAACTCACATTGGAAAGCACTGCCACCCACAGTCTCAATGTATTTTCGGGGTCAATTTTCACATGTCCTTCAAATGCGCTAATCTGTCCATATGTGAGTGCCATCCAGCTTGGTGTTAAAAAGCTTGCTGACTGAACTGACAAGAACAATTTCTCCGTTAATCCAGCAAATTGTACTCGAGTTGTATTTTCAAGGGGCGTGGGATCCATCCGGTGCCTAATATAAGCAAAAAAAATGTTTCCATTCCTCTCAAAAAGAAAGACAAATGTTTATATATTGTATTTTATCCAAGACTGACTTTCAATCCAAACATAGAACATCTCAAACACCAATGCTTAAAAACACAAAATATCCTTAAGGTCCCCTCACATTGCTCGTACTGAGCAGAAAAATTGATACTTCATTGTGTTTTTACCTGTCTTGTTGGCTCACGCTTGGACAATGGGATTGTCTTGTATGAGTCAGCATGTTAAACCGCGTTAAAAAACTTGGATCTAGTGCTGCCCTTGGGGCTACGTCTTGCAACCGGAGCTTTCCAGACGAGCTCCGTTGAAGGTCTGTACGCAAAGTGTGATAGGTGGAGCCTTGATCACCAGCATTGTTACACGTCATTTCTGTATGCTGTTAGGGTGATGTTCATAAAAATTACCCATTTAGTTTTATCATAAACAACATATCATCTCTTCTCTTCTTCGCAGAGCGGCCATAAATACGTCCTCATTTTTTACTAGAGTAGGAGCACTTGCGGAGGAATAAGGGATTTTCAACTTTGTTGCAAATTTATTTTTTAAGTTTTTCCTGTTGCACAACAAAGTAGCAAAAATGTTTGGACAGGAACAAAAAGCTACAGCAATATAGCTTGACAGGGTTCTCGCCTATTTTTTGCCACCGAGGAAAACAAGCAAATAATAAAAAGATCATAAGACACACTTGGGCAACGGGGTTCGTATTCAAGTACATTCATAAAAACAAGAAACAAATTCAAGTTAAAGATTTAGATGAGCGCACGTATGTCAGAAGAATTTCCCCTAGTTCACATTTCACATATACAGAGAACGTGTACATAATGGGAACGCGTAAATAAAAATTTCTGATTAAATATACATGTACTAACACAAGGTATCTAAATATTAACCACGGGGTTCCATATTGCTTACTTCGTTTCTTTTTGGAGCAAGTGAGCAATTTTGTTACATGTTGTTTAAATCTATTGACTAACAAAATGCACCCACAGAGAAAAAAATACACCGCTTTCTCGTGGGGAACCATGACGAGGATGCGAAGCATCAGGGGGTTTCGTGTAGGTTCAACACCGGATTTTGCATTTTGTTTTTTTATTACCGTTCATCTCAAACGGTAATCCAGGTAACTGTGATTTCATACCATTCGCCCCCTTTGCAATAATACAAGTTTAAAATATCTTCAGGTGAACAAGGTCATCTAGCATTGGTAACTATTCAGGTGGTTAACTTAGCACTCTGTACACCTCCCGTATGTTGACCATACTCTCAATGAAGTACTCTCTGGCGGTCTGCGCAATGGGATCGGGATACCTGTCAGCCATCCTTGTGCGACACCAGCTGTGCATGCTGCTTAAGATAAACATGTCGAATGGCACGTCTCCTGTATCACACACCGACGAAAAACGGATCCCCACAGGCTTTATGGGAAGCTCCTATTTAACAGTACGCTGCAGGATGCCACAGTGAAATCTCCTATCTGACCAGTCCAGAAAAATGTGGTCAATAGCTTCCGGCGTTAAGCATATGCGAAAGTAATGTTCCAATGTATGTTTAATTCTTTCTCGTGGAGCCATGGCTTTACAGGAAGCAGGCCACTGTGGAGCTGAGAAAACAAACTTTTAACAGAGGCGCGCACGGGCATTCTCTTTACCCTCTTGAGCGCATCACCTTCCCTTCCCAATACATGCGTTGACCTGTATAAGGTAATGTGTAACATAACATAAATGAGGGGATTATAGAACTTTTTGCGTGTTACATTGCACAAGTACTCTATCGAAAATCGCACTCTCAATAATTGGAACCCCAATGCAGCTTCGCGCATGAAACCACACAGACTCGCTCGTCTGCCACCAAAAGAGGACACAACAAATTTAGGTATGTGATCACGAAGGCGCACTCGCAAGACAGTACATAGAAACGGATTATTCTTATCTTTTAAGAAACAAAACCTGGACACAATCAGTTTCATAAACAGGTGCCAGAGCCCCAAGCCTCCTTTTTGAACGGCGCGAAACTGGTTCGAGCGGCTGGTTCGCTCTCAAGTCGATCCCACAAACATTTGCCGCGTATCTGCTCCTTTCGTTGCAAATGTCGTCAAAAAACGATAGCCGTTGTAGATATTTGCCAAAAAAATGCCTCATTTTGCTTTTGCTTACCTCTCATGCGGTTCCTGTAGCGTCGCGCTCATCCCAAGGTAGACACACCAAGGGGTTGCTCAAGGCGATTAGCGTTACACTGCAACAAGCCGGTTTCCTCGACGCTGCAGTGAGGCGTTCACATGCGCGAATCGAGGCTGCCGACTTCAAGGTTTATACAACCGCATGGCCGTGTTCCACGTGCGTTCAAAAGAAAACATGGAACCTTGCTTGTAGAACAACCGACGTAGCCCTGGCAAATCCCCCCTTGTGGGTGCTTGACAAGATTTTTGAGTACATCATCATCATTTTTTGTTGTGGTTGTCGCTTGATTTTTCACATTGTGCAGAAGTAGTAAATTATTTGCTAGTGAAAAACCATGCATCTCATATTTTTATTAAAGGAGCACCGTAAATATCCCTTGTGTACTAATTTCCTCCTTATATTTGCGTATTGTCTTGTCTGGTTCAACAAAGTTGACAAGTATGAACCTACAAACTGGGCTTACACGTTTATCTTGGTCTGTGAGTATATAAGACTATTGCGCAATATCTACTTTGCTTTAAACGGGAGGCTGAATCGAATCCCAAACAGACAGACATACAGACAGACCAAAATTTCTGGGTTTAGTACCCGAAAAAAGTATCGTGTTTAATAAAAAAAGCAAACACTCTGTGTAGCTTCCGAACAGAAACTCTTGTCATCGACAGCATCTGAAGAACATAGAACACTTTGGCTACAAGACACACAGTAGCTCGTGCTAACATCGATAAAGCCGTCACACCCTATCCAGTTGTCTGCACTCTTGCGCGCTCCATTTCTAGCGATCCGAATTCAGTACGCTGCCTGTAGGTATAGAGTGGTACGGCCAAGTATTTGGCCGGAGTTACCGTCCATCGAATATTTTGAAAGACCTCAGGCGTTTCTTCCCACTCCCCGTGCCAGGAAACCTTTTTCCAGCTTTTCCCAGCTTATAGCACTCCCCGTGTGTTTACAAAACTTCCCAGCTTCTTTTACTGCCTCTCGAACACTTTTTTTGACGCTGCAGACTATGGCTATATCATCCGCGTATGCCAATATTTTTACTTCCTTCTCAAAGAACTTCTAAACGGGGCGCAGCACGCGCACGTGCTTTTATACAGCTGCAGGAGAGAAAAATGGAGGAGAGACGCGCATGCGCAGCGTGGGTGTGGACGGCGCAAAAAAAAAGGGAGGGACATAGCCCCGACTGTGAGATGGCTCATGGAGCAACAGTGTTGCCGGAGTCTTCCTGTGCCGGCAAGAGACAAGCACGCTTCCCCTTTAGGGAACTTAGAGTGACAGTGTTGTCTTCCAGGGCCGGCACGAGACGAGCCGAACATGTGCAGTGGACCGCGGACGGGGCTCCTGGAGCGAGTGTTGCGTGATCTTCCTGGGTTGGCCCGAGACGGGCCGAGCATTCCCAGCGGAGCGCGGATGGCGGACGAGAAGGGAGGGAGGGTCCCAGCACCCAGCTTGACATGCTTGACATTTGATAATGGAACATTTTTTACAAGTCAGGGACAACTAGCCGTTGCCATTGTAAAGATAAAGCTACTGCCATGCCAAGAGTATAGCTACATAAGAATGGCTAGTTCGAAGCTCCACTTGCGAACGAGTAGCTGGCGAAGAGAAGCTGGGCTTCTCAGCTGGCGTTCACCTGGCTAGTTTTAACCTCAGCTCGTGTAGCCTCGTGTAAGCGTGTCCGCCATCATTGGATGATTCTCAAACGTATGGTTCCTGTTTGCTTACAATCCGTCTTTGGGTATACCATTACCAGAAAAGCGCCTGGCGAGCTATTTTCACTTGTCAAATTATCTGAATAGCAACGTGGTAACAGGAGTATGGCCTCTAAACAGTCATGTGGTCGCAGAAGATAGTTTTGTTATGCTTGCCCGTGCCTCAATTGCACGCTCCTTCATTGCCGTGATGGAAAATAAAAATGTATAAAACCATAACACTATTGCAGATACAATGTTAAACTTTAGTACAAATGTGCTCTAGAACATTATGGTAGAATAATGTGAAAGTACAAGAACCTATATTGCATATTTTAGGGAGAAAATGTGAAAGTTAGCGCAGCTCTACCCGTATGTATCCGCCCTGCACGGAAGGTACTCGAACGTGAATTCTTCTTACGTAGGTAACTTCTTCTTACATAATAAGAACGTAAGTTCTTCTTACGTAAATCATGGGTTTTGTTTCTTCGTTGATCTGTCTTCTCGCAGTGCTGCGTGGTCACGCATGTCCGCGGCTCTATGTCGACCTGAAGAAAAGCATTTTCTTCTCGTGTTCATTAGGGCCTATGGTTTTTTTTTTACTGAACCCCAAGTTCAGGCGCTGTTTGCTTCATCTAGCATTTCGCGCTGAACAAAATAAGATTAAACCCTAAATACTCGTAAAATATGTTTCTGATTTACGAGCATTTTCAATAAAGTATCGGTATTATGTTCTACACAACCGAAGATCAGATTACAAAAAGGACTCATCGTCACTGCGATTTTATAATTTTGTCTATTAGAAAGCACTTTCTAAGTGCAATAATTTATGGCAACTTTGTAATAATTTGACGTACATGCGACGTTTTTTTTATAATATTGGCCTAAAATAATTGAGGTGGCAAATATTGCAGCACCACAAAGATGAAACGCAATTTTATATTTTGGGTGCTTTATTTTCTTGAAGAAGTACATATAGCACCTGAAATGTGCGTGCGAATGGTTAATACAGATGATTGAAGCTGCACGCATGCTCGAGGTGGTATAAGCGCCACCGTCAACGACAAATGTGTCCCCCTTAATAAAATAAATTTGTTCCTGGCATATTCAATGACCTTGGGCCATGAAAGGGCACGAGAAGACAAATATATTTTATGTTAAAACCATTGCCACGTGTTCAAGCACTCATTATTTGTAATAAAGATAGGTGAGTCTTACGTGTCGTGTTTCCTAGAAAAAACGGTTACTAATTTCAGAAGAAAAATCTTCGTTTAAAAAACTTCATTTACAATTGCGAGTTCGAAAATATACGCGGAATCAACTTGCGGTTTGACAGCTGGTATTTTTTCCGCAGAAAAGAATAACGAGGCATATGTCTGCTGCATAGTTCATTTTGCAGCCGTAATGAGGCAACATGTGCCATTACTGCTGCAATACTGCAGCAGTAAAGCCTTCTCAGTTCTCTATTCTGCTGCTTACTATGTGCTCACGATTTCATCGCGCTCTCGCTTTGCTTCGTAAAGCTGGTACTGCCGGTGGTTTTGAAATTTCATAGGACAAAATATATTTTGATATTTATCATATCACCGCCAATGCCAATTGTCTTACATTGCGATTCACTCTCTCTTTCTTGCTGCTTTTATTTGTAGGTGCCTGATAAAAGTATATGTTTGGGTATAAACTACTGCAAAAGGTTCTAAGGGCACAGGGTAGGCCCTATACTTCCCATGCATTTTTGGCCATTTTGAGGTACATTTTTGCTCGGCATCTAATAAAGGTATCTTACAGAACGTATATATCATTTTCATTAGAATTTTGTGCTCTTTTAACTATACTAAAAATATGAACATCCTTAAAACATTAGGTTTTGTATAATTTTTTGCCTGTTAGTACCTTAATTTTGGCCTTATTTTAGTATTAAAGTTGTGTAACAAAAAAAACTTTTGCGTGCATATTTTCAATTCTAGTACAGCACGTGTGGCAAGTTATTTGATGGCTGGGAAAAAAATCAGCTCATTGCCGTGGAAGATGCAGGAAATAATGATACTTACGTAATAAAAGTATTTCTTTTTAATAATTTGGTTTAAAGTAAAAAAAAAGACGTGAAAAAGAATATTTTTTTGTCAAAACACAACTGGAGCCATTTATGTAGAAGCAACAGCTTCGTAATCACCGTCGAAGTCACTTTTTTGCTTTTCATCCGGTCGTCTGTCCTCCCTTGAAGATTATTTTTAACCATCGTACAGATCTGTTCACAAAGTATTTCGCTTGGGGTAAGCCTCTTTAAGTCCCTTGATGTTGGTGTTGCGCCCTGGTTTTGGTCTGAATGATTTAAAAATCTGGCTCATGCGTTGCTATCATCATTTAATGAAAGAACAGCATCCAATGTTACAATCATGAGAGCGTGAAGCCAAGAATAGATGGTTTTTCGTGCGCGGCTTCGAAGGGCAAATTTGTAAAAAACATCCAACAGCGTCTTTGGATTGCCCTCGCTGAAAAATCATCTATACAATGGTTGCTAAGCGATTTCTAATACAGCTGGTTCCAGAAAAGCGTTTTGATGTGGAACTGGGAGTTTTTTTATGAAAAAATGACGATAAACACTGAGAACATTCTTCATAGGGATGTGGAGACTTACTACTTGCTTACGGGAAAACTGTTTTTTAGCGAGAAATATGACTTTTTAAGGCAAGTGTTAATATGAGTGTGAAGGAACTGAACTTTCCTAATTGCGAATAAGAACAAAAAGGAATTTTTTTTCAAAATTTCGCCTGCTAAGTGAATCGAGCTAGACTGCGAGGCCATTTTCCTCCGAACCTAAGTTTTTAGCTCCTAAAGTGGCGAAGTGCTAAAAAGACAGCTCTGCAAGACTCCAAAAACTATTAACGTTTTCAATCAGATCGGGCGAATATAGTTCAGGTAGATTTTTTTTTAAATTCCAGTGTGCCGACTCTCCGGGGGGAATATTTAAAATTTGAACAGCTAATTATTGCTAATTTCTCTAAGAAGCGTGTTAAATTTTTATGACTATTTTTCCTCTGGTTTTGTTAATCTTTGCTTCAATAAGGTACCAGTTGTAGACTAGGAAGAATAGTATGCCGTATTAGCTCGCTCCTATAGGCGCAGGCTGGAAGTATTCCGTTTTCGTTTAAAGCGCATATCAATAAAATAGCCTCAAGCATTATGCTGTAGCAAACATGTCTTCTGTTTTTTTTTGCAGTTACTCTTTGTTTCCGGCGCCTTGCCGTAACCAACTACATTTTCTGTGCTCTAAGTAGAGCGAGAAAATGTTTGGCCAAAACAGGGAGCCCAAAGTTTCCAGGGTACTTTCGGGTTTTGAATCATTTTATCTTTTTTGTACGGCACACCAAACATAACCCAAAAACGCACACATGTCCGTTAATGTGCTGCTCCCAGTTTGCGAATATTGTGCCGGACCCCATACCGTGGCAAACTTATGTTAAACAAATAGTGCCTGGACCACTACCGGCGTCGTCGTATCCGAAAAGAGAGTGCAAAACCATTGTGTGGATGTTTTTGTGTTGTTTATCTTGTAAGGCCAAAGCAGTTGCTCTGTCATCACATTTTTCAGAGTTACAACCACATCTGCGGAATAAAATCTAATACAATCCTAAACCGATTGACATCCTTATCATTGAGTAGATGGAACACCACAGTCGCAAATGCATACAGGTTTCACCGGTTAGCAAGTACAGCAACCCAAGCACCAAGCAATGCTGTCGCAGAGAAACCTGGCATCGTCTGGCATTATCTGTGCGCGGTTCTGAGTAGAAAATATACATTCCTAAACGTCATACACGTGAATGTCACAGAATGTGAAGCAAACTAGCCAAAAATGAGGCAAGCCCGCTTTCCCAAAAACTGTGTGGTGCAGTCAGAATCGTTCGCGAGTCCTAATAAGCTGCTGAGATGAGAAAATGACCAAGCCTAGCATTGTTTTTTTAAAGTAAGGCCTTAATTAAAGCGTTTTTGTTTGAATTTAACTGATGCATTTTTATTGTTTGAGGTAACATACGTACTAGCAGAGGCTTTTGATTCCATTGTTTAAATTTCGCACAGTTTGTAAATGTTTTGCCTGTAGGGATCATCAATAAAAGGTGTAGGTAACTAAAACGTCTTTTTATTTTATGCGAGTGAATAAAATGGTTTATAATGAACGTGTTTCAATTGCAGCTCAAGCTGCGTGGCGGATAATGATTTTTTGCACCTTCTATGAGCGGCGTCTGCATCATTATTTCTATATTAACCCAAGTTGGGCATTCCTGACAACCACTGTTAAGATACAAAACATATAAAGTTCACAAATTGTGTACTAACACTACAGTTTGAACCACACTTACTTTATATGGGAGTTGCAAACCTTCCCATAACCACATGCATCCAAAAGGTGGCCTACGATTGGTCGGCTGCTTTGGGTTTTTTGTACAGTGGCAGCACCTTTTTTTTTAAAATAAACTAACAACAAGGTTAGCCTTTCGTCGACCTGGAGAATATATTATTTCAATGCTTTCTTAAATTTGTTGTGCGAAGAAGCCGAAGGTATTAACCATTCAAGTAGTTTATAAGCATTCGAACCAAGACTAGCAAAAAATGCGACCCTGTGATCAACAAGATGCGTTATGTCGTGCGCTGTGTCGTCTGCTTCGCATCATCTGAGCTCTTGCGGCGGCAAAAAACGACTCAGAAATTGGCTTTGAAAGCATTACGAAAGCTTTAAACGATAATTTTGGGCAACTTGATCAGATACTGTGGTAGTTTTCGTAGTGCAAGTTACAACCGATGCGACAACTACACATTTGGTACTTCAAGTAGGGTCCTTTGTGTTGCCGGAGTGGTCGCTGAAGCACCAATCGGTCGCGGCAGTTGCGCATACGCAGAAATAGTCGTACCATTATACCTACAGTTAAAAAACAATTTATAACAAACGAAATTGCAAACATGAAGAATTATGCATCTTTAGAAACATTTGAATATATATAGCAAGTGGTCCGGATAGTGCGAGCGGGTGCCACGGTGGCGTCATCATACGCAGGGTCCGAGGTTGTAAAGGTGCAGGTAGTAGACGTTTTTTGATGCGGAGTTTAACAAATGTCCACTTCGAATTGCTCTGTTCGAAACAACATATGAAACATTAGGTTTTTCACTGTTCAAACGAGAGCTCTTTGAGCAGAGCCGAAGTTCCCGCTAGTCCATGGACTGGGGCACAACATAGGTCTGACCTGAAGAACATTTGCAGATGTCACTCTCGCTACGGGACAATGTATGCCAAAACTATTCCAGTAGCTGATCAAGTACTTTAAATCTACCTTTCGGACTTCCGTAAAGCCGGCGAAGCCACATCTTACCTCTTGTATTGACCACCAGAATACGGCAGAACACGAGCTGCAGACAAAAATGTGCGCGGGGCGACGGATACGACTGACTACAAAGTTGCAATTTTTTAATACTCGGGTTTCGAAGGCATAAAAAGCACTTGTATGGTTTAACACATTGGGCGCCTTCGCCACAACAAGTTTACGCAAGCTGCCTATACCATGTTTCGCCGAGGTTTTTGGTCGAGGATGCACATTGTATAGTTCATTTTTAACAAGATGGAACCTCCAAAAAGATCCCTGCATGAAAAATTTTCAACAGAGAACCATTCCTAGGGCCCCATTTCGGTGCATGGGATGTATGTAGAGTTTCGCTACCCCTATACCAAGTAACTTTGGGTTGGATTGGAAACTGCCGACAATTCCGGAATATCCAGAGCACATGAGCCAATTTATTTAACGGTTTATTAACTGCGAATATCAACTGTCAACCGTGTTCTATGCAGTTTAGTTGAAAACACCCAACTTGAGGAGGGTCTTGAACTTCTATTCAAATGCCCTCTGTTATAACTGTGAATTTGAAGACAATGTACAGCCGTGTGAAGTATTGTATGAGCTCGATTTATTTGTAAGGGTTCCGCAGTCGACAATGCGCCGAGAGTTGTATCATAGATCACCGCCTTTCTCTTGTGAGTATTGTGCATCTCAACCACAATAGGAATGAATTTTCAGACTACATTAGTTTGGCCAGTATATCTGTGAAAAGCATAAACATTGTACTTTGTTGCTTACGTAGTGTGAAGTGTACCTTATTTTATTTATGTATTTACCTATACGAATACCGACATTGCGCTGATGGGCAATAGTGTAGGGGTGGGCGAGCGCAAAACCGGATCGAAATGTAGAAATATAAATGGACTTGTATAAAGCGGCAGGACACAGACGGGACGCAGTGCTAAGTAAAATATTTTCGCGATTTGTCTCCTTACCCTACCTTTTGTTTCACCCGTTGGATTATTTCTGAAGTTGGCTACAACCAACTCGAAGTTCAAACTCTTGTGAAGCGTGTCTCAACAAAAACGGTTGATGTACACGCGATCTTTAAGGGATTAACGTGCATGTCGACGAGGACATGACAGGAAGCGAAGATAGGTCAAAACGCAGTGGTACAACCGGGAGAAATGTAATAAGAATGGAAGCACCCCTGGACGTAAATATTGTTCGTTTTGATCACACCAGCTACCCCATTGCTCCTACTGTTGACGAGATGTTGATTTGCTGCAGTGGTCTAGCCGTGTGGGCATTTTGTCCATAATTATAGCATATCATCGCTTCCCACTCATGCGTAAAATTCTTTGCCTTACAAATCTCTTGGGGGAATGTTGCGTTCGCAGTTTGAAGGCGTCTTTTGTACACTCAGAAAAAAATAAAGCATTAGTACGAGCGATTCTTCAACAGTATGGCGAAACCAATGCGCGGCGGTAATGTGAGGAACACGGATACCAGGCTTTTCCAGTTTTATACCTGGTATCTGATTTGGGCGAACAAACCCTACAATGAAAAAAGTGCGGTGGTACTCACTTTCAGTCATTCACATTTTAGCATAAGCATATTGAAAGAATTCCACCCGAAAATTTCTATTTTTAGCACAGTGTTACGCCCAATATAACACAAATGAAAAAGAATGTGCCTATTTGGTATAGGCCTAGCAAAAGCTCTCGTATTATCTCAAAGGGTCTTCCTTCGTTTTCGAAACGAATTTCTCTTCTTTGGTGTGGTTGAACCAAATGTCAAAAGAATGGTGGCTTGATAAGGTGTAGTCTAGCACTCGAACAATTTGATTTCACAGTGCGGCTCAAGGAAGGCAAACACCATGTAAATCCCGACTGCTTCAGCTGTACTCCCTAGTGTTTTTTTCCCTCCCAGTGCATATGTGCATGCATTTCAGCGTAAGGTTTTCCATTTTAGTTTTCTTTTCCTGTTATCTGCTCCCGCTGAATTCAACAGTAAAGCTTCTAAGCTTGGGCGCAACGTTGCTCCTGACGTAGGTATTGCGCTGCTGTCGCTGGTTCACAAGGCCATTTCAGATCCGGTCGTGCCGCCTGACGAGATCAACCCTGTGTCAGATGTCTGTGCCAGCTCCCTCTCTCTACATGATCGGTATCCACGCGGCAATCGGAGACCAAAGACCGCTGCTATCCTCGTGTAATTCTGGGAGCACCAGGCACTCCGCGGTATTGTTGTTGGGGCCTGTGGACGCAGAGTGCCACCATCTTCGTCCATTGGGTGGGTGCCAAACATAACGTGTCCGCATGTGCCGCCCACGAACCCGGCGTCTTCAGCCATGCCAAGCACAAGGACAATGTGACATTGCTAAACGTGCGATCAGCACTGTGCTTGAACCAACTTGCTTCGAATGTTCGCTTCCTTTTCCTACTTTGAGTCGTTCACCAAGAGCCATCCTTTTGAACGACTTCCGAAATGGGTAGCTTTGGCCGAGTTGTAACATTCGCTGAGCTTGCCACACTCTTTCATTAGGCTTACCGGTAAGCTGCCTCCTTGCCGCGATATCAGCTCGGCTCCTTTTATTTTTGGCCAACCTCTGATTGGTTGCACAGCTCACAAAAAGCGTGTCGCGAAGTGAGTAAAAGAGATTTTCTTCGTGGCACTGCGCACGTCGTTTCTTTCTCGGTAGCCGTCGGTCCTCCAGCCACCGAATTCATAACTGTGTAACATTCACTGAGTTGGACACCCTCTTTCTTTTGGCCTATTTATTTGCCTTAGACGCTGCCTTTGACCACTTGAGAATGAGCACTTTGTCGCCTTGTTTGAAGGATCGTACACGTGCGGATCTGTCGTAGGACACGTTTGCGCTTTCTTGAGCTTCAGTCATATTCTTGAGCTTCAGTCATTGAGCCTCAGACCGTTAGTGATTGGAACCGCCTACCTCTCCATGTTACCAGTGTACGTAACAATGATGCCTTCTTTACTATGTTGTAGTAGCGTTGTAAAATTACTGCCTAGCTTGCCATCTTGTCAGTGTATATAACAATGATGCCTTATTTATATATGTGGTAGTAGCGTTGTACAATTACTTGTGCATGTACGTGAGCGCAATTTGCGTGGTCTTCTTCTTGACTTTTTGATGTTGCCTTACCTATATTTTTCTCATCTAAGTTGTACTACCCCCCCCCCCCCACTGTATTGCCTCAGGCGCTGCGGGTACTGTGTAAATAAAGAATGATGTGCACCTATTCCTGGGGTTCGGATAAGCGCATCAATAAAGTCAGCACGTACTCAACCACGATTCGTCCACGAATTTGTCTTTCCGATTTTTCTTCAACAGCGTTATAGGGGAAGGAATCGCTCGGCCGTTAACAAGTTCCGCCGGCGTCAATCAAGTCGCTTCGTGAGTGACGGAGCGCAGAGCAAAGAGCATCATGGAATAGCCTCATCCTATCCCGTGCCCTACACGAAGAAGAGCGCAAGAAGAATTCGCTTAATTATTGAATGAAGTTGTTTGAGGGAATTCCTTTGTGGATGGTAGAAAGATCTGGGGTGAATGGATATGCCGCACGTCTGCTGGTATGTCGTTGTTAGGGCGCTTGTAAAAATATATCCTTGGTAGCATTGGTTTTCACTGGGGGATCCCATTTTGCCAAATACACCGAGTAGTGCAGTAACTGCTCTGTAGCCTAATTCTGGCAACACCATTGCTTTGGGAAACTTTGTCGTGGGAAAATGATTGTAAGCAAGTACCTTTTGCCTGCCACTGTTACTGTTAAAGGGCCTAAAATGGCGATTACTAATCGGCGAAAAGGTTCGCAAATCGAAGCTCCTTCGACCAAAGACGCCTTGAGCCGCTCGTTTGGCCGTCCCACCCAATGGTAAACGCTGCCGGAACGCACCCAGTTCTCGGAGTCCTTGAACCACATCGGCCAGTGGTAGTCGTTTACTCCAAAATTACCAGCCGAGCTATCGCTGTAACCAACCAAGCAGCACAACAGCATACTTTTGGGTGACTACAAGCTGCTCAAAACATAGTCCTATTTTGTTCTTGAATTTTCTGGCAAAACGCCGTCACTGACAGTGAAGGGCACTAACACTTTTTTTCGTCCTTGATCGTTCCAAGCACGTGTGCACTCACTCGTCCTTTGTCTGCTCTACCTTGAGCGAGCTTTTGTAAACCTTGTCCAGAAGCTAAAACTTTTCACTTACTGGGCTTACCGATTCGCCTCCGGACGTCGAAGCAACGGAAATGGTGTTATCAGTGCTTTCAGCGACTGGCATGGCTGGGTTGGTTTCGCCCGTTGAGGCTGCTTGCAACATAGCACTTTCACTGAATTTTGGCAGCATGAATAGCGGTGGCAGTGCACTCTGTTGTGGCACTTATTGTGCACCATGATGGGGTTCGCTTTTTAGTTCCATTCCTTCATTTTGCAAGTACCTCAGAGATTGTTAGAAAAAAAATGTACGGGATGTTACAAGGGAGCTTGTCCGTAACAGTAGCTTCCGTTTGCACACACACATGATCCTGTGATGTCCTCGGGGTGAACAACAGACGGGTGCACAATATCAAATGTTGCTCCTGTAATTGGCAGAACCTAGCAATTCATTCCCTTCAACGTCAGTTCATATGTGTAGGGCAATAGCAGTTCGCTGCCCTCTGTTAGCAAATAAGAAGACACGTTCGGCTGTCTGAATCTTGCTGCGATGTGGCGTGGCTGGTGACATTTACAACAGGACAACGGTCGTTCTTTTCTTCAAACTTGGAACCCTTCGGTTCACTCGGGTTGCCCATCTGGCCTTATGCGGGAACATTGTCGCGTTTTCCTTGGCTTCTTTCTGTCGCTCGTTTCTTAAATATCTACAAAGCTCCCGACGGTTCCTTCTGCAGTTCATACGAAATTTCTATGCTAAGGGAACAGTCCTCCTCAGCCAAACTAGCTGCCATTTGCAACTTTTCGACCTTTGGCTTGTCTTGAATCTACAGGTGCATTTGCTCCAGAATCGATGTTTAACATTTCTCTAGCGCAGTCAGTTCGATCACACGTTGCTTTATCTCGTATGCGTTGGCGCTTTTTAAAGCTTTTCTTCTAACAAGGTCATGAAATTGTAGCCGTACTCGGAGTACTAGTCCCCTTGACTACGCCTTGTGTTACGACACTTCATCCTCAGGGCTACTGTAGAAAAGCTGTACCTTTTTTTGGCTCTATATTCACTTCGTCGTAGTCACGGCCTTCTTCATCTTTCATTCTCGCGATTTTCTCGGCCGCCTGTTGGGGCAGCAATGTCCAGAGGCGTTGCGACCAGGTCTCTTTGCCAAGCCCTGCCCTACTACATTATCTCTCGAAGTGGACGAGATAGAAAAATGACGTCACTGCCAGCTTTAAAAGGTTGCATGTATCCGCTGCTTGTCGAAGCTATGATTGCGATTAAAAGTTCTTGCAGTTGCATCACTCTTAACTTCAGTTCTACCTCTCGCTCTTTCCATTGCAGGTGGAGCTGCCTTCCTACATTACTTTATTTCGTTGTCTTCGCTACGCTTTTGGATATTGCCTCAATAATTTCAGGCCTACTCATGGTCTTCTGCACTGCAATGCCTAACTCTTCAACGAGCAACACAAGGTTCGCTTTTGTTAGCGTCGTGAGAATCGTGCCTGCAGATAAAAAGTGTGACAGTCGTAACGTACTACCTTAAATCAAGCAAAGTAAAAAATTCTCAAGCTACCAAGTAAATGTCGTAATGCTTCCAATGCAGTCGCAACAAGCCCGTGCTCTCACCAAGCGGGACGCCAGGGCTGTCGCCAACGCACATTGTTCGCCTGCGCAAGATAGAGCGGGCAAACGACGAGTCACTGCGGACGTGCTGGAAAAAATCAAGGCGGAAACAGAAAGGAACAGTATCGTTCACTGTCAATGACGACCTTTTGTATAAAAAGTACACGAACAAATAAGGCCGATGGTTTCAGCAGCTTGTAGTACACCAAAATTATCGCGTTGAGCTGCTGGGTCTGGTTCACAGCAGTAGCTGGGCTAGTAATTTAGGAATAAACGAGCCCAAAAGCAGGCTTGTCTTGAAAATGAATAAATGTCGTCTGGCAAACACCCATGTTCACTACATGAGGCACGTTGTTGGCCAATGCAAGCGATGTTCTTCCGAAGTAAAAGTTGAGGCCATCACCACCGTTAATATGCAGAAAACAAAAACTGACTTGCGTCTATTTTTGGGTTTGACTTACTACTACAGAAGCTAGATTCCTAACTTCGCAAACACCGCTAGTCCCCTCACAGACGCTTTCTCCAGGACTCAGCCAACTATAGTTTGTTGGGATACGGCTCGAAAGGCAGCTTTTGCCGACATTCAAAATATTATCGGTGAAGCGGTTCTTGAGGCACCAGATTACTCCCTCCTTTTCGTAGTATGACACCAGTGTTTGTTAAACGGGTGTCGTTGCAAGTCAAGTGAACAAAAAAAGGCGAGGAACACCCTGTTATAAAAGCTCACATCTCGTGAGCACGCATACAGCACTACAAAAAAAGAATGCGCCTGCCTCGTGTGGGCCCTGGAAAAGCTCGCGTGCTATCTGAAACCGTCTTCCTTTTGTTTTCGAAACCAAACACTCGCCTTTGGTGTGGTTGAACTAAATTTAAAACAAAAATGCCCGCTTGATGAGGTGGAGTCTCGCAATCCAATAATTTGATTTCACAGTGCGGCACAAGAAAGGCAAACACCACGAAAATTCTGACTACATTACGCCTACTCCTACTGTTTTTTTTCTTCCTCCCATTGCGTGTGTCTGTGTGTGCAGGCATTTCGCCGCAAGCTTTTCCGTCTTAGTTTTGGTTTCCTTTTATCTGGTGCTAGCAAATTCCACATTCTGGCTTTCTAACCTTGGGCGCCAGGCGGCTCCTGATAGTACTGAGCTTCTGGCGCTGGTTTACTGCACCCTTTCATATCTTGTTGGGCCGCCTGACAAGATGAATCCACCGCCAGGTATCTGCCTTGAGCTCGTTTTCGCTACATGCTCGGCATCAAAGCGGCAATCGGCGACCGAAGCCCGTTCGCATCGTCGTCTCCTCCTGGAAGCCCCAGGCACTCCGCGGGCTCGTTGTTGGTGCAAGAGCACGCAAATTACTATCTTTGTTCATTGTCGGCTGCCTACGACAACGTGTCCGCATGTGCCTCCGTGCCCCCTGGCGTGCTTGGACCGAATTGGACCAGCACTGTGCTTGGACCAACTTGCTTCGAATGTTCCCTACCTTTTCCTACCTTCAGTCGTTCAACAAGAGTCATCCTCTTAAACGCTTTTCGAAATGGGTAGCCTTGGCCGAGTTGTAACATTCGCTGAGCTTTCCACTCCAAACAAGCGGCCGTTTGCCAATTATTGAAAACCCCATGAGTCCCCATTGGCTTCCAATTTATCGGCCACTCATCGGTAAAGGGCAGACGGACGTAACGTCATAAGGAAAGCCCATGAAATGTCGGGCTACAAGTGACGGATAAAACGGCGCGTTGACCAGGCGCTTGCTGTACTCGTTGTGTGTACACAACACGACGGATGACGACGGTTAGAGCGCGGTGAACAGGCGACAACGCAGCAAAAAGTCACTACCCAAAGATCCACTGAACCGTGCCACGAAACAAAGATACTTAAACTAAAGGGCAGCCTATTCAAAGGAGCGTAGGAGAGAGTGTTACTCGTTCAGTTGGAATGGGTAATTTGTGTGTTCTAACGCAACGGTGGCCATCGGACTACTTGAGCATTGTGCTTTTCCACGTTCTTTTTCTCCGCGGCGGGGCTGACGGGCGGACGCGTGGTTGCGACGTCTGCTCTACTTTTCTCAGAAGTTTCTTGGAATTAAACCCGCGGTAGTACTCCTGTGGATGCTGTGAGGTGCGTTTTGGTGCGGAGGGTGTGTTTGAAGTATACCTGACTTGTGGAATACCCTCTTCTACCGGCTGTGGCCGCCACTGAAACCGTAAGTGTCTAGTTCATTTTTCCTTGTGCGGTACGGGATAGCTCGCGCTCGTTCCTTGCCAAAACTTCAGCTGTCGTTTATAACAACTGTCGCTCGTGAGTGCTCCTTAGCGTTGTTCGTTCTTTCAAAGAATTAGGTGGTCACAGACACGTGCTTCCACTTGTGTGACGTGAGTTCTAGCTATCCTTTTTCCGGCTTTGTGTTTTCTGTACAAGCGCCCGCACTTCCACTGGTGGTTCACGATGTTGAGCATGCGTTGAAGCAAAACGTGTGTGTAGTATAAGTGTTGTGAATGTATTAGGCTCGCTTCATTAAACTCTATCTATAAATGATGCTTTCGTTTCATTATTTTCTTAAGCAACGTCAAGATATTTTCGAGCGACAAAGTAATTCCAATGCCGCTTGGTATCTCCGTCGCTTCCGTTCGCAGCTGGCGCGTCGGACGAGGCGAAATTGAGCGACAGCAACAGAAACACCATCACAAGTTTCGTACCTTATCTGTTAGGTTGTTATCGTCACTTTAATTGCCGCTTTATTTGGTTACCTTTTAAAATATAACGCATTCAAAGGTCACAAGGTTTCTCTTCTACATTCAAGTGGGCTAGGTGTCTTGGAAAAAATTACACCATCTTCCCGAAGATAACTATGTGGTGATGCAAAGCATGCGTTGATGAACGGCATCCGGATCCGCTTGGCAACGTTGGCTCGCCGATGCCACATCGCTTTCTCGCAGTGTGGGATCCGCTGCTCGAAGCTTACGTTTGGAAGCGGCTTCACTTTCTGGAAGTTTGGCATCCGCTGCTCGACATCGACGTTTCGAAGAGGCGTCGCGTTGCCGAACGCAATCTGGATCCGCTGTTTGGCGTCGACGTTTGCGTTCTGCATCTCGAGCACTCCTCTGCGCAGCCGTATCTTCAGAGGTGCTCTCGGTTCTGGGAGTGAGCTGGCTGGCGCTGGTTGAAGGTATGCCAGCCAGTTTGCTCACGGAATTGTTGGCGTCCATTCTGTTGGTCATACAATCAACAAACGAGGGAGTGGCGCGCGGTGAGCTGGAGAGATGGAGCAGCGCGCGCGCTCTCGCACAGCTGCTGGGGAGAGGAGGAGAGGGGGGCAGCACGCACGCTATCGCACAGCTGGCGCGGAAGAGGGAGAGTAGGATAGCGGCGTTATCGCACAGTTGGTGGCCGACGGACATAGCCTCGAGAAGAGATGCTTTGCATAAAAAACGTGAACGTTCGTGCATTCGAATTCATTGTGTAGTGCATTGCCTTGTAGTGTCTGATCTCGCGTTGTTAGAAAACAAAATTACGCTAATAAAACATTGATGGCTGGACACTGCAGTCGCTAATAATTCTTTATGGGGCTACAGTACCTACAACAAAATTTCAAGGAACCGCTATTGTTTTGTTTTGTCTATTGGGATTTTTTATATAACCTTGTGCGACTTCACTGAAAGTGATGTGCATTTTCAGTGAAATTCTGGACTGTACTCCCAAGAACGAGCCAAGAACCTGGAACCGTAAAACGCAGTATTCAAACATGAATAGGGTAGTACGTTTCATGATTCCTTGCGAGTGTTAAGAAGTCAGGAGTTTAGAGTGAATATTTTCACACGTACATGTTTAAGGCTGGTGCGAGGTGCTGTATTTAGTAAGGAGTGTTTATTAGGATTACAGTGAGCTATTTTTTACCTTTTACAGGCGCTATAGCGTAAAGGTGTTTCCCCGTAGAAGAGTGTCGAATGCATCAGAAACAAGCCTTCCAAGCTGGGCTTTTATACAACAGCTCTGCTCAACAACATATTGTGCTCTTGACAGGTCGGCGAATTACCGGTGCGGGGGTCTTGTTTTTATTTACCTAAATGATTCTGTTTTGCAGGGCATCTCTAGCAGTTAAAAGAAGCATAATCGGTTCGCGCTTCATGAGCAGCGTTTTTAATATTTTGTAGAATATTGTGTTTATATTTGCTTTCGCGCTTGTGTTCGTATTGTTGCCACTAGTAAGCCAGGTTTCTCTTTGTAACTTTGATGTCCATGTAAAGATAAACTACACAGAGAGACTCCGGTGTGTTGTGTTGCTCAATTGTTTTGGCAAGTCGCATAATTGCTTCGCAGAGGTGATTCAGTTTGTTTAATGTGCCTAGTGGCCCGATGTCTTTTTTATACATGTCATTGTACAATAAATTACTTAGGAGTGGGCATAAACAAATATTTATTGCGCACTCGTTAACTAATTTTTTTTATAGTAGCATGTATAAAGCGGCAATCAAGCCGCGAGGCAAATCATAAAACAGGCATTGGTCTTAAGGACTGACCACAAAGCAAAACGTGTGCATGAAAATGCCCTGGGGTCACTCCATACCCATTATCATGGCAACATACTTTGCCAAGCGTTGTCCAATAATGGTCATCCGGAGCAGGCCAATTGTTGCTTGTCACCTTTCCCAAGGGCCAAACAATAATGGAGGCCGAGGTATTACCAAGCTCGGATACATTGGCCACTGATGATTTGCCGTGCTTCGCCTTGGCAATTTCTGCTGCGGGGTACGCTCTTTCGTATGGCTTTCCGATAAGCCTGCCTGCTTGCCGCGAAATCAGGTCCTCTTTTTTATTTTCGCCACCCTCTGATTGGTTCCACAGTCAACAATAACCGTGTCGCTGAGTGAATAAACGGGATTGTCTTCCAGGCTTTTCGTGGGTCTTCTGTTCCTCGGCACCCGTCGGTCGTCCACCCCCGAAATACGTCTGGCCGTCTTCTTCTGCACTGTCATGCCTAACTCTCCATCCAGCAAAACTAGGTTGGGTTTGGTTAGCGACGTGAGAATCATGGCTGCAGATATTAAAAGTGTCACCCTTACACGCACTATTTAAATCTAGCAAAATCAAAAATCCTCGATCACAAAGTAATTTTCTTAATGCTCGCAATGATGTCAAACAAGTCGTCCTCTCGCTAAACGAGACGCCACGGCCGCCGCCGACACACGCTCGATACCGCCGCCGCCACTGCCACCTGCTGTTATGTATTCGGTGGCCAGACTACCGACGGCTTCCGAGGAATAGCCAACTCACACAGTTTCAGGAAGACAATCCTGTTTATTGACTCCGCGACGCGTTTTTTGCGCACTGTAAAACCATTCAGAGGGTGGCAAAAAGAAAAAAAAACAGGAGCCTGTATCGAAGCTAGGAGGCAAGCTTATCGGAAAGCCAAACGAAAGATCGTGGCTAGCTTACAGAATGTTACAATGTGCGGATGAAACTGCACTGGATTCGGTGCAACGTGCCGGATGACGGCGTGCCAGTTTCGCTGCTTCCCTATGGGCGCTTCGCCAAAATCGGAAGCGACAGGTGGCGTGTCAAGTGCATAAACCAGAGGGGATCGAAGACGCCATTAGCGACCTTTAGGCTCAAAGCCGTCGTGAGGGTCGACGACCAGCCACCCGAGCTCCAGGTTGCGGGGGGCCATGCGCCGTGGTGATGCCAGGAGGGGCCCCGCAGTGCCTCCGCTTCTCGGCGACTCGGCATATAAGGCGCGACAGCAAGGTGCCGTGCTGAACTGTCTGCCGCCGCTTCGGTCACGAGCAAGACAATCCGTGCGGACATATAGATATGTCACCGCACTGGTAAGAGACGCGGACTAAGCTGAAAACAGAATGGACGAGGAGGACACGGAGGCTGCGGCCAGCGAATGTAATGCGTCCGCACCCGGGATTCCTTAGCCGAAACCAGTCACGCAAACGGTGGACGTAAATGCGGCTCCCGCGGAGCAGCAGTCGACCTCCCAAAACAACCGAGTGCCGGTGGCACATGTGCTGGACACAAAAACTGAGGCGTGTGTTGGGGCGGGTACGACGAATACCGCGGAGCTCGTAAAGTGCGGACGCCGTCGAAGGGACGACGTAGAAGCAACTACCAAGCAGCGGCGTACGAGGGACAAGCGGAAGGACATTAGTGACTACGGCATCGTCAAGGCATCTGTAGGCTGGTTATACGGAGACGCCCAAGCTTCAAGCCAAAGACCAGCACAAGACCTAACGACAGTGGACCTGCGGCGGGGAAGCCTCCGTAAGCGAAACGTTTGCTGATTTTTTGGGGAGGTCTTCTAATGAGCGTTACGGCACGGACAACACTTTTTCTACCAAGCTGTTGGAGTGGGCTTGTTGGTACATACATCTTTGTACTCTGATTACTCTCTACCATCCAGAAGAAAACATTACGGAACGAATCAACAGAAACTTGAAAATGATGCTGGTTGCCCTCACTGAACGCCAGAAAGACTGAGATGCTCGCCTCTCGGAAATTGTGCTACCAACGCAAAGTACAGCCAATTGCTCTACCGGCTTTGCACCAGCATCCATTATTTTTGGTCGCTGCCTGTGCTTTGCCATTAAACACTCGTTCGCTGACCAGGTCGAGGTTCACCCTCGCACTTTTGTTAAATATGCGCAGGATCTCCCCAGCAGCCTGAACGAGACCCTCCAGGAGGCCAGGCAACACCTGGACTTGTCACGCCTCGAACAACGCCAGCAGTGCGACAAGAAACGGCGCTAGGTTAAGTTTTCCGTCGGTGACCTGGTACTGCGCCGTACACATCCGTTGATCGATGCAGCAAAAGGATTTGCTGCTTTCCCGGCTGACCGAGTGGAAGGTCCAGGTGAGGTAACAAAACCGACATCTCGGCTGACGTATCGCCTTCGCAACTTGCACGGAGGGCGGGATACGGGTCCCGTAGGCATTGGCGACCTTAAGCTATATTATGAGCGACCCTCTGAAGAAAAAATCTAATTTTTTTATTGTTCTTCCAGGACAGGCTACCCGCTCAACGGTACAGCATCAGGGCAAGACGGGAAGACCTCCTCAACCGGCACTCATCTCAAACACACAGGAGAAGGCTTCCTCAGCGGCAGCCCCGAAGCGCTTGACGGCCAACTATGGAGTTGTTCGGTCTTGCGGGAGGGGGAATGTAGCGACGCAGCCCCTGCGTGCGCCTGAAGACGGTGATTACAATGCAGTGTGTGCCCATCAAACTCCGATAGTGGCGTCAGTGCTTCAGGTTCCCGTGCCCGCGTGTGCTACGAGCAGGGATCTGCAACGAACACTTGTAGTGCGACAAAACCCGGAGCATGCGCACAACCAAACGAGTGGCCTAAAAGCGGCGCTCACAAGACCATCGGGGGAGTGAGCACCGGAGGATACATGAGAGCGTCTGTGGGTGCCATGGCCATGGCGGGTCCGGGTGCCACGACCCTGACGCCCCGACAGTAGGGAGCAACCAGCGTCCGCGGCGGACGCCCTTCACCCAACGTCGACACAAGTGACTGAAGACGAATTGGTGAGTGTACAGCACCATGCTGTAACTTTCTAGACAAGCGTGGCTTCAACTGCCGCAATGTTGTGTTTACGCGCTTTCCGAGCTTGCTTGCTGTACTCTCTTTGTATTGCCTCCCAACCTGCTTTTAAGTGCGAATGCACCTTCTTAAGCGAGCGTGAATCGTCCGCCGCCGTCGTCCGCATAGCAACAGCTGCGGGTGCGCGCGCTCCTCGTCTTCCCTAGCAACGGGGGGAGATGGGCGCGCGCTGCTCTCCTCCTCCTCTCTTCGCTCAGTGACTGCGGGTGTTGGGCGCATCCTCTCCACTTCGGGCGGGAGAGCTCTCGCTCGCGTAGCGGGCGCTCCGCGTTCCGACGCGTGAGGGCGCTCGTGTAGCCCTCGCCGTAACGGCGGGCGCTACTCTGCTCCTCCTCTCTCCGCTCAGTGACTGCGGGTGTTGGCGCCTCCTCTCCACTTCGGGCGGGGGAGCGCTCCTCGCCGTAGCGGGCGCTCCGCATTCCGACGCGTGAGGGCGCTCGTGTAGCGGCCGCGTGGCGGCGGGAGGGTATTAGTATAGCGCGCGCCGTCGTCGAGAGCGGTCGCTGGTCCTGCATCTCGATAACGATGATGGCGGACCGGGCAACGGTACCAGCAATAACGAGTGAAATATCTTTCTTTGTAGTTGTATGCGTGTATGTAATCTCTCGGCTACTCATTAAGATCACGATATCCACCGTAATTGCGCAATCAACAACCGTGCATTCGCACTTACGCACTCTCCCCCTCGGGGAAGGGCGAGAGAATTTTTTTTCTTTTTTTTCTGTCTTGGTTTCCCAGAATAAACCGGCTTTTTGTTCGCATGTGGATAGGCGTCACTTCGGCAGACGGGTTCGGGCTCGGGAACCTTTTGCGGTCGAAGAGGGATTCTTCAAATTATATTGCTTGTTGGTGGACATGATCTGCCCATAAAGATATGTATTCATTATATTTTCATCTCCCATTATATTCATTATATTGTCATCTGCCATTCGTATGATGCAGGAATTGTAGTCAGTGAAAGGCATAGAGGATGCTTTGTACACTTGGCAAAATTGACAAAGCCCGTGACTGTGCAGCTTTGGCAAGATATGGCAAGGCTTGTGCCACTGTTCCTGCACCTCGCAGAAAAACAAAAACCCGCATGCATTTTCCGCTGTATTTCACCCCGATTCTCGGCAGTGGCGTAAATGTATGAATTACAATTGCAATCTTAATATGTGTTGGCACTCACCTTGTCATCGAGACCTTCTCAGCACCAGAGACTGAAACCTAGCTGCCAACGAAAGTGACACGACGCGTAAGCAGCTGACGCTGCCGTCGCCTGCCACCATGATGTGGACACAAGTGCCCTTTAAAGTGCGGTGGAGTGCAGAAATCGAATATTGGTTTGAGATATATGGTTCCCGCGAAGTCCGTTGGTTAAAACAGACTTATATAAAAGATACTGGCTAGTACATACGAATTCTTGTCCCAAACCGTCTGTGCACTGAGCAGACGCCGCACGCACAGGTTAATCGCCAGCGTCATTTCAACAAATTACCTGAGTTCCGCTTCAGCACGTAAACACATTTGGCGGCAATATTTTTGTTATAGTCCAATACGTGATAGCCCTTGAATTCGTCTTCAGCTTTGCTGAGTTTACGGGCGTGAATCGCATTATCGACACTCACTAACACGCGAATGTCGGATCTCCGACATTTTTGTGCTTGCCTTGTCGTGCGACGATTTCCACCGTGTTGTGGTGTCAGGTGGAATTTAGTGGGCTCCACGAAACCGTATTTGGCGTCCAGGTATTGCTATGTGTTCTGTGGTCAAACACCGTACAGCCGTTTTTATGTTCTCTACTTTTTCGGACACCTGCACGGACATGTAGCACCATGACCGAGGGCCCCACGTAACTAGTAAAAAAAGGCAGCCCGCATGCGTTAAACGCTGGAGAATAAAACCTATATATCCTTGACCTGACAAAAAATTTACTTACCGCAAAAATCTAAAAACAGGTATTCGTTGTTGGTATAAAGCTTACGTGAGAATACACGTATCGTTTTTGTAAATTGAATATATCAAATTGTAAAGTGCATTTTAACAAACGCGTTATACGTCAAAGTGAAATCAGTAGAAGCATAAGGGTCAAGTTGCACCAAAGCAATTTAATTGTGAGCATGCTTACAACCTATACCTGAAGGCTGGGATTTGAACTTTTGCTACATTTATTTTATATAAATCGGTTCCTGCATCAATGTAAGATTCTACTCCCGCAATAACAATTCAGAATACTTCTGCTTGTTAGAAACAAAATTTTGGCATCTTTTAAACTCGACCTTTTTTATTCTTTTAAAAACAATGCGCTCCGGCATGGAGAAAATGTTTGGAGATTTTTAGGCAAAATACATAAACTGAAAAGTTCAAGCCATTGATCCAAACTGGTAGCTTTGACAACTACGTCGTCCATAATACTATACACTCCATAGGTTCAGATGGCTGTCAGTCCATTACAGTTGTACTTGTAATACAAACAAAAAGTTTGAGTAAAGTGCTCTGTTTGTAGTAAATGGTTGCCTGGTGTTCAAGTACCTCACTTCTCAGGTGTGTCATTCTTGCTTTTTTGCTCGTAGTAAAATGATGACCTAAAAGATCACTTGACGCCCACAATCTACTGGGAAACCAAACGTCTCACCTTTTTAAATCGTGTATGCAATTGGTGGCCGATTTTCACAAGTTTTAAAAAATTGACCTAATTTCAAGGTTGTAGTAAAATGTTAGGCACACACCTCAAAAATATCACCAAGATTTAAAGGTGTTAGATTCAAAGGACTTCCTGTTTATTTTTGCTAGATGTATTTTTTTATGTTTGATTTGGTTTATCTCTTTGTGGCTGCACCAATGTAATATGATTTCTATGTTTGTATATAAAATATTTGCTTAGAAATAACAAGGCGTAGGGCATTAAACGTATAATTTAGCGAAATAATAAATGATAAGAAGCTTCGGATATTTCTCCGCAGACATTTGGAAATTATTGCGGAGAAGTGGTAAGGTTACGTGTATTATCACGTATTCAGGAGGGTGTCGTCGGTTGAAAGTGTTGCATGCGCATTGTCGCGACTACTTTGTTTCTGTGCGGCCAGCTTTTCCGCGCCTTTCTTGGCAACAATGCTGCAGTAGCTCACGCGAGCGTCATTACCACCCCACACATGCAAGCAAAGAAAGTGAGCGCACAGGTACATCGAGTGCATTTGACGCTATCTGTTGTGAATAGAGAGAGAGGTGCGATTGTTATGTCGCCGAAGCCATCGCTCATGACTATCAGGGATAAGGCCAATTACGGGAATAATTATGCTACGTCGAACATGTAACGAGTTTTTCGTGAGCGTGTGCTGGCGATACACGACATCATTTTGATTTCATGGGTGCAGAAACCCGCGAGGTCTCAAAACGAAGTAGCGCCAATCCACGCTGCGAATGTCGTTGGAAAGCAAAGCTGTGAATGCGGCCAACATAATTACGAATATTACGTCACCTAAATTCACTCACTTCGCTCTACAAATAGTGAAAACAGAGAGAAGTGAAATGATCTAATCCCTCCATCTATTATTTCATGAGATATTCAATGTAAGGTTAAATATTTGCTAGGTACATGAACGGTGGTTGTTTGAGTTGCATTGGTGTAGCACATGAATATAAACTTTTTTTAATAAAATAAATCTCAAACCTGGTGTAAGGTTCACCTATGAGATTAGCGGCCAGGCGCCCGGGCTGCGCGTGAAAACCCGCCGCTCTGTCTAGCGACGTAGCACTGCCAACACTGCGCTGCAGTCTTCGCCAATTCGTCACGGCGTGCATGGGAGACGGATTGTCCAGCCCACCGCATAACACAGGGATAATCCCCCATTCAGAAAGCAGAGAGCACCGCCGGATTCCAGGAACGTCTGCTCGATGCGCGGAGGTGGTGGGATTACCGGCGTCGGGACGAGCGCCGCACGAGTCTATTGTTAACACGCCCGGTCAGCATGGTGCACCGTCGCGTCTTTCGCTCTCACACCTCGGGGTCGTACGCGCCTGCTGGCCCGCGGGCGGTCCGTTGATCCAGATGTGGCGGCAACTCATTGAATATTCCGTGGCGTGCTGAGTGACAGCTGTCTACGCGAATTTGGGCACTCCCATACGCGTGTACGAACGCTACAGGGGCGTTCCCGAGAGAGCGTGATCTCGAGGTTTCATAAGGCCGAACTTGGCCGTTGGAAATGGTGCTTGCCTGAGCGCCGAGCTTGGCAGTTCCATGTGGGACAAGGCGTCTCGACCGTTAAAGCCAGGTTGGGATTTGTGAGCCCCCTAGTCGAGGTTAGGATTGCGTCGGAGGTTTAGGGTGCAGCCCGTACCGGGCAACTAGGCAGATCTTGCGGCGAGACAGAGTCTCAGCAGTGGTTTCTCGAGCTGTTTGTGTACGCTGCGAGAATAGAAGAGTTAGACGAAGTTGAGGAGCTCGAGTGAGTTGTGCGCACTCGGAGCTAGCGTCTAGCTGAAGTTTGCAGTTTTTCCGTTATTGCTCTTGTACCCAGTTTTCCTACTGTAAATAGCTGTATATAAACTCGTCGTTTCACTTAATCAACCCCAACACCTCGAGTTGGTCAATTCGACCGCCGTCTACAAGAACATCAACACCATCGCCCTGCCAGCCTCTTGCCAAATCAACTGGAGCCCGGGCGATTGGGTTCCTGATCGACACCGGACTTCAGGGAAACGATCTTTACTACCGGTGCTAGACGCTCTGACTTCTCCATCTCTGCCGTCGCGGACGGAGGCTGCGAGATAGGAGGTAGAGACGGGGCAGAAGGAGGAAATACTTTTATTGAGATTTCTGAACGGCGGAGTGCGGCCCAGGGGAGTGGTTTCTTCTTTACTGTAGCCCATCTACAGTCCACGCGGCCAGTGCTTTGTCCACCAGCTGAAGCTGGGTTGGAAGAGAGTGGCTGGACAGCACCTACTCACATTGCTATTGTTCGGTAGTTGACGGAAAGAAAGCAGGTTGCTCAGGGGTAAAGTCGAACACTCGATAATGTGGGAGAGTGCTCCTACTTAGCGAAATTTACTTTCCGCGTCGTAGCAATTCGGCTGCATTAGGTGAAGACGCGTCGCGTGTGGGAAGGAGCCAGATTGTATGAGCCGTATGGTAGTTTGTTGTTCTATGGAAAGGTCAAAGTAAGGCGAAGGTAGGGTCCGTCCCAGAAGGCAATAATGCTGGGTTATCTCCCTGAACGAGACAAGCGGGTGAATGTCCAACTGAAGCTTCATAGCACGGAAGGTAAAAGTCCGGGCTTGGTGGGCGTATTCGTGGTCCTCCATGGTAGCTTAAGCGGGTGTCCAGATGAGCTGAATGAAACCGGAGTGGTTTTTTAGCACACGCACTGTAGGTCGTGATACCAAACCAAACTGGTAATTCTGGGAGTCTTATTGGCTGACTGCCTTACGAACTCCTGATTAAGTGAAAGCCCAGGCGATGGCTGCCTCTTCTGCTGCTGTCATGACTTCGGCCTTGTTTGAGGCACAAGCAAAAGGGTTCATTCTAGAGATAGCCCCGATGGTGGCGTGCTGGTGGCAGCGTTGTTGGGAAGCGTCTGTGTAGATAACTGCCAGATCCCCACTGATGGTGGTGTTGAGCGCTTGAGCTCGTGCTTGTCGGTGACCCTCAAAGTGTGAGGGGTTCATATTTTTAGGCAAAGGAAGAATCTATAGTTCTTGTCACAAAACGTCCTGGAGTACGTCAAGTGGAGTGACATTCTATGCTTCGCAGCCAATCTGGTGAAGAATGCGGCGACCCGCCGAAGTTCGGCTCATTTGGAACTTCTGGATGGTCGTCTATCATCTGTTCCACCGTGTTGTAGAGCCCCGTGCTAAGCAGCCTTTCGGTGGACGCACACTTGGGAAGACCAATCGCTTGCTCAAACGCATTTCTAATCATTATATAAAGCATCTTTGTGCGATCCTTGCCGCGAAGAAGACATAGGGTTGACGTAAGTGATGCTTGAGAGTACAAACGCTTCAACTAAGAGAAACGTACCAGATTCCTTGAGGCGCTGCTTCTTGATGGAACCTCGCCTGGTCTTGTGTGATTTTATTGATGCTCTGTTTGAGGCATGGCACGGTAGGTCACTCTTGGTGTTGGCATCAAGATGTAGGCCCAGGATGTTGATGCTGGGCCTTGGAGTGATGGCCTGGCCATCAAGGAGTATTTGCATGTGGTCCTTGAGGTGTCGTTTGGGATGAGGGCGGACGGCAAGGAGCTAAGATTTGTACTTGAACACTGGACGCCAAAGCCTTTAGCAGATTGGCGTAATAGACTTGAAATGCAATGGGTTGGAGGGAGCTTCCCTTAATTGCTATCGCTTTGCATTCAGCGAGAATGCAGGGGATAAACTCGTAGATTTTGCTTGGTGAGTGCACCACTTGTCCTCGCACGGGGCACCTTGAGTAATCTTGGTGACGGTACTGGCGATACCGCGGACCCCGAGCCCCCCAACATAAGCTGTGACCTACCGTGGTGATGTGTTTTTAAGGTGAAGGGTAGAAACCTCTAACGGTGGCCGTCGGAGCCTTGGTCAAGCTCCGGCCGATGGGCTCCCTGCCTGTCTACCAGGCAGGGAGCTTCGAGACCTCTTTGACTACCAGGTTAAGGTCAAAGAAGAAAGTACCCCAGTCTCCCTGCTTTTATACTATGCCCTATGGTAATTACAACCCCCCCCCCCCAAACGAGATCGGTCCCTGAAAAGTGGCCGCACCGAAGTATCTTCTCCTTCATTGCCATCTTTGTCATTTCCTGAACCAGATCACTACTCTCGATTTCTTGTCATGAAGTTCCTCAATCCAACCCACCCTCTTGCATCTCAGTCAGTCTTCTTGATCGCAAAATATCTTGAAGCCATATTAGGAAAATCATATAAGTGCAAAAAACAAAGGTCTGGTGAACTACTAATCGAGGTAAATGACAAGAAGCAGTCCAGAAAGCTTGTAGCCCAGGCTAGACTGGCTGATCTAGACATCAGGGTCACACCTCATCAGCGCCTCAACTGCTCGCAAGGTGTGATATCCGAGACGGATCTCTTGAACGAAAGGGATGCGGATCTTCTTGCCGGCTTGAAGGATCAGGGCGTCACTGCCCTGAGACGCATCACTATCCGCAGAGACGACAAGGAGATTCCCACCAAACACATTATATTGACTTTCGACCGCGCAGTTCTTCCACAACACATAAATGCAGGTTTTATTCTTTGCTGCATCCGTCCCTACATCCCGAACCCGCGGCGCTGTTTTAAGTGCCAGCGGTTCGGACATGGTACAAACTCTTGCCGTGGCTGAACTACGTGTGCAAAATGCGCGTCGCATGACCATCCGAGCGACAACTGTCTATCCGACACCCTCTCTTGTGTAAACTGCGGGGGGGGGCGCATGCAGCCTACTCCCGCAAGTGCAAAAAATTTCAAACTGAAAAAAAGATAATCAACATCAAGGTAACCGAGAACATCACCTTCCCAGAGGCGCAAAAGAGGTTCACCTCTTTCCCCCTGGGGAGGTACGCCGACGCAGCTCGTCGGGGGGCGGAGCGGCGTCTGGTTTCTACAGGGACCCAGTTCAACGAGTCTGACCTGGTCCCTCTCCCGCCCCTCTTCCCCCCCCCCCCTGGGTTGCCCTGGCAGCCCAACCCGCCACCACGCCGCTTGCTGAGGCAGCAGCGGTTGTGGTGCCAACCTCTTCCGTTGGGACCGGTGTCGCTCCTGCCGCTTCCTCCCCGTCCGCCAGTGCGTTGGAGGGTGTCGAGATGATGGACATGGGGGGCCCCGCATCGGCTCCCACCGTAACCGCACCGCCCGTGCCACTCCTGGCGTCCCTGATGCCCGTGGCGGTGGCGGATCAAACAAAGGGCTACCGAAGGGGGACCATGTCCGGGGGGCCAGGTTCGACGGGCTCCCCCAGGACATCTGATGACGAAATGGACGTCGTGCCGTTCCTGCCTGCAACGCAGCGCAATGAGCGGCCTCCGACGGCCAAGCCAGTAGAAAGGCCTAAAAAGCCTAATCCAAGAGTTATAGCCCCGAAATACGACACATGAACACACACGAACACACACACTCCAGTTATTCTTAAATTTAAATAATGGGAACAGAAAACATCATCCAATGGAACTGAAGAGGCCTCCTTAAAAATCTTGAAGATGTGTATGAAATTCTGCATGCCAGTCAGCCAAGTATCATGTGCCTCCAGGAAACCCACCTCAATTCTAAACAAACAAATTTAATAAATAGGTACACGGTGTTCAGAAAGGACAGGGTTGGCTGCCCCCACTCTTCAGGAGGTGTGGCCATTATCGCCCAGAAATCATTAGCATGGCACCCTGTCACTCTGAACACTGTTCTCGAGGCTGTAGCAATTCGAACAATAATATTTAATAGGTTGGTAACGGTATGCTCCATTTACATTCATCCTGATCATGCACTTCTGAGCTCTGAGATTATATTGGAATATTGCAATATTGAGTCCATCCGCTGTCTCATATCACCTCACCAGAGGCACATCACTGTAGCGGACCATTCGACCATAGTGTAGTGACTGAAAAACTACCTGGCCATTTTTTCACCAAGCCGAAGAAGAACAGTAGAGGCCGATCCCCCTCGCCCACCTCCATCACCATAACACGCTCATTTTCCTCCTGTACGGTCGTAACCGGTGAAAGGTAGAAAGAAAGACGCCAAGAATTGACTGCAGAATATTTGAGGTATCCTTGACTATTCAAAACACAAGATTCGCTTAGCCGGGTAACTTCTTGGATGTACGTGGTTACCATTTGTGAAAGCATAGAATTATCAGGCTATGTTTCCAAATTATGCGGTTGTCTACAATTGTGGTATCGCTTCCCTCGTTTTTCCAGTCTAACAAACTGCTGCTATGTCGTCTCCGACACAATCTTTGCCCGTTTGGCGCACTTAGCTGAAGGGGTGTCACCTGCACTATTTGCAGACTCCACTAGCCGACGACGCCTCGAAGTATCCTGCTGTTGCGCAACGCAGAGAGAAAACGGTAATGCCTGATTCTCATTCTTAATCAAGCTGGAATGCGCGCAGCGAGTCATGTGGCTAGGCTGCCAGCCAGCTGTAGACCGTGTCGCGTTGATGGCTATACGAGTCAGCCATCGATGGCGCTTTACCGTTTGATTAACCCGATGCGTTTCCAAGGATTCGGCACAGCTACAGTAAAATTAAGGTAGGTATCTGTGCACGGCATAAACATTGAACAACATTTCTAAACCTTTGCTTCAAAAAATTGTTCCTCTAGGTGGAAAGTGTTCGCGCTCCATGCTGCAGACTAAGCGGGGCTTATTCAATCACGATCTGCGGACACCTACCGCCGCCGCAGATGGAGCTTCTCCATGCGATGCCGCCCCACATGGTCCGACGACACTCCGCCCGGGATCCAACCGTGAAAATAACTACATCTGAGGTACTCTGGCGAATCCCTGAGGGCACCAAAGCTATATTTTTCTTTGATAAGTTTCGAAGTCTAAGTATTCTTTGTTAATGAGGATACTATAGAAGACAATAAATTTATTGAGTCCCTCATACAGCATTTGACCACAACCGGGCTCAGCAGGTAAAAATATGCTCGCTAATGTGTTGGCTCTGGGGCTTTGGAAGATACACGCGGAGTTGTACCGGGGGTGGGTCACCCGCATACACCTTTCACGGAAACAAAACCGGCTATCCTTTGTTAATTCGCTCGCGTTGATTTCCACCATGGGTTGCGGCGGGAGACGAAATCGTAAAGCAAGGCTACTGAAGAGTACGACTTTGAGTGGCACAATGCTTGTGAACAATGTACCCGCTGTATCAATTAGACCCCCAAAAAAGAAGAATCGGCAAGTTATTGTTGACGTGCATTCTGGTTTTTGTGTGCCTGCGCGGAACTCTGTTCTAAGACCAATAGTAGCTGACCGCCGAGGCCAAGGAGACACAGCCCTACCTACTTGATTTTCGCACAACTCCCTTCTCTTCACGGAAGCGCTGCTCTTGGCCAGCTCCGCACTAAAATGATCTTCCTATTTCTTCCACACTTGTCACTCGTTGCCAGAGCAATGGTGGCGGAAACAACTGTAAACTAAATCAGCCAACAATTGAGAAACCTACAGCTACTGGCGGTACACCATTTCTGCTCATCATTATTACAGTAATCGTCGTGGTCCAATGCAAACCAATCAAAAGCAATCTAAACTAATCCAAACCAAAGTAATCCAATCCAATCGATTCAAACAATCCTGGAACCGACGCACACCCAGACTGGCTCGTTGCTGCACCTGCAAGCGGAGAAATGCGTAAAATCCTAATCGCGGGAGTACTTGTGTAGGTCTGAGCTGGTTTGGTGACAAAAAGGGGGGCGCAATTCACAGGTGTTTTCTGCGTTCCTCCCATGATAGCAAAAAAACGAGCGGACGGCGGGAAAAACACGTTCAGCTGCGGATATTTTGTAACATTGATATTTCGAACCAGGTGGGTGCTATGGCGATCTCACACCGTTTCTCACTGAGGTCATTGCAGCACGAAAATGGATGGTTTCATACATTCGACCACTGTCTTGCGTTGTTCGGCGACATCTTTTCAACCTTTTGTGCTTGCGTTATTCTCACCTTATAGAGATTTGAACTGTGTTTGAGCATGACAGTGGTAGTATATGCAATACAAACGCCGCGATATTAAACCAAAGTTTTTACCTCTCCATCCCACGGGTTGTTTCACGACCGTTGGTGTCATCAGAAAACTCCTCCGAAAAAATAAAACAATTCACTGGCACCGTCAGGAATTGTACCTGCAACTAGTACGCCAACAAAGCTGACTGCCCGTTGTCTTACCGATTCAGCTACGAGCCAACGCGGAGATAGGGCACACAGGTGGTCCACTCACCAAACACATATATGAGTTTTCCCCCGGAATTCACGCTGAATGCCACGTGATAGCGTAACGCGACTTGTCGCTCCGCTGTGCGGTCCTCCCGCAGCACATCTAGCTGCCCTGTGCGCGCATTGTGCACGAGCTAGGACTTACAAAAAAAGCAAGCTCACACTAACGCATGGCATGTCACTTCTAGTACGCCAGCGGGCTAAAGCCTGCGACCTGCAGTGCTCACGCTAAAAATCCCAGCTTCTTGTCGTCCGCGCTGACTCCCGACGACACACCAGAAAACACATTCAAATACTCCTTGATGGCCAGGCCATCACTCCAAGCCCAAGAATCAAGATCCTGTGCCTACACCTATAGGCCAACATAAGAGTTACGGATCCTTGCAGCACGTCAAACACAGCATCAATAAAAAACACACATGATTAGGCAGGATGCAACCAAGAAGCGAGGCCTCAAGGAATCCGATACCTTTCGATTAATTCAACCTTTTGTCCTGTCGAGAATCACTTACATCAATCTCCTCTCTTCTCGGCAAGGAGGACATAAACATGCTTTATATAATGATTAGAAAAGGCATTGAACAGGCCATTGGTCTTCCCATCAGTGCTTCCACAGAGAGGATGCTTAGCACGTGTTTTTACAACACGGTGAAAGAGTAGGGCCATCTCTCTCACCAGAAGCTTCTAATGAGCAGAATGAGCCTCCACCAGATTGCTTGGGCAGCACAGAATATCACTCCGCTTCATCTACTCACGCACTCTTGGCGACAAGAAATATGAACCCCTTACGTGGCGATGGTCGCCGACAAACACGGCATCAAGCGCTAAACACCACCCTCGGTGGGGATATTGCCGTTATCTAGAAAAGCGCCTCCCGGGGCGGCATTACACCATGATCATGGCTACCTCCAGAACCAAACTCCTTACTTGTGCTTCATTGAACACCGATGACTCGATGGCAGCAGAAGAGGCAGCCATCACTTTGGCTCTCACTCAACCAGGGATTCGGGAGTTAGTCACTGATTCCACACAAGCCTACCAGAATTACCAGCCCGATTGGGTGTCCCAACCTGCACTGCGTGTTCTAAAAAAATTCATTCAGCTGATCTGGACACCCGCTCAGACTTCGATGGGGTGAAACGAACATGCCTACCAACAAGCCTGCGCTTTTACAACCCCCCCCCTTCAGTGGAACACGAGTACAGTCACCCGATTGTCTTGTTCAGGGACATAACCCAGCATGTCGCCTGTAGAGAAAGACCCTACCTTCGCCGTACGCTGGCGTGTTCATAGAAGAACAACGTACTCTACGGCTCATACAATCCGGCTTCTTTCCACACCCGACGCATGCGTACTTCATGCCACCGAATCCCTACTACGCTGAATGTAAATTTTGCGCAGAAGAAATGAAAACTACGACACAATATCGGGGTGTGGAACAACAGCCCTGGGCACTCTCCTCTTTTCTGTCAACTACCCAACGAGAGCAATAGGATATGCTGCTCTCCAGCCCCTCTCTGGCTACCCAGCTTCCGCTGGGGGATAGAGCATGGGCGGCGCGGACTGAATATAGGGTCCAGTGGAGAAGGAACCATTCCCCTCGACCGCACTCTGGGCCCTTCAGAAATCTGAATTTTCAGAAGTATTTTCTCCCCTTTTCTTCTTCTCCTCTTCGTCCTCCTCCGTATCTGCCCCCATTTTCGTCACTTGCGTCCACAGCAGCAGAGACGGAGAAGCAAGATGGTCTAAAACTGCGTTCAAGCGTGTTTTAATTTTATAAAAAAGAGTTTCCACTCGTGTACTATTTCAGCACAATTCAACCAACCACCGTTCATGCATCATGCATTATTTTAAGCATAGCAAGAATATCTCTTTAAAGTTATAAATGTTGTGGTTAAGTGCATTTCAGTTCTTTCTAGTTTCAGTATTTGTAGAGCCACGTGAGAGAATTTAAAAGAAGTCGCATTGGCACTGTTTGTAGGTTTCGTTTACAGCTTTGCTTTCCAACCACATTGGCAGGGTGGAGTCGATAAGAACTGTGGATAAAGAGGTAGGGTGCCCATAAGCTGACGAGCAATATGTAAGCAAACTTGAGTATATCTGCAATGGGTCCTTAGATAGCAGACTCCTCAATAAAAACAGCCGCAAATTACCTTAAAGGAAATGCGTCAGAAAAGACACAATATCTCCAATATTATACACAGCATGTTTACAAAATGTACACAGAACATTGGATTGAGAACTGGTGGGAGTAAGCATTACAGTGAATACCACAGTAACCTCAGATTTGCTGATGGCGTCGCATTCCTAATTAACTCGGGGGACGAATTTTAAAGAACGACCGGGATAGTTGAATCGTTGGTCTGAAATTAATATACAGAGAAAAAGTAATCCATAAAAGCCTCTGGAGAGCACTGCGGTTTGAGGCAGGTGGCGAGGCAGTGGAAATGGCTAGCAAATGTATCTGCATAGGCGAAGCAGTGATCCAAGATCCGCACCTTGAGAGAGAGGTAATTTGAAGAAGAATGAGATGGATTGTATTAGGAAGCATTGTCAGAGAATGAATGGTAGCCTACCATTGTCCATGAATGGGAAAGTGTATACCAGCTGCATCATACCAGTGCCCCCCTACGGGACACAAACTTGGAGGCATACAAAAAGGGTATACATAAACTGAGGACTGTACACTGAGCAATGGAAGGGGAACAAGACAGGTGTAACGTCAATGGGCCAGAAGAGAGCGGTGTGCGTTGTTGAACATGCTCGTGATAAGGACATACTTGTGTAAATAGTAAGAAGAAATGGCTGTGGGCAGGGCATGTAATGCGAAGGCATGATACCATTGGTTTTTGGGGTCACCGAATGGATCTCTAGAGAAGGCATGCGCGCCGACGGCAGCCGAAAGCTAGATGGGCAGGTGATATGTAGAATTTCCGGGAATACAATGGTCGCAGGTAGCATGGAACCGGGATAATTGTAGATCAACGGAGAGGCCTTTGTCGTGCAGTGGTCGTAGGCATGCTGATGATGTGCTCAAGATTTCGACGAAAGTTGTTCTGGTCAGGTATCATGATGAGAACGAAGGAATGAGTTGTGACCAAGTCAAAGGGAAACCACAGATACGTTTCGGAACCAGTACGGGTTCTCTGATCACAATAACCAGGCAAAGCCATTGGTCGCTTCTATTCAAAAATGTGACGTAATAAACGAGTGTAGCTTGTGACAGATTTTCATTTGTCCTTTTGATAGTGTCCAAGGTCGTGCGAATAAACACGAATTCCAAAGTTACTCTCGCGGTTGAAATCTTTTTCTTCGCAATTATAGCGGTCTTACCCCAATCGATGGAATGACCATTATTATCAGCAGGCTTGGCCAGGGCGTTCGACGCTTTTTTTGTTGATGATGTCGGTATGATGTTTTTTTAATCTCCTGGTGAAGCTGCCAGATTCGGCGACGTAACTGCAGCTACAGGCTAAACATGGTAGCTTCCAGACTACACCGGGTTACCTCTTGCTGTCCAAGCGATCTTTCGCATTGCCAAGCTGATTCTGTCGCTTTTTGGACGCCATTTGCGCAAGGCGAAGGTAATACCTAACAAAGATCCGGCTCACCCCAGCAACATCAGGCATGGCAGCGCTTCTACAAAACGACTTCCCATGCATTGAGTTTATTTATGTTTTGCATTTTACCGCCCCACTGTGCCGGTCTGTGTTATTGTTGTGACACGGAAAGGTCATGTTCCGTTCTTGCTTTCTATGCCGCATGTGTTTTCTTTTCTGATAGGAGTGTTCCGAACTAGCGCTAACAACCTACAATATTCTTGTTTGAATTACAGTGGTGTGAGATGTGATTCGACGGTTATTGAAACACTCGCGGTCAGAGGTAAATTGCTGTGGAGCCAACGTCACGGCATTCGACTCGCCAACCCTCGTTTGCACACGTCACTTTGTTGACTGCTGCTTTGCCACCTGTGCATTTTTTTAGTTGTTAGGGGAAAGCAACTTGGCTCCTGACTACTTGTTTTCCTTCAAGACAACTGCGTCCTCTCTGGCTTCGTGACATCTGGTTAGGTGCTGGGTACGCACCCGTATTATCCCTACCAAATTTGCGAACCACCAAGCCAGTCCAACCAGAGCCAGCCGCCAACTGGAATGTTTACCGCCCGAGTTCGGTCTTCTTCCCTAAGAGCCCAAGAGAACAACCGCTGCGAGCGCCACCATGGTGCGAGACGCACACTCCCTTGAGACGATGACATACGGCTCAGAAGACGACGACTAATGTTTTATCCAATCTGCAGCATGGCTTGCGAAGGGGATTCATCACTTTAACTCAATTGACAGAATTTACCCCTGACATTTCTTCAAGTCTTGATTGCGGCCACCAAATCGAAGTAATATTTATTGACTTCGCAACAGCTTTCGACTCTGTTGCGCATTTTAGGTTGCTTAATAAACTCGGTGCAATCCTAAAAAATTCCAGTCTAGCAGACCTAATTGCCAATTTTCTGTTTATTCCCTCCCAATAGGTTAGCTATAACTGTGGCAATTCACCTCCAAATAAAATCACATCAGGGGTACCACAAGTATCCGTTCTTGGTCCTTTGTTATTTTTAATTTTTAATATGACTTGGCAAAATCTATTACCCGTAAATTACGTCTCTACGCTGATGGCTGTGTTCTGTACAATACCATTAACACCGTTCAAGATCGTCATCTTCTTAATAACTCGTTTAGTGCCTTTTGCCTTTGGTGTGATACATGCCAAATGAATATGAATTTCCGTAACACTGTCTCAATGTCCTTCACCACTAGAACGCAGACTTCCGTTTTCAACTACTCTTTCAATGACCTAATGCTCCAAAGGGTTTTAGATTATAAATGCCTTGGCGCGATTTTGACTAATAACCTCTCCTGGTCTAAACATATCAAATCAGTCTGCACCAATCTCTTAAAAAACATTGTTACCTAAGACGTACTCTCAGAACATCCCCACAGGAAACTAAATTACTAATGTACAAAACAATGAATGATCCTGTTCCTAATTATGCCTCTATCGTTTGGTGTCGGTACAAAAAAGGAGAAATAAAACAAATTGAATCCGTGCAAAAAAAAAGCAATCCGTTTGATTTGTCACCGCTATGACCGCAATTTTTCGCCTACATCAGCCCTTACAACTTTAAATCGTACTTCACTCTCTACACGACGCGATGTCGATTCGCTCAAATTCTTGCATGGTATCGTTCTCCTCAGTTAACCGCCTTTCCGATGACAGCTATCTTACGTTTGCAATGCCAACCGTCACAGAAAATAATCATGCCCTAAAACCTCACCCCATTTCATGATCACACCAATGTATTCAAATTTAGTTTTTTCCAAGAACGACAGAACAGTGGAATTCACTGCCGGGTGAGATTAAGACTGCATCGAAAAATCAATTTCTGCCTTTTTTTGAAAGTCATGTTTAATGAATAGTTTCTTGCTTTGTTGTGTTGGTATGTGCGCCCCATTTTGCAGTGCACACTCATTGGATGTATAACAATTTTTGTGTGCACATTGGTATTGGGATTTTGCTCTGAATCGAAGTGCCATGTGTATATGTGTGTATATTGTATTTTTTGTTCTCTGAAGTGATGCATTTGTAATCGCGGATCTGTATTTCAACCACTCCTGCTATAGCCCTTAGAGGGCTGCAGTATGTGAAAATAAATCGCCCTAGTATGTGAAAATAAATCGTAGTCGCCCCTTCTAGACGGAAGCCGGCACTCAGTACCTAGTAGTCATTCGCGTCTAAGCTGCAGAAGGATACAAGATGGGTTGGTCCACACATACGCACAGCAGGAGGCTGTCTCTTTACGCGAAATGGAACGTGCACATCGCGAGTCACCATAGACAGCACCACGTATCCTGCTGCGTGCGCCATTTTGCCTAACTGCTACCGCGACGTAATTCTCGGAATGGACTTTTTGAAAGACAACGGAGCAATAATTGATCTGCACACCTATTCGATAACATTTTTCAACTGATAACTCCACGACAGCGCAGCCGAACCTCGAACACCGTGCTACTGTATGGATGACCGACGATCACGTCACCCTACCACCTCGCGCAAAATTGATGATCACCGTTTAATATGAATATGCTACTCCTAATATCGACCCTATCATAAAGAGGGACCAAACTTTGCTTCTTTATTGTGGTGTCTCCGTCGCCAGAGGTATTGCTCGCTTTCAGCAATGCAAAGCTAACGTTTTGGTCCATAATTTCACCGAGGAGTACCTGCATCCAAACAGGGGTGCTGCAAGAGCGTTCCTCTCAAAGAAACGCAAGAAGAAAGTCAAGTGATCGCGGTTTCTATCTTTAAACGTGCAGGCGAAAATGCTTCCCAGCTGACGCATTCTTTCTACGTGAACCTGACGCTACCGCACAAAAATCTTGACTGATTACTTGATTTTCTGCGTCACTAAAACAAGTGTTTTTGTAGAACTCAAAATTACGTAAGACGCCCTTAGCGAATCCTCGAAATAAAACCGCAGATTGGGTCCGACCTAACCGTAAGTGACCCTAAGACGTGTCCACATTTGAGCGGAAGCCATCCGGGCGCAATTCGAAGACATGTTTAGCAACAACGTTGTACAGCCATTGAAATACCGATGGGCTGCTCCGGTCATACTAGTGAAGAAAAAACTCGGCAGATTGAGGTTTTGCGTTCACTACCGGCGATTGAACAAAATGACCAAAAATGGCTTTTGCTCTCTGCCGGGAATAGACCCCCTCGACCACGTCTATCATATGTAGTACTTCTCGTCGATTGATCGCAAGATCGGCTACTGGGAAATTGAAGTGGACGAGAGAGACCAAGAGAAGATTGCATTTATAACCCCGGACGGCCTGTACGCGTTCAAGGTGATACAATTTGGGTTTATGCATGGCACCAGCAACTTTTCAAAGAGTCATGGACATTGTGCAGGCTGGCTTGAAGTGGCACACCTGTTTCGTATACGTCGACGATGTTATGTTATTCTACCGCACTTTCGATGAACACCTTGCCATGTCTGAGTCTGTCTTGGAGACCATCCGTTCGTCGGGGTTAACGCTACGCCTGAAAAGAACTGTTTCGCTTGCGAAGAACTCAAGTTTTTGGCCGTCTTCAACGCTGCAGCAGTCCTGGCCGACCCGAAGAAATTCAGTCATAGCTAACTTCCAAAGACGCAAAGACAAGAAGGCGTGCGAAGATTCGCGGAGTGTGCGCATGCTGCCAGCGCTTCTTCGTCAACTTCGCAAGCATTACAGAGCCACCAACACGCTTATCCAAAGATAGCACCCCATTAAGCTGGGAAAGTGCCCAAGAGGAAGCATTCTGCCAGCTGCAACAACGCCTGCAAAGCCCGCCCTTGCAAGCTCATTCCAACGAAAACGCCGGAGGGAAAAGCACAAGGTCGACAGTGACATAGATTTGGGTTCGTCCTCGTCGGAAAGCAAAGCGGTTGCGGAAAGGTAATCGCCTGTGCGAGCCGTGGTCTGTCTAAGGAGAAAAAACACTACTCGTCCCCTGAGAACGCGTGCCTCGCAATTATCTGGTCATTTCAAAATTTCGCCCATACGTGTATGGTAGACCGTACATTGTTGTGACAGACCACCATGCGCTGTGTTGGCTTGCCAATTGAAAGTACCCTTCTGGTGGTCTGGAGGATGGAGTTTGACACACTGGAATTCGACGTTACAATCGTCTTAAATCCGGCAGGAAAAACTATAAATCCGTCAGGAAACAGTCTGTCCCACGCACCTGTCGACACACCAACTCAGGACTCCGGTGCAGACAGCAACTGCTGTCGCAGCTGTGACGGGCAGCGATCTAGCCACCCAGCAACATGCAGACTGCGAGTTACGCCTTATGATCGACTACCTAGAAGGTCACAATGTCGACGTGGGCAGAGCTTTGAAATAAAACTTATCATCATTCAGCCTCAAATACTCCGGCCTCGTGTAAAAAAATTCAACCCCGGAACAAGAACGACTTATCTTCTTGTAATCCCTGCACATCTTCGTGACGAAAGTTTGAAAGGGGGCCTTGACGACTCGTCGTCCGGACATCTCGGCACAGGACGCAATATTGTAAAACTCGCGGCGAAGTACTGCTGGCCCCGATTTACAACCGATGTATCCCACTAGGTACGGAGCTGCCGTGACTGCCAGCAAGAAAAAACGCCGTCGGCGAGACCCACCTGACTTATGCAGCCGATCGGCATCCCATCGAGGCACTTCGAACAGATCGAAATTGACTTTCTGGGTTCGTTTCGTACGTTACGATCTCAGAAAAGGAGGATTGTCGTAGTTAGAGACTACATGACGGGCTCCGTAGAGACTGCTACTATTCCTAGAAGAACGTCACAAGAAGTCGCCAAGTTCTTCTTAAACCTAGTTGTGCTGTGACATGCAGCCCCTGAAGTCCTAATCACGAACGCGAAAAAGCCTTCACTGCGGAGCCTATACCAGGAATCTTACGCTACAGCAACACGGATCACCGAGGAATGACCACGTACCACCCCTAAACGAACGGACTAACAAAACGCCTGAACAAGATGATCGCGAATATGCTGTCTATGTGCGTCGATGTTGATCTAAAGACTTGAGACAGAGTCCTTCGGTATGTCACGTTTGCCTACAACACGACTATCAAGAAAACTACGCAGATGACACCGTTCGAGATTGTCTATGGAAGACAGCCGACTACGGTGCTTGACGTCATGATTCCACACGTACAAGACGACAACCTCAACACGGACGTCCACGGTAACTTTCAGCTTGCGGAGGACGCCCACCAGTTCATTCGAGTATGCGCAGTGGACCATCGCTTTTGGATGCCAGGTTCTACAACCTCCGACGCTGAGTACCACACAGGAAATTTTGAGTGGTTTGGACTCCCATCCCGCGGCGTGGAGTCAGTGTGGAGCATTTACGATGGTATTTCGCAACTTACCGGGTTCTAAGATGTGTTGGCCAACTCACCTACGAGGGGATCCCCGATGGTGATTCGGGAACATCACGACGATGAACGCAGCCCGAAGTCGTCCACGTGGTTTGTTTAAAATGTTTTTCTAAACAAGATGACAGACTATTTTATTTATTTGTTTGGACTGGTGGTTGATGTTACATCGGGTCGATGCAATCTTAGAGGCTGGCAGTGCCGCGAACCATGCATTGGTTTGTTAATTTATGATTTGCTTTTAACCACCCGACTGCGTCGGTCTGTGGTATTTGTGTGCCAAGGAAATGGCGTGTTCCGTTCTTGCTTTCTATCCTGAATGTGTTACCTCTTCTGATAGGAAGACCGTTCCGAACTAGCACAAACACCCTAGAATAATCTTCTGTGATCTTCAGTGTCATTTGACGGTTCGAGAAACGCTCGCGCCCAACAATAAATTCCAGCGGAGCCGACGTCGGGGCATACGCCTCTCCGGGGCTCGTTTGAACACGTCAGTTTGTTGACTACTGCTTCGCCCCTGGTGTATTTTTGAGTTGTAAGGGGAGCACAAGTTTGCTGCAATAAACTTATTTTCATTCAAGACTACAGCTTCGTCTGTGGCTTCGTGACAGTATTGACTGTTCTAGAGTAATATTTTCCCGTTTTTGAAGTGGTTTTTATTTTATGAGGTCTCATATGCGAAGAGCCAAGCTGACCACAGACTCTGACAGAAGCACACACAGCACAGCTCCAAAGAAGAAATGTCGCATAAAAACCAAGTTGCAGTAAGTAACAGGAAACCAGTCGTGATCAGCACAAGTGCCCTTGACCCTAAAGCAACTACACCAGTGTCATCATCTTCCTGGTATGGACTACACAGCACGATGTACAAGCCTTCTGCGAATAAGCTATCAGAGAGAGAATTCAAAAATGATCTAATTAAAATGAGAGTCTTGCCGAGGCAGCTGTAAAACGGCGCAACTATGCACACAGAAAGCTTTCAAGCTTTATTAAAACAAAAAAGCCTTCAATTCAAGCAGTTTATAGTGTCTTGAAAATTATGTAATACCTTTCACGACACAATCACTTTAGTTATAATGCCTATCTGCTTTGTCTTAAAGGGTGCAGATTTTACAAGGCCAAGAATAGGACGAATTTTTATAAAATTTAGTAGGTCGCATGCTGCAGAAAGGCTTGGAAGAATAAGAAAGGAAGAAAACACATAAACCCAGGTTAAAAAAAACAAGATCGCTCTGTAACTTCAAATACATCACAATAAGTGAAATGGAAAACAAAAGTGGTAGAAAACAACACAAGAAAAGTGTAGACACACCGAAATGATTGAATGGTGGTTACAAGAACAAGACATATTTACATATTTCTAGGTAATAACACCTAGTGAAAATATTGGGGAACAATAAAAAAACAAAAAGCAGCTGAGAAACCCAGAAATAATGGAGTGGTGCTGGCGACTGGCATACCGGTTTAGGTTACTTTAAATAAACTCCCATTTCGGGAAATAGTTTTGAACAATAGAAACAAGGTGTATATACAGAAATGAATGTTTAGAATAGCAGATAAAATTTGCGTGAATAAATAATTTACAGCAAGGTAACTGGCCCAACAATAAACATGACAAAACTTTACATCGGGGAAAAATTGAATGGTGATTAGGAATTCAGAGCTAAGTTACATTACTTCAATATTGTCAAGAAAGAGATATGGTATAGGAACAACAAAACTAACAGAGGAAACACAGAAATGATTGAATAATAGCAACAACAAGGCACATATACATGGCTTCATAATTCACACGTAGTGACATGATTAGGGAACAACCAGGCAAAATAAAAATACTTGGATGCACAAAAATGATTCCATGATAGCTGAATGGTACGTTCCTGTATCAGGTAGTGTTGACAAGGATTCCTGCACAGTGCGCTTCTTCGTGGTGTTAGAAACGGCTTAAACGGTTTCATACCTGAAGGGTCAGAAAGTGGGTGAAACGTTCGTCCTCCTGAGTCTTCAAGAAAGTTAAAACCTCGTCTTACAATGAAAACTAAGAAGCTGCAGGTTGTCAACGAATATGATATTCGCACAGGATGTGACTGGCAATAGAAAGGGGGCGCTATATAATTTCTGCCTAAAGAATATGGTGTATGTAACAGCATGAAGATATCTACTTACACACAATGCAATATGCCGCTGGCAGCTGGTCAAAAGCGTGCTTCCATTTCCTCCCAAACCCGTAAAACTCCTGCGCCAAGTTGTCCGTCAACACTAGCTCTAGCATTCGCCTTGTGCAGACTGCTGCCGTGCACCTCCCTTGCCAGCCATTCAGTAACGGCATGAGTACAGAAAAATCTGCGTGGTTAATGCAGTTTTTCACACTTGTGGTATACAAAAATCAAGCGTAATATTGATTCGAGCTTACTACACTGCACACTAGTAAATACCACGTTCTAAAGAGATATAACATGCGTTTTATTAATTACTGAATCACCTCCTGTAGCAGCGAATTTATCGGTATATTATTTATTTTGGCGGGCGTCGTGTTTTTATAATAAAGTTTTTTTTGGGCACCTACGGTGAGTGCCACCGTTAGGGAGCCTGTGATGAAAAAAAAGGAAACTGCCGCAGAGGAAGATAACACAGTACGCATGCTCCTCTCCTTAAACTACGCCCAACAATAAAAAGCAGAGCATCCGTTCATTCACAAATTTCACTTTTTGCCACATGACAACTCCAACCTTTGCACACACCTGAAAATAACGCGTCGCCGTGCACACAAATTATCTTTACCGAAGTGTTGTGCAGCTGACCTTCTGTTGTTCAGCTGCCATCAAAAAAGGTAGCAAACAAAAAAGAAATAAAACATTGTGTTCTGACCATAGTGAAGAATAAGATTTCTGGAATTTTTAATGCACGTGCACTGTTTTTATGATCAGCAAAAAAAAACCATGTAGATAATGCGAGCGAGTATATGCCTAAGCACGTTTCGCCTTTTTTGTACACTTTTCTTGTTAACAAAAAACCGGTTACATGTACCGACCGGGCAAAAAACTCACATATGGGGGCTCAAATGCACTGAACCTCTCTAGAGAAAAGGTATATAAATTCATAGCATGATAAAACCTTGAATGTGAAGTGAAGCATCGACACTTAGGCAATGTTTTTGCGCCTCTATTGCAAATATGGCGGACGCGGTCAGGATCAAACCGCATCCTTTAGTTCAGCAGCGCGACACCTAGACCACTAAGCTGCCAGGGCGTTATAAAGGAAGTTAGACACGTTGATCATAACCAACACATAAAGTCTGAATGCTTGGGCCCCACTACATGAACACGCAACCGTAAATCATTCAAGAGAGATTTAGAAGGGCACAAGTACTCTGGTTGGTTCTCACAATTTCGGTTGCATTCGAAACTGGCGACTCTACCTTTCTAGGACAGGTCACCCATTGAGTAAGTTTTGCAGCTATAAACAGTACTTTACGGAGGGTCACATCACCTTTACCGCTGCTCTTTTTGCCCCTAGTACACTAATGCTGTGGGGGCGCAAAAAATTAACGGGCAGGGAAATGCAACCAATTCAACGAAGACTAAGAGCTTTCTTATTTTAGTCTATTTTTCCGTTAAAAACGTGCCTTCGTATCAAAACTGATGGAAAAATAAAGTTCCCTCTTGGGTTTTTAAAGTGGTTGAGCCGAAGTTTTTATGTATTGGCAAAACACTTGAAAATTCCTTCACCTGCAATAAGTATAATGTCACATAAAAAGACGTGGCAACATTGGTACGGTGTTACAGCTGTGGTGCTAGGCTTTCTCAAGTATCCTTATAGCTCTCGTTGCGGGAAGTCATGTAGAGCAAGAGCTACCAACAAGCACGCGACGCAGCCACGTCGGACTTGTATTTCAGCTACCGGACTGCACGTCCCACTCCAGCTGCCTGCCCAACCCTCCTGCACCGCTAGCCACCGCAAAGATGAAAAAACATTCATTTTTTCTCCACAGCGAACCATCCTCGTGGCCGTACAGAATGCGAGATGTGGCCAACTATACAGACCTGCAGAATATCATAGCCCCAGACCGTTCCAATTCAACCAAATTTGGATGGCGGCATTCAAGTAGGAAGAAAACATGCAACAGTTGGGGGCCCACTCGGAGATTACGTTGGAAGGGAGGTGGTGCCTGGTGACCAACCCTGACCGCCGAGAAATGTCGGTGAATGTTCACTAGGTACTACCGAAATTCCTTGATGAACTCCCGTTCCGCCAGTTCCAACCGTTCAGACGAGTATAGAGGGTAGTTTGCGAAGAATGGCCAAAACCTGAACCTGCGCACACGACCGGAACTACGATGGTAAATTACGTAATCCCCTCGACTGCAACACCCCTCGAAATGGTACCCTTCAATGCCACTTTAAAGGAAACCCAATTTAATCGAAGTTTCTGGTCCACCACTCTGTCTCCAGTGCTATAGTACCGGACACTACCAGAAAAGATAGAATACACCTTCGTGTCGTGCGTAACCCCTACCACCTACGGGCACTACCAGAAAAACTACACGCAGCGTTACCCTAGCAGAGCGGCGCAGCGAGAGCGCGCGAAAAACTCCGAGGAATACATGGACGCCGGTGATATTGCTGCCATGATCACCGCCGAGCTAGCAGCGGCCTCCCCCCACAGCTTCGACAGGCCTCTACGCAGGTGCCTTCGCCTCCACTGGAAGGCTGCGCTTACCAACTTCGCCTCCTTGGCTGCGCCTACCAACTGGCGCTAGGCATGGGTCGGGAATTGTAAACGAATAAATCAGGAAGTCTTCAGCCTAGGTGGTCAAGCGGGTGTCCAGATAATCAGAAGAAGTTGATGAGTCGGGTGGTCATAGATCCAAAGGAGAATGAAGAGAAACGAACACTTTATAGGGCGACAATCTTCGGAACCAGTGGAACCCGTCAAATCAGCGTGGCTCTTCCTCTTCCCCAGGAGTTGGGAAATAGCATCTGCCGTTTCGGACCACTTTTCTTGACTTTTCAGCACTGACAAACAGTCAGCACCTGTCCCTGAGGAAATGCTGCAAGACATCCCAAAAAAGTCAAACGATATAGAGAAACAAGAAACTTGTCCATAACACTCTCTGAGATAGAGCCGACGATTACAAATGTGCAAAGAAACAAAACCCCAGACAACAACAAATTGTTTCGAAGTTTCTACACAGCTTCCCACAAAGAACTTAGCCCCATCCTCGCGACGGTCTTTTCACCATGCGAACAGCCGCTACATGTTTAAGCTTCTGCGTGACTTGGAGATTGAGGCCGTAATACTGGAATGAATGGCGACCGGTTACAACATTACCGCCAGTATTCTCTTGTAGGGTTATCCTGGCGTCCACCATTTCAGTGCACAGATCAGTCCCGCAGAGATGCCCGATGTTACCAGCGATCTTGGGCAATTGCCTTGAGCTACTCTGCAAGATGATTGCTGTGTGAAGCACAATCAGAGGCTTTGTTTTTTGGGAGAAGAAATTGCGTGTCCTAGGCTAGGCGGACGAACTGGCCTTTTTTGCACATCTGCAGCGCAGACGGGTGAGGTTACAGAGTTGGCTGGTCGGTTCTTGGGCTTCTCCAGGGCAGAAATAAACATGTCCAAGTGAGAAGAAGCTTAGCCTGGCTATTGGATTTACAATTTTCGACACCTCTTTGGCATCAATTGGAAAAAGAGTTTTGAAAGCTACCCCAGCACAAATCGCAACCTGGGGAAGGCGTGCATGCCAAGATGGCGGACCAAACTCGATTCTGCCGAGAGAAAACTCAACCAATGGAGGATGTTGCCTATCGTCATTTGGCCAATTGCTCATGTCTCCAATGCCCCCGTGTTCCTTGCCATGTTGTACGTAGCACGCATCGCTCCGATAGACGGCAGCTCAATAAACAAACTTCACCAGTTATGGGCCGTCTTCCTCTGGCCTTCATTACACGAACCAATGCATGTAGACTCAAGTGGATAGTACAGCGCTCCTTGCACTTTTGCGGAGAACCACTCTTTATTTCGCCGGGTTTTACAGCGCCTTGGCTACGCACACCTAAGACGGTTGGTCACTACGTCAGTGGGCCTACCACAATCTGAGTCACACCCGTTTTTTTTATAATAAGGGTACCACTGCAGTCGTAACCCCGTAGGAGCAGTTTTCAGGGTAGTACCTCCGGACTGCTAGGCCACGAAGGCTTTACTGTGACCTTTCGCCAAATGACCTTCCCCCTCACTTGCATCGGATGCTTTGCAAAGGCACGCCAGGGAAATACATATTGAGACGTGTGTAAGACCTGACTGTGACCACTAGTCCAATTTTTTTGTTTTCACGTCGGAGTGCTGCGAGATATGGAGTGGCAGGAGTCTCGGGGCTTTTTATGCCACATGGTGCAGAATGCATCCTGTGCAGTACACCTGAGCCCGTCTGCTGGCATGCCGTTCGTCCCACAACTTTGGGACGAATTACAGGCTTTCTTTCGCAAACAATGGCAAATAAGCTGGTAGAGCCTCATATACGTAAGTGCGGAAGGGAGAATATCCGGTCCTTTTGACTGTTTTCTTGTCATTGGCGTTCACATCTTCTGGAGGGCACAGGTCGACGCGGTCTGATGCCCTGGGAGCCCAAATCCTGCCTGGGGTCAATGTTAACAAATGCAACTGGAACAGAAATGGGCTTCTCAGAATGGAATCTGACGAAAAACTGCGTGAGGCAATCGAGGAGGGTTGTCAGGCGGCGATTTCCTTCAAGCAAAAAGAGAACATCCGCAGACGTCGCCTCCTAGTAGGCGTTAATGGGATAAATGCCAATTGGAGCTTGCGGTAATATCCGCAATTGCTCAATCTTCTTTATTCGCGTTTCCGTTACTAGTGGTTCTCTTTGTCAGGGCATTTTGTAGGCAACAACTTTTTTTGGTCTGTATTCAAGATCATCTTTACTGTATGTCTTTGTGTCACTTTTCATGTGTGAATACGTAATGTACTGTCCACTAGCCGTACTCTCCTGCCTTAAAATACCACATTGTGTCCTGTCATGTCACCTGTGATCATATTTATTTATGTAAACAAGTTATTGTTGAAAAGGAAATATTATATATTAGAAACATTCCATTCCAAGCCAATAGGGTGGGCTGATGGCATATTGTTGCTTAATTCAAAAGGGACAGACCAAAAGTCAAAAGTTAAAATATCTGAACCGAAATGCTGGAAAGAATCAGTGGATATATCCTTTAGCATTGAAGGGCTTTACACCTCCCAAAGAGACTGATTTTTGCTGCAACAATGTATCGCCTGTTTTACTGTTATACCCCAAGGCGAGACCTAATGAACGGAGAATGACATGTATTACTCGCCTGTAAACCGCCGTAGTAATAAGGTAAGCATGGCCATCCATCGAATTTTTGAAGTGGCAGAAGCAACACCTCCAGATGCAGTAAATTTGAAATGAAGATGTGGGGACCAAATGGGAGCAGAAAAGAATATTGCAACAAACAAGAGTCTACCCACCAGTAAAATACCGACAGCAACTCTCGGCTTGTAGGGCCTGTATAAATTAGGCGCAAAAAAAATCTGCCTTTTCCTAAATCTGGCATAAAAACCAAGTGTACCCTTGCGTCTTCCATGGTACTGCAGACGTCCATCAGAATTTTTTTTAAATTAAGGACTTTGAAAGGGACATTCAAAAAATTTAAAAGATACAAACGCAGTTCTTCCCAATTATGTTTCATTGCATAGAACAAGGAAAACTGCTTTCATTTATTGCCTTTTATTCAACTAGAAAGGTTACGAATATTGCGGCTAGTGTTTCATTTGACAAGATGAATTTGTGAAGCTCACGGGAAGCTTTTAAAGTTCAGTCTACTTGTGGTATAATCCTGTGGAATTCGTCAACCTTAGCTTTCCCGATCTTTCTCCAAATATCGGTGTGCACCACTTCTGTTACGCCGCCTTATGGTTCTACATTTCTGGCACATCCACCTGCAGACACCACAACACGCAGCATGGGGATATACAAACTATCTGATTACAATAGGCACACCAACTGACACATCGAAAATAGAAAGCAAACAAAGCATGAATGCCACGAGGCTAGGCACAGCCGAGTTAAAAATGATTGATAGTTTGGTGGCTGTAGTGTTTGTAGCGTCTTAGTTAGTAGTGTAGTGTTAGTATTAGTTAGTTAGTTAGTGTTAGTTAGTGTTAGTGTTAGTTAGTAATGGGTGTAGTGTTAGTAGCGTCTTAGAGTTAAATATTTTGTTGCTCTCACCTTTCTCACTCTAGACACCTCAGTCTTCCAGTCTACTTTGAGTAATGTAAACCTAATTTTGTGGGTTTTTACGTCTTACCAGTTTTGTCGGCGCTGCACTTCTATCTATGCATGCGGTTTTGGGGTAATTGTTTATGCACAGTACACAGGAACAAGGCACAAATATGGAAAGAGACAGATCACCAACACAGGGCTGTATCAACATTTCTTTTTTGTAGTGGCCATTGTGTGATGTGCATAAATTCCTTCAAAATAGCAAATAGCCGACAGTGAAAAAGTTTTATAAAAACGCTTAGTGCCACCTATATGGTGATAATAAAGGGGTGGTGGGGTTAGCTGTTTGGACAGCAAGACGTTTTTTGGCCAAGTTCTGTTCAACCCCACAAAATGCAGACAGCCCCCACAGCACTTTGAGCCACTTCCATCTCCACATCAGAGTTCTCAACAATCGACAATATGATATCTAGAAAGGTGTAGTAAAAGGCTGGACCATTCCTGCGAACGAATGGGGCAAAACCTGGTACGCCCACCTGGACCAGTGGAGACGACGAGAAGAAAGAAGAAGCCGTTCACAAAAAGCAGTAGCAGGACGGTGCCCCTTGTTACCGAAAATACACAGAGCGCAATGTACCAAACTGCAAAGCTCAGGCTACGAGGCTTGATCTCATTTCTAAAGTGTTGTTAAAATCTCACTAAACTCGAAGCAAAAAAAATGAACCAAAAATCTACTAAATTCAACAGTTGAGATGCCAGCTCAATACGTGTATCTGCATTTTTAATAAAATAGTCTGTTATTTTATTATGTCTTTGGAGGAGATCGTGCTATGGCCTAACTTTGGCGAGCAACATGAAGCTGTTGGCATATCTTAAAGTTGAAGCCAGCGAAAGAAAAAACACGTGGAGGATGTACGCGCACCTCTTCCTTGCGCATGAAGTTTGACTTGGCTTTGCTGGTGTTGCGATGAACGATAAGAGCTCGTGGTTCTTAGGACCACACTCACTGACCCCCAAAATCTAACATTCACACAAACTGGTCTTTCGGAAGCCCCAAGGTTCAAATATCTTCCCAGGGCAGAAATGAAATTGTAGGGAAATCAAAAGCTTGACCACCCACATTTCAATTTTATTGATTTAAATGACCTTGGTGCACTCTGATCTATGTCGATGGACAACAGCAGCATCACAATGTCTTCTACTTGTTCTTGTGCCATGCTCCTTCAGCCTTCAGTTTCAGCCTATCGGTTATAGGTACTATTTCAGTCCCAATCAATCTGATGTTCATGGTAGGAACTCCGATCAGGGAGACTCTTACACTGCACGGTGGCGGTTTTTAAAATTTTTGTTTACAATTGTGTACATGTACGATAAACATAGTGACAATTTCTGCCACGTGGTCAGTACGGAAGCCTGAATACTAACATGTTCGATTATTTCTCTCCCTGAAGTGTACCACAAATGAAGTCGTGTTTCTTATGTTGTAGAACAAGCCAGAAAGTGTATCAAATTGGATCTGAAAGTGCCACTTATAGGTTAAAAACAGATATATAGGCTTCATCCTTACAAACTGCTGATTTTATGGAGACCAGGCCTCTTGTGTTTAGCTGCTGATATAGCAAAAGTGGAGCCCCCTCCTCTAAACCCAAAATCTGCGAAATGCTAGAACATACTCTCAACACTATCATTTACTCTGGACTTTAAACGTCAGAAATTCTCAATCGGAAAGTATGCTGGTGGTCGAGATGTAGCGTGAAGTGTGGGTATTTTGAGCACTATATTTATTCAAACTGTCGGTTTGGTATTGCTAACATTACGAGCATTTTATATGCAAGAATCCACGGCAGTTAACAGCAGCACAAATACCAGAGTAATTCGAAAAAAACCCAACCCCTTAATATCCTATCTGAAGCAGACGAACTAACAGGGTGCCGCCTTCAGCTAAGAAATTCAGTCACTAAATGACATGCACCAGCTTCTGTGATACGTGTCACTGTGTACTGGATACATTTTAGTACCGTTCTGCACTCAACAGTGTAAATTGTGATGCCAGCAAGGAAATACCTGCCTCTACCCAAGTGCCGTCAGTGTGCATTAGATCAAGCATCCTACCACTGGGGGATGTTAGCTCAGTCACGTCACAGCAGTTGAATGCAGAGACACATAAATAATCCGTTCGATTCGCAGTAGGCGTAGTACTCTAGACGAATTGACAACTGGATAAATCCACATCTCAAGCCTGATGCAGCACTGCCCATTAGCGTTTCATTTTAAGCTTTAATTTTGAATTTGAATTTAACGTTTTTACTTATATATCCTGAGTAACCCCTAAAGATGTAGGAGCTTCATTAAAGCAATTGAATAATAATATAAAAAGCACCAGAAACACAGAGGGCCATTCACAAGGCATGGGAATGCCAGGGCCCAAGTGAAAAGGAAAGGAAAACAGAAGAAAAATAAGACAACGCTTTGCTTCTGGAGCAGACCCCAACTTCTGACCTCCGCAGAACATCACGGCTTCTCAGCCTGTGGTACTTCAGTAAGACCCCATGGCAACGCTCCGTCAGAAGCTTTATAACTTGGACCGATAACCAGCTGGCGTTCTTGAAAAGGACGCTTGGTCTTTTACCACATGGTAGTTCTAGAACGCACCAGAGGATATATAAGAACCCCTGGCTTCTGTGGTCGACAGGTGTTCTCCCTGAAACAGATTTACACTAAATCATTAATCTCCCCATTCGCACTACTAAGACAGCCTTTATAGAATCTATGACTCCAAATTGGAGGTACTACAATTTATGGTGTCTTTGTTTCGTGAGCGTGGACTCAAACGTTTACCCCAGCATAGCCGTAACTGTCCCATCTCAACTTGAAAATTTTTTTCTGTACAATTTTCCTGCTTGGTTGACAAGTGGCAAAGTATATCCGGTCACTGGTTGAATTTCCGGCCGCGGCGCCCGCTTTTCTGATGGAGGCGAAAAGTAGAAACTCCCCGTGTCTACCTGATTTCGGAGCACGTTAAAGATCCCCAGTTGGTCAAAATAGTCCACAGCCTTCCACTATGGTGCGCCTCATCGCCTGCGTTGCCTCGGCGCGTTAAACACTACAATCAATCAATCAATCAATCTATCAAAGTATATCCAGATGAAGCCATGTCCAAAAAGGGTAGGAAAACGAAACACGAATGTACAATGACACGGTCACCGCCACGGCAGTATACATCTCGCAAAATAATGGCAAACTAGGCAAGTTTGTATATACGCACCCAGAAACCTTTAAAAGCGACAACACTAAAAAAACTAATACGGTTGTCCTGTTTGTCCTGCGTTTTGCGGCATGCGTTTTAAGGTTTTCCCGTAAGCATACATTGTACAGAAGTGAGGATAAAGTACAGCAATGGCCATTGTACAGCAATGCCACAATGTTTGATTCAAAGATAGCTTTTTCCTTTATTAAACTCCGTTTATGTCAAACAAATTTGTGGTAACCATGCCATTCAAATTAGTGAGTTTTGAATTTGGGTGTGCTCGGTCGGTTAAGCAGACTTCTACTTAAGTAGGCGTGTTTTGATCATGTTCTTTAACTGGCCTTTATGTGTTGCAGCGAACAACGGCCATGTTAAAGCGTTGCTCAACAGCTGATTCATTGCTTAAAAAGTTAACGAGAATAAAATCCAAATTCCAGAAGCAAGCCCGAACACTTTGCCTACTACTGAAGTACTATTTCCTGATTGCAAGCACCGTAAAAAAACAGCAAACGATCTATCTACTTATCCCTCCTTAGCGTCTGTGATGCTGCTGCTTTCTTTTCGGGTCACCCTTCACCCCTGTCAAGCAACAAGTCCCAATGTATATGCCTTTTCACAGTTATACTGACAAGTCTAATAAAACCTGATATTTCATTCTTAATGTGCAGAGTTGCTTAATACTCACAAAAAGAAGGTGATTACCAACGTGGCAACTGTCGGCGCGCCGTCGACTAGTTGAACTCTTGCAAACGAATTGAACTCTAAAAAAAAATTTACGGCTGCATACAGTCTTCATTCACTCACGATTGAAACAGTAGGCATTTGAATAAAATTCAAGGCTATCCAGCAGTTTGACGTTTACTCTGAACTGCATAGAACACGTGTGACCGGCGATTTTTTTAAGTTTATGAACAGTGCATTTGATTGGCTCATATGATTTATTTTAGAGTTGTCGTTACGTAGCCCTCTCAAAACAGCATATCAAAAAATGAACTTTTGAAATCTTCATACTGTAGCCGTTCGAAATTAAAAGTATTGTATATAAAATTCGTCCATTACAAAGCATTAGGAAATGAAGAACATGCTTTATCTTCCCAAACTTTTTATTCCCATTCCAACTAGCAAAATACATGAAGCTGTGAAATTCCAACAAAAGAATCAGAAGCGCACAGGTGACTGGAAGGCTCAAGGCATGTTTGTGCTAGAAACACAAAATGAGTTTGTTCGTTCTAGCTAGGCTATCTTCTTCTATTTACATACACATATTTGTGACCTGGTGGCTTTTCAAGGTGAATATATGTTTTGGTCTGTTCAGAGTGTGCCCCACTGACGAATCACATAAAAAATTTACCCAAAAGTCCTCAGAGGTGTAACAGAAATAATGAAAGGTTTTCGAACGCAAGTGTTCTTAATGTAGCAGGTAAATATCTGGATTGATGCCGTTACCGGCTTTCACTGCAGTGAGAGAATTTCAAATCTCCGAATCGTTCAAATCAGATGAAGGGCTATAGGGTTTGAAAACTTTATCACTTAAAAAAGGAAACGCCCCTTTTGTCTCTCTTTGGCTGACGAATGCATAATATCACAATTATTACAATTTACTCCTTCACCCTGTTTTATATAGGGAAATAAAAATATATTATTCACAGCGGACAAATACCAATTATCCTAAAAAAACAACCTTGGAAACACGCACCGTATAAATGCCCTGAAAAAAGGAAAGGAAAAAGCCTTTGTTGACTAATATTGGCTATGGTGCAATAAATTGCACTATGAGTTTTGTTGGGAATGCGGAAAAATATCGAAAGTGATATTGGACTTCGAGAAGAAACACAAGTATCAAGATTTTATATATAAACGTACATTTTGTATTAAATATAAAATTACGTGCACTGTTGTATGCATATTGAAATTCTAGACATTTACTGCATTGGGGAATCTTTCAGGCGTAAGAGCCATCAGTCAGTATTGCTTCATTTGGAAAGAAATGTTTATTTTTTTTTACAATTCTCGCAGTGAAAGGCAAAAATGATCTCGTATACTTACTTATCACAACTGTCCAACCTGCCTTTAGAATGGTGTCACAAGGTGATGCCGACGATACCAGGAATACGTTGCGTAATGCACGGGCACCGAATACGACGGAGCTTTGATACGGCCGACGTTTTGGTAACACCTCACATCACATTCTTCCAATGTTACCATAGTTGGTCCTGCCACAATACCACAATATTATATACCCTGAGAGATATAAAGTGTAAACAAGGTTGCGTTCGTTAGTAGAATCACGAGTTTGTTTCATCAGTGGCACAACGTGTTTCCTGCAGTGGTAATAAGGGATTCCTACGAAAGTATGAGAACTGTCGCAAGGGTGTTTATATTGGCCGTGTGTATGTTTGCAGAAAATATCTATAGTATTTACGTCGCGTTACGTACTTTCAAGACAAAAATCTCGTTATACTGATCATATTCTTTTTTACTTTCCTTTGAATTTGAGCGTGCTTGTTCTCCTTGAACTTCTGCGAACATAATGACATATAGGCCTGAAAACGCACTGGGCTCGTTCTATGGTACGCTTGAGGTAATGTCATGTGAGCAAATGTGGTTTTCCTGACTCCGAAGCATTGGTCAGTTTATTCTTTTATAACGCCTCCATGTGATTTCGATGATCAGTACACTTCAGATTTTGGTCTTGATTAGCTCTAAACGTTTTGAAAACCGAACCGGTGGCCCAGCAAGCTGCGAAAATTGGATAGTTCATAACATATAATAAAGTAAATGAATGGGCTTATTCGTAAGACAGAAAAATGTTTTAATTACGTATTGAGCATTTTCGACAGATATACCTCTGGTTAAATTCATATATGTGTTACGAACAAAGGGAACACATTTCTATACAGGACCATATTCAGCCAATCACCACGTGTACGTTACCTAAAAAAATTGTGACACCGAGTATTCCGTCGAAACACAGAAACCTGCCGAGGTTGACACGTTATTGAGGGACCTATGTTTACGACGACTCGTTGTCGTCAATAACGCAAAGCCCATTTTAACGGCTCAAGACTATCGTCCTGCACCAGTTTTATAACAGCTCACTAAACTCACCCACCCATCGATGATGCATCTCAATTGACAACGAACCTTTAACTTTTCGCTCCTCCAGCAACTTACTAATATTCTATGTTTTCAACATGCACAATTGGAAAAGGAGAGGTGGCACACTTGCGACTATTCGCATTTATCCTGTAACGAGAGTTAAATGCCCCGTTCATAGTACCTGTACTTACAAAAATGTTTTTACTGTAATTTGAAAACTGAAGATTATCACCAACCCATCGTCATGCACGAATGCTGATGTGTTGCGTACAGCACACAAGACTTACGCAGCGGCCCAAAGGTCCAATTTATAGTTTCACGGAGGCATCGGGGCACGATAATTTGAACTGTCCAGCGGCAGATACCTAAATGGTTGTTCTGATCATCGCCAAACAAACGCTTAGATAACAAAAGCTAACCGTTTTATGTCATTTTGTTCATAGAGGTATATACGATGAAAATGACCTTAAAATAATACATAAGCAATAAAGTAATTGGCCATTAAAACAAGGCGCTACAGGTATTCAAATCTGGATAATAAAGAACAACCAAGGTCAGTGCCTCATCAAGATGATATGGCATGAGCTGACATCAATAATTAATCTCCGATAGATACATAGCGCACAATAACAACTACGTTTCTTATTTAGACTTTCTCGCCCAAGGAAAGAAAAGAAATTCCCCTCGTAGAGCGAGCGAAGATATTGAAACCTATTTTATGGCAAAGTTGTGAGAGATTATTGGCAAAAGCAGACTAATGGCTAGTCAATATTACTCACCCCCTCGCATAAGCAAGCTTCAAGTGTAAACAATGTTCAATGGTATGTATTCCCCATCAGTACAGCTTTTGAATATACCCTTTGCCATATAGTTCCTGATAAAACATCCTTATACCAAAGACTGTAACAGAATCATCTATCACTGCAGTACGAGCACAACTACTTTATTACATTAAGTATTTCTTACAATTTTTTATATAGGTGTCCCAAAGTGCATTTATAGATGACGATGAGACGGAAACGCTTGAGGACGTGAGAAGGTAGACCTATACGATGAGCAAAACAACGTGACCCATGGGCTTGCTGTTGTGGGGGAACAGGCTGGGCAAAGATAATGCTAGCGACGCGCATTCCTCATTATAGGCAGATTGCCTCACATATATATATTTGTGCATTAAAACTACTGACGTCTGCCTTTCTATTCAAACCTACAAATTTGTGCCCGTGGCTGTCGAGCCTTCACTCCAAGATACTGCGTTCCTTTCTATTGTCGTCCAGAATTCGAGCCCCACTCCTTACTCCGGTTTGCGTTCCACGTGTACACCATGACTTCCTCACTGCAACCCCTACAATTTTAGTCCACAGTCTCAGCACTTACGCTATTCATCTAATAGTCATCTGAAATTAGGCTTCTGGCCATCATGCCTTTATTAAGATGTGACCATGTAAGCTTTCAGTTCACAATTGACGAGCACGTCATTGGAGCGCTTGGGATGAAACGTTCTGGCGTTCGCGAACTTCAATGCTCGGCGGCTGTGGATCACCCTAACAACCACCTTTCAGAGGCACACATGAAGTTCATTCTCGAAACAGAGCCGCCCCGACTGTGGCCGCTCGTTGCACTGAAGCAGGTCGGCAACTTCAATCAAGCCAAAATATTTCATGGCTTACGATCACTAGCTGGACACCAGGCTTCCTCTACCGACTGAGCAGTTCTGCAAAACCTTTTCTCCAGAGCCTTCAAACTTTGACTACATTTTATTGTGAACATGTTTATTTGTTTAGTTAACATTTTATGATCAGAAATTGTGAAAGTGTTAAGGCAAAAGAACACGGCAATATTCGCCTGACTACAGCTCAAGCAACTGAAAGCGCAACTGACCGGAACAGAATCAACCAAACCTGCCCTAATAATTACCAATATGCATACATACTTTCAGCGTAATAAAAGGGGATAATTCATACAACAAGGACATATCGTTGAAGAAGAACACACTTTTTTTTGAAAAACACTAAAAACACCTTGCTATCACTCTTTTTTGGGAAGGCTAGGAAATAGCGTAGATATGTACACAAAATAACACAGAATGACACCACAATCTTATGAATCACGTAATAAAGAAAGTTTCGTTTCTCGCTTAAAGCGGCTACCAAGGAAGTGGGTTCAATGATGCCAAACAGTAACGGGTGACTGTTCAGCTGTTTAGGAATTTGCCATGTAAGCGTTTGAGTCATCAGCGCAGCGCTATATTTCATAGATGACCCAACCGAGAAAGAAATGGATTTCGTTTTTTCCCGTGTGCACCTAATACTCCCCACTTTGGCCCTCCTTTTTGCAGTTAAAATGCTGGTCCGCGCTATCCATGCTTTTTATGAGTTCCGGCGCTATTCATGTGACTCATGGAATTCAAGTGACATTCAGTCTAGCTAGTGCGCTGCTTATTACCACTTTGTCATTAAGGAATCATTCTTGTCCCCATTCTCATCCGCTCGCAAGACTGCTCGTACCACCAGCGTTATTGTTGCCTTCGCTCCCCAGTGCTACGAGCAATGCTTCTACGACAAACGTGTTCTGCTTGAAAACTGAGAGTCCAGTGTTCTCATCCCTAGATCCTATTTGCTGTCGCGCCCTCGACCGTCTCACCAAACCTGAGGTTTTCTTCCAAATTTTGCAAAGTGGCCCTTTCTTCTGACGTCCCTCCCCAGCAAAGCACTAACATTTCTGCGACGTCCCAAAAGATCCGAACCTCTATGTCCCAGCAGTATCTCTATTAGATATCCGTAAAACGTGCGATATTTTAATGAGAATTTTTAGATGTTGAGATAACGTTGCTGGTACCTTAACGTCGGACGTTCTTGCAATTTTGCTAAAGACGCACCCTCGATGTTGCTGCTGCTTCATTTGGGAACGGTATTTAGACATAATTTGCTGACGTTGTTCCGATGTTGCTGGTATGTCCGTTTTTACTTCGAACATGTCTATCGCAGTTACATTTATTTTAGCTATATCTGCATAACTTATTTTCAAACTCTCCGCTGGCGGGCTGTACTGAAGTTACCGTGGGTTTTTGTGTGTGTTTTGTAAAGGTTTGTACCAGGGGTTTTGTGCAAGTATTCTAATCCACCCCTATTGCTTTGAATTTTTGACCTTCAAAACATTAGCCCAATACCGAACCTCACGGAGAGAGGCAGGGACTTAGTGCAGAATTCGTTTACAAGCGATGTTGCCAACGGGACTCGTAAGGTTTTTTTCAATGGGCGGGGGAAGCGGCGGGGGTCATTGCCGTCGAATTTGAACAAAACAAGATGGGATGATGAACGGAGACGCAATTAGCACAACTTTTCTTGCTACTTGATTTAAACTTGATGTTACGTACTGACTGCAGTTATGTACTGACTGACTTACGTACTCACTACTAATGAATTTAAAGTGTGAGCAAAGCAACTTTCGGGCCTGCCTTGATACTTAGGTGTCCTTCAAACGTCACTTGTAGGTTAAACGGCAAGGTACTCTGCCTTTTTTTGCCTTGAAAAAAACAAGTCGGGGACACCTTCATTGCCAAAAAAAAAAAACTAAAAAATCCGCGATGTTTAGCCAAGATTCGAACCATAGACTTTCAAAACACACCACCAGCCCCGAAGCTCCAATCCACACGACCACACCGGAAAACAATGCTTGTACCCAAGAATTTGGTACCCTAACAGAAGCTGCAAACGAATATTGTCGGGTGATTCGTTTTGGTCGTATTTGACAAATTTCGGCTGTGCTAACGCTTGTTTCTTCCGGACCGATCTTGGAGGCGAGGTGAGCTATGCTAATACTGCAAGTGATGTAACCAAAGCTCCCTTATTTAGGCCAAGAAATGCTACCGCGCTTTATCGTTCCCCATATGCAAGCTACGGTAGCCGCGAATAAAATTGAATGCACCGCTGGATTTCTGGCGTTGATAAACTTTGTTTGGTACGCACCGATCTTGCAGACAACACCTTCATGCTAACACTACAAGCGATGTAGCCAGAGCTCCCGTATTTAACTCGCAAAAGCTCTTCCAATCTCCCCATCTTCCCAATTAAAGCCAAGCTAGCCACGGAGGATTGCGCACTTTCGAACAGAAATAGCTTGTAATTTGCCTCAAGGCACCAAATTACCGCACGTTACAAAATGATTGTTTTCTGCGAACGTAATGACCCCAAACCAAGAGATGGACATGGAATCCGGACGATATCACCTGCTTTCGCATGCTTTCTGGCGCTGCGTCGATGCTGATATCTGGCGAGCCGCATAGACATCGGCGTAGCTACATCGGAGCAGTGGGAGCGTGAGCTTGCCAGCTCGGACCTAAGTAAGGAGCTTTGGCTCGCTGAAAGGGCGAAGGAGGCAGGCCGCACCAACGAAGTCCTGGACTGAGGACCCCGCCCACTTCTAAGGTCGATCTACCTGTTCAATGAAGTTTTCTTCTCCTTCTACTCCTCCCGCGTCAGGTCACGTCGCCGTGCATTTTGCCGACGCTGTCAACGCGGGGCGATCTCGACGCGTGAAAGCACGGAAAATACGCTGCAAGTGGCTGCGGCCTCAGAACAAACCGTAAAATTACGGCGCGCACAATCCCACGGCAGATGTATTTACACCGCAGACCCTGAAATTGCCTTAAATGCCGAAATCTTGATTGCCGGTACAATTACTTTTTTCTTTAAAAAATACCCACGCTGAAGCTTTTCTTGTATATAATTGGCTACTAATATCTGTATTTACCAATACCTTGGGCATATATTTTGCAACGCGTTTTTATCCAGGTTGGTGTCTTTCAGGTAGTAGTTTTTCCCTCGGCAGAAGACGAGACAGGAAGTCGCTCCGCGGCGAGTCCAATCGTCCGACAGTGTATTAACTGCACTCCGTATTGATACGCGTGCTACAGACCGGTGACGGCACGGGTGTGCACGCCTTCAGCTTTCGTTATTTATGTGATTTGACTACCATGGATTTATCTACCGGACGAAGAAATACTGCCAAGTAGTGGGGGTAAGTGAGAACTAGTGAACCTTGTTTTGTTGTCATATGTATTTAACGTAGCAGAGTTGCTCTCGAACTTCGGTACACGTAAGCGGTTAGCCCTAACGGTTTGAGGGACTCGCTTTGTGCGTTGCGGAGATTTGTCGGTATACCTTTGTACCTTGCTGCTGCGCTTGTAAACCGAATCAATTCTCGCGCAATTGCTAGCCCTGTGTTTGGTGAAGTGTTTGTGTTGTGTCCTGTTTTCCTAGGCGAATGTTTTGATATGAAATGAAGTAAACGACGGAGAGTGCGAATATACGTGCGTATGCGAATATAAGCGTGTATGCGTTACACGCACATCGTGTATTTTTAGCGTGATCTTGGTTTTGTCTTGTTTCTGCAGTTGCCGTTTTTTTTTCGTCATAATAGTTTTAGTTAAAAAACATACACAATAAATTGAATGATTGCCGTTCGTGTAGCAATAAAATAAAATATTATTCCAGTGAATTCCGAGAGTACAGCATTAGATTAAAATGCCATGTGGATGTTTTTTTCGCGTTTCCATTGAGTGTTCAATCTTTTCGAACGCTCAGTTTGGTCGTGAAATTTTGGAATGAACGACGTGTCTGCAACCCGAATTTATTTGTAACGTCAGAACTACACGCATGTCGTAACTGGTACAGTGGTATGTGCAGCGCTTGTTGTGCTTCGTACTCTTACTGCAGCATCGCAAACGAAAAATAACCTTTCAGAACCTAGTAAAAATATTTAAAAATGGCTGTTAAATTTCTGTCACTTTCAGCTTCAGCTTTTTAATTTTAATTTTCAGCTTAATTAATTTAGTGTGTAAAACACCTTGGTGATCATACTAACACAGCATTTGGGATTTTGCAGGTTTAAGGCAGAGTGTGACTCTGGTGTATGACCTGTCGTCACATGTTTCAGGCTGCTGACCGGTGCAACTTAGACTGTGTGAATGTGATTGTGCTGTAAACATTTCTTCCACTACTTTGATGCTTCCCGCTGTACAACGTATACTTTAACTAAAAATGTAGGCCTAGCAGGACAAGCGAACAGGACAACATGACGAGTGTTTCAGTGATGTGCTTTTTAAAGTTTAGTTATGCATATATACCAACTACCCCACCTCGCCATTCTGCCGCACGAAGTATACGTCCATGGCAGTGACGCTGTCCGGGTTCGTGCATGTTTCCTTTTGCCACATTCTGTGGACATGGCTTCATCCGTGTATATATTTTCCTGTCAATCCACCAAGCGGTTAGGATAGACACAGAAAAATATTTTGCAAGTTCAGATGGGACCTATAGGCTAAAATGTCCTCAGAGCCCCCATTCACGTAATATGGTTCTTATATTTAGTGCTACCTCACATTAGCTGTCATAGTTAGTGATAAGGTTGCCTTAGTAGTGCCAATGCTGACATTAAAGTATATCCACTCCGCTCTCTTCCTGTTCCTAATGCTACACCCATCTTCTAGCGTTTTATTCCCTGCTGAGTCATCCTTAATTTATGTTAGACTCTTTTAGTTAGCCTGGAAGTTTCTGCCCCGTAGGCGAGTACCGGTAGAATGCAGCTGTCATACACTGTGTTTTTCAGCGACAATGTAAGCGGCCATTCTGTATTATAGCATCCTTAAATATGTATTAACAACACAGATTTTCCTGTTCCCATGCCTACATTGATGAACTGGCTTGCAAGGGAGGTGCTACTGCAACAGTCTGCACAAGGCGCCTGCTCAAGCTACTGTTGACGGTCAACTTGGCGCAGGAGTTCTCCTGGTTTGAGAAACAGGGAACATGTTTTTTTTCCACCTGCGAGTGGCATCCTGCAGTGTTTGTAACTAGATATCTTCGTGTTGTTGCAGACATCAACTTCTTTCACCAGCCAATGTGTAGGGCCCAGATTTTTATTGTCAGTCACATCCTGCACAAATATTAGCTTTGTCGACAACATGCGGCTGCTTAGTTTTTATTGCTAAAAGCGGTATTAAATTTGTTTCAGCCTTTGGACAATTTTACTCACTTTCTAACCAATCCGGTCTGGAACTATTTTGGCAGTTCCTGTCAGCACAACCAAGAACGCAAAATGTTGAAAAATCCCTACCAAAACTGATGATGTAGGCATGCACAATTGAACCACCATTGAATCATTTTCGTGCTTGTATGTGTTTTTATTTTGTGTGATTTTTTTGGGCGTATAACTTTGTGTGAATCACGTAGTCATGTGAATGTGTCTTCTTGTAACTAATATTTAATCATTTCCGGGTTCTCCGTTTTTTCGTTTGTTCCCAAATCATATAACCTTGTGTAAAATATAGAAATAGTGAATTTTTGTTTTCCAAACCCGAATTCAATGGGTTGTATCTAAAGTTTTTTTGTTGTTGTTGTATTGTCGTCCTCCCATTTCACTGAGTTTGAATCATTTCATCACGTATATTTCTACTGCTCTTGTAACCGCCGTACAGTCATTTCTTTTAACACACCTTTTCTATAGATGATAACCATTTCCCGAGATGTGGGTTTGTTTAAAGTAGCTTAAATTGGTATGGCACTCACAACCACCACTAAACACCACTTCTGTATTTCCTAGGTTCTTTTGTTTTATGGTTCCACAAACTTTTCACTACATGTGAAATATTTAGTTCCGTAAATTTGCTGCGTTTTTATAACCACCATTCAATCATTTCTTTGTTTTCACAGTTTTCTATCGTTGTTTTTCACCCAAATATTTTATGTGCGATATTTCTAGTTGCATACCTATCTTGTGCTTGTACCCTGGGTTTACATGTTTGCTTTTCTTCCTATTTTTTGTCAACCTTTCTGCTGTGTGTAACTTATTTACAGTCATGAGAATCTGTACTGTTCTTGAAATTGTAGAATATGGATCCTGTGGGTCAGGGCAGATAGGAATAAAAATTAAAGTGGTTGTGTTGCGAAAGCATATTACATAATTTGGAAGTCAATATAAACAGTTTTACCTGAACTCTTTTGTGTGTTATGTGTACTTTGAAAGCGTTCTTACTACCAAGCTTCAGGTACTTACAGATAGGTTGGGAGACTGTAATTTTATTAAGTATAAGTTTTTAATTGTTTCTCTGATAGTTTATTGCCAGAAGGCCTGTACAGCCGTGCTGTATCGTACAATTCGATCACGATACTGTGGTTGCCTTGGTGTCCAGGGCGCTTGTGTTGATCAGGACTGGTTTGCTGTTACTTACTGCCTCTTGTTTTTGATGCGACATTTCTTGTTTAGAGCGTTGCTTCGTGTGCTTCTGCGAGAGTGTGGCCAGCTTGGCACTTCACATATGAGAATTCATGCTGTTCGAAGCACTTCAAAAGTGGAAACACATTAATCTGGAAACCAGGTGACAAGTAACAGCAAGCAGTGCTGAATAGCTAGTTAGACAGGTATGTGAGGTATAAATGCCCACAACACGTAGGCAACCTTGGAAAGGGGGCTGGCCAAACTTCCAAATAATGTATAAAGAATGTAAATTTCAGGCATACAGGTTCATCTCAACAATATCATACTAACGTACACAAGTCATGAATATAAAAACTAATGCTTGTGTAAAGACAGAAAACCAATGTAGAACAGACATCTATATACGTCTTTCATGCATATCACGACAATATCCATAAGACGTACCACTAAATAACGTACCGTAAACAGCGTATAAAAGTACCATGAGACGTCTATTGTACGTTATGCGTTGTGTGATTTGGACGTGTTTCTTGCAGTTGTAGCAACGTTGAATTTATGTAACTTTGATCCCAACGGTACGTCTCCTGGACATCTGCAAACAGATTGCTAACGTCTTCGGGATATCTGCACGACGTAACGTGGTTTCTTGGTTCCTTTCGCCGCGCTAAATGGATCGAAGAAAAAGCCAACTGTTCAACGTCGGTAAATCTTCTCATCAGTGTCATATGTTCGCTTCGTTGATATTTTGATAATGGACATACGCTGGCCAATTAGTGGAGACAAACTCTATAACACTACAGCCTTCTTTATAATGCTGCATTTGGGTACTCTCAAGAAACCTCTTTGACTCCTTCAGATGCACATATGGTCGCCGAACCTTAGTGAAATGCATTTTTCTAGTTTAACAAAGGTTTTGTGCAGAAAATACAATATTCTTTATAAAAAAAGCTGGGTGCGGCAGGGTTGAAGGATTGAGTTATAATGGCCTGGAATAGCTGACTCGCACCTTCTGTGCAACAAAGCTGCCGATTCGTCGTTTCGCTTGTAGCGTTAGCTGGTCCAGTCATAACGGTAAATTCACCCACCCACCCATCCCATCCATCCATCCATCCATCCATCCATCCATCCATCCATCCATCCATCAATCCATCAATCCATCCATCCATCCATTCATCCGTCCGTCCGTCCGTCCTTCCATCCGTCTGTCCATCCGTTCATTAGTCTATCAGTCCCTTCATCCATCCATCCATCCATGCATCCGTCCGTCCTTCCGCCCGTCCGGCCTTCCGTCCGTCCATCCATCCATCCATTCATCCATCCATCCATCCATCCGTCCGTCCGTCCGTTCATTCGTCCGTCCATCCGTCCGTCCATTCATTCGTCCGTCCGTCCGTCCGTCCGTCCGTCTGTCCGTCGATCTGTCTGTCTGTCCGACTATATGGCTATCGCATAAATGCCCAGTCAATGCCCATTTCTTTTAAATTTCTACTAATATGTCCGTAACATGAGTTTCTCTCCTGATCCTTTACTTTGTGTTCTTGCCCCTTAATGTTACCCCAATCATCTTCCGTTTCATTGATCGCTCAGTCGTCGTCAATTTAAGTAGAACCGTTTTAGTGAGCCTCCAAATTTCTGCCGGGTAGGTGAGTACCCATAATATGCAGCTGCCATACAATTTTTTTCACGTACAAAATTAGGCTGCCATTTATTATCCTAAAATGCCCATCAAATGCACTCCATTACATTCTTGTCCTAAATATATCTGCCTGATGGTTTGAATCCGGGGTCACTGCCTCACCACCTCTTCCAATGCGCTGTGCTCTCCAGAGGGGTTTGAGGATAACAATATTTTTTAACACATTAATGTTCAGGCAAACGGTTCTAGTCTGCAAACGGTCGGCATAGTTTACAAATCGTCTGCCGGGTTAGTTGGCAAGGTGACGTAAACAGCAAACTTGAGGTTACTGAGGTAATCTTCATTGTTCCTTATTGATGTATAGTAGTAGTAATGTGACGTGAGGTAATGATTTTTTAGAAGCTTTTATGAAAATTGACTTAAACAGAAAGGAACTCCTGCTCTGAAATGCACCTACAAAAACAAGCGCCGTGTAAGCCTGCCACAAAGTGTCGTTCCTGGGTTTGGCACTGGCGTATCAAATACCACGATGTTAGCCCTATGGGTACTAACCTTACATCATTTTCTGAAATCAGTGAGTTAGGTGTACAACACTGGCGATACAAGAACGACATTATCTTCTAGAGACGACAGCGCCAAGCACTGGAACATCTGGGACATAGAGAATTCATGGAACCTCTGTAACATACATCTCCAACGTCACGACCATACGAAAAATAAAACAGCTTGTTCTTCTCTTGAAACGTAGAAAATACAGCACGAAATTAAAGTTTCTGCAACGAAATGCGCGAAATTAAAACTGAAAGCATTGTTGGCAGCGTTGCCAACCTTGTCAGACTTTATAGAAGTGGTGCCTAAAACGGAGACAAAAACGCAATCATCATTAGGAGTAGGGCTCGATGAGAACCAAATGATCAATGTCGGGCCTTGAGCGTCGTCGTGAAGTAGTCAAATTCCCGGCTGAGAAAACCTCGTAGATAAATTCACCAATAATTCATTAAACCTTCACGGTCCGAAGTTACGTTGCACCGGCCTGTCTTCAAGTCAACTGTGCCCAATTTCAATTCAAAACCAGAAGGGTACTCCTGAGTTATACCCGAAGTCGCGGCGACAGAGGTTGCAGTATCAGGAATTCACGTGGGATTTCACTGCGAGCTGTAAAGGCCCCTGGACACTGCGTTTTTTTTTGTTGCCTGCTTGTGGTGGCATGTCTTCAAGCATTGGCATTGGAGGCAGATCGTGGACAATGTTTATTGTAATACAATCTTCGGAGTAGTTTTCGATTGAGCTGTATTGTACACAAACGTGACATAAAGAAGTATTTTTCTATTACACTTACACTTTTATATCTTCTTCGCACTCACAGAGCATCGCCGTCATTGTCTTTACAACTGTGTGCTTTGGGTGGTATACCGCAGATCTCGAAATATTTTTTCTGGCTGTAGCTTGATGCTCCTTGCATCTGCTCAGCGGGGCATAGCAAAGCAAGGTTACATTAACGGACTTCAGGCACTCTACACCGTCGCAAAACTCGCTGGAAGAAATCTTGAAATGTTCAGTCAGAACCTGTGGCAAAAAACGCCTACTTGTGCTGTGTGCATCGAGTAGTATGTGGCTGCAAAAATACTGCTGTTCTGGGCATGCGCTTTTGAGAAAGAGCCGAAAATATTGATTTAGATATCCTGGAAGGGCCGAGACAAAACTGAAGGGCTACGGAACTCAGATGGGTCTATTCTGAATCTGCCTGCGTCACTGGCCCTTAGAGTGCCCTTATAAGCAGATAAAGACGTCTAATTCTTCAGCAGTGCCATTAGAGCCTCATTCTTTTGTGTGTACACGAAGTGACCAGTTATACGAAAACGAGTCTTCATAACTATTTTTACAAATTTTGCCCAAAGTGTTTCATAATCGATGTTCACAAGGGTCTCTCTTGTCGTTCAGAAGAATTTTTTTTATTTAGGGATGCGGTTTTTATACCTACATGCATGCGAGTTTCTCATGGAGACTCTTGAACCACGACTTTGGGCTATTTCAGGCACTCATGTATAACGTGTATCTAGGGGTCGGCGCCGGGCTATCTGCAACGTCGCTGTTCGACACGAATCAGAAAAAATGCCATGTATCATTTTAATTTCTTGCAAATGTGTTTGAAAGGTGACAGTATTCTACAACCTTTGCCACTCAAGCCCGTTCCAAGTCTCTCAGGCATACTCCACACGCTCTTTCTCGCTTCTTTTTGCTGCTATCAGGAGAAACACCGAGTATTTTTGACAAAAAAGGTAAAACGTCTCGTTGCGGAGCTTTCAACGCCATACCCTTGGAATTGCCGAAAGTGCTTGGCCAGAGCACATACTACAAAACTGACTCATTGAAGGCGTAAAGCACATTTTAGGACGAGATCTTTCATAACAGAGCCTTGCCTGTAATAGTGTTGAAAAGCCTAGCAGAGCTAAGAAAATGTGGGTGACGTGGGAGATTTCTCACTCATTAAAATAAGGCTTTGTCCTTTTCTCCAAGAAGAATAAAGAGTACGTAGGTGAGTGCAAAGGATTTCGAAATATATCAGAAAAATCTCAAAATCCAGGTAAACCTATCACAGAAAACGTTTCTTCAGTTATAGCAAACGCTAGCTACTTTAGACCGTCTTCATTTACCTAAAAGAATTAAAAAAGACTGATGAGTCTTCTCAGATGAATCAACTTGCAAATCATATTATGGCCTGCCGAAAGTATATCGCTGGCACTGACGACCGGGACTAGGTTGCCCATATGAACACTTTGCAGTTTGATCCTGGCTTCTCCGTGACCGGATTTCGGCACCTGCCGCCTCGCCATCGCCTGCCACACATTCTCGGTGGCTCAGATCGGTTACCTTGATCTCGGGTGACGTTGCCGGCCTCCACGTTCACCGGAATGGTGGGTGGCCCAGTGAGGTATCTGGGGCCCATCATTGGTTGAATTCGCTGTTATCCTGAAGGGAATGCCAGGCTTCCACCAGTGAAGTATCCTGTCGTATAGCTCCTCTTCTCTTTCACGCTTTTTTAACTTGCCAACCCATATTCAACCACGTTCAACATCGCAACAAAGTCACACATAATACACCTTTCTCCTGTGCCTACTTTGAGGTGGCGGCTTGGACAGAGCAGTAAAACAGTATTCAAAGCGCCGACTATTGCACAGATTGGCGCGGATAGGCATGTAATATTGCATTTTATAGTTCTGAAGTGCACATTACATGTGCGCAAATGCAAATCTGTGTATTCCCGCATACATTGAGGGATGTGCGTTTGCACTGTCGGGCGAGCACGCAGTCCAATGGTTACTTTTTTTTTGATATTTTGCACTCATGTAACGAATGCCCCTTGCTTAACAAATTTATTTGCAGTCTACTCAGAAATTTGCACTGTGCTTTGGGCAACCGTATATTTAGGAGTAATATATTAGGCGACTTTTAGGCGTAAGCATTTTTCTTCGTAATAGAACTCAATGCTTGAAAGTTGAGTTCCACAGGGGGAAAGTGGTAGTCATAAAAGCCGGCATGACATGCAGTCCTGCACTGTAAGTGGTCATAATATAAGTAACGTGCGCTGTACAAGTAAGGGAGAACAGCATAGTATTTGTATACTTCGAAGTATGCTACCCTAAAAACCTGCGCTCGTTTAGTGTGGCTGTATGCTCTCTCCTTCTCGTGTTGAGATACTGATCTCCATGACCTACGGATGAGTGTTCACAAAATAAAGCTTCAGTACACCAAAATTTTGATGCATGAAAAAAACTGTTTATGATGAGTGATACAATCCATGACATCACAGCATATTTTGGATTGTAAGTTGAAATGCGGTGAACCTTAATACAGCAAATAAAAAGAGCCGGTAGGTTTTTGATGGGTAACGAATGGTGTAAGAGAAATGGATGCATCAGCCAGCTCCTGTCAAAGTAATTTTATTAGTTTTCTGGGTAACATAGATTACGTTCTTTGATAACAATATGTGTTTACTTGAATAAAAATAACAGTTAGGAGACAACACGTGTGTGTCTTTTTATTGCCTCTTTACGTGTGTGGTTTTACTGCAACACACCACCGTGCCTAAAAAACTATGCTGTTAAGAAACAAAATATATTGTAAGTTTAAATGCTGCGGTAATTTACGCATAGCATCAGTTGCATTTGCCAGCGTATATATGTCTTATGAGCTTTTTGAGGGACCAATCGCAAACCATGAAAATCATTGGAAACTGCTCAAAGCAGGCTTAAAGCAGGTGCTGGTATGTTTGTTGGCATGCTTGTGCAGACGCTTTCATTGAAACACTACTTCCTAGGTTTATTACTGTTGCTACAAAAGGAGACCTAACACCGTACTTACCAGGGTACATGTTTGATGTTTAAGATGCTTACAATACATGTGAAGGGCATCGAAAAAAGGTGAATAGCTTCAATGTCCATATGACAATATTTTAAAAATTGCAACCTTTGTCCGGCTGTATAAAATCTTCCGAGAAGATGACTTTAGATGGGTAAAGGTGTTATTGTGTAACAGGTGGTAAACATTTTGTTTTATGCCTCACAGGCAGAGCTTACCAAATACCTTTGTCATAGTGGCGCCTCGCACATTATTCAAACAGGATTGTGTATTACGTATGAATGAGTGAGCAGTGAACCCCATTACAGCAAATAAAAAGAACCGGGACGTTTGTAATGGGTTACGAATGGTGTAAGAGAAATGGATGCATCAGCCAGCTCCTGTCAAAGTAATTTTATTAGTTTTCTGGGTAACATAGATTACGTTCTTTGATAACAATATGTGTTTACTTGAATAAAAATAACAGTTAGGAGACAACACGTGTGTGTCTTTTTATTGCCTCTTTACGTGTGTGGTTTTACTGAAACACGGCCACCGTGCCTAAAAAACTATGCTGTTAAGAAACAAAATATATTGTAAGTTTAAATGCTGTGGTATTTTCTCATAGCATCAGTTGCATTTGCCAGCGTATATATGTCTTATGAGCTTTTCTGAGGGACCAATCGCAAACCATGAAAATCATTGGAAACTGCTCAAAGCAGGCTTAAAGCAGGTGCTGGTATGTTTGTTGGCATGCTTGTGCAGACGCTTTCATTGAAACACTACTTCCTAGGTTTATTACTGTTGCTACAAAAGGAGACCTAACACCGTACTTACCAGGGTACATGTTTGATGTTTAAGATGCTTACAATACATGTGAAGGGCATCGAAAAAAGTGTGTTTTATAGCGTCGGCTCCTGAGTTACGGCAACATTAGGGTGAAGCGGCAAAGAATGGCAGAAGACAAGACGAGGGATGCAGTGGCCTGACTTCGGACTGTTTCTTTACTTAAAGCTCAGAGTTAGATTAAATATTTGATATGCAGGCATTGACAATGTACTATATGACAATTATATAACTATAGCCAGAGTTTTTATGCAAGTTATTTTCTTCTCCTTTGTTTCTAATAAAGTGGTACTTTGTCACTTTGCAGTAAACTGCTTCGAATTTTGAGGATTTGAGCCTAGTCAATGGGTGGCTTCAATCTGCGCGGGAGTACCAACGGCAGTTGCTAAAGATGTGTGCAGTCAAGCCCAAGGACGTTTTTAGTGGAGGCAGAAAACAAAAATGCCAGTGTGCAGATATTTTACCTCAAGTTAGGTATCCAAATGTCAATACAAACGTAACAAAGCATGACATCTTATACACTAAGGGTTTCTTTGGTGCCGTTAACTGTCAATATTACTTTTTTATCAGCTTTGGATCAGGAGCACTGGAATAATCAGCAGGGCCCAGCTTAAAGCCCTCCTTATGCAATTCGTTACTAATAAGCTAATCCAGTAGTTTTACAGTATTCTGTTTGCCCAATGTGTGACAGCTCTTCTCTTGGATACCATGTCCACAATCTGCCTATGCAAGTGGGGAAGACACCATCGCTTTTCAGGTATTGACATCGAAGGAATCTACCGAAGCACTGCAAATCCTACCAGCATCAGCCATCATTTTGCTTTGAACAGGTTTTAAGAATGTTAAAAAATAAAGTTCGCCATGAAGTGATGCCAAAAGCATGTTCAGAGGTAAAACCGCAAGAACAAAGCGTCTGCAATGTCTCTGAACAATTCTTTTTGGAGGGGCAATCAATATATTTCCAAACCCAATTGGTGTTCATTGGCATGCTGCTACGTTGGGCTGTAGATTCCAGGCAACCAAAATAGTTCAAAAGCACAGTGAAAGCTTTTGTTTGTAATAATGTAGCCATATAAAGGACCAAATGAGACATAAAGTTTGAATTTACATGCATTTGATTTCCTCTGTAGGGTCGCTCCAATATTAGGCATGTAATTGTTGCGTTTACTTTTGCAGGTGCTGACCGAGGAATTGGGCGAATACTTGACCCAAAGGGTTTTTGTTGTAGTGCGGGATGGGCACATGAAAGGTGTACTCACATTGGAGGTTATAAAACGTTAAATGATATTCTTTCACGCTTTTCAATACTTCACTTTTCATCCTAACTCTTTGTTCTTGAGTGTGCATTGCTTCAAGTTCTGGTTAATTAGTGGATATGAAATTATCACACAATTACTCGGTAAAAAATTTTAACGCCTAATTGTAGAGGTTTCAGTGATTAGTAAACTTGCGAACGTGTACTTGCTTTAAACGTCAGTTCTTGTTTGAGAATATGCATTGAAGCACTCCTCAAGCTTTACGAATACTGGTTACAAAAGCCGCTTCTGTAGCTTGTTTTGGCCAAAACCCTAATTTTATATGCTTGTACTGTGCACTGTGTGTAGTGACAACCGCACAAGGTATTTTAATATTCCTTGGCAAGAGTGCCAGCAGTGATGTTTGTGGTAACATTATACAGTGGACAGTCGCAACCTTATTATCGACCCCGCTTTTCAAATCTGAACCATGCGTATACTGCGGGCTGTCGTGCTGAAGCATACAGCTCAGCGAGGTGTTACTGATTAGTCCAACGTATTTATTTTGTCACGAAGCCAGAGACGAAACACTTGTCTTGAAGGAAAACACGTTTATTAGAGCGAACGTTTGCTCCCCTAACAACTCAAACAATACACAGGCGGCGAAGCAGCAGGCAACAAAGTGACGTGAGCGGGCGAGCGTCGACGATCCTAATGCTGTGGCGTCTGCTCTGCAGACTTTTATCTTTCGGTAGCGAGTGTTTCTGTAACCGTCGATTCACATCCACAACATTGTAGATCAGAGAAGAATATTCTGGGCTCGTCACGCTAACACGGTAACACGTTAACCGTCTGCTTATCTGAAGAAGATCCCGTGCGGCAAAAAAATAACGAATGCAACACGCGCTTCGTTTCACCCAGATAACAGAGCCGTGAGTCATTGGGCAGTAAAAACAAAGAATAAATAAACAAAAAACGCATACATTGTTCTTCGCATTACCCCGCTCTAAGACTGCATCGACGCGATGCTAAAACAAATGATAGTCCGAACAAACAACAAAAAGTCTTTCATCTTGCATGGTAAGGTTTCAAGCGAACCACGTTGACGGCATCTGGCCGCGTGCGTCTTCCAGATATTTCGGAATCACCATTGCGGATCACCTAGTAGGGAAGTTGGCCGACACGTCGTAGAATCGAGTTGGGTCCAAAATACCGTAGCAGAAGTTCTCACTGAGTCCGCGTCGTAGATGGGAGTCGAAACCCAAACACGAACACCTGGGTGGTAATCGGCGTCTCAGTGTCGGAGGTTGTAGTGCCTTGCATCACGAGCTTCTGGTCCGTTGTACGAACTCGAGAGAGCTGGCGCACCTCTTCCACACGCTGAAGGTATCCATGGACGTCAGGGTTGAGGTCGTCGTCTTCTACATGCGGAAGCATGGCGTCAAGCATCGTAGTTGGTCGTCATCTGTAGACAAGCTCGAACGGCGTCATCTGCGTTGTTTCCTGGATAGGCGTGTTGTACGCAAACGTGACGTACCGGAGCATTTCACCCCAAGTCTTATGTTCAACGTCGACGTACATTGACACAATACCTGCGACTGCCTTGTTCAGACGTTCCGTTAGTCCGTTCGTTTCGGGGTGGTAGGCCGTCGTTCTTCTGTGATCCGTATTGCTGTAGCGTAATATTCCTTGCATCAGCTCTGCAGTAAAGAGCCGTTCCCCGGTCCGGGATTAGGACCTCCGGAGCTCCGAGTCGACTTGGCTTATGAAGAACTTTGCGACTTCTTGTGCAATCCCCTCGGTGGAGTGGCGGTCTCCGCGTAGGGCGTCATGTAGTCTGTCGCTACAACAATCCACTTGTTCTCGAATATGGATGTAGGGAACGGGCCCAGAAGGTCCATTCCAATCAGTTGGAAGGGCCTAGATGGGACGCCGATCGGCTGCACAAGTCCGGCGGGTCTCGTCAGTGGTGTTTTTTGTCGCTGGCAGTCACGGCAGCTTCGGACGTAGTGGGTGACGTCTGTTACAAGGCGGGGCCAGTAGCACTTTATCGTGATTTTCCCGATTGTGCGAGCTGTGCCGAGATGTCTGGAAGATGGGTCGCCATGGCACGCTTCCAAAATTTTGTCACGAATATCTGCCGGGATGACAAGAGGATAATTCGCTTTCGTTCCGGGGCTGAAATTCTTCTTCATGAGGACGGAGTTTTTTAGGTTGAATGTGGGTAAGTTGCGTTTGAAGGCCCTGGGCACGGCGACGTTGCATCCTTGGAGATAGTCGATCGTGACGTGTCGATCGGGGTCAGCACGCTTCAGGGCGGCCAGGTCGCTCTCAGTCACGAACCCGAAAAACGCGCTGTCTTCATCAGAGTGTTAGTGGTGGTGGGTCGACAGCGGCGCGGGACAGGTTGTCGGCGTCGGAGTGTTGCCTGCCGGATTTACAGACGATTGTAACTCGAACTCCTGCAGGCGCAAGCTCCACCGCCCAAGACGGCCAGAGAGGTCCTTCAAATTCGCGAGCCAACACAGCGCGTGGTCGTCTGTCACAACCTTGAATGGTCTTCCATACACATATGGGCGAACTGCGTCAGAACGGTGGTTTGTGCTAGATTGTGGAGCATACGGAAATTCTAAACAGCGCGAAAAGACGAGAGAAGGAAACGACGACACAAGGCGCTGAATAACTACTGGTCGGTTGCTTGCGCGAGTTGCGAAATGTACCTAGAAAGGAAATCGGGTACCCTCAGTAATCTTGCTCCACATTGTAAAGACTACGGCAGCTCACCCAGATTCCAGGAAACCCATGTTGCAAGAAAGTATAAGGGTCTGCGTGAGCGTGAGATTTATGAAGCTTACCTCATTCATAAGGAGGCAGCGATTGTGTGAGTAAGCCGTCCATTCAATTACCTAAACGGGAAATCCACTATCTGGACTAATAAAAAGCTTAACTGTTCAGAATGTTTTGCTTTCCTTGCGCCTCTAGCCACGTCTCATAGCAGCATTTCTAACATATAATCAATGCACGTGTATCAATCATGTATTGTGCGCAATGTTCGATGCACTTCTTTTTTTCGTGCTCCTTTTTGTGCTTCCTTCTTTTTTATCGTGTTCCTTCTCGTCTTCTTTTCTGGGTATATTTCGCAACTCGGGCAATAAACCAACCAGTTGTTAGTCAGCGCCTTGTGTCTTCGTTTTCTTGTCCCGTCTTTTCGTGCTCTTTCTAATTTCAGTATGGGCGAAAATTTTGGAAATCGCCAATGTAATTGCCAGGCACACTTTCTCAGAGGCAGGAGTAGATTTTCTCCACCTTCGACAGACCAGGGCTGGCATAGGCGATTAACTTTTCGCAACCTCTTTGGTATTGAACGAGAACGGCACCGAAGCCTACTATCACTGGCGCCCGTGTACATCTTCCATTTCGGCGTCTTTCGTCGAAATGAGGGGTAGCCCGGAAGGGCTTTGCAGGTGTTTTTGTAGCTCGCAGAAGGCTTTTTCTTGGTCGTCTTTCACAGCTAAGAGGGGTGGAATGTTTCGTCGAGCGTGTGAGTGGCTCTGCAATGCGTGCGAAGTTTGCGACGAAGCGCCAGTAGTATGCGCACAGTCCGAGAAATCTTCGCACGCCGTTCTTGTCTTTAGGCATTGGGAAATTGGCAATGGCTGAAGTTTTTGCCTTGCCGGGTTAAGTAGGACTCCCTACTGCGTTGACAACGTGGCCCAGAAACTTTAGCTGCTCGTACGCGAAACTGCACTTTTCAGGCTTCAGCGTTAACCCCGACGTGCGAATGGCCTCGATAACAGACTCCAACCTTGCAAGGTGTTCGTCGAAAATCCGGGCTGAATACCACAACGTCGTCGAGTTACACGAGGAAGGTGTTCCACTTAAGGCCAGCTAGCACAGTGTCCTTGTATCTTTGAAACGTCGGTGGTTCTGTGCCTAGCCCAAACGGCACCACCCTAAACTCGTATTAAGCCGTCCTGGTTTATAAATGCGGTATTCTCTTGGTCTCTCTGGTCCACTTCAATTTGCCAGTAGGCGGTCTTCAGGTATATCGATGAGAAGTATTTCGTATGGCAGAGGTGGTCAAGGCCGTCGTCGATTCGTGGCTGGCGGTACACGTCCTTTTTGGTGATTTTGTTCAGTCACCGGTAGTCAACGCAAAATCTTATTTTGGCGTCTTTTTTTCTTCACCAGTACGACCGGCGCAGCCCAGGGGCTTTTGGATGGTGTATAATGTCGTCGCTGAGCATGTCCTCGACTTGTCTCAAGATGGCTTTTCGCTCGTGTGAAGAGACGCAGTATGGTGACTGTCGGGTAGGCCGGGCCTTACCATCGGTTATTATTCGGTGCGTCGCTAGAGGTGTTTGACGTAATTTGGAGTTCGACGAAAAACACTCGCTTTTAGCAAACCAGCAAATCCAATCATTGCTTCCGTTCTTCTTGCAGTAGCATCGGATTCACGTCGAAGTGATTCGGAAGTTTAGGGTGTTTTTGGTTGCCCGTTCAAATTCGGCAACCGAGATCACGTCACTTGCTTGTTGCGTTTCTTCTAGGTCTTCAATTGCAGCGCCCCTGTTTAAATTGTGGTATTCCATAATTAAATTAGTGACCAAATCTTGGGATTTGCGTAGCTTAAAGCACGCACTGATTCTTGTGACAGAGACACCGTCGTCGAGGAGCAACCTTTGGTCCCTCTCTACGATATCGTCGACGTCAGGGACCACATCTTCTCAGTAGACGCTGATCATCAAGCTTGTGTGGGGTGGCAGGGTGACATGATCATCGGCGTTTCTGACAGCACCACTGTTTTCGGCGTTGGGTTCTATCCTCTTGCATTGATCGGAGGAAAAGATATGCTTGGCTTGTAGATCAATTCTTGCACTGTTGTCCATCAAAAAGTTCATTCTGATAATTACGTCACGGGAGCAGTTAGGCAAAATGACGAACGCCGCAGGGTACGGTTTGCCGTCTATGGTGACTCGCGTTGTGCACGTTCCACTTGGCGTCACAAGGTGGCCTCTTGTTGAGAATGTGTGGACCATCCCACGTGGCCCTAACTTTCTTCAGTATAGACGCAAATAGACCGCTCATGATTGAGTAGTCGGCTCCCGGGTCTAGGAGGGCGACAACTTCAAAGCCATCGATGGACAGTTGAACGGCGAACGCTACTTCGAGTTCCGGGTGCGTCGTGGCATCGTATCTCGGCTTGTGCGTGTTGACGGTGGGGCGCTGTTTGTCGTGGTCGTCGTCTTCTCAGCGGAAGGTTCGGTCAAGTCGGGTACACGTCACACCGTGGGATTGTCGTCGTGCTCAAGAGTCCTGTCCGGGTTAGATCGGGTCGTCGGGCCGAGTGCATGTCGCGAATCAGGGTCTTCAGCGAGTCGCTGTGTCGTTGGAGGGTTTTCATTTTCCCGCGATCTTGCAAGTTTACCTCCCGAAGTTTCTGCTTTAAGTTTTCCCCGCTTGGGCTGTGTGATTTTCCACGTGCTAAATCAGCATTGCTACGACGGTTGGGCGACTGGTATGGGTAGTGCGACGGCGACCGGTTGAAGTGGGATGGTCTGCGGTTGGTGTTGGACAGGTATTTGTCGATCTCAGTAGGGCGCTGGTTTGGTTAGGGTCATGGTGCGTCGACGGAGAAACCACGCATTCTGAGTCGCCTGTACCGGCACCGACGGTAGATGTCATCGGCCTTTCCGCAGTGATAGCACAGTGGACGATTTTCAGTGCTTCGCCATACGTCCGTCTTCCTCGGCGCCTGGATTTGACCTGCAGGTGGGCGGGCTGGCGACAGTTGACGGTGGTACGACGGGCCTTCTAGATGGCAGGTTGTAGCTGGGCGGTTTCGTCAAGCAGCCGCGGAGTAGGTCATAGCTTAAGCTCACGTGGTTCTTCGAAGGCGTAGAAGTCCCCATAACGAGTTGAATTTCTTTCCAGATCACGTCGCTCATAAAGGTGGCTTGGGGTTGCGGCGTTGTTGGGAAGCGTTTCCGCAGTTCTTTTCTGATGACGGCGCGTATTGTGTCACGTAGTGTGTCCGAGCTAAGAGGCCCGTTATCGAACGTGTCCGATAGGACGGTCGTACTGCCTTGTGCGAATTTCCAACGCCTTCTCCATGGCGGCCAGCCTAGGACGCGAATTCGGTCACCTGATTTGAAGGGATTGCGGACAAGGCAAGCAAAACGTTTTTGCGGTACTTCTCGCAGCATAAACCTTAGTTTCCTTTCTTCTGTCATATCCGGGTCCGTGCGACGAAATAGTCGCTTCATTTCCTCAACCAAGACAACAACTCCTTCGTTTGGGTGTTGCGTTCGAGTTTCCAGTAAAAATGCAGCTCGTTCTTTTCTCACCACGGTCATGAACATCTTAAGAAACTCGCTTTTGAATTGCACCCAGTCAGTCAACGCGTTCTCGTGGTTCTCGAACAGAGTTTGAGCTGCATCCTCCACGTAAAAGAAAATATGCCGGAAGGTTTCTTCATGGTCCAATCTTGTACAGATGCAGATACACACTAGCTTCTCCAAACGTTCCTCCAGGACTTCAGCGGGGGCTCCTCGGAATGATGCTGGTTTCCGATGCTGCTGCAGCACGATTGGCGACGTTGGTTCTTGCACCATGGTGGTGGTTGCAGCAGTCGTTTTCTTGGGTCTTTCTGGGAGGAGGCCTAACTCCGGCAGCAATCGTTGCAGTCGGCTGCTGGCTTTAGTTGGACTGGGCTGGCGGCTTCCAGAGGTCGTAGGGAGCATAAAGGGCGTGTACCGAGCACACCAGATGTCAAGAAGCCAGAGACGAAGCAGTTGTCTCGAAGGAAAATACATTTATTGGAGGAAAATTGTGCTCCCCTAACAGCTCAAAGAATACAAAGGCCGTGAAGCTGCATTCAACAAAGTTAGGTGTGCGGGCGAGCGTCGACGATCGGAATGCCGTGACGTCTGCTCTGCAAACTTTTATATTTCGGCGCGTTTTTCTAGAACCGTCAATTCACATCAAGACCATTGTAATCAGATGAAGATTTTTCTGGGCTGGTGACGTTAACACGAAACAGTCTGCTTACCTGAATGTGATAGCCCGTGCGGCATAAAAATAAAGAATTGAAGACGCGCTTCGCTTGACACAGATAACAGAGCCAGGACGTAGCCGGGCAATAAAAACAAACAATAAATAAACAAACAAACGCATACATGGTTCGCGGTAATATTTATGTTGGTAAAACTCTCCGCGGTGTATGGATGGTTTTTAATGAAATGTGAGGCCGATGATAGCCTTGCAACTTTCCACTGTAATATGCTAGCGGGAATATCACTGCTCGCAGACTTTCCAAGAAAAATATGAATGGTGTGTGGAGGAGTGTGTCCGCACCGTGTGTGTTGCAAACATTATAATTAGGGTTGTTCCAAACAAGCTACCAAAGGAACGTTTGCATCAAGTGTTCTTCAAGCCGGACCAGTGTTCGAAGGCAAGTTATCCAAAAACCACTAAGTGTTACAAACAAGTACAAGTCCTTAGTTATAGAAATTTAGAAATAGAGCCAGAAGTCCTTTGGCCATCTAAATTCCATATTTTGTTATCCCCTGTACACCCCCGGTGCATAACATTAGCCTGTTGTCCGCAAGTGCGGCTCGCACGCCAGTCGGACATTCGTAGGATAAGCAATTCGTTTGCGCCAGACCAACGTAGTGATGTCCGCAGGACGTCAGCCGGCTTCCTGCGGTGTCTGTTAGACATTAAAATTTTAAATCCGGATTTCAGAAGGATAAATCGGTTCAATGAACATCTGTGGTCTAGTGGTTCTAACCTTCCATCCACCATTCCGTGCAGTAATCTTAGGGTGAATAGGTCGGTGGTCAAAATAAACTGGAAATGGTTTTGCACAACTGAATACGTTGTTTTTTCGATAATGTGTTCTTTTTGTCTTCATTCTAACATTTGTTGCAACCTGAATGGCGACAAATCCTTTTATTTTTTTCTCGCTTTAAATAATTGGGAGTCGATACTGAAGTAATTTGTTCAATAGGTTTCCCAAAATATTCGGAATGACTCTGGGCTAACAACATAAAAATCTTGATTTTTTTCTGTTTTCTTCTCTGTAATCTAGTGGGATGTGATTTGGTGAAGGTTTAATTTCTGCGTATAGGCTTTCATTACAATAAACGTCGTCATTAGTCACCCTTACATGGTCATTACGAAAACTATTTCAAATCACCTCTTACAACTACAGTTTCCCATATTACTATGAGCATTTCACTTGGTATGGCTTTGTCGACTTCTTGTAACGCCTAAAAGTGCCTTACTTAAACACAAATAAAATTTAAAGCTTAAATTTCTCTCGGTAACTTTCCTTCCACATTTTTGTGTCATTTCTAGTGCGTTGCTAAGTGCCCGGAGCGAACGGAGATGTACTTTACTGCACCACTGTCATGTTCCTGAAGGTATGTTCTGAATAGTGTTCTATTTTATTCCAGATAATCAGGAAACCTATTTAAACACCATTGCGGTGGCGTGTATGTAAATGAAGTCACCACGCCGACGCGTTTTATGGGCAGGGCTTGTTGACTACTGTAAAGCTTCACAGGAATTCCAGTGGACGTGTTTACACATTAGAGAGGGAATTGTAAATATATGTGTAGTAATTAGCGAAATAAAGTAGCCTCACTTTAAGTCGCATGCCCTCCTATTATCTGACTTTACGCAGGTTGTCGCAGATATATGTTGTAATGCTCACTAGGACATCTCGAAGGTAATTTATGAGATACTGGATACGTACCCCCTGCCGTCTGCCGCCCTCGTCTCGTGGGTCCGGTGAGATACTCTCCCCGCTCACATTGCAGCGAATGGTGCCTGCCGCGCTGCATTTTTCCATGACCATTGCTTTCACTTACACTAGACACCGAAGAACAGTTTCTCCAAGTGAAAGAAGACCTTCGTCGCCCCACAGAACCTAGAATTCCACCGTGTGGAACGAACCTCCCTAGCAAACTCACTCGCTGGGAGGAGGTCTTGCTTCGAAGACTTCGTGTTGCTGTGACCCTCTCTCCCGCAGTTACTTGGGAGTGGCTACCTCGTTACAATGCCCCGCTCGCACAGAACTGCCCCTTTTGCACGGCTCCTGCCGAAGATGCGGGCACTGAACATTTGCTGTCGACTTTCCCTTCATAGGAAGCGGCGATAGCAAGACACCTCCGAGGCAGAGGCCTCCACCCTGGCAGACCACCTGACCTTCATCGGTGGATTTGGGTACCCCATCCCCGCTCCCTCTTTGCGTTGCTTCGTGAAACGGGGGTAATTCGGTACCTGTGACATAGTATTCATGCCAACGGTCATACTATTGCAATAAAAAAAAACTCTAGGATTTGGCGAGCTCCCGCGCTCATACATTTTTTTACAGCACTTGACCGAAGGGTGGAACATTTTAGCAAAATTGAAAAAGTAATAAAACCGGGTTGAACGTCTAGAGCGCGTTCTTCCTAGGCTAGAAAGCTGATTTGCAAGTGCTGCACCCGGTCATGTAGCAGCGTCTTCTGAAGCAAATTTGTGCTACAGCCAAAATGATTGGTGCAGATTTACACTGGTGGCACAAAGACTGGGCAAAGAGTGAAGCTGATGGCCTACTCAGTATTATTGGCTTGGCCTAGTATATATATACGCGTTATACTTCCAGACATGGTCACGTTTTATGCGGGGTGTAGTCTTTTGCAGCCAAATAGCAATCAACTATCGCTCATTTAACCATGTACCACACGTTGAGGATAATAAAAGGGTTTCTATAAAACACCTGGTGGGTGAGATTCCGAGTTGGAGCCTTTCCCAAACTTGCACGCCCGCTGCTGTTATGCTCCAGCGCTGGCTCCTCTGGTGCCCTTGTCCCTTCCAGGATTCTCCGTCTCTAATGGCTACACTGGTGCTTCGAATTCGTTCACGGGAACCACCAAGTGAACTTGGTTGCGGCGAAATCACAAACCACCACCAGGCAGCGTCAACGACCCCATTGCGTCAACATGAGATTAATGAACAGGCGCGCGTTAGTCTACTTGTTTATGAACATAACGTTTCTGGTGATCAGGAATTCTACCATTTGAGCTGAAGAACTGTATCCTTTAGTGGAAGCCTGTCTGCCACAAGATGCCCTGTGGAGTGAACATCTCTCAGAACATCGCCATCTAGAACGTACTCTGAAATTGTGGCGATCAAGGTGTGATGAGCAGATCGAAGCAGCTGTCTGTTCACCGGATATAGGTAGAGCGCCTTTTCGTGTCTTTGGTTTGGATGCCACCACGGTAAACGTACTGCCTTAGGCCTAGCAAACGTGAGCTACTGGACGGAAATACACATTATCGTCGAAGACCGGCCCCCGACTACCCGTTTTGTTTGAAAGGACATGACGACATCTGCTGAGTTTCCCTACCGCCTACTAGCTGCTTCCTCCTGCTCCATCGTATCTTCTTGGTGGCGGGGGAAGTGTGTCGACGATAATAAAGAGGTAGCTCGCTCAGGCATGACAGCACCGGCATAGCTCGCTCCTCACGCTTATGGCAGTGGGTCGTGTTCTGATCCAGGAATCGGGCGACTTGCTGTGTGCCTCGTTTTCTGCGTCGCTTTCCGCGACACACGTGCCCGTTTCACCTGCTTTGGTTTGAAATTCTAAGAGCAGCGGATTTCACAGCGGGGCAAGAATTTGCGATATATTTTTGACCTATTTTCGTGACCACTGTTTAACTTGTGTGGTACGCTGTGTGGGTTGCCAATTAGGAAGGTAATAAGGGTTAATTTTCTTTGGTTAAAAGGTTTCTCTTCCCTACGTTTTAGCGTCTTGTATCTTTGCTTCATTTTATCTCTGTAAATCAAACCTGCGCCAATTATCGCATCCAGCAGTGTGAGGAACTACCCTGCTACGAGTTTCCAATTCCATCTTCAACAAGTTGTACCGCCACTCGGAAAAGTGATGACAAGAGTCCTGCTCGAGCGCAGGTGACGGCGGGCGCAGGGACGTCATTAATCGGTGATGTTTATCTGTCCACGTTCGCCGGCCACACCAAAGCCCTAACTACGTTGCTTTTTGTTTTTATTTTGTAGATTTTCACAAAAAATGCTGGGGGTGCGGTAACAAATGGTGTACATTGTACTGAAGAGAAGTGAAATAACCAACTTCTTCCTGATTGTTCGAGTACTTGCCTGTGTCCCCATTCCCTGTGCAGACATGACCAGCTCCACAAAGTTACAGGATGCTATAAGACAAATGCTTTACAACTCGTAACTCAGCAAACCATCAGTAAATATAGACACACTCTCATCACTTTGGTTATCGGTGTGACCATAACCCACCCTATCATTACACAGCAATGGTACATGTATAACACTTGCAAAGCATCACATTTCACACAGTTATTTAATAACAATAAATGGAGCTACATTCGGAGGAAAAGACCAAACAGCTACATTTTATTGTATACGATCAAAACAAAAGATTCTGCAAAACTGTAACTTCGTACTATTTGCCCCAAAAAGTTGGAGGTCATGTAAGGGTGAGATCATTGATATGTGCATTTTTGTTTACAAAAACAAGAAATAACAGATCGCGTTTTGTTAATGCAACAGTTTGCTGGTGATTCTTACACTAAATAGTAGTATTGTATTTCTGACTGACACATTGCATAGTACGTGGTTAACCTAATCCGCTGGTCCTGCTCAGAGATCACAAATGAAATATGGTGATCTAACCAACCTTACACAATTCATAGACACCTTAATGTCTCTTCTATCGCAAAAGGGTATCTTAAAAAGGCGTAACGATAAGAAAAGGGAAAGCTCGTGGTAACGTAACTTTTCAATTTCAAATAAACGCATGTAATGAATATGAAAAATTACAGTTATAAATAAACAAAATTCTACTACAAAACAGTCCCAGAATCAACACAACAAAATATAGGAATAACCAAGAAGAAGCTCCGTTAAATCAATGCACCCCGGAGAACCAAAGGTGAAGAAATTGAGTGCTGAAAAATGAACCTCGTGTGTCACATTTAACAACCCGGCCAATAACTCAGAAGGAAGCTTATGAAGATGCTGTAGTATTTAAAGAGGAGAACGTGTGCTGAGAGCTCCAGCTGTTTTAAAAGGGTGGGTGAGCATTGTAGCATATTGTGGAACACGAAAACTGATTGAGTCACTTAGTTTTGGGCATAAAATATTACCATGTACCAGTTTGTACAAGAAAAGAAGTCCTGGGATGGTTCAACGGAAACATAGAGAAACAGCCGTAGGGAGAGGCTCAGAACGAAAATGGTGCGTAAATATTTATATAAATTTGGTCTGTACACGCTCTATACGTTGCCAGCTAGAACTACAGGTTCCATTCCAAACGACAGAAGCATATTCAAGTCGCGAAGGAATGAATCAGGAAACCTGAATTCTCTTCTAAACTTACACTGCCCCTTCCCTCACCCTTGCACGGGTGCAGATGTTTGGTGATCCAGAAGTAGCAGCTGCCCTCTGGGCCACCTGCACCCGAACACCTGATTCAGAAGGACGATATAAATTCTTTCTCTCCCTCCCTCACTTCTCCTGAATCACCGACAACTTCACTGCACGATATCAATTTTGTTTTTTTTTCTCTCAAATCGAAGCATTTGGGATAACTTTTCACCGCTATTGAAATGTGTAAATGTTGGCTCTCGCCAGGGCTAGCTACATAAAAATAACTGTTTCCCTTTATTCAATAACCACAAATAACCAACAATTATTCAATAACCACACTCACGAGAGAACATTAAATATATTGAACACAAAACATTTCTGCAAAGACTGGCACTATTTTATTAGCACAGGTTCTAGTGAAATCTTTAGGGCTACTTACACATTGTATTGCCTAGAAATAAAACATGAAGTTGAAATCCAAGAGAAACAATTGTTACTATTACATAAAAAAATATTGTTTACAATTTTTCGCAGAAGAAATGTGTAAACCAAAAATTCATCAAGTCCAGCCAATGTCCAGCGCTAGATGAAAGCTTCGTCCATAGAACTCTGACCACGCTCATCTTGCGCATGCCGTGTCTATTACATTTTCTCGTATTTATATTATTGTCGCTGCCTTCGAAGTAAAGGCTTCTACCGGTGTCCACCCTGTAACCGCTGTGGTCAACCCGTTTTACTTTCGTCGCACGACATGGCCTACTCGAGTTTGTCGCTGGTCAAAATTATCGTTTCGTGCTTGTGAGTGTTAATCTTATCATCGTTCCTTCAATGTCCGTTGATCTAATTTGAGTTTGTTTCCAGTGCACTGGTCAGGCGCAATTTCTTCACTGCTATGACATCGGCGGCGGAGCGCATTGGCTCAACACCAATCTTAGCAGTGACATGGGTACACTGCATTTTAATATTTAACAGCGAATGACAACAGCGAAACAGCATATACAAACTCTGCGCATAAATATTTTTTGTGGTTTATCGCGACTAGGAACTTTTTAACAAGAGTTTGTAAACTTTTTTGTTCTAACTATGCAAACACTGAGGCCGTGGGGCCGTCTAGCATCGCTGATATTATTACTTTTATGTATATATGGTACATCAATCTATATATATATATATATATATATATATATATATATATATATTAAAGTTGCAGTCCTTTTGCCAGTGCTGTTTGGCGTTTTAACAGTGTTTTATACTGCCGAATACGCTATGATTGCTTTTTTTTTATCCAGGAATAAATAATTGAAAATTCAAGTCGAGCAAAAATGGGACGTTTTTTTCCGGAAGCGGGAATCGAACCCACAACCTCCGCATAACGCGTGCGGTGCTCTACCATTGAGGTAGTTCTGCGGCGACTCCTCTCTCGACAATACCACGGGGTTTTGTATTTACCACTGCTCAGAGCCCGGTCAACTAGCGCCGCCCCTCGACCACCGAGAGAGGAGTCGCCGCGGAACTAGCTCAATGGTAGAGCACCGCACGCGTTATGCGGAGGTTGTGGGTTCGATTCCCGCTTCCGAAAAAAACGGCGCATTTTTTCTCGACCTAAATTTTCAATTATTTATTCCTGCATAAAAAAAGGCAGTCATACCGTATTCGGCACTCTAAAACTCCGTTAAAACGCCAAACAGCGCTGGCAATAAGGACTGCAACTTTGATATGTGTCCTTACGGAATCCCTTGTCCCGTACGTTATATATATGTATATAGTATGTATGTATATATATATATATATATAATATATATATATTTATATATATATTATTATATATTATTATATATATATATATATATATATATATATATATATTATATATATATATTATATTTAGTTATTAGCATAGATATATATAGATCATTTATCATTTCATATATAATTATTATATATTATATATATATATATATAATATGTATATATATATGTGTGTGTGAATACTTGGAGAGACATTTTTATTTTTACCCTATTCGCTAAGTTTTCCTAGCCTAGAAATGCAACATGGACTTACATGTTCTGCCGACTCACCCGACAACAGACTATTTATTTATGACTTGTTTTATTTCAGATACTGTTAGCACTTACTGGCTTATACAGGAGTGGGCAAGTACATTATAAACAACAGTCATACACACAAAAACTGCTCGAATCACAGTGCAACGACTTGAGCAGTCACTCTATACACCTCAAGCGGCTAGATTATTTTTTTGCTTTCCTTTAGGTCTGAATTTTATTAATAAAACACCTAAACACACCTATAAAAATATTGTGCGGCCGCAGCACGGGATTCAGATTTTCGCTTACTAAAACGTTCACAGCTGAGGGTGGCATATATTTCAGTGAAAGTTGCCCGCATATAAACAAAATTACAAAAGAATACCATTTCTCTAGAACACTTGTCGATGAAAATTAGGATGATATTTTGGAATACTATAGACACCAGTAAACAACCTATAAACGAGGTTCAATTTTTATTATCTGTAGTATGATTCTTGTTGTCGAGGGATTTTAGGTTGGCGAAATTGAAAACTATGCACAGAAGGACATGCCTAAAAAAAGAAAATGGTTAGAAAATATTTGTAGAATAATTCCCTTATGTGAATGATCCTCGCTTCTGCCCTCGTAATGAGTAGAGTTTAGTCGTTTCACACTCATAAACGCATTATCTACTTTCTCACAGTTACGGGTAGAACATCAGATGATAATTTTGTAGGCTAAGCTACTTGTGTTGGAACAATCTGCAGGGTAAATCTTGGTGTAAATTTTTCTGCTGCTGAATTTTATCGCCCATGATGGTCGTAATGGTGTTACTGGTGGGCGCTGCCGGGTGGGCTTTGTGGCTGTGCTATCGCACGGTCCGTTAACCCGTTCCTCTTCTCAATGCAGGTGTTCGCCCCTATCATCGTCCAGTGGCTGGTTCCTGCTCTGCTGGCTGCCTCATCGGATGTTCCAGCGTACCCCGAGCGACTCAGCACCACAAATGACACCTTCCTTCTCCTGCGTGCTACAACCGCTACCGGCTGTCCTGCTGCGCCTCCAACAGATCACGGGATCACTGAAGTCATCATCGTATCACCGAGGTTATCGACCAGTGCAGCGACAACAGCTATAAATTGTCAGCAACCTCTCGTCAAGGAATCTGGGCTGTGTGGCTGTGCCATTGCACTGTCCTCTAACCCGTTCATGTTCGCAACGCAGGTTAGTGTACCACATGACCTCTTGACTAAAAAATTAAAGAATATTTTTTGGTAGAGCTACCGAGCCAACAATGCTGTTGTGGTCTTTCCGTTGGATGTGTGAAGGTCGCTCGTGTGGCCTTCTGCCGCGGGACGTGGATTCCAATCTCGGCCCAAGCTCTCTCACCGACGACCTTCCAGATAAAGACCCTCTACCCGCAAACATTATTCTTTCCGAATTGCCAAAGCTATCTGCAGGTCAGCCAACAGTGTACGTGGAAGTGTTTATGACAGAAACGTGAGCTACTAACAACAAACAAAGCCATGGCTGATCTAACTAAACGTTTTACTGAGCTTGAAGTTAACTACAAGGGACTTGTAACAGTTAGGAAGGATGTCGAAACAATTATTGCCAATACCGCAGAAATGGCTTCTCAAAGCTGCCAAGTGGAGGCGCGGATTGACGACGCCGAAAATCGTGCCTTAAGAAATAACCTCTTGTTTTACGGACTCCCTCACCCGAACCCCTCCAAAAAATTTGAATATTCCGAAGAAAAAAATATTGACCACTGTCGCAACAATCTAAACTAACTCTTGACCTTAAAGAAAGCAAACGTGCGCATCGCCTGGAATGGCACCGGCATAATCATCAGCCGGGTATAACAGCAACTCACTTTCTTTAAAACCAAAGAGAATATTCTCTCGAATGAACGTAAACTGACAGGTAAAAAATTCCCCGCATTTCCCCGAGGGGAAGAATGTGAAAGTGCGAATGCACGAGTTGAATTTGCGTGGTTCGGTAATGTTCGCGAAAGAGAGATCAAACACACACACAACTGCAAAGAAAGAAAGATGCATTTATTCACAGAAACCTATTTGTGTTGTCGTTGTACTTGATTGCTAGAGCGGATCTCATCTTTGAAAATTTCGTGTCAGTACTCCTTTAGGCGGGTGCATTAGCCCTTCTCACGCCCGATTCGCGGGCAATCCCCCACGTGGGTATGGGCCATGTCAGCGGCCAGGCAGCGCGCGCCCATCTCCCCCCGTTGCTAAGGAAGACGAGGAGCGCGCGCACCCACAGCTGTTGCTATGCGGACTACGGTGGCGGACGATTCAGGCTCGCATAAGAAGTGCATTCGCACTTAAAACTACAGTTTTGAGAAAGATTTTTTCGAATGCGTTCGAAAAGCCTGAAAACACCTTGTAAAATTCACCCGTATAAAATCTGAACCCTTCTTTCTGCGAAGACCTTTTTTTGTTTGTAAAAAGCAACGTTTTCAAAGAAACCTCCCAAACTGTAAAAGAAATTTTATAGCAAATTCTCCGCCCTCTAAAAAAAACAATACGTGTTACAACTCCTCGAACTAACCTTTCCTTGTCTGTAATGTTAACTAATAAACGTTGCTTCCTTGAAAAAGGCGACGCAGTATCAAATCTTGTATCGACATCAGACAGCAACATGCTGGTTTTTACAGAAACGTGGTTTAGGGATGACGTCAGAGATACTGAGGTTCTAGCCGAATTGCAAGATTTCGTAGTTTTCTGGAAAAACAGGAAACAAACACGTCGTGGGGGCGTACTTATTGCTGTCCATGAGCAGTTATCCGGCCCACTAATAAATATCTACTGCAAGCTCGAATTTCTGTGGTTAGTCTGTCTCGCTGCACCGGAGACAGTTCTGCTAGGTGTGTGCTATCGGCCACCGAATAATTACGCAGATTTCGCACAAGATCTAAACGATATACTCAACGAGGTAACTAATAAATATACTACAGCGCATATCATACTTTTTGGAGAATTTAATTTTCCCGACACCGATTAGAATGATGCCAAACAATTAATAACATGCCACTCAGGAACAAAAAGAATTCCTTACGCCTGCCTAAATTTTAACTTAACATGGCTAATAACCGAACCTACACGTATTTATGGTGAAACTTCCAATATTCTCGACCTGATACTGACAACTTAACATAAAAGCTTATCCCATATTCCACATCTTCCTAAAATTCGCGACCACAATGTTATTTATGGTGTTTTTAAATTCGTCCCAGAACTACGCCAATAACGCAGTTAAACTACACGTCTATATGACAAGAGGGATTACAAACCAATAGTCACTGAAGTCGAAGCCTTCGTAACTCATTTTGAAACAACCTTGAGTGAAGATCTGTGAACAATACCTGCCTAATTTTTACGATAAATTAGAGAGCTAGAAAACAAATTTATTCCCAGTACTACCTACCGCTCTAATCACCAAAACTAGAGCTTTCCGAATTTGAAAGCGGCTTGAAATATAACAAAAAACGACTTTTTTGTTTAGCTAAAGACGCAGCAACCGGGAGCGCATGGGGTAAGTATAAAGAAGCCGATAGCTTTATTATAACGCCATTCGAACCGCAAAAACAGCCTGTTTTATATTGGTCTCAAGAGAATTTTAGTAAATAACCTTACGAAGGTTTGGGAGGTTATTAACCGTAAGAAAATGTATGGTATTATTTTGAATTATAATTCGGGCAGGGTCGCTTCCTATTCTGAACGCGCAGAATTATTCAACGAAACATTCACTTCAGAGTTCACAAACGAAACTGACAGTTCCCTTACAATTTTTATTTAGCATCGTCCATGTAATGCCCAGACTTCATTTATTCGCTCCTAGAATATTATCGTTATTCCACAAACTAAAACTCTCTTCTTCAGCGGGATCACACGATAAATACTCAAAATTAATGAAAAATTCGAAACAGATGTCAGCCGTTTATTTGTGACTGTTATTCTGTCAATCATTATCCGCAGGTAACCTACCAATCAAATGGAAAATAGGAAGGGTGATAACAGTCTTCAAATGTGGTGATAGAGCATGTCCGCTGAATTAACGCCTCATTTACTTAGCCTTGCAAGCTCATGGAACACATCATTTACACCAAAATCATGCACATCTCTACTCTAATAGCTTTTTTTCATCCCGTAAAGCACAGATTTTGAAAACAATTTTCCGGGAAACCAAACTTGCCCTTTTCGTTCAAGACATGCACACAATACCATACAGACTGAGGCAATTTTTCTTGATTTTGCAAAAACACTCGACAAAGTACCCCACAACCACATTATGCTAAAACGTTCAAAATTAAACTTCGACCCTAAAAGTTTAACTTGAATTCTAGACTTTTTACTGTTTTTTTTTTCACAATTTGTTACTGTTAATGGACATAACTTTTGCCGTCTAGCAGTAACATCAGGCGTCCCGCAAGGATCTTTCCTTGGCGCCTTATTATTCGTAATATACATTGATGCTCTACCCATTTCGTGTATCCAACAATATTCGTATGTTTGCAGACGATTGTGAAATATACCGTACCGTTACTACTACATCAAGTCAAGTTGCATTGCAAGAGGGTATTACCCATGCGCTTAATTGGTGCAATCGTTGGCTCATGACACTAATCTATAATAAATGTAATTCCCTCTTTTTTCTCCGTCGCTACAGCCCCCTCACCTATTCTTATCAAAGCGGTAACATTGCACTGGAAAATGTCATCACTAATAAGTCCTTGGGAGTCACTTTGAGCAAAGATTTATCATGGCGCGCTCATATTACCAATATCTTATCATTCCCTAACAGATCGCTTGGTTTCCTAAAACGACACCTACGTCATGCAGTCCCTCATGTTAAATTCGCACCCAATGGGCGACCTACCTTAATACGTGTCCCCCATCTGGAGCCCTCATCAAGCATACCTAACCGACGCACTTGAATCGGCCCAGAATCGAGCAGCTAGATTAATTCATTCCTCCTATTCGTACATGAGTGTTTTATCTGGATGATAATAATTCATTCCTCGTATTCGTACATGAGTGTTTTATCTGTTAAATAGGAATCTGATCTTTCAAACCTTAACATCCGCGCTGAGTTGACAGCCTCATTTTGTTCCACAAGTTTTATCACAGTCCACCCAGTCACCTGCCTTCTGTCCCAATATCTCACCGCATCACTCATTCTATTCACGTCGCCGGGGTCACGTGCCGCCTCCTCCTTTTTTCGCGCAAGGCTCTGACTGGAATGGCCTTTCCGCTGATCTTGCCGCAATAATGTGCAACTGAATGTTCACACAAAATGTCACTCGCTCCTTACCACTTTCGCCAATTTATCACTTTAACAAAGAAACGGGACAAACACACGTCATTCCGCAGTATTGACTATTTTAAAAGCCGAATAGCACAGACAATAGCAACTGCAAACTTGATATGTGTCCCAACCGGGTCCCTCGTCCGGTATCTTTCTTCTCTTATACAAGCATTACGAGGGCTATGACTCGAGCAGTCCGCAAAATGACAATAGTTAACCCCGACCTCTCACCGCGTCTTACGTGTCGGCCAGCTGGGAAAAATACGTTACGTCTCCTGCGTTGGTTGAGGCACTGCGCTAGCTGACCACACCCAGAGAGTGCAAAGTATAAACCCCCGTGGTAAAGTAGAGAGAGGAGCCGTCCCGGATTAGCACAATGGTTCGTACACCGCACGCGTTATGCGGAGATGTGGGCTCGGTTCCCTCTGCCTGAAACTTTTAAGTGCGAATGCACTTCTTAAGCGAGCCTGAATCGTCCGGCGCCGTCGTCCGCATAGCAACCGCTGCGGGTGCGCGCGCTCCTCGTCTTCCCTAGCAACGGGGGGAGATGGGCGCGCGCTACTATCCTCCTCCTCTCTCCGCTCCGTGACTGCGGGTGTTGGGCGCCTCCTCTCCACTTCGGGCGGGAGAGCTCTCGCTCGCGTAGCGGGCGCTCCGCATTCCGACGCCTGAGGGCGCTCGTGTAGCCCTCGCCGTAACGGCGGGCACTCCTCTACTCCACCTCTCTCCGCTCAGTGACTGCGGGTGTTGGGCGCCTCCTCTCCACTTCGGGCGGGAGAGCTCTCGCTCGCGTAGCGGGCGCTCCGCATTCCGACGCGTGAGGGCGCTCGTGTAGCGGCCGCGTGGCGCGGGAGGGTATTAGTCGAGCGCGCGCCGTCGTCGAGAGCGGTCGCTGGTCCTGCATCTCGATAACTATGATGGCGGACCGGGCAACTGTACCAGCAATAACGAGTGAAATATCTTTCTTTGTAGTTGTGTGCGTGTGTGTAATCTCTCGACTACTCATTAAGATGACGAGATCCACCGTATCGCGCAATCAACAACCGTGCATTCGCACTTACACCACTCTCCCCCTCGGGAAGAGCGAGGGAATTGTTTTATCGACTCCTATTTTCGCCATTTTATCATCCATCCAGAAACATGACCCACACACGTCATTTGGCTGTACTATCTCAAAAAACGGAAAAAGCCGAATATAAATGGCAATAACGACTCCAGCTTATAATATATATATATATATATATATATATATATATAGTATATATATATATTATATTATATATATATATATATATATATATATATATATATATATCAGATATATATAGATATATATATATATAGATTATATATATATATATATAAATGTATTTATATATACTATATTGAGAGAGTCGAGGACTCGCGAAGGAGAGCGGTTTATTCCGAGAGCCGAGGACCCAGGAAGACCCCGTCAGGAAGCGGTGATGATGATGCCAGAAACCGAGATGATGAAGATGAAGCGATGACGATAGGGTGTCCTATCGGAGCACGGCGATTGTCCCAGCACAGTAGATTGTCCCAGGACTGTAGATTCTGCTGGTGCTCACACTTATCTCCCCCCTCTTCGAAAGCGGTCACCCGACCGCTGTCGAGGTTGTGTCGGACCGCTGGACATAAGGCTTGAGCCGCGAAACGTGGACGATTTCTGTTCCACGGCAGCGACGATCGGTAACGGCACTGTTTGGAGCCACGCGATAATTTACAGGAGACGTTTGCTCGAGCACTGTGTAGGGTCCTATGTACCGAGAAAGCCACTTTTCTGAGAGGCCAGGTTGACGCACAGGAGTCCATAACAAGACCGCGTCCCCTGGGTGAAACGTGACGTCGCGATGAGATTCGTCGTACCGAGACTTGCGGGCGTTTTGGCTGGCTTCTGTGTTCATTCGGGCGAGACGGCGGCAGTAAGCGACACGGGAAGCGAATTGTTCAGGAACACTGGCCGTGCAGTCAACGGGTGCCGACAAGAAAGTTGAGTCCAGAACGGAGGGAGGCGCGCGGCCATAGACAAGAAAATAGGGCGAGAAACCTGTGGTGCGCTGAACTGCGGAATTGTATGCGTATGTCACGAACGGAAGAATTGAGTCCCAATTGCTGTGATCCGGCCGGATGTACAAGGAGAGCATGTCGGATAGTGTTCGATGAAAACGTTCAGTCAAACCATTCAGTTTGAGGATGATAACTGGACGTAGTTTTGTGAACGGTGTCGGCGGCACGAAGACTTCGGCAAGAGTAGCCGACAGAAATGTTTTTCCGCGGTCGCTCAGAAGAACTCGGGGAGGTCCGTGGCGCAAAAATATGGAGCGCAAAAAGAACTCCGCGACTTCTACAGCGCAACCAGTCCGAAGAGGGGCGGTTTCGGCATAGCGGGTTAGATGATCAACGGCGGTTACAACCCAACGATGACCAGCTGTGGAAATGGGCAAAGGACCGTACAGGTCTATGCCGACGACTTCGAACGGTGTTGACGGACAAGGTAGCGGTTGTAGCATTCCAACAGGAGGTGACGTTGGCCGTTTAGCGGTGCTGGCAGGGCGCGCAGGAGGCGACGTATTTGCGACACTGGTGGAAAGGCCAGGCCAAAAGAAACGACTTTTCACGCGGTGGTAGGTCTTGTGGAAACCTAAATGTCCGGCAGTAGCGTCGTCATGAAAAACCCTCAGAATATGCTGCTGTAGAGACCGCGGAACGACGGCAACCCACTTGTCACCGGTAGGGTCGTAATTATAATGGTATAAAACACCGTCAAAAAGTCGAAATTTTTGCAGTTGGCGCCGCAAGCGGTTGTTAAGTGGCTTCGTCGAACCAGTAAGTTGATCAATTATATTTCTGCAGTACCGGTCTGCACGTTGAAGGGACGGTAGATCTTCGATGCGGTCGATTTTGATATCATCCAAAGGTGCCATTGGTAAGAGGACTTGGGCCGCATTAGACGGCGAATCATCTTCTGGAGACACAGGGCAGCGGGAAAGGGCGTCCGCATCCATGTGCTTCTTGCCAGACTTGTATGTCACAGTAAAGTCGTATTCCTGTAACTTCAAAATCCAGCGACCAAGCCGTCCATTTAGGTTTTTGAGCGACGAAAGCCAACAGAGTGCATGGTGGTCAGTGACCACAGTGAAATGCCGTCCGTACAAGTATGGACGAAATTTCTGTACGGCCCAGACAACTGCAAGACATTCCTGCTCAGTGATTGAGTAGTTTCGTTCGGCAGGCGTTAATGAGCGACTTGCGTACGCCACAACGTTCTCCACAGAGGAGGCGTTGCGTTGTAACAACACAGCACCAAGGCCATGTCCACTGGCGTCTGTGTGTAGTACAGTGGCTGCCGTTTCGTCAAAATGATGCAGCACTGGCGCAGATGTTAGGGCATGCTTGAGCTTTTGAAAGGCGGCTTCGCAATCTTCAGACCACACAAATGGGGCAGCGGATGCAAGAAGTTTGTGGAGGGGTGAAGCAAGGACAGCAAAGTTACGAATGAAACGCCGGAAGTAGGAAGCTAAACCAAGGAAGCTGCGGAGGTCTTTTTGGCGGGCTGGGCGGGGAAAATTGCCTACAGCATTAATTTTGTCCGGGTCAGGGCGAATTCCGTCTTTGCTCACAACATGCCCGAGCACTTTGATGGACTTGCTCGCGAATCGGCATTTTTTGGTGTTTAGTTGAAGTCCGGCATTGGTAAGACAAGTGAGGACTTCATCCAAGCGCTTCAGATGGTCGTCAAAAGTCGAGGAAAAAACGACGATATCGTCGAGATAACAGAGGCAGGTTCTCCATTTAAGGCCACGAAGGACTGTATCAATCATTCTCTCGAATGTGGCTGGAGCATTACACAGCCCAAATGGCATCACGTTAAATTCGTAAAGACCATCGGGTGTGGCGAAAGCTGTTTTTTCTTTGTCTGCCTCGTGCATGGGAACCTGCCAGTACCCAGAGCGGAGGTCCAGGCTCGAGAAGTACTCGGCACCTTGTAAAGTGTCTAGAGCATCATCAATGCGAGGCATTGGATAAACGTCCTTGCGTGTTATTTTGTTCAGTGCCCTATAGTCCACGCAAAATCGGACAGAACCGTCCTTTTTCTGTACCAAAACGACAGGAGAAGACCAGGGACTTGATGAAGGGCGAACAATATTTCTCTTCAGCATGTCATCGACGTTCTCCTGTATTATTTTTCGCTCAGACATAGACACGCGGTATGGACGGCGACGAACGGTACAAGATCCATCTGTGTCGATGCGGTGTACCGCGGCAGATGTCTTCCCTAGGACAGAAGAGTACGCGTCAAAAGAACCCTGGTGTTTGGTCAGCAGAACCAGCAATGCTTGCCTCTCCTCTGGCGGAAGGTCGGAACTTATGGCGGTGTCAAAAGCCGAAACTGGAGCGGGCGATGGGGAAACGTGTTCATCTGTCGAAATGGTTGACAGCGGAAGAACACAGGCTTCTTCATCGCCGAAAACCGAAGCGATGGTGGCACCTTGCGGCACTAAAATTGCTTCGGCAGATGTATTCACCGCGGCAACAAAAGCCGACCCACATGAAAAACGGACGAGACAGGTAGGTATAACGACTCCTTTGAGAATGAAATTGCCAGCTGGTGCAATCAAGACGTCGCCATCGGTGACTCTGTCGGACGACACGGAGAAAACTGTTGCTTCGCCGGGAGAGAGCACACAATCAGTTGTTGCAACCAGACGGTCCGTTCCACTTTCCGACAAACTGGCAAGGCAGGGGTCAGTGATGTGAATGGTGGGTTGATTACAGGTGATGATTGCCGATGCTGATGACAGAAAATCCCAACCCAAGATGACTTGATGTGCACATGGGGACAATACCGCGAACTGTATGTGGTAACGAATGCCATCAATGAAACACGCGCAGTGCATAGTCCAGATGGTCGAATCCTTCCACCGTTGGCAGCCACGTAGAGCAGGACCATCATATGGCGTTGTCACCTTGCGTATCCGAGAGCACAAATCTGCGTGAATGACCGAAATGCTAGCCCCAGTGTCTACTAAAGCTTCAACCCAAACGCCTTCAATGAAAACAGTTAATGTGTTCGATGGTGACTCAGGGGGACTTTGAGATTTTCCTGTGATGCAGTTTCCCCCCAGAAAACTGCTGCTTTTAGTTTTCCGGGTGTCGGTCGAAAACTTGTGATGCGGGTCGGAGAGGGGATGAAGACTGGCGGAAAGGCGAAGGCGAACGGCGTCTGGGAGAACGTGGACTCCGGGGCCGGTCATCGGAATCAATTGGGGGCGTAGAGCGAGGCGGAGGAGGCGAGTACACACGCTGGCGAGGGGCGTAGTTGAAGCGGTTATCTCGCTCGTATGGGGCGTAGCCGCGGCGCTCGTCCAGCTGTCGTCGACGGCAAAAGCGAGAAATGTGCCCTCGGATGCCACAGTAGTAGCAGACGGGCCGGTCGCTAATAGGGCGCGGTGCTCGCCAAGTTGAATGGAAAGGCGGCGCGGCCGGAGGTGCAGAAAGGGCGGTCAAGTGGCCGTGCGAGGGCGGGGACACGATATGCTCCATGGGCACAGGTGATCGGGCTACGGCCTCAGAGTAAGTTGGTATGGGAAGAGGAGCACTATGACATGGCGGAGGAAGAGTTGTCATGGACACCAGCTCCTCTCTGATCATGTCCCGCAGACCAGGTGCGCGACCGTAGTTGTTCTGAGCGCAGGGTGTGTCACGCTGATGCAACTCTTCACGGATGATGTCGCGAATCAGAGTACGCAGCTCGGCATAGCCTGAGGGGCAGGCAGGCAAGGTGTCGTGTTGAATCCGGATGGACTGGAGATGGTCGAGCCGCTGGCAGATCGTTCGCACATCGGCAATGGTAGCGGGATTCTGAATCGCCATAGCATTAAAGGCAAAATGGGCGATACCTTTCAGTATGTGGCGTACCTTCTCCGTTTCAGGCATGTCCTTGTCGAAACCGGCGGCATAGCGCGAGGACATCTTCAAGTATATGAAGCGTATGTCTCCTCCGGGCGTTGCACGCGGGCATCAAGTTTCTTTTTGGCTTCATTCGAGCGAGCAGAGGACGTTGCCGAAGATCTTACGTATGTCCTCCTTGAAGTTCTCCCAATTAGAGAAGCCGTCCTGGTTAAGGAACCACGTCTTCGCCACTTCATTCAGGGACCAGCAAACATTCTTCAGTTTGAACGCGTCGTCCCACCGGTTGAACGCGCTCACTCGCTCAAACTGGTCAAGCCATTCCTTCAACGACTTCGCCCCGAAGGCCAGCGAAAAAGGGCGGTGCGCGGTGGGGGCTGGTGACAGTGAAGGTGGGCTGGACGGGAACTGCAGCGTTGCTGCCACCATTGCTGCCCTCGCAGATCCATGGGCTACTTGGTAAGCGCCGACCTGATCGAAGCTCCAGCTGTGCGATCGGGGAGAGGATAGACGGCAGGATCGAAGGCACCCTCCACCACTTGAGAGGTCGAGGACTCGCTGAAGGAGAGCGATTTATTCCGAGAGCTGGACCCAGGAAGACCCGTAGTGAGCGGTGTATGAGTATGTCCAGAATCCGAGATGATGAAGATGAAGCGATGGACGATAGGGGTGTCCTATCGGAGCCCGGCGATTGTCCTTAGGCACAGTAGATTGTCCCCCAGGGACTGTAGATTCTGCTGGTGCTCACAATATATATATATATATAGTTATATCTGTACTACGTAAGCATCTATGCATCTAGATGAACCCAAAACCACCCTTAATAACAGAAACCACCCCAAAATCTCGCTCGATTAGGCGTACCAACGTGCATGTAATCTCAAAAGTGATGACGTGCTTAACCAACAGCGGCCAAAAGAAAGCGCCAGGCCACCTGCCCAACTAACTAAATTTTCAAATACCCTCCTAAAGGTAAACTATATACCGTGGAAATACTGCCCCATTTTAGCCGGCAACGACCCAATTAAGAAGACGCTCCCGGACGCACCAAGCGTTACCTACCGGAGAAATTGGAAAATAAAGGATTTTTTAGTCCATGCTAAAACGGGGCCTTCAAAGCAAGCAGTCATATAAAGCTGCTCTCGTCCCAGATGCAGGACTTGCAGGCACCTGCAGAAGAACTGCATTGTGGATAGCATGGCGAGTAATTGGTTCACAAGATTAATTAGTTTTACGTGCCCTTCATTCAACATTGTGTGTATGTTGGAGTGCTCAATGTGCCACAAACAGTATATAGGCGAAACGACTCAACCTATGAGCCGATGTCTTAATGGCATCCGGGCAGATACCCTTGGCAAATGCTCCATTGCTGTAGCGCAGCATTTCAACCTGCTGTAATTAATGCTTCTAGGGCAACTTCGAATCCTTGCGATGCTCACAGGGAAAATAGCATTAAGCATTGTCTCTCTTGTACCTTATCTAAAGACCATGATCCCTTCCTTGGCTCCTTATGTGGTCACCTAATTATTTTTGTTTTTATTGCTCAGCTTCGAGTTTAGTATGCGCACTCCTCCCTCCAACCTTTTCTGTGGAATTCCATTTTATTTTTATTTTTTTATGTCTCTTTCGCTCAGCTTTGTCTTGTGCCCCGTGCGTACTTCTAGCTACATCTTTTCGTTTTTGAGTTTCAGGAAAGGCCTGTTCCAGGAATGCTGCGGTTGGCGACAAGTGCCATTTCAGTTGTAGAGTTATTGCTGTTTCTTTTCTGTGTGTGTCTGTGGGTGTGGTATTCCCTCCTTTTTTTTCCTTGACCTAGCTATTCTCCCCCTTCTGTACCTTTTCTTTTGACCTGAGGCTTGCATATAGTTTCTGATAAGAACTCCTCTCACCGCCTGCTCTGCTTCCTGCGTTTCTGAGAACCTTTTGGTATGCCGTGCGTCGGGGCAACAAACAACCTCTCATCCTTTCCCTCCAAGAATTTCCCACAAGATCAACCCCCCCTGACTCTCTTCTTACCTTCATCGAGGCTCCAACTATGCAGCCTTCGTTCCCCCTCAATATCTCTCCCTACATACTGGCAAACTAATCCGCTTTCTCAATTCTACTTCCGGCTCTCCTCTCACCTGGGGACGTACCCCTATATAAAGCGTGCCAGCGAGGCGAGTGCTTGCCCAGACGAAGCCAAGTCTCTTTCCTGAAACGTTGGCAACAATCGTGGTTTCTACTTTGTTCGAAGTTTCCTTATATATATATATATATATATATATATATATATATATATATATATATATATATATATATATATATATTGGCAGCGCGAATCTTGAGTGTCCCGTAATCAGCCCATAGCTAAGTATTATGGCTCGTCCATACCGCCTTCACGTTACGTCGTCGGCGCTGCATTCTGTGCGACCATTATTATCTCATCACTCATCAGTCATCATTTTTCCCGGACGCGCCATCATCGCCATAGATACTATGCTTGCCAGTGTACCACTTGACGAATAAACATCGTCCGCCAAGTCTCAAGGCATTGCCTCTCAAAATATATATACATTGTGTAGGAACAAGCAAACTCAGTGGCCGGAACAGATGTGTCAATGACAGATTGCACGAGCATCGCACTAACGTGAAAAAGGGAGATAACAGACTTTTGTGCGCACACTGTAAAAATTGTAGTTGTTATCCTGACCTCAGAAAATGCTGCATAATTTATAAAGCTAGCAATCAAATGACACGAGAGATCGTTGAAGTGTACGAGACATATTCTACCAAAGACACGTGTCAGCTATCTTTCGGTGTTGTCAACACAAAAAAACAAATTGCCTTTTTATCTAGTGACAGCGCGTGAGCTGCAGTGACGGCCTAAAATGTTTGTGTTTCTTTCGTCTTCCCTCTTACTCTCAGTTGTAGCAAAAAAAATTTGTATTTAGGTATTTTTGTGCAATAAAAACCTGTTCTCAGTCTGCGCTTTGTCCCGTCTACGCCTCTTACTCACTCCTTTGCGCTGTTCCGAGAAATCCACTTACCTGCACCATCGCTGGTTGATGGCCTTGTCGTTGGCTCGATTGGCTCCAGCTGTCGCGCACACGCGCTGCTCGACTCGTGCCTATGACGGCGGGCTTGCGTCCGCTCGCGGCTCTTTGCTATGGCCAGCCGCTTTAATCTGTCAAATCCTGTCGACTGTACCAGTAAATATGTGACGTTCGTTTCACCGAATTCCGCTGCCGATCAGCAACCCAATTTCTCGGGCTCCGCTCGATTTGGCAAGAGGCTCTCTGTGCGATTGTGTTGATGTTCTCGTAGATGGTAACCGAATTGATGAAGATGAGGCGTTTGGTATTGATGAAGGGAAACGAAAAGCATATATACAATTAATAGCCTTAGAGTAACTGGATAGATGAGCAACAAAAAAGAGACGCAAACTTATAGCATGACGCTAGCTTTAGTTGTGTACAAGTCAATGGAGCGCCTTCAACTCCGTCTGCCTTGGATGTGCTTGAAGTGTTCACAAACCACTCGGGCGACGACGGCGGGGATTCTTTTCCCGCCGCAGGAGCCGTCTAATTGGCCGGTACACAGATATGATCCTCCAATCTAACTCTCGACTTGTGGGTTCACAAATCTTAAGTTCGCTTCAGTGGTCGAGACTCCTTTTCTCACCCGAAGCTGCCTCGCTTAGACCTACGACAAGAGCGATCTTTTACAGCGAAGTTCGGTCTGCTAAAACTTCAGTATTATGGTCTCTTGGGTACGCGCTCTAGCGTCAGCAAACGCATGACAGAGGGCTCAAGTTAACGTGTACAGCTTCCCCTCAGCAGTCTACAGATTAACCAACTAGGCGTAACAGCTAATGGGTCGAAATCTTGCGCGCACGCAAGCAGGCATGTGGCAGCGAGTACACATTCCGACTACGAAGGGTCGTGGCGAAAAGCGGAGGATACCAAAGAGCAGCCATAACGATGGCAGCATGCGGCGAAGAGGGCTCACGTAAAAAGCCGCTGCTGCTGTTGACTGAAAAGAAAATATTTACGCCTTCATTGTCGGCTGCTTCCATATTCCTCGGAACGTGGCGCAGCACATAAATTTCCGAATGATTTTATTCCCGCTCCATCCGTTCATGTAGACAAGACGTCACACGAATGCGCCACGGTGAAATAACGACAGCCACAGCGTTATTTTGGCAAAGTCGTGCCTCCAAACAGAGCGGCGGGTCCTATTCTACTACATGCAAGGCGGCGGTGCCTGGCGAGTGACCTTGTGAGTTTAGATTACAATATTGTAGCCACTGTTTTCTGTACACGGGTTATTTGCGCTCCCAAGATGCTGTCTTTCTGGATCGTCATGGTCATTTTACGAATCAACTCAACAAAGTTTATATTTGACCGGAGGGATTTCTCTAACTCGCAATAAAGAATATTTTCTAATATTTTACAAGGTATGAAAGTAATGAAATCCGGTGAGTGCTTTGTAGCTGATTCATCTAACGAAAAATCTTCCTGATCTTCCAATCACGAAGTGGGCAGCCTTTTTTTCTGGTTTTTGTTCAAAATAGTGCAAGTACCCTAGATGAGAAACCTAGGACTGATAAGAGCAGTGCCAGGGTTCAAAGAATGTTTTAGCGCATCTAGAAAGGCTATGCGAAGTGTTTCAATATTTGAGGTGGTTGTTGTTGTTGTAACATTTATTTCTGAAAACGTGCAGAAGTACTTGAATAAACAAAACAATTACCTAAAAGATACGTTAATTTAGGTCACTCAAGAAATCGATCGAAATAAATTCCCAACAATATTGATGAAGGATGAAATTCCCAACAATACTAAGGAAGGGCGTGCGAAGAAATCTTCGCACGCCCTTCTTGTCTTCTGGTTCCAGAACCACGCGCGCCGAAAGATAAAACGCCTGCAGAGCAGACGCCGGGGCATTCCATTCGACGACACTCGCCGACGCAAGTCACTTTGTTGACCGCTGCTTCGCCGCCTATGTATTCTTTTGAGTTGTTAGGGGAGCACAAGTTCGCTCCAATAAACCTGTTTCTCATTGAAGACAACTGCATCGTCCTTGTCTTCGCGACATCTGGTTGAGGTGCGGGGTACACGTCCTTTTTCGTGATTTTGTTCAGTCGCCGGTAGTCAACACAAAAACCTTAATTTGCCGTCTTTTTTCTACGACGGGCGCAGCCCAGGGGCTTTTCGATGGCTGTATAATGTCGTCGCTGAGCATGTCGTCGACTTGAGGCCGGATGGCTTCCCGTTCGTGTGAAGAGACGCGGTACGGTGACTGTCGGGTAGGTCGGGCTCCATCTTCGGTTATTATTCGCTGCTTCGCTAGAGGGGTCTGACGTAGTTTTGTGCTCGACGAAAAACATTCGCTATAGCGAAGCAGCAAAGCCAATAATTTGTTCCGTTGTTCTTGCGGTAGCGCCGGATTCACGTCGAAGGGCTGCGGGAGCTTGAAGGTTTCTACGGGTGTGCGTTCAAAGTCGGCGACCGCGATCACGTCACTTGCTTCTTGCGCTTCTTCGAGGAATGCAATTGCCGTGCCCTTGTTTAAATGCTGGTACTCCTCGGTGAAATTAGTAACCAGAATGTGAGATGGGTGTTCTTCGAAGCGCGCAATGCCTCTTGCGACCGACACACCACGGTCGAGAAGCACCCTTTGATCAGTGTCTACGATTGCGTCGACGTCAGGAGCAGCATCTTCACAGTAGACTGCGACCATCAAGCTTGCGCGGGGTGGCAGGGTGACATGACCATCGGCAATCCTTACAGCAGCGCGTCGTTCTGGGTTCGGTTCCGGCGTCATGGAGTGATTGGGGGAAAAAGTTATTGACTTGGTCTGGAGATCGATTATTGCACCGTTGTCCATCAAAAAGTCCATTCCAAGAATTACGTCGCGGGAGCAGTTAGGCAGAATGACGAACGCCGCAGGGTACGTTGTGCCGTCTATGGTGACGCGCGATGTGCACGTTCCACTTGGCGTCACGAGGTGGCCTCCTGCTGTGCGTATGTGAGGACCGTCCCATCTGGTCATAACTTTCTTCAGTTTAGACGCAAATGGTCCGCTCATTACCGAATAGTCAGCTCCCGTGTCTACGAGGTGACTACGTTAAAGCCGTCGATGGACACCTTGACGTCAGATGCAGTCTTCCTCGAGTTCCGGGTTCGTCGGGGCGTCGTATCTCTGCTTGTACGTGTTGACGGTCGGGCAGTGTGCATCGTCGTTGTCGTCGTCTTCTCGACGGACGTCTCGGTCAGGTCGGGTACCCGTCGCGCCGTGTAGCTGTCGTCGTGTTCAGGAGTCTCGTTAGGGCTAGGTCGGGTCGTCGGGATGAGGGCATGTCGTGAATGATGGTCTTCAGCGAGTCGCTGCGTCGTTGGAGGGTTTTCATTTTTCCGCCGTTGTGCAACTTTACCTCCCGAAGTTGCTGCTTTTAGTTTCCCCCGCGTGGGCTGGGGGACCTTCCCCGTGAGAAGTCAGCAGTGCTGCGGCGGTTCGGTGACTGAGACGGGTAGGGCGACGGTGAACGGTTGAAGCGGGCTGGTCCTCGGTTGGTGTTGGAGAGGTATTCTTCGATCTCAGCAGGGCGCTGGCCGTATCGGGGGCGTGGGGCGTCGACGGAGAACCCACGCAAACCGAGCCTCTTGTAGGGACAGCGACGGTAGATGTGGTCGGCCTCTCCGCAGTGGTAGCACAGCGGGCGATTATCGGCCGTTCGCCACACGTCGGTCTTCCTTGGCGTCTGGTATTTGTCTACAGGACGTGGGCGGGCGGAGTTGGACGGCGGTATGGCTCGGCCTCTTGACGACGGGTTGGAGCAAGGCGGGGTTGACGAACAGCCAAGGAGTAGGTCATGGCTTGTGGTTCGCGGGGTGCTTCCGACGGCGTAGAAGTTCCCAGTGCGTTTTGGACTTCTTCTCGAATTACGTCGGTCAGGGAAGCCACTTGAGGTTGCGGCGTCGTTGGAAAAAGCTTCCGAAGCTCCTCCCTGACCACTGCTCGGATGGTCTCTCGCAATGTATCGGAGCTTCCATTTGCAGCACCGATGGTCTCCGAGAACAGCGCGTTGACAGGGCGGTCGTACTCCCTCGTTCGAATTTCTAGCGTCTTCTCCATCGCGGCCGCCTCAGACGCGAATTCAGCCACTGTCTTCAGAGGGTTACGGACTAGACAAGCAAAAAGCTCTTGCTTCACTCCTCGCATTAAAAACCTGAGCTTCTTTTCATCGGTCATCTCAGGGTCCGCACGACGAAAAAGTCGCTTCATCTCCTCAACAAAAATCACGACTCCTTCGTTGGGGTGCTGCGTTCGAGTTTCAAGCAAAAGCGCAGCTCGCTCTTTTCTCACCACGGTAGTGACGGTCTTAAGGAACTCCCTCTTGAATTGAGTCCAGTCGGTCAAAGAGCTCTCATGGTTCTCGAACCAAGTTCTAGCAGCATCTTCTATGTAAAAGAAGACATGCCGGAAAGTTTCTTCGTCGTCCCACCTGTTGAAGATGCGGACGCGCTCCAACTTCTCCAACCATTCTTCGGGGTCTTCAGCGGGGGCTCCCCGGAACGATGGCGGTTCTCGGGGCTGCTGCAGGATAATTGGCGACGTTGTTTCTTGCACCATGGTGTTGGTTACAGCGTTCCTTCTCTTGGGCCCTTTTGGCAGAAGACCGAACTCGGGTAGCAATCCTTGCAGTCGGGGGCTTTCTCTGGTTGGACTGGCTTGGCGACTTCGAGATGTCGTAGAGGGCATAAAGGCTTAGTACCCAGCACCTCCACCAGATGTCGCGAAGGCAAGGACGATGCAGTTGTCATGAATGAGAAACACGTTTATTGGAGCGAACTTGTGCTCCCCTAACAACTCAAAAGAATACACAGGCGGCGAAGCAGCGGTCAACAAAGTGACTTGCGTCGGCGAGTGTCGTCGAATCGAATGCCCCGGCGTCTGCTCTGCAGGCTTTTTATCTTTCGGCGCCCGTGGTTCTGGAACCGTCGATTCGCATCGAGAACATTGTAGATGCAAGAAGATTATTCCGGGATGTTCACGTTAGATCGGAATGCTCTCCCTATCAGAACAGATAACACATGCGGCACAGAAAGGAAGAATGGAACACGCGCTTCCCTTGGCGCAGAGATAATACAGACCGGCGCAGCCGGGCGGTAAAAGCAAAACACAAATAAACACACCCAATGTATGGTTCGCGGCATTATAATATACTCTCTGCTTCTGTGGTAGAACTTTACGTTTTTATACTATTACTTGAAATCATTGGCCGCGTAATTCGAAAATGTCTCCTGTGGCATTCTTTATTGGTTCGATACACTGAAAAAATGCCTATTTGTACGCCGCGCACTGATTAACTTTCCCAAAATTGTAGTTAGAACGACATTTTACATGGGATTATCGTTATGCATTTTGTCTACCGGTAATTTCTCACGCGAACATATATCGGTTAGATAAATGGTTATTCTTCCAAAGAAACATCGCCCGGTTAGCTTGTACGCCACGCTGACGCAAAGGTTTTAAAAAATATCCAGAAATGAACATAGCTAAGGCGCTTGAGGTTTTAAAATCACCAATATTTTTTGCGTCTTCAGAAGTCTTGGAATTATGAAGGTGCAAACATCAATAGTCGTTCAAAAGCTTGTACGCCACGCTGACTCAAACGTTTTAAAAACTGTCGAGGAATGAACGTAGCTAAGGGGCTTGAGGTTTTAAAATCACGAATACTGTTTGCGTTTTCAGAGGTCTTCGAATCAATTAGGTTTAAACATTAATAGTCATTCAAAACTTACAAGAGCGTCGTATCAGAAACTATGTTAGGCCGAGATCTCAGGGTGAGATCAAAAACTTTGCTGTCGACTGTGTTGGTTTTGATGATTGTATATTATTTTGTACAAGAGAACACGACCGAAATGTACAGAAATTTGTGGCCCACGGTCGTAAACGAGGACATCGCTGCGGTAGGGGTAGCTCATGGAAATTATATAGTCGAGCGTTTGAGGAACGATCGTCTGCTCCGACTTAAACAACGTAATAAACCCCCACAAAACACTCATTCGCAACATTAAAAGTAGCGTTTTTTACCGCTTACGTATGACAAAGCAGCCTGCATGCACTTTAAAAACGTAAATTACATTGTTCCTTATGTGTGAGTGTTCACTTTTTGTTTCTGTAGGGGCGGTTTTTTGGAATGTAAATGTACCTAACACCAAAATGAGGAAACCCGGGTTTTTGGAGAAAAACTAGTTTCATTAAGTGAAACAAATTAGTGCAAAAATACGAAGAATAATAGCGGGTTTTCAAAACAACCAACGCCAAATTTTTCTAAAGCCAAGATCCACAGTAGGCCCTGCGTTCTTAGGTGAACTGCTAACATGAATAACGTATTATTTAAAAATTCCTGCCAATCAAACCTGCTAAGGTGGTTAAAAAGCAAAGCTGTAAATGGCACCCACAACGATTACCCATGCGACGTAACTTGAATTCCCACACGTGGCTCCACAAATAGCAAAACACAGACATGTAAAATTTACTTAGGCACTCCCTTTATTACTTCGAAGATATAATATCTGGCTAACGTCAAAGCAATGAATCACCACGAATGGTAGTTGGGCGAGTTGTGTTAGGGAAGCACAATGAGTGGAAACTTTTTTTCCTAAAATAAATTATATCATACCCGGTTTTATACGATCATACTTCTCCCCCGTTTCGGTCGCCGTTGACAAAGGCGACCAGTTTAGCGGAACAGATGGTGGAGAACTGAGATGATATTCCTTGGTGTGAGCTTCTTTTAATTTTCAAAAACTCTAAGGGCATGCAGACGGTGCGCGCACGGGCGCTACACATGCCGTTGGTGGAGCAGACAGCGCCGCGACAGGTTGCGTTATGCTATCACGTGGCATTCACCCACAACGCTGTGGTGAAACCCCAGATGGCTTGGTGAGTGCACCGCCTGTCTCCTCCGTGTCCGCATGGGGCCGTAGTTCAATCTGTAAGGCAACCGGCTCTCGCTCCGTTTCTATATTCGTTCCAGTTTCGATTTGTGGGGGTGGTGTTACTTCTTTTATTTTCATGTGAGTTTTTTGTTGAAACCAACGGTCACGACAGAAACCTTGGGTGGTAGAAGTCAAAACTTTGCTTTAAAATGTTCGCTCACTGCCAAATCCGTCTTTACAAGACGGCTGAACACCACAAAAAAACTTAAAAAGCTGCGCATGTGACAGAACTTTATTGGTGTGTATATCAGGTCAAACAAACAACTAATTATTAGAACGTCAGCGTTACAAGTGACAATGCTCGAATAGAAGAAATCACGTTAGCTAAACGTATTTAAAAGTTTATAAAAGGACCGACGCAGCAGATACGCCTGACCCGATGCCATTCACGCAGCCCTACGCCAAGGCACTTGACCAGAGTACGACATATTGTGATTGAAACATTTTTGTGTATTCTGTCCTGCTGTCGGTTTGCCGAGTAAGAATGTCGTCTTTTATTGCTGGAACTCAACCTCATTTTACTTAGACGACTTTTAATACGCACGCAGATTCCCAGGTGTTGCACACGTCCAGTATCGTTGTCAAAGGATTCCGCAGAAACTACGCTTGTGAGGGCTTCATGATTTGGGTCTTGAAGTTGTTGCCTATTTTTTGGTATTTGGGGTTACATGGAATATAAGAAATGTTTCGCGCAATATCACTCTTTATTGGATTAAGGCAGAACTGAAACTCGTAATACTAAACTGTGAGGGCCTCAACTGAGTCAGGCATATTAGTGAGGTTGATCACGTAGCCCCTATTTTTCAGTTTTCTTTTACAGTATGAAGCCTTTTGTGGATGAAGTCACTTTTATTTTTAACTTGTTTTGCACTTCTATGAATGCAAGTAATATCTGCAAGAGCTCATTCTTACTCTATCAGGATTGCACAGATAGTGAAAGTAGACCTTTAGGAAACTGGATATGCGTCGTGGTCCAAAGAAGACGGATTTTGCGCTTGCCGTCAAAGGCTGGAGGTACGGCAAAGCTGGCGGCTATTCTCCCTTTACTGTCACACGACGGTTGCACCGGACATTAATTTTCGCAATTGCTGCTGAAATGTCCTCGACTGGAACGCCGAGATTGTCTGGTCTGAGGGCTTTCACAACATTCCCAAATTGAACCGCGTTGCCACGTGCTGTAACCTGGGGCCACCAGGCTTTGCGAACTCAGCGTCTGTTTCGTGAACTCAACCTTTGTGCTTCCCCCATTTAAGGTGCAAACGCCTGTGAACTCGTGAGAAGAACAGTACTCGAAACATCACGCCATTTTTGTAAAAAAAGGTGATTTGGTTCGCTGAGCGCTTACACCTATTTCTTAAGCTTCCAATACACGTTTCTTAGTGGGGTGTCAGTTGGCATTCAGAACGCCAAAATAAATAAACATGGTCGCATAGCTGCTAGCTTTACTGTGGATGTTTTTCACAAAGGAAACTTCTTTACTGCCATGGAAAGAAAATGTCTCTCGTCTCGCCTACAAAGCTCCAAAGGTCCTATTCTCTCTTAATACAGTTGCCCTGGTAACACAATGGAGAGTTGCTGCTGTCAGATCACATTTCTCATGTTGTACGGCTTGCGAGCCGTACACTATAACATTTCCTCAACGTCCTACTTAAAACGTTTTCATAAGATCTGTGGCTACCGCTGGCTTATTTTGTATTTTTGGTAGAATATTGTGTTCTCTTGCTAATACAAAAATTAAGAAGGCCTATATTTCTTTCTATACGATCACTAGTAATACGACGTGTGCTTCGGTGTTCTCCCTAAAACATCCTGTATGTGTTATTATGTCCACAGTGTTTAATTATAAGATATGTATTTAAAGGTATGGTATTTTGAGAAGTTTTGCTTAAACCTACGCATCATTTGTCAGTTTTCTTTTTATCTGGGAGGCTCAAAAGAGTGACAGATAGCAGATACAGACCTAAAGGCATACCAGAATATGATGGTTTCAGTATTCCGAGAAATACTACTCTCCCTCAAAGGTAACAGTAGTACAAGGGTAGTTATAAGATACAAGAGTTTAAATTGTCGACTGCTAGACACGAGAAAAGTATTCGTGACAGTGGCCTAGCATTAGCAATAAACAGCGTTGTCATTTTGACTTCAGTCATTGTAAAGGAGGAGAAATGACTAATATTTTTAAACTGGCAAGGCGGTCAACTGTGTTACCCTATTTAGATGTAGGACCTATTATTGCACTGAGTTCGTTATGGCGTGCTAATTGCTAGTTGAAATAATTGTAGTATTTAGTAATGGTAACCATCACCACAAGCAGTGTCACCCCTACTTGAACTAAAAACTCATTTACGTGAATGAGTGCGTTTTCACCGCCGCGTGAGCCCGTTTTGGCTACGCCTGCTTTCCCTCCCCGATTTGAGTGTTGGATTGGGGTGCTTGTTAAACATTCCAGTTTCACTGTGGGTGCTGGGATCAGTTTATTTTTGACAGCAGCATAAATACGCGAAGTGTTGTCTCCTATTGATGGTGGCAGCTGTCCATGCAGTCTTTCGGTTTGGTTAAAAACAAAAACCACTTTTAAAATATTGTATAATAAAGGTCAGAGAAGTGTATAGAACAGTTCTTTCTCATTCCTCATTGTTACCAGGAAACATGCACAAATAAACATTAACAGTCCGGTTTCATTTCTATGTCCTTACACCCCAAGTACTGTTCACAGCATAACAATTGAGAGTCATGAATGGCAGTATAGTTGTATATATTAAAAATATGCACAAATTATGAAAATTTCACAAATATATGCCGACATTCGTCACATCAAAGCAAGCCCAATAATATTTTAATCTCGATACTAATATAAATAAATTGTTACGTAAGAATAATTGGCTTTTGTGCATGGTGTGCCTAATAAAATCAACCCTTAATCTATCTCATTGAAGAGGCAGTGTCTACTTTTAAATTCGTGTGAAAGCCACCGTGAACGGTGCCATAAAGCTGCAAAAGTAATGACGCAGTGTTCAATACGGGATGAAACGTGAAATGAATAAATAAATGGCATATTTACCTCAGCAGACTAGAAAAATAAAAGAAAAATATGTTTGACCGAGTACCCACGAATATTGTCCTCCTGGCAAATGTGACATTTCACAAACCGAGCGTACTTACACAATACCTCAGCTGCAATCGCTGTTTCTTCTGTCTCCAGTGTAGCAAGTCGTATGGCCTGTGCCGTATTGACCTAATATCGTAAATCGTACGTAGCACTCAAAGTTATCCGCAAGACATTTACTGCATGAAATGTTACCCAAAACTGCTTTAGAGTTGGCAAGAGCCGACTCAACCGTTCACGGCAAAAGGTACTCTGTCAAGGCATTTTTGGGCGCCGTTTCTGAACGAAAATATGCTCTATCTTCAACCAGGCGGCGCTGCGGTCGCCGTGGAGAGCAGACGTGCTCCGCATGAGCTCCGCAGATTTCACTAATTGCGCCGAGTTAATTGACTTTGAGCGACCGGATTTCAACTCCATTGTGTCCGTGAACATCTCTGGACTCTACTGACACCATTTTGGCCCGGTTTACCGAGTGAGTTCCGAATTTTCGCCGATTACTGGTGAGCGCGGAACTAAGCCTAACTGGCCTCGCCTAGGCTTAGCTCGAGTATGTCCGCGGCGCACAGCTGCGCCGGCCGCCCAGAGACGTCGGCAGCCCCGGCGCTCGCCGCGCTCGGCTCCTCGACTCCGAAGATGGCCTCGACATCATCTCAACCCAACGCTGCTGTCACCCACAACCGTTTTGCGGCCCTCGCCATGGAGGACATGGAACTTGGCGCCGACGAGAGCAACAACACCACCACGCCGTGGAGGACGACGGAGGTACTCAACAACGCCGGCCGCACCGTTATCGCGGTCCAAGGCAGCGACCTGAACCCGAGAGACACCGCCGGTTGGAAATTCACCGCAACGAAGCAAGTAAGTCAAGTCCATCTTCAGCCCCAGGCTAGCAAGGACACTCAAAACAGCAAGTCAACCTCGCAATTCAGTGAGAGTCAAGCAAAGCGAATCGTAGCAAGGGTTACCAAAGCATCGCGCCTACCGGTAAATCTACCGAAGGAGGTGCGGAAAGTCATCATGAGACCAAGGGGAGGACTTTGCCTCGCAAGGCTCGAGGTTGACGTAGTCCTATCGGCAGTTATCAGAGCAGCGAGCGTTGCCAAAACCGTGGCCATGGCGGACACCATTTGCACAATCCCGACGCCAAACTTCATCGTGGTAAGCACACCAGATGAAGATCGAGCAAACAAATATGCAAACGTACGCTCCCTGTACATCGGGGGCAAGAACTACGAAACATACGCTTACCGTACCGCCCCTCACGGTACGGCGAAGGGAGTCATCAGAGGCATAGCGCTGGACGCCACGGACGAAGACATACAGAACGACATTGTGCACCCGGCCAACCCATTAGCGCTGGAAGCACACAGAATTGGCAATACAACATCGGTGGTCATTTTATTTCAAGGGACGAAGGTTCCGAGGAGTGTCAAGTACGGCCCGTGCAGAGTTCCGTGCAGAATCTACGAGCAGCACTACGACGTGTGCAGAACATGTGGGAGGATCGGACATCGCGCCGACGTGTGTCCCACGCCGGAGACCAAAGTTTGCTTCGCGTGCGGCGCACCGAACCCGGCACCCGCCCACGCCGGGCCATGCAAGCCACGTTGCAAGCTGTGCAACGGAGCTCACGCCACGGGGACGGAAGGCTGCACGCGCAAATACAAAGTGCCCTTTGTCATCACTCAGCGCAGATGGGCAACGAAGAACATTGAAAGGTCATCACTATCGCAAGTGGATTTCCCAGAATTGCCCCCGCCCTCGCGAGGACAATGGAAACAACAGCAACAAAAGCGCCTGCAACAAAGACGCCTGGAACCCGGAGTGGGCGCAGCCGTTCGAGGAAACGCGATAAAAGCAGAGGCCGCTCCACGAACCGGGGAATTACCTCGCAAGAGAAGGTGTACTGCAACCAAGGAAGACAACAACCGGCGCGACAGCTGAACTGGGCCCAAGCCGCCAAGACCCAAGAAACGGTACACACCAATGCAGCGCTACACCAAATTAACAGAGCGTTACGACAAGAAAATCAGCAGCTGAAGAGGATCCTAGCTGAGCTAACTGCAAGGCTGAACTCATTCCTCGATGTGCAGAACAATCAAGCGCTGAAGCTGAGGGAGCACTCGCCCCAGCCAAGATTACAAGAAACCACCCCGCAACCCCCGGCACCGGAGGAGGAAAAAGATAACATCGAGATGGAAGCACAACCTAGCGCGGAGAACGACAACGCCGAAAGCGAAACGGGAGAGGCAGAGACCGTACGAACCAGCCCCAAAACGGAGGACGCTCGAAGTCGCACGGGAAAGAAGGGTCAACATGAGGCTGGATAGTCTCGAAGAACGCCAGGACCAACTGGAGGCGAAAATAGACCGCCTAGACCAGACAGTCGGAGCACTCGAGCAGAAAGTCGACGCACTCAATCGCAAGATGGACGTAATCATCCAAGCACTCGTTGCAGCAGGCATTATACCACAACAAGCGCTGAACCTAACCCAACCATAAAGGATAGCACAGCTAAAAAGGATCAAGGTAACCACCAAACACGAAAACAGCGCAGCGAGAAATTAATAATATGGCAATGGAACTCCAACGGCTTTCAGAAGAATAAAGCACAGCTTCAACAATACATACTACAAGCCGAAAATACGCCGGACGTCATCATCATACAAGAAACGCTTAGCAACGAAGCACCGACGCTACCAGGGTACAGATCGTTTGCGAAATCCCCCAAAGCGCCCGTGACACGGGATCGAAAAAGGGGAGGGGAGTCTGCACCCCGGTGAAGAAGGGACTCGTAGTAATAGAACACGATCTCGTGCCACGCAGCGCTATTGAACACGTGATAACTGAAATCGTGGCCGGCAAACGCAAAAGGCGCACGAGCATCACGGTAGTCAACCTCTACAGCAACCCAAGGCAACACAAGCAAAAGTTTAAGGCACTCATCCAGAAGACGAAGCAGATCGCGGGGGACAACATCAATTTCATTGCAGGGGACTTCAACGCACAGCACAGACTCTGGGGTTACCCCGAAACCACCGAGAAAGGACAGCTCCTGTTGGACGACATGACAGAAATGGGCTACCAGCTGATTAACGACTTGGAAACCACAACAAGAAATGCACTAACATCAACGCAGCGGGACACAAACCCGGACCTGACGTTTCTGGGCGAAACCACGAGGCCACTAAGGGTGAAATAGAGAAACACCGAGGAGACACTGGGAAGCGACCACAAGATCCTCGAGATAGAGATACCCGTCCGAGGCAACATCAAGGAAAACAGACAACAGCACATTGTGGATTGGCATGACTACAGGCAGAAATTAGAAGCCAACGGCCCGGAAACCATAGAAGACATTGAGACATGGGCGAACCTGCTCAACGGCACGATCCCGAGCGCCACGCAAACGGTCGACGCCGAAGCAGACAGCGTGCAAATCGACAGCCGCCTAGCGCACCTCATGGAAGCCCGAAACTCACTTAAAAATTGCTGGAAACGACAACGCCACAACAGGAAACTAAGGAAAAGAATAGCACAACTTAACATCGAAATCGAAAAACACAGTAAGCTGGTGTGCCGGCAGCAGTGGCACGCTGTATGTCAAGAAGCAGACGGCCAGTTACACAAGGGCAAGACCTGGAAACTACCACGGCACCTGCTGGATGAGCAACAAACCAAAGGAACCCAACAATACATACTCAACAGAACCCTGCACAAGGCGGTCACAGAACTGGGCGAAGACGAGGTGAAAAAGCGCCTCAACAACAAATATCTCCCGGAAACGCCGGTGGATCCGTTACCGGTATACACCGGCGCGGACAACGCACACCTAGACGCAGATATAGAGGAGTGGGAAGTGCGTGCGGTGCTCCAATCGATAAATTGCAAGTCGGCGCCCGGGATAGACCAGATCACCAACAAGGCACTGAGAAATTTAAGTGATACGGCAATATCCGCCCTCGCAAAATATTTCAACCGGTGCTGGAAAGACGGAAAATTACCACAGCAATGGAAGACCGCCAAGACGGTCCTAATACCAAAGCCAAACAAACCACCGGGCATCGAAAACTTCAGGCCCATATCCCTCACGTCATGCGCCTGGAAACTACTCGAACACGTCCTGCTGAACCGCTGGCAGCAATACCTGGAGGAAACCAACATATACCTGGACACCATGTTTGGCTTCCGGGCTAAACTCTGCACGCAGGACGCCATGTTACTGCTAAAACACGAAGTTATGGACGGAAAGACCAAAGACAACACAGCGGTACTGGGGCTGGACCTACAGGGCGTGTTTGACAACCTGCACCATTCGGCCATCCTCAAGCAAGTATCTCACCTCAACATGGGAAGAAGATCCTTCACATACATCAAAGACTTTTTGACCGGACGCACCGCACATGTAGTAGCAGGGGACCTACAGCTCCCGCCCAAACATTTGGGAAGCACGGGCACGCCGCAAGGGTCGGTGATTTCCCCACTGCTCTTTAACCTCGTGATAATTGGAGTTGCCAACAGGCTAAACACCATCCAGAACGTTAAATACACGATATACGCAGATGACATCACGATTTGGACAACGCAAGGCAGCGACGGACAGATCGAGGCGGCGTTGCAAGAGGCGGTGTCAGCGGTGGAAGATTACCTACAGCCCACGGGGCTAAAGTGCTCACCGGCAAAATCAGAGCTGATGCTAATCATTCCATGAGGCAAACGCTTCAAGGAGAGACCAGTGGACATCACAATCAAGACGGGCGACGGGGGAGAAATTCCCAAGGTCAAAACACTCAAAGTCTTTAGTCTAAGGCTCAGAGACAATGGCAGCAACGAAAAGACCCTGGTAAACGAACTACAAACAAAGATATTTCGAGCCGTTCGGCTCATCAACAAGGTGGCCACCATACAGCAAGGCATGAAGGAGGACAGCCTGCTGAGACTAACACAGTCATTTGCAAGCAGTCACGTCGCATACGTAGCGTCCTACCACAACTGGCGGGCGGACGAGAAGAAAACAATCGACGCCGCCATCCGTAGGGCATGCAAGAGCGCCCTCGGATTATATCACCACACGAGCACAGAACACATGCTCGCTTTGGGCGTACACAATACGCTCGAAAAAATCATGGAAGCACAACGAACAGCGCGATACCAACGCCTGGCTCAAACCAGAAGGGGGCGAGCCATCCTGAAGCGGATCGGCATGGATATTCCACACACCTCGGCAAGAGAAGCGGCCGCTCTACCCCGAGACGTACTGCGCAAGATCTGGATACCACCTGTACCGAGACACATGCATCCACACAACGATCAAGAGCGAAGAACAGCAAGGGCTGTGGCTCTACCCAAAAGCCACGCCAACGATGCACATGCTTACTATGTGGATGTGGCCAAATATCACAATATACGGAACGCTTACGGGGCGGTGGTCATCAACGCAAGCACCGGAGAAGTCGTCACCTCAGGCAGCATACGGTGCAGGACGCCAGCGCAGGCAGAATACGCCATCGTGCTGGCGCGGCACGCACCGGATTGTCGCTCGATAATAAGCCACTCGAAAACGGCGGTCTCCAACTTTTCGCAGAATAAATTGTACCCCACTACGGCATGAGCACTAGCCCCAATCACACAGAACAGAATACTGGCAACCAACGTCACCATCAAGTGGTTCCCGGCGCATGCTGGCGAGCTGGACGAGTCGGCTGGCCCGAATCGCAACGACGGAGCAGACAGGGACGCGCACGCGCTAACAAGACGCGGGCTCCCGTCATCGCTCCCCGCAATACGCGAGGCAAACCCGACAGAAGCCGCTGCCGAGAACAAGAACAGCGAAGAGTATGCCATCACAACGTACGGGGAAGTTCTGCAATGGTACAGAGCGAACCGTAACGGATACCCGCCGCCTCATCGGGACCTAACACGCAAAGAAGCGACCACCCTACGACAACTACAGGCAAGAGCGATATGGACTCCGGTATGGGCGAAACACGTCTGTCCGGAGATATATCACACAGACACGTGCCAACGGTGCAAGAAGGCGCGAGCCACCCAGAGCCACATACTCTGGGAATGCTCGCCCCGTGTACCCAACACCCAAGACAACGAGTTGCCAGACGAGATCTGCAGCAAGCTCATCAGCACAGAACTCGATAATCAACGGGCCGTCGTCCAGCACGTCCTCGAGCTCCTGGACAGGCAGAAACCCGGGAGGTCGTCTCGCTTGCGAGACAACCGATAGGGTGAACGCGGGGCTAGGACGAAGACATGGAACACCACAAAGAAGAAGCAGCAAGACTACCCACAGAGACAAGGTCCAGCACGTGCCACGTTCCCCTAGGAGCGTGAGACGACCGGTGCTCGCCTTCGGGCTCGCAGCACGGCCGCCGCCTCCGTGGGGCAAGCGGGCACGCAAGAGTCTCCCCTCTCACACCCCCTCCCCCTGAACTGCCAAATCGATTCAATAAAGTTGTTTCTCTCTCTCTCTATCTTCAACCGAATATTACGTCATAAGTGTTAGAGGCCAGACCGCAAAAGGCTGAATACAATTTGTCAAACTTGGTGTGTGCATGGGCCAGAGTATTATTTAAAGTTATACATCAAACATTAAAATAAATAAAAGGTCCCGCGGCCTAAAATGATGCGAAAAAAGTTTGAGAATAAACATTAATAATGTTTGGTATTAAGCTCGTTGTCATCTATGTACCATAGAGTTTTGAAACAACAAACGCTTGCAAAACTTGTATGTGGCGTTCGCGCATAATGCAATCGTTCAAAAATCAATGTGCACTTGCAAGCTTCTCCCGCCAAAGCAGTTAATTTTATTGGCATAAATTTCTTACTAACTTAAAACGCAGGAACCGGATTAAGAGATTTGAAACTGATTGAAATATGAGATGACCTCTTTTTTGTTAAATGTTACTTCCGCCCCCACGTAAATAGCAACGTAGCCGACTCTAGTTGTTATTGCAAAAAAAAAACCTCATCAGGACACCTCGATACTCCAGTGTGTTTTGAAGGCGGAAGCATCGTGACGCTCACCAAAGGCTTTTCTGGCATACCTTGTATCTCCAAGTGTTCCTTCATGTTTTTGTGGTGTCTTTTGGCGATAACACTTCAAACTGAGGTTTTGTCGTATTTATTAGCAAAACACTCGTACCTCACATTGAATCAAAGATGCTACAGGATTTATGTTTACAAATTATACGTTTCTGCTTTACATGAAGGAATCATAAAGCTACCAATTCCTGGAAAAAAAATGCAACAACAATGGTAACATTGCCTCTTTTACTGGCGAAAATGTTTCAAAGAGGTACTGCATCTTTTGGATGTGGTTGTCTGGTGTTACTTTGCTGTGCCTATTGGTTTGTTTCTCTGCTGTGCCTATTGTTTTTGGTCCGTTAGCTTCTGTATTGTATGTACCCGTATTGTGTGAATTCAAATTTTTGCAAAATTATACGTATTTCTATTTATTTTCTTGCATCAGCACCCATATACTACTCTGACAAACATGACAACATCGATTTTTCTTTGAATAGGACAGTACTCTTCCATTAACTGCTGGCTTCAATGATAAGCGGGTCTTGCAATTTTCCATTTTACTCAATATGAAGGTAATTCTTGTAACACATCTAAAGCTTATCCTCCAGCACTTGCGCATTATGTAGCGCAATATGATTACCCTCGGCTGTGAAATTGAAATCGGAACAGTTGCCTCTACGTAAAAAAATTTGTTGACCCAAACATTTGTGTGGGCTATGCCCTAAAGGAATATATGAAGAACAGGTCTCTAAATGATCCTTCATTGTCTCCCATATATTTCCCCTCCGCCATCCTGAAATCTGCACCGACCTACTAAGTTCAATCTTGTTATTGAAGGTAACAACTGCTGACTTACGGACAGCGCTGGCCAGCTGCGCTACAGTGCTTCACCAGGTATGAACAAAGTACGTAAAAAGGGCTACGGGTATAAATAAAAAAAATAAAAAGGCCTACGTGAACGGTTCCTAGACGACCAGAGCCGTGTGGACTGCATAAAAGGCATGGTGTTTAGTTCCACTCCTACCAAAATGGGTAAAAGCCCCATGCCTCGACAACCTCTGTCTTATTTACTCACCTCACCCAAATGGAATGTTACAGACTCCGTCATTTTATTAAGCCTGAGAAAACATTCAGAAACCAGTGCACAAGTGTCGCATGCAATGTTCGGGTTTCTGCGACAACCTATTAATAAAGGTATGATTCTACAAGTTAAATGTACGTTTTAGAAGCAGACAGTAAAGCCACGTCCAAGGCCATCCTCACGTTACACTTCAAGGGGCCTTAGACAACGCGGCTCATGCTGCCATGTTATTTTAGACACTTGGGCTGCCACAAAAAATGTACGACTATGTTCGCGGCTACTTACACTCTTCATTAGTATTCAAGGCAGCGGACGTCCCATCCGTCTCTTTGGCATGTTGAAGTAAGGTTTTTCAATAACGTGCTTTTCTACTTCCCATACTGGTTTAAAGAGCCATTATAAACATGTCAAAAAATTACGAAAATGCGGGACATCATGCACGGCCTTCACTCCGATGATATAAGTATGTGGCTAAGCAACGGGTGGGCAGAGACCATGCATGACCGCCTATAACACGATAGAATCGTTGTTATCGCTACTCAGAGAACCAGTGCAAAAACGATACAAAGGAAGGAAAGAAAAGCACTGAACTGTGCTCCCAACTAAGATTTAGTTAGACGAACAACTAATATATGCCCGAAACGAAGAAAACCAATAGAGAAAAAAAACAAAAAACATTTATTGTGGAGTTTATCTCCTTCTCGGAGAGAATGCGAGAGGGAGATAAATTACTTAAAGGTTCGAGAGGAAGATAAAATACTTGAGATTATGTTCTACTTTATTTACAACGTGGCAACCTTCGTTTCCACAATCTACTTCCTTGTTCATTTAAATAAAAACCAGTTGGCAGTTTGGTGCTGTATTTATCTTTCCTTCATTCGCATCGGTTTTACGCGGTTTTAATGTAGTATCGTGCAACAGCAAGCCCGTTTCAGCACACGTGGTCAATACCTATGTCCATCCAACCATCCATCCATCCATCCATCCATCCATCCATCCATCCATCCATCCATCCATCCATCCATCCATCCATCCATCCATCCATCCATCCATCCATCCATCCATCCATCCATCCATCCATCCAGGCATCCATCCATACGTCCTTCCGTCCCACCTTGCATCCCTCCATACATTCGTCCATCCGTTCATCTACCATCCATCCATGGATATATCCGTCAGTCCGTCCGTCAATTCGTCCATCAATCCATCCATCGGTCCGTTCGTCCATCCAATCATCTATCCATCCATCTATCAAATTGTCTATCCACCCATCCTTTCATCCATCCATCCGTCCGTCCATCCGTCCGTCCGTCCGTCCGTCTTTCGTCCGTAAGTCCGTCTGTCAACAAATTTTGAAGAAGTTTAAGCACATGTGAATCCAGTAGGTAAACTTCAGCCGTACTGGTAATTGTTCCAGTTCCATGCGAACACGTCATGCTCAAGGGCGTGAAAAAATCAACCAATGGTAAATAGGGGCAAACCACGAATTCTTCTCGAAAATTGTTCCAGTTCACGTGGTGCTATGTTATGGTCGTTTGTATTTTTTTCATCGTTTCTAAGAATATTGGGGTAATGATCACATCCTTAAGAACTGTTTAATGTGCGCTGGCTCAACTGCTAGGGGGGAGGTGATGGTCAAGTCTGGTGTATCGGCATAAACGATAGAGGTAAATACGCGTAGGTCTCCGCGTTCTTTGCGGAGTAGCAAGGGGTCGAATTGGAAAGTTTTTCTCAGAGCTGGCCGCGGCGGTTCGTGGAGGAATAGCCCGAGATGGCATTTCAGGCAATAAAATCACCCCTATAATGATGGGACCTCAAAAAATTAGGCAAGAGGAAATGCGGCAGGACATCATACCAAGTGGAAGGGATAGCGCCCGTAGTCGGTTTTTTATACAGTGACGAAGTAAACACAGGTTTACCTCTGGGGGTGTTATTGGTCAATGATGACGTCTTCGATTTCATGGCAAGCCCCAGCGTAGTCTTGTTTTACTGCAATGCAGGAACTGTGACTAGGATTGTAGCATGTCTATGTGATTTTGGATTGTGGATCTGTGTATTGAGGTTATATCTGACATGTATAAATGTGGTGTAGTTGGGTGTCTTGCAGGGGCCTCGCATAAAAGACTAGGAGGGCCACAGGATGCCGAGTTAACACGTATAAAATTGGGAGCTGTCCACACTGTTGAAAGCTACGGCAGTTCCACAGTAAAATGCACCTGTTTGGGAGGTTGTAGGTAGGGAAGATCTTAAATGCCTAATTGTTCTTTTTGCTCTTAAATTCAGTTGGGAAGGGCATTTGGGGAACAGGGGCTTGATGGCTCGACCCCCTAGCTCAATGATCGTGCGAAGTTCTTCTCTTATCGAGGTATGTCGCCTCGGAGGGCGGTGTTCTCATTTGACGCTCTTTGCCACTCCTGGTTTTTTCTATTTGAGACGGGCTCCCTGCTGTGTGAGCATCTGTTCACACAGATCTGTCACACAGTAGTTAGGCTAGCTCTCCTGTCTTCAGCACTACTTCACAGGCGGGTCTGCGATGACACGCGGGAGAGCGGCTACGACGTGTAAAGGCGAAGCTATTCGATACTGGAGAGACCTACTGACGACCCGTTGCGACGTACCGTAGGGCTATCTTTGTGCGTAGCTCGGAGGGGGTGCGGGGAAGTTTGGGTTTTCCTATCGCCAATGAGTGATTGTCGGGCAGAGTCCAAAGTGGAGAGGACATGTTCTTGCGGATTCCTGCTTGCAGTATAAGCCCGTGTGACGCCCTTTGGTAGAATGCGTCGGCATGACGGAAAAGCCGTGTCAGTGAGTTCTTTCTTAGTTAAAGTTGTCCTGGTGCCGTTTTTGTCAATCTTGGACATGTGACTTGGCAGGCCTTGCTAACACGAGATGTCCGGTTCTCTTAACATTGGACGCAAGTACATGATAGGATCCTATCAGTTGTCTTGGCAACGGGAGCGACCACACTGCTTACACAGGCCTCTTGGATAGACAATCCATTGGCTATACGACCCAGACTGTGAATTTAACGCACAACAATCTCTTTGGTCGCGTAACTAATTTACACCAAACTTATTCATGTAGCACTGTCTGTTGAAAAGGGTTAGAGAATCAAATATTAGAATGGCTCGATCTACTACTTTCTGGCATTTAAAGACATCCACTCGTTCAGTGGGCAACCATTTCTGAATGGTTTCGCTGCTACTAGTTAGTTCAACTGGTGTGACTCTGCGAGTGGTGTTCCTAGTCTAAAGGGTCGATTCTACCACCACATCGATCGTCTCAACCTTGCTGTTATGTCGGAGGGTGAGGTGGTAAATTTCCGCGAGGTGAGCTGCACGATTTTCCTCATAAAATACAATGTTTGCACTGTTCGTCGCATCGTCGAACGAAACAGCGGTCGTTTTGGCCAGTTCTGTACTAGGAGATGTGCTCGCGATTACAGTGGCTATAGCTTGGTGCGAAGTTTATTTTTCGAACTGTGTTGAGTGGTCTCAATTGTAGGGTTTTGGTGCGTGGGTCGCTCCTTCGGAAGATCGGTGCGTTGACAGGCATCGTCCTCGTATTTTCGACTAGTTAGCTCGTCACAGTTGACCATTTTTCCTTCAACATCTTTGGCGTCCTCGTCGTTGTTCATTTCAGACGCATCATTGGAGGGCGGTGCTTGTGGCAGTAGGGAGGCCTTTGGATCCATAATTTGTTCTAGAGAGCGCTTAGTCGATGAGCAACTGTGGCGGCGGAGCCTCGTGGCTCATTATCGTCGTTAACATCCGCGCATCGTCGTCCCCTGCAGCAGGGGTAGCAGTCATGGCGGTCGTCGGGGGCGCGGCAGCTGCTGACGATGGAACACTTCATGAGCGTAGTATCCGGACCTTTAGGAGAAACTGTTGACAAGCCGGGAGGTTCATTGCAGGAGGGCTGATTCCGAAAGTATGTTAGGCTTTATGGGGCAATCATGGCTTCGAAAAGTCAGAACATACTCATAAAATAAACCAACTATAAACGATGCCAAGGACGCGGTGTTTCGGCACACAGTGTAGTAGGCTTCAAGAGCACAGGTGTGGGGCAATCGTTCGGCGTTCCACCAGGTGTCTAGCAACTGCAAATATATCGTGATCCCTCCTGTACACGGGCGCGCAGTCTCAGCCTGGTAGGGATCCCTGCGGACTGATTATCTTTCGTCCAATTCATCAACCAAGGTTCCTGCACAAGATTCCAGCGTAAGACTCACACCTCTAATTAGGCAATTTTTCTGTACGTCGTCCCGCAAACACTCGCGCAAGACTTTCCACGTGGACTCCTTTGAAGTAGCGGGGAAATGACCTAAACATTTTCAGCATGTGGCTAACTTCAACAGATGGAACGCAGAGCGCAAGGTGAAGGTGTGCATGGCCATGGCAGCGCCGTCACCGCTGTAGGAATGTTGGCTTGCTCAGGGCGCTATCAGCGCGGCGCAGCGCTGAGTGACGGAGTTTTCGAGACTACGGTTAATTCAAGTAGCATTTTTATACTATTCGCGTGTTTATGGGGGGTTAGGGCTATTGCTGCACCAGGGTGGCCAATTCAACTGTGGGGACGGAGTACCTTGCTGCCAAAGGCCGCCAGGGGCAGGCCTTTTTCCCAAAGCTTCATTATGGAATTGCATCAACGCGCAGATTTTTTTATTCCGGTGGGAATTATCTGGCACGGGGATTTGAAGCTAGGTCCATCGGCACGCGACGCGAATTCTGTACATCTACGCCACCTATGCACCTCTACGTACAAAACAAAATACTTTACTTACAAGGGTAATGCGATCGTTAGATGGCTCGCACAAAGGAGACAGCACGTCTCAACTCGCTGCCTCAGGTGAGTACTTGCTGGCAGTTGCTTCTGGGCTGTTTTATAACACCTGGAGTATGTTGGAAGGCCAGGAGTTCAAATCTGTGCAGTCAGGATTCCCCTCTGGCCACTGTTTAAATGCTCTGAATGCATCCGAAGCGATTGCATCAGCCGACGTCGCCGCAACAGGAAAGGGAAAGGTGACTCAGCGGAATCGTTTCGGGGTCGTGTAGGTCCGTGTTTTCCGCGGCCGATTGTGCAAGGCGTGGAACAGCCCAGCTATCGGTGCGTCACCAGACGAACCGAATTTGTGCGGGTGGTCTGGCACAACACCAGACATTGTTTGCTTCTCACTGGACAGTCGTCACTTGCGTGGGTCTTGAACCACGAAGCCGCAATGCTTTTATCGCAAGATTTTTACCACAAGCTACTGGTGGCCTACGGTAGCGTCCATCGCAAAGAGACGGTAGAAGCTACTCTACAGGCGAGACTCGAGCACCGGATGGAGTTCGTCGCCGCGTAATACTGAAGACATGGCGCTCTTGTTTTAGGCGCAATAATCAATGAAGAACGACAAGTAAGTACAGCACGTAATGCATGATGTGAAGGAAAGTATATTTGCCATGTTCACGCGGAACACCTCCCCCTCAACGTACGACCTCTGAGTTGATTGCCGAGGTGACCACAATCAAACATCGACTTTAGCAGAGGTCACGGCAAGACCGGCGATGCCTGTGCAAACTGCATAAAAGCATTGTAGAAGGCCGTGGGGAAGTGGTAAGACATATTGTGCAGGAAGAGCTCCAGGCGCTTTGGGCAAATCTATAGTGGAGTGTACATCACGCAGATCAGAAAAGAAGAAGTGAAGCCAGCTATGCGGATGCCCAAGCAGAAAGAAAATACGCCGCCATGCAAATATGCGTTTTTGGTACGCATCCGCCATACCGCATTATCATTACTGCTCACCTCCTAGCAGTGCCGGCTTTCCGTTGAAGCGGCTATTCAAGCCCAGGCTTCGTAGTAACATGCGCTACTCGGCGGATATACCCCCAATCAAAAGTGATCTCAGGCGCACACTCTACATGAGACTACGAAGAACTGCGAAGAAAAACGGCATGTCATCCACCCTTTCAAAACCATTGTGCCTCATTGCTACTATTCAGACCAAATGCGCGGCATCCCTCAAAAGTTTAGCGTCAACCGGAGATCGAAAACTATCTACTTCACCGAATGTTATAATGCATTCCGGCAGCGACACCCTCAGTCTTCCTCCCCTATTTAACGCCTGATCCCTTACCCACGCTTTGCCCCCAAATTTAACCTACAAGCCGTCGCACACCCCTGTAATCGGGGGAAACTGAGTTCAGCGACGCCGGCACATAATACTGCTTGCGTCGATCTGCAACAACATCCTCTATTTCCACGGCGACAACGACAAAGACGAGATTGGGCTGGCCAGACGGATACCGAAAGCATTATTACTCAGCATGTGGCTTGCACGCCTTTCTACAAGTCGACCGCAGCGAGATGACTGCTTCCACAGGACCCTAGGTGTCGGCCATTCCGTTATTATCCAGACCTTGGTCAAAGAGCTAAAAATGTGCTGACGTACTGGAACAAAACATGATCCTTCGCATTGTAGGATGCCATTTGATCACTTCTGTGGCTAAGTTAATACGGTGCTGATTATCATGCATTTGCTTACATACACCTGCACCTTCATCGGACTGCCCAACAGTGTAAGAAAGTTTCAGTCTTGATACAGGACTTCTTTACAAAAAACTGTGCGTTTTCTCACCTTGAGAAATTCTCGGTCACCTTCACCAGGAAACAAGTATTGGGAAGTACTATCGGACACCGTTGCGACCCGCTTTTTTATCGCTGAGGACGCTATCTAGCTTGCAGCTCGCACTAGAGGGTCCATCAAAAAACAATGATGTTTTACATGACTATTCCTAGATTAGGCCACCTGCATGGTGAGGAATCAGGTCCAGCTAAACAATCATTGCACGTAGGTTTCACTCACTAACGTATGCAATAAACATCGACATCTCACGAACCCCATGATCACTTCCATCTAATAAACCACCGACTTCAAGCACCTAGATACACTAGCAGTTGCGCCCCCTTACCCAGTCACCGCTGACGCGCTTCTACCTGTTGAAATTACCCAAAACCTTTCGGCCAACCACAAGGATGCTTTATTGAGTCTGGTATGTGACTGTTCGTGTTGCTTTCTCAAGATAACAAAGGTTCGACAGGCTTATGTAGCGAAGCACCGCATTATACCGAATCAATTCGCCCTGATTTTTCATCTTCCGTAAGGGTGTCCCCAACAGAGCACAACTAAATTCAAAAGCAAGTGAAGAAAATGGTAAAAGACGGCGTAATTAGGCCATATAAAAAAGCTGCGTGGGCGTCACCCGTCCTACTCCTCAGAAAAAATGCCAACCCGTTCCGCTTTGATTGCAGCAGATCGAACGCCGTGACAAAAGGCGAAGTTTATCCACTCCAAAGACTGGACGATAGATCGGGCCACCTGCATAACCCCGAATTTTTCTGTTCGTTAGTCGCGAAATCTGGATATAGCCAAATTGAAGTTGATGAACGTTACTGGGAAAAGACAGCAAATGAGACCTAGCTTCTAAGCAAGTTGGTACTGTACATATGAAGAAACACTGCGCTAAACTGTCATTGACGAAGTACTAAGGACGCTGGAACCCAAAATGCACAGATACATCAGGTCAACAAATCAACGTGTCGTTATTTGCCCGTCCGTATTCCTAAAATATTGGAAGCGGACACATGTAGAACAAAATCGCGCCAAGTTCGCCCTAGGGTTGATGGTAGGAAAGCGAAGTATAAGGACCTAAAACGAATGACCCATCTGACGTCCCGCCAATTGAGACGCATGGCTCTAAAGAGAGTCACATCAAAGACAAGTGAAATGTACTGAAACTCCCTCTTTATTACTTCTACGTGAAATTTGTTCCTAAACAACCACCATCAATGGTGGTTGGTTAAGTTCTTTGATGAAGCACAAGCATGGAGAGCTTTTTCTTATACATCAAAGGTAGCTCATTTCTGGTGTTAGACGATACCACTTGTTCATCTCAGGCCGCAGCTCAAGAAGGTGATGAGATCGGCTGGAGAGACAGAGGAAAAGTTACACGCCACGGATTGGTGTGAGTTTCTTTTCTTTTATTTTTGACTGCAAGCGCATGTGCAGGGCGCGCAAATGACCGCTACACATGCAGTTGGTGGAGCACACGGCTGCGTGATAGGGGCGGGACTGCTATTACGTTCCTTCAGCGAGAACGCAGAGGGTAAACCCACAGAATACCTCTGCCAGTGCACTGTATGTGGCCCCCGTCACCGCGTGTGCTCGTAGCTCAATTTGTAAGGCAACGGGCTCTCCCTGCGTTTCTCAATTCGTTACAGATTCCAATACTGGCAGAGCTAAACCTTCTTTTTTGTTCGCGGGCGTTTTCTGTTCGCAACCCTTGGGGTGTAGAGGACGAAAACAGCGACCAGCGTATTTCATTACCGGCGAGAATGACAATGCTACGCCACCCCTTGCCTTCCTTAGAAAAAACACTTCGCCCTGTCAAATCGACAACTTGCACTGCAACCGAAATTCCAACGACAATATGTATAAACATCTGCTCTGTCGCTAAGCATGAGCACTACGCATAGAAACTGAGCAACCATGCCATGGTCAAACCATCGCTCGACACTTCAGAATAAACCCGGCAATTTTCCAGAAATCACGGCAAAGTACGGTTTTTTAAAACTGTTATAATCGGTGACACAGTACCTAAGAACCTGCAAAGGTGGCCAGCACCTGAAGACACTACTGCTAAAACCAGAAGGCGTGACACGCCTTTTTGACGCATCAGAATGAAGTATACTTGCCCCATTCCCAATGCCAGCCATCTCAAAAATCTGCATAATCAGTGGCCATTGATTACTCGACGCGCTACGCGGAGACAAAGGAACCATTCCCAATGAAACTACTAACTTTTCTCTTGGGAACATCGTCCTGTGTCATGGTTCCCCCGCAATCGTATTGACCGAGAGAGTGACAAATTTCGCAGTCGAGCTTATGCAAGAAGTTTTACGCCTTATGCACACTACTCACCAACGGCAAAATGACCACCTATCACCACTAACCAAATAGGCCTTATAGAGAACTGTAGCCTAATTGTAGCTTAGATGCTTTCTACGTATTCGTTCTGTACGCACAATCCGCGCTTAATACTGCTTGTGCAGAAACATCGCCATTTGCATGGTTTTAGCTTTTGTTTCGATGCACAGTCACGAAAACTCTTGACATGGTGCTCCCTGGAACAATGGCTTGATAGCGGGAACCAACAATGACGACTTCACGCAGAGATTGGAATAATGCCATAAACCCGCCAGATTACGCATTCGAAAGGCTACAGGAGACGGTCGCTTGAACAGTATGACTTGCAACGACGGACCCGTGGAACAACCCCTGCAAACATCGTTTGGGTATAGACGCCTGTTTGCCGCTACAGGCTGCCAGAGAAGCTTCCTCAGAGGCTGTCTTCCTTTTACCGCGCCGTAAGGGCCTAAAGAATCTTCAAGAATCTTGCCCCGCCATAACTGGCAGCACTCAGGCGTGTAAACGAAACAACAAATCTTTAAAATTGGTGGGCACGGGGAGGGTTTCTACAAATTTCAATTCATTTGTGCCTGGCGTTTTTTGGAAGGTTGCCGATACAGAGGGGGTGGAAGGACTTTCCTCCAGAGGAGCCAGTAAAGCCTTCGAGGCTCTACTCAAATTGTTCAAAGTGGTGTGAATCAAATGGTGGTTAACGGAATGTGACGTGGTCAGCCGCCTGTTTCGGTATGCGGAGCCAGCGCATTGAAAATCCGCAAGGAGAAAGCCCGACTGGTTGCGGAAGGATAAGAAGCGCTGTATGATCAGCTTGAGCTCTAAATACCCCAGGCTCGTTCCTCCCTTCTCCAGACTCTTCAACAGGTGAGGGCAACACATGGGTTCGTATGTTCACCGACAGAGAAAGACGGCCCATAACTGGTGAAGTTTGTTTATTGAGCTGACAACGATCAGAGCCCGCGCGCTCCGTACAACCTGGCTGGTCACACGAACACATTGCCGACGTCAGCCCTTGAGAAAATGACGATGTGATTCGTACCCCATGGCTGGAGTTTTCTTTCGGCACCCACTAGGTTCCCCTACCCTCCTGGCAGGTAGCGAATTTTTATGCCGAGATTTATGCTGAGGAAGTTTTCAACACTCTCCTTCAATTTGATGCCGAAGGATTGTCTAGGTTTGTAAGCTCCCTCTGACTTGAACATGTTTATTTCTGCCCCAAAGAAGTGGCAGAAGCGACCAGCCAGCTCTACCATCTGACCCTCCTGTGCTGAAGATGTGCAAAAAAACTACACGTCGTCCGCCTAATCCAGGACTCGCAATTTCTGCTCCCTGAGAACAAGGTCGCTGATTGTGTCTGATGAAGTAATCATCTGGTAGAGTGGCTTAAGGGCGAATAGCACTTGTGACATTGGGCATCCATGAGGCAGTGATCAGTGTACTAATAGTGGGACGACAAGATAACCGTTCAAGAGAAGGGCGGTGCCAATGTCGTTGCAACACGTATTCATCTATTCGAGCATTACGTCCCCATCGTCTTAGTGAACCAAGGCGTAAGTACGTAGCGGCGTTCATTTGGTCAAAAGCTTTCCTCAAGTTCAGTTGGAGCACTGCCAACAGAGTAACGGCAACCATCGCTGGCAGAGTGACACGTATCACCTCAAATGGTTTGATCAGGGTATCTGCGAGTGTTTTCACAACTATACAGACAGGAGAATTCCACTACACCCCAATGTATGTTTTAAGGGCACGCCCCCTTAATCACCCACAAGCATACTTTTCGGTTTTTTTGTGATGTCAGGTTCTTACATCTCATTACTTACCATGCATATTCACACCCTGGCCCTTTACGCCTTTCATCTAAATTTTATTTTAGGTCATTGCACGTAGTATTTTTATTTGAATGTTTAAGAATTACTATCACCTCGCCCTAATAAAACAACTCTTCCTTGGCGCCCTTTGCCCGTAGTCGGCCTTGCGCCATAAAAACTAAACAATCCTCATCATCATCATCAAACACCTATATGGTACGCGAAAACCGCAAATTTATAATCTGATGTTAAAAGAGGGGCAATATTCTACCACCAAGCAATATATATTTAAAAGGTGGAGCATTTTGTGGTAATGGTGTCCCGGTGTCATGCAACCCAAACAGGGTCTGGGGCTACACGTACCTAGAGTAACGCGGTTTTATGAACCCAAATGGAGGCTTAAAGACAAACCCGCTTGGCGCTCGATTCAATCTTACAGGCAAAAGGCAGAAGGAATAGTTAAACATGCAGTTGGTATAGCCCAACTGTTCAACACTCCTGGAACTGATACCACTGGTCACACATTGCCGGTCTGTTGAGCGCAAAAAACTAGTTACATGTGAAGATAAATGTATTTTATTACCAGACTACCACTGTGTTTATTCAGGAATTTTCGTTTATTACATGTTACAATAGTTGGCGAAAAATGTTCGAGTGGACCAGAAAAACGACGAGTCCAAACTGCCCCGACGTTCTTATGTGCCTGCTAATTGAAAGCCAGCACGAAAAGAATAAATTTAGCGCCTGTACTCTTGTAGGCAGTACACAAAATGCAAAAGTGAAAGTAAACAATTTCAGTTGGCTGTAAAGAAGTCATTCCAGCACTACAAATACAGAAAAATTGAATTGTATTGAAGAAATTTGGGTTCAATACATCAAAAGAGGAGTGTTTATTAAAGCGGTCCCAACGTTTCGGAGCCATCGGCCTTCCTCAGGGGTGACTATGTACGAAAGAAGCAGCGGTTATATAGGTTCTTCTTCTTTTTTTTCTTTTTTCTTACTGTATTCTTTTGCGCGTCGGAGGCCGTGGGCGTAGATGGTGGGAAGGGCTCCGAGGGATCTGTTTAGGCCTTGGTTCCCTTGTATGTGCCAAGACTCAAGCAGTAATCTTTGGATAATTCGTTTCGGTGCCAATCACCTGCGCGCCGTAAATTAATCCGGTGGTCAATTTTTCGCAGTGCTCGGCAATGCACTGCGCTGAGTGTCGGACTTGCAACGTCGTTTTTGTGTTGGCAGGCGTTCCGGGAAGTTCATGGTCTCCCCAACATAACTAGCGGGGCATTGTGCGCAAGCAATTTTTTTAGACACCCCTTTGATTTTTCTTTTGGCGCCGCTCTTTAGGTCGAGGTATGAGCCTCCAAGAGTTGACACTGGCTTGTGGGAGATGACAATGCCTTCCTTGCGAAGAATGCGGGATAATGTTTCACTCGTTCCTTTAACATAGGGGACGGAAATACGGGTGGGTCGGCGTGCGGGGGGTGGGGGGCAGATGGCGGAGACGGGAGGGGTTGTTGACCGGCGGCGTCAGTGCAGAGGAATTTCCGTGGTTGCAGCCCGGCTGGGGAGACGGCGTTTGACGCGTCGTATGAAGTTGCTCGTGTATCCATTTTTCTTCAGGTCGGCGATTACGGCTTTTTCTTCTTCTTCCGTCCTCTTCTGTTGAATATAGTTCTGGCTCTAAGTAAGAGAGCTGAGACCACAGATGATTTGTGGGAATTTGGGTGCAGGAATCGAATTGCAGGTAGCGGCCGGTGTGGGTGGTTTCCTGTATACTGTGAAATTTAGTCCGTCTGGCTGTCTTTTTATCAAAACGTCGAGGAATGGTAAGGTGCTGTTGTTTCTTTTTCCATGGTGAATTGGATGGCTGGTTCAATCGAATTTAGCTGCGACAGGAAGTTGTCTGCTGTTGTTTCTTTGATGACACAAAAGCAGTCGTCCACGTACCGGAGAAACACCTTGGGCTTTTCGGGGAAATTTTCCAGAGCGGTCCTTTCAATTTTTCCATTACAAGGTTTGGCTGTGGTCACGGAAATAGCTGCCCCCATCGCAGTTCCACTTACTTGCCTGAAATATTCCTGCTTGTAGCAGAAATATGTGCTTTGCAGGCAGAACTGTAGAAGCTGCGTTATCTCGCCGACGCTGAGGCAGTCCTGGAGCTCAGGCTGTCGTCGTCTCGAGGGCACTTGTGGCGGTGCGACGGCCAGGGAACCAGGGACGCTGGTGAAAAGCGACACGACGTCAAAAGAGCCCGAGAGCGGGGGGAAACCTGATGAAGGATGTTGGACAGGGCTCGAAGTGGTGAAGTTGTGAAGTCCACAATAGACCGGAGGGGCACATCGGTTTATGAATTTTGTAGCCCATAAAAACCAGGCGCTGAGCCATTCCGGCAGATCAGTCGCAGATATAGGCTTCGGAAATCGGGGTACTTCTTGAAAATGTTGGCCAGGAGTTGTTAGCTCCCTTTGAACTTGGGGGTTGGGTCCTTTTTCAGTTTTTCGTACGTTGAGCAATCGAAGAGCTCTTGAACTTTGCTTTCGTAGGCTTTCGTAGGCTTGTCGTACATAGTCACCCAAATGATGAAGGAGCCGAGTTCTCCGAAACGTTGGGACCGCTTTAATAAACGCCCTTGGTTGGTGTATTTGCCTCTTAAGTTTAACCCAACCAGACAGAGTTCTGTCGAAGATGTTCACATCAGAGAGGAGTACGAGAGGGAGCATAAATAGCCTTACGGTTTCTTTCAAAAAGTGGAGAAAGGCGCTATAGCCTCTCTGGAAAATTATTGCCTTGCACTTGGCGTTTTTCATGTTGAGTGGAAGTGTGATAGGCGTATGTTTTACCATGTTGTTCGATATTTGGCTATTGATAATGAGTATTATGAGGCTATTGATAATTGATAATGATTGATAATTGATTGATAATGAGGGTATTGATAATGGGTATTTGCAGTAAAAAACTGCAAAAAATGCAGAAATTTTATGTGCTGTTACCAATTTTATTGAGTTATCTGGTCCGGCCTCGAGCTTCGATCATTCTTTGCACTGTGTTGTGTACTGCGTAGTTATAAATGCAAAAAGGCAGGTTGTGGAAACAAACTTGCACAAGAAAATTCTGAACACATGCTTTAAGGTTCAATTTTAACCAAATCGTAAGTAAAATCTGTTAAACTTAGCAACTGCATTCCGTTCAAGCATTTATTAGCACATGACCTCAAAATTTGAAACGGGTTTTTCACAACCGTAATCAAGATCCGCCCTTATTCTAGCCCTTATTAGTGCGCTTTGTATAATTCTTGTTGTTGTACACAGACAATGTTTTTCCGCTTTGACCCCTAAAACTGTCATCGTGTAATATTTTACAGTAGAATATTGTACAGTGCAATTTGTAGTATATTTTCTTAAAAATACAGGCAATATACATTATCATGAGGGCAACTGGGAAGAAATTGGGAATTTGAAGCTGACACTTCTTTTGCACAATTTTCTATGGAGGGGCAGAATTGGTGCCATGACACCTAATAGGCTTCAAAGTTTCGCAAAACTAGTGCACTCAATTATACATACCAGCCACGTTATCTGCAAGCAGTTAACAAGCGCGAAGATTTAACTGTTCGTCCTTTTATATACGACATTCCAATGTCAAAATTAACACCGGAAAATACAGGCCTCATTTCAGTATCTCTTCTTTAAAAATATATAGATTCAACAACTTCGTATACATTGCAAAGATGATAACCAGAAAAATGGCCGACTACAAAGATATGGTTGTCCTTGAAATGTTTCTATACATCCTAATACTACAAAGTATTACTAAAGTGATCTTTACCTTTTCACAAAAATGACTGTGCCAGCTTTACTAGGTACCTGCCCTTATTTCCTTTTATTGCTTTGCATACAACGTAGAAAAAATGAATAAAGTTGAATATATTTTACGTATTCCTTGGTATAACTTCGAAATCTCAACATCTGCATCATCAGCGTCATTCTCACCGGCCTAATTCGGTCAATTGCAAGACAAAGTGCTCTCATATTGTCCTGCAACCACTCGATTCATGTGCTCCTGAAGCACAGGCTTTGAATAGTATTTGTTTTTTTTTCTGTCTATCAAAATATTGGTAATCCCCTCGAGATCTGTATCTTGGTATCCAATCTTTTGCTGTTGTGATCCGTGTTTTTATTTGTTGTAATGACATGGCTTGCTCAAGGCCGCATTTTTTCTGTATTTGAAATATCGTACCTTGTACTCGAGTTTCCTCCCTTACCTAGGAAGCTCGGTTTCAGTGTCTGAGTGTCACTCCGATCTTTATTCGCTCCCGGGCCCATTCAGCTTACCTAAGTGTCACTTGTAGTTGTTTAGTAAGTCGGCAATTACCAGCTCCGTATGCCATCACCGGCAGTATGCCCTGGCCTTAAATGTTTCTTTTGAGTAATAAAGATACCTTTCTTTAGGGTATTTAAAATGCATTCTAAGTACTTCCCATTATATACCTATTCCGTGCCAAATTTTCCCCCCATTGGTGAGGTCAGAACTGAATCTGTGTCCCAGGTGGTTACATTCTCTTACTTTTCTGGCGTTTCGTATCTTGTAGTCAAAAGCTCACTTTCGGCATGCTCATTCCTCAATACTTTAGATCTTACGGCACCAATTTTTACCCCTATGGCCATTATTATTTATTCTTGTTTCGGAAGCCCTTTTTCGCGATGTTTTGCAGTCTTACTGAACAAAAATATTGCTTTGTAAGCCGCAAAAGGCTCAATTATTTACAGTCTATCAGTAATTCTTTATTTTCAATATAGCTTCCTGATTACCGCCTACATACATTCTGTAGAGAGCTTGCGCATAATTGTATCCCCTTTCTTAATAATGGTAGGATCAGGATTTCATGCCTGTGCTCCTATACATGTCGTCTCCTATTTCTCCTATACATGTCGTCTAGGAAGCTAATGTTGGTCCCATATATTCCCTGAGTTTTATCGCTTTCATTGCTGCTCGTGTGTGTTGTGAGTCAAAAGCATTTTCACATTGTTTAAAAAAATGTAAAAAGATTTTTGTGCTTTCGGAACATTCAATCACTTGATTCATGACATGGACATCTTCGATTTTTAATTATAATTTATCAAACCCAACTTAGAGACCTTTTACGACATCATCAAGTCACTGTTCTAGGCTGTACGGCTGCATGGAGGTGGACGTCATGTTTACATTTAAAGAAATGTGCTATAGTTTGAGAATTTCTATTAAATCACGTCGACCAACATCGTAGTCAGCTTTTCATGCATCAGGTTTGTAATATCTTTACATAATCACTTGTTTAGCTTGATCACGACAGCTCTTACTCTTTGAAAGGATTCTCCCTGTTCCTGTTATTTCTTGTGGATTAAGAAATCCTATGCAATGCGCACTTCTTCCTAAGGTAGTCGGTGTCACAAAGTGGTCCCGCCAATGAGCTCCATATTGCCTTCTGTTCTGGGAATTTCACATAACGTCTTGGCATCCTACTTGATATCTGAGACCTGCTCTTGTAGTACAGCTCAGCTACCCTGAGCAGGTAGGGTTCTCAAGTTGAACGTTGCCACGTTCAGTGTTACACAGGTGGCCTGTAAGGACACAGAGAAAATTAAAACTCTTTGCTGCATTGCCAGCCTTAACCGTGGTGTAGTCGGTGAACGGCAGCTGCAGGGGACTGAGAGCCGAGAGTTGTATTAGGCCATCGTTGCAGGTGGGGTCGATTATAACATCAGGGTGGCCAGATTGTTCTGTGTTAAAGGAGTGCTCTTTGCTTAGAAAAGGGCTACATAGAGGGATTGCACCTATCCAGTTTAGCTCCTAAGTGTCTGGGGGAGGTTCACTTCGGGGCATGCAGCCATCTGCACCTGCGTCAGTTGTTCTCTGACATCCGGAAGAGGAGAGTACAAAAAATAGGATGAAAGAAAAAACAATACCAAGAGTATCAAAAGGAGCAGAAAACGTAAAACGAAAGTAAAACAAAACGCAAAGTGCCAACTGAAATGGCATAAAAGACATGCTTTAAATTTTATGCTATCACTGTATCTTTTTTTCTTTGGTGCAGGCAAACTGCTGCTTCGTATGAATAAATAAAACTAACGTTCGAAGCTTGTACACGTTGTATTGATGTGGTTGTCGAAATCCAATCTCCTAACCAGGCTGTAGCCAGTAGTAAGGTATGTTTGTGCAATCGGGTTCATGCGCAGATAGGACAGGTAGCAGCATTCAAATCTGTTGCTACAAGCAGCCAAACGTGGCCAGAATGTTTTCAACCGGCTGCATTAAGGTATTCAGAGAAGTTTAACACTGAAATGAAACGAAATGTATTTATAAGTACACTGCCCAACGGTTGTCAATCACGTTTCACTAAATACGAGGGAAGAGGGTTATGTGTGTTGTATTGCTAAGATGTATAGATACATGTCATCAAGGCAGGTAGGTGGAAAGCAATACATGCCTGTAAACGATAAAGTGGCACGTGCATTTTCGCAAAACATCTGCTCTTAATCACTGGGCTATAATTGCAGATGGCGCTTGGTACTGCTTGAATAAGTTAGACTACCAAAAAAGTTCAGAGTTTTCGATTATTTCTACATTGTTTTCTCACTCCATACTTGAAAAGCACATAATGTGGGCATGTGCATGGGAGCGAGTGTTGTTCGCGGATGAAGCAGATTTGCCATATCAGAGCTGCAGGAGACTGAATTGAAAGATTGGCAACCAGTGCTTGTTCCGTCTTTCAAGGGGATAAATCAAAGGCATCGTTACGGGGAAAGCTCAAGTTGCGGCGGTGTGGTGGCAAGAAAGCGCGCGTGGTTGATACAATAGGGCATTCATGCGTACCTCGTTTTTTGTTTCAATTGCGCCTGCAAGCCAAGGTATTTTCCCTACCTTACCAACAACAGAAGCCACCATGATGTGCTTTCTAGATCGACAAATCATAAGATGCTGCGGATAAGGAAGGGAAGAAAGCAAATCGTGTCTGCTGCGATGACTATCGCAAAACTCACAAAAAAGAGACCCACACAGACGCTCACCCGTTCACTCCATCGTTCACGATGAACATCCACAAGCACAAAACGCGAGCTATGAACGTGTTTTTTGGTCATGCACGCTTGATTGTGTAATTCCCTATCATCATGAACACCTTGCCCGGCTGCCCCGGTATGCAGACGCAGCAGTATAAAAAATTGGAAGCCACGGGGAAAACAAATGAGCACCAATTGCGGCAATGACAGCAGGTTGTCCGCTGCGGGAATGCGTGTAGAAACCCCATAAGTCTCCTAACGGAGTTGAGCATGCCCAGGAGGGAGATTGAGGAACTTGGGGCCGTTCGCACTCCGCCGCACCACCTGTGCCACGAGTGGTGCTCCTGACGCCCTCGCCCGGGACGCCTGGACTGAGGCGCCCCAAAAAGGGTACGCCGTCCGATAAGCCTGGTCAGTGGAGTACTTCGAGGACATCTGCCGATGGACATGGGACGTCACTGCAGCCACCGTTTCCTCTTCACCCGGACTAGCACATTGCGAGGGCGCGGAGGTGATGGCAGACGGAGGAACTTGCGGCCGTTCGCAGTCCGCCACACCAACTGTTCCACCCGAAGTGCTCCTGACACTCTCGGCGGTAACAGCTCGAGTGAGGTGCACCCAAAAGGGTACGCGCTCCGAAAAGCCTGGTCAGTGGATTATTCCGAGTACATCTATCGACGACATGGACATGGCGCTGTTCTTGACTTCGTCGCATCACAATGAATGAGTTGCGACAGCCAAGCCTCCTGAAAAGCTCAAAAAGCCTACAATTACTTCCCCAGAAGACCTTGCATAAACACATATTCCCACGCTGTTGACTATACATAAACGGAAGACAACAAATCACAGCATGGAACTTTAGACGCCAACTTATATACGCAAGTTACACGTGCTTACCGAAAACACACAGAAACAGAAAAGATACCAACTTCCTAAACAATATCTACTTTCCAGGAGGGACGAGGGAAGGTACACAACTTCTTGTGGTGTTACCATATTCGGCCCAGCACCCTAGGATTTCGCGCATTTACTCTGCGCACTGCCCTTGAGGCTGTTGCTTACCGAACAATAATATTTAACACAATAGTATCAAGACGCTTCGTATGCATCCCTTCTGATTTTCGACAAGCAGGTTGTGATTTTGAAACACTAATAGATCAGTTACGTGAACCATATATATTATTACGTGACTTCAATGCCCACAACACAATGTACACTCTCCTCGAACGGACGCGCGGGGTAGTCCATTAACGTAATCAAGAGCATGCCTAGTTATCAAAAAACAGGCTACATAGCACAACATAGCACACAACACTTACTCGCACCTACAATTAACTATTGGCAGAGCAGTTACCTTCCTGTTTCTAGAAATGGAGGTGGAGCTGGGCACCACTCCAGATTGTAGTGACCACTTCCCTACCTCACTGATTATACACACCAAAACAGTTGACCTACCCACAAAGAGGTCAATGAAGGGAGAGGGAATTGAAACGCACTCACAGAAACATCTAAACTACACAACACATCCATAACACACCTACACATAGAGGAGGACGTAACTGGTTACGGCGCACATCATCGATGCCACCGAAAAGTTGATTCCCCCGGTGGGAGGTGCCCTGCGCAACCAAAGGATTTTCTGATGCCCTGGAGGAATAAGGGCTACTGACGCATGCGAGAGGCCGAGAGTAAGGCGTGGGGTACCCTTCGTCAGTACCCTACGTCGGCTAACCTCCTTTGTTCAAAAGAGCAAAGCCGATGGGAAAACATGTTTGCTGTGAGGCGAAACGAGAGTGTTGGAAGCTCTATCTTGACAAATAATAACTCATGCACCGACGACGTATACCAAAACTCAAAGGACATCAGACGCGTACCCTAGGCCTAGTTAGTTCAACACTGGGCACAATGTAAGATCAGGCCTACGCTCTCATACAACATTTCGAACACGTGTCCTGTACGGACACTACACAAACACTTTCTTAAAACACAGACAATTGGCCGTAAAAAGCCTTTTCATCATAAGTCAACCGCTTCATATGACTCCGGGAATTCACTTCATGAGCTTAGGGCTGTTGTGACCACTTGTAAACAGACAGCTCCAGGCCAAGACATCTCGTATAAACAATGAGACAGCACCCACATTGCAGACAACTTCACACACTGCTTCACCCATAAGACAAGATATGGCTTTCAGGGTACATTCCCGAATTTTCAAGGGAGGCTATGGATTCAGCTTTTCTGAGAGGGGGGAAGGACCCTTCTTGCCCCGCTTGCTATCCGCACATTGTCCGGGCCAGCCGCCTGCCCGAGCGTCTCGAAGAGATAACAAACTGAGACTCGCGTACTTTCTTGGGTACAATAGAATTTTCAAGAGCTGCCATGCAGGCTTCAGGGCAGGGCGTTGTACCAACGACTTACTTTCTTTGTTGCCCTTTTGACGCACATAAAGGATGCTTTCATCCATGAACAGTTTTGTGCAATGGTCTTTTTTGATATTGACAAAGCCCATGGCACCACTTCGCAATACGGTATTTCTAGCGACGTAAAATCATTCGGTGTTTCGAGCAATATGTAAACATCCTTGCTGGTTACTTGTAGTAAGGAATATTTGGATGAAACGTTGGCACGCACTCTAAACGGTTCACATGCACGACACTACCGGAGACAAGGTGGTGTGTTAAGCTGCCTACTTTTCATAGTGATGATGAACTCTCTTGGAAAGGTGCTGCCAACTGCAATGTCTTCTCTACGTATGTAAACGACTTCCGGATATCTTTTAAAGTTTATATCTGTGCATTTGTAAAGTTCAAGTCCAGCTTGGCGTCAAACAACTTGACGTCTGTGCAGACAAGTATTGTTTCAAACTCAGTCAAGAAAAAAGTGTGTTTTGTTTTCGAGGAAGCGCTAGATCTACTCAGACCCAGATATTTTTTGAACGGTGTTTTGATTCCTGTTAAAAAGAAGCACACGTGTTTACCCGTAATACTTTAAAACAAACTGACATTCTGTTCACATTGAATAAAGAATAAACAAAAATGCCTAACACAATAAACATTCCTAAGTATTCCTACACTAATCCCAGGCTGCAGACAAGCACTTTCTTCGGTATCTCTAAACTGCGTTCGTAGGGACTTTGTTTGACTACGGCAGTGTGTGAATCGGTCGGCCAAAAAATGGCACCAAAAACCTTTGACACGGTGCTGCATTTTGCAGCTTCCACTTGCCTGTGGAACTCTCCGCCCTGGCCCTGTTCAAAGTATATCTGTAGAGTGCGATAAATGATTCTTACACCACCAAAGGAACATATAGATATTGTTACGGTGCAAAGGGTTTAATTAAAGCCGTGATTAGGAATAAGAGCGTTGAAGGAGGCGGCCACCGATCCTGCGGTCAGTACGAGTGCGGTTCGTCCTCCACTTCCTCTTCTGCTCCACCCCTTGACGCATACCCCGCTTGGGGATTGGTCGCGAATAGGGTAGCGCTGTACAGTTTCAAGCGTGACATTTCCCCCTTCGCAGACGAAGCCCGTCGGGCGAGGCACGAGGAAGTCACAGGCGAGGGTGAAATGTCTTAAACCCGGGCGACGTGGGCGAGTTCAGTTTGCAGCTTCTCCGTCCAGGGGTCGTTACGCGCGAGATAACGTAGGTGACATCACTGAACCGATCGACGACAACGTATGGTCCCGTGTAATGCGAGAAGAACTTGCTGTACAGGCCCCGTTTGCGTACAGGCGTCCACAACAATACCATGTCGCCTTTAGCGTACGAAATCGCAAGGGTGCCCACTGTCGTAAAGGCGTTTTGAGCGGCCCTGGGAGGCCAGGGTACGTAAACAAGCGAGGCGACGAGCTTCTTCAGCGAGACAAAGGGTGCGCGAAACGGATGGGTCGTGACCTAAAGAGAAGGGCAATATTGTATTTAAGGTGTTAGGAGGTCTACGGGCGTCGAGCAAATACAAAGGGCTGTAGCCAGTGGTCTCATGCTGGGCCGTGTTATAAGCGTTTGTGATGAACGGAAAAATCTCATCCCAGTTTTTGTAGCGAGAGTCAATATACATCGCTATCATGTTTGTGAGAGTCCTGTTGGTACGCTCGGTCAAGTCGTTTGTCTGGGGATGATAGGGTGTCGAGTGACGAAAGTGAGTTGAAGAAAGACGCATCAAGTCTTCCACAACATCAGCTACGAAGTGACGTCCACGGTCGCTGATAATCACCCGAGGAGCACCATGCCTAAGGATGACGAACCGGAGCAGGAATGTCGAAACGATGTCTGCCTTCGCAGCTGCGAAAGCCGCAGTTTCTGCATAACGCGTCAGGTGGTCGACGCAGACAATGATGTAGCGATTACCAGTCGAAGAGCGTGGAAAAGGTCCGATTAAATCAATGCCGACTTGGTCAAAGGGGAAACAAGAAGGTGGTATAGGTTGGAGTAGCCCAGATGGAATGCTCGTAGGGCGCTTGAAGTGCTGACATCGGAGGCAACTTGAGACATATTGCTGAACTTCACGGCGCATTTTCGGCCAGAAGAATCTTTCTCGGGTACGGTGTAAAGTTCTTTCGTAACCCATGTTACCGGCTGTAACATCGTCATGCATAGTGCGTAGAACTGTAGCACGCAAAGGTTTTGGCACGACAAGAAGAAAACGCGCTCCCCTAGGCATGTAGTTAATGTTGTAGAGTAGCCCATCATGCAACGAGTAGCGCCGGGGAGCCATAGTATCTGCAGCAGCAGCGAAGAGGTGCTGGATGCTTGGGTCTTTCTGCTGTTCGGAACGGAAGGTAGCAACATCGGGGAATTCTGTGTCTACAGCTGCCAAACAGTCGTCGAAATGGTCTTTTTCCCGATCAGTGCACGCTTTTGGGCCAGCCGGGAAAGACAATCAGTGTCTGCGTGCCGACGACCACCCTTGTAGGCAATAACAAAGTCGTACTCTTGGAGCTTTAAGGCCCACCTTGCTAGTCGGCCGTTAGGGTCACGGAGGCCGGTCAACCAGCACAGCGCGTAGTGCTCGGTGATGACTGTAAATGGACGGCCGTACACGTAGGAACAAAATTTGCTGATCGCGAAGATCACAGCCAGGCATTCTTGCTCGGTGACTGTGTTATTGCGCTCAGCTTTGCTGAGGCAACGACTGGCGTAAGCGATCACATGCTCAGCATTGCTATGCGGCTTGATGAGCACTGTACCAAGTCCAACACCACTCACGGGCCCCATGTATTTCGGTGGGAGCGCCAGGGTCAAAGTGGCGAAGGATAGGGCCCGACGTGAGGAGATATTTAAGGTGGGAGAACGAAGATTCACACTCGGCGGTCCAGGTAAAGGCAGTATCTTTGTGCAAGAGGCTAGTGAGGGGAGACGCCAAACCTGCAAAGCGGGGCACAAAACGAGGGAAGTATGAACAAAGCCCCAAGAAGCTACGGATCTCTGGGACTGATTGGGGCGGCTTAAATCTCTCAACAGCGGCGATCTTTTGAGGGTCCGGTCTCACGCCATCCTTATCAACAAGGTGTCCTAAAACCAGCGTTTGATGCTCACCAAAATGACATTTCTTCGAGTGCAACACCAATCCGGCGCCTTTTAAACAGCTGAGGACTGTCTCGAGTCGTGCGTTGTGCTCGTGAAAAGTTCGTGGGAAGACTACTATGTCGTCGAGGTAGCACAGACATATGTCCCATTTCAGGCCGCGCAGAATTGTGTCCATAAAACCATTCGAATGTCGCGGGGGCATTGCAGAGACCGAATGGCATCACGTTAAATTCAAAAAGACCGCCCGGAGTGACGAAGGCTGTTTTTTCTCTGTGGTTAGGGTCCATGGGGATCTGCCAATAGCCGGATTTTAAATCTATTGACGAAAAATAAGATGCAGAGTGCAGGCAATCTATCACGTCATCAATTCTGGGCAGCGGATAGACGTCTTTTTTGTGTGATGCCGTTCAAACGTCGGTAGTCCACACAAAACCTCCATGTACCATCTTTCTTTTGTACGAGGATCACAGGCGCTGCCCATGGGCTGGCCGACTCACGTATGACACCTTTTTGTAACATCTCTGTGACTTGCTCAGAGATTATCTTTCGTTCAGATGGTGCCACCCTGTAAGGTTTCTGTCGAACCGGGTGCGCCGACCCGGAATCTATAGTGTGACGAGTGCGGGAGGCTGGAAGTGCCGCCTGAGAGACATCCCGAGCAAAGTCGAAGACAGAGGAATGTCGAGAAAGGATGTCGACCAACGCGTTTCGTTCATTCGAGGAGAGCGAATTATTAACCATGCTGAGAAGCTTCGAGTTCGGGAAAATAATGTCAGCAGGGGCAGCCTCACCAGCACACAAAGTGGCGACTGAAATGTGGTCGTTTGTCTCGTACTCAGCCAGTTTCATATCCTGCGGTACCACCACGCTCTGGGAAGAACAGTTGAGAGCGCACACAAAGCTACGTCTTCTTTCAACAGATACAACACAACGGGGTACCAGAAGGTCTTTCTTTGCACAGTTCGGGGAGAGTGGCTCCACTACAACGTCATATATGCCGACCTCACTTATAGCACTCACTGGAACGATCGCCAGGGACCACGCAGGTATAACTGTGTCCTCAGAAACACACAGAGTACCAGTATTTTCATTGATATGTGGCTCATCATGCAGTGCAGAGAACCATAAGTTGTTAACAGAAAGTTCACCCGTCGCGCAATCGACATTTGCAACGCAATCTCCCAAAAAGTCGATGCCCAAAATTACGTCATGGGTTGACTTGGCAAGAATTCCGAATTCCGCTTTGAACGTTCGCCCTCCGATACAAACATTGACTGTACACACACCAAGAGGGTGCAGCGGCTCCCGACCGGCTCCACGAAACGAGGTTCCCTTGTCCCATTTGAACATCACTTTACTTCCCAGGCGATCTTTAAACGCATTGCTCATAATTGAAACCGTTGCAACAGTGTCAACTAAAGCCACTGTAGAAACACCGTCCACGAGCACTTGAACTTTGTTTGTCATCATAAATACTGGCAGAGGTTGTTTATCTATCGAAGGCTGTCCGGCGACGTCACCTCCATCGGTCGCGCCGGCTAGTTTCCCTGCGAAGGGGATGCAGCGCGACGGCCAGGTAATGGGGATCGGCGCTGTCGTCCAGCGGGTGGTGTTATGCTGCGATCGGAGGTGGCCGGAGAAGCATTGTGCTGCGAACTGGTCCGAAAATTGTTAGCGGAAAGCGGGAGCTGAGACCATGACTTTCGACAGTGTGGTTACGTCCTGAAGCAGTATACCGGGAATTATGTGCTTGCACTTCGCGACGACGACGGCAAAACCTTGCAATGTGGCCCGGAATCCCACACCACTAGCAGGCAGGCGGCGGGCGGCGAATCCTGTCGGGCTGCATGAACGTAGTGGACGGTGTGTGAGGTCTGTAGGTCCGTCGATCTTCACCGTAATATTCGTCATCACGGCGTGAGTACACACCGCGTGCTGAGGACCAGGTATTTGTTTCAGCTGGTTCAGATGAGTAACGATAGTTGTCGCAGTAATCCGACTTCCGGGAAGGGTGGACACGGTGATCGTCAAAGCTAGCAGTGTTTACGGACGGATGAAACTCTGTAGGGACCCATGAACGTCAGGGAGCGTCATCTTGCGGAGCGTAGTAGCCGACCTGTGCACGTCGCATAAGGGCATCGTATGGCGGATGGCAGTCGCAATGGTTTTGATGCGATGCACCGATTCTTTCATGATGGCGCAGTTCTTCCCGAACTATTTGTCTTATCGTCGATGAGAAGTGCATGGCCTGGGTGTCGTCTGCGCTGGCTATAGTGGTGACGTTTGGCAAGCGACCAAACTTTGGTGCTATGTGACGGTTCTTCAGGGCTGCGAATGCCTGACAATGTCGCACGACGTCTGCTAATGTGACCAGGCTCTCCTTACTGATGAGGAAATTATACACGTCTTAAGCGATGCCCTTAAAAATGTGGCCAACCCGGTCTTCCTCGGACATTGCGGGATTCACAATCCGGCACAATTTCAATACTTCTTCGATGTAGGCCATGCAAGACTCCCCAGCCACTTGTGCTCGCTGATGTAGCGTCCGCCCTGCTAGCTTCTTTTTTGCCAACGAATCCCCAAAGCCTTCTTCATTTCTCTACGGCCCGGGGTTCCGCCTCGTGGTTTTCAAACCAGTCAGCGCGGTGCCCGTCAAGAATACCTCGATGTTTCCCGCTTGGCGGCCGCATCCCAGTGGTTAAACTTGCTCACCCGGTCGTAGTGCACGAGCCATTCGTCGACGTCGTCCCATTCGTTCCCAGAGAACGTACGTGGCTCCCTGTACGGCTGCCAGTTGGCCATCGGCATGGCTTGGACTGTTTTTGTAGCCCCAGTCAAAGGTACACGCAGCGGGGAGAGACCGGTGACTCGGCGGCTTCGGAGAAGTTCCAGTGGCTCCGTCTTCCTTCCACGGTTACCCCGCACCTCTACCACAAACTGTTACCGTGCAAAGGGTTTAATTAAAGCCGTGATTAGGAGAGAGAGAGAGAGAGAGCGATCTTTAATGAAGTCTGGCGATGTTAGCTGGGCTAAAATGCCTAACTTGCTACGCCAGTTGATGACGGGTTGAAGATGATGGCGATGATGTTCAAGAAGTTGATGCGTACAGATACGGCGAGTTATTTACAGCGACTGGTCTAGACCTGTGTGTTGCAGGAACTCTATCAGAGCTTTGGTAGCCCTTAAAGCACGTTTGGGACAAGCCCATGGTCCTTAAACGTCCTTTAGCTGCATGTCCACGGAAAGCGGCAGTCCCAAAGTCACTGCGAGGGATACTCTTTGAGCACTGAATCGAGCACATTCACAGAGCAGGTGCTGCAGGGTTTCTCGCACATCACAGTGTGGGCAGAGTGGCGACGAAATTTTTTTATCTTGAAGAGGAAGTTGCGCGTGTATGCGACATTCAACCGCATGCGATGTAGAATTGCTATAAGAGCGTTGAAGGAGGCGGCCACCGATCCTGCGGTCAGTACGAGTGCGGTTCGTCTTCCACTTCCTCTTCTGCTCCACCCCTTGACGCATACCCCGCTTGGGGATTGGTCGCGACTAGTCTAGCGCTGTACAGTTTCGAGCGTGACAATATGTTGTATGCCTCAAAAAGCATCAATATGACAAATCATCCACTTTTTGCACTATTATTGATACATCTTCAGCGCAACTTTTTAAAAGCATTTATCTATCTCCATGTTGTTTCCTCCTTGATCCAGTGACAAAGCTTCTGAGCTACCAGTCCCATTTTCACACATCCACAAGACACCCATAATTGATTTTCTCTTCACCATGGCATTCCTAACCTGAGTCGAGTGACCTGTTTTTCCACAAACGTGATGAGACGAGGTCACCAATATTGGGAATTTTACATCATTCTTGTTTCTCTGGGACAGGTAACGCTGTGCGAAGTTTTTCAGTGATGCTGTTGCTCATGCTGCGCGTGGGCCAAAAGTTTATGTCAGTAAAACTATGAATTTAAAAACAGCATATCCTCAGCATGAGCGTACAGTATTTTAGTTGTTCTGAATCACATTTTCCAACTTCGAATTTTTAAGTAAATCCTGTTCATGAATGTTCTAGGCATTATAGAATTCTCTTAAATCCCGAAAGCGCTCAAAAACGTTTGTGATCAATCTCATTTTTAAGGCTATTACGTCTGCATATCCATGAACTCTTGAAATAACTTTCTGTCGAGTTTCAGCCACTCTGCGAGTTCCTGGAATGAGATCTATGACCAAATGGCACCAGCTGCTACACTCACGAATAAAGTACACATAACAAGAGTACCCTACACTGAGCTCAAGCCACACATTCGAAAACACCTTCGTAAAACATGCCTGCAACGAAGTTGCTTGTTTCCCACAAGCGCAAGATGCCCTACCCCCATCTCTTCGAACCTAATGTCTTTGTTGACTGGGCGAGTCCATCGTCCCCACACAAGGAAAAAGACGACTGGTCGGGAGTCCTATTTCTGCGTTTTGTGTGGATATGAGTTTTTCTGATATCTTGGCATTGAGTATCTTCAGATTGATTGCCCACTCCTCCAACTGATGGCTCTGGGACCTATGGACATTCCAAACATTCACGACGCAGCTGAAGATGGCATGGTTTATGAGACACCTGTACCCGTGCCAGCAACAAAAGGTGTACTTGAACAGCAAAAGCTCACAGTTACGCCAGCAAATCCCCTTAAAACGGTGGTATACACAAACAGTTCCTGAGGATCTGTCGACGTGCACTTCCGCCTTGCGGTTATAGGTTTGACCTGTTGGACGGGCTGTTCGTATGGCTGCCTTTGAGCAATTCTAGTCGCCATTTTTTTAATTGCGCTGTAGTAATCGGTGGTCTTGGTTGGGGTAGGGACACCTTGATGAATGTAATCTTCATCGTCACTCACAGACAAGTTCCCACATCACTGACATTTGGCCGGTAACCTCGTGGCCTATACTAGAATGTTCTTAAGTTCGGGCTCCCAGAAATAAAAAGAACAGAAAACTTGTTTAAATTTTTATGCTTAAAACGGGTATTGTAACGCGTACAAAAAGGAATACAAAAATTGTGCCATCAATAAAAGCCTACTGTGATAAATATACCCACAAAAATTTGAAGCAACAGTAAAAACTGGGCGGGCCTCAAAAACAACAACCAAGACAGTACTTTCTTCTCGAAACGTTTTCTGAAAAAATAAATGGCCAGAAGTGTACGAATTAAGTGTAATATTCGTACTCTTATTGAGTTAAATGATTCCTGTGGGATGCCTCCTGTGCGAGCTTCGGAGTGTGGTCGTGTGTCTCGAGCTGCCAGCAGCTTTCTGCCAGTGCTTTTATAAGCGGTCACAAGAGAAACTTTCTCAGGGTATCAAAAACAGTAGTGTTGGTATTGGTATTATTTTATTAAAAGTTTTCTTCAATGTCTGGTGTATCGAACACCACGTAAAAAAGTTTGCACGCTCGGCATTGCGGGGTTATGCTCTGGTACATGTGCATCAAAACAGAAGTGGTTATTTTGCGAAAGTGTTCTACCTTATTCTACTAACATCAACATTTTCACCTAAACTTTATTGTGTTTCATGAGTACCTTAAAAACTTTCATTTTGGCCAGCTGTACTTAATGGCTGCTAGCTTGGCTGCAAAGTCATTTTAAAATATTAATATATATTTTTTAATTTTTCCTTCGATAATTTCTTTGCAGACAGCCTGCGCAGCCGTATTCTTTGGTAGAATCACTGAATCCAATAAACTTGTTAGGTCGTCTTAGTGTTATGGGCACTTGCGCTGATAAGGACTGTTTTGGTGTTGCGTATTTCCACTTGCCTTCAATGGACGTTTTTTTTTATTTGGGGCTGGGGTTTGCGTGCATCTGCGAGCATCTGTTCTTACCTTGGCTTTCCACATATAAGACTTGATGCAATATTCAACACTTTAGAACATAAAACAAGTTACTCCAGAAAGATGGCTCCAAATAACAGCACACAGCGCTGATATATTAAAAAGAGAAGTACTTGAAGTATGGGTGCTCAGGACACATAGTAAACCATCCAAAAGGGGCCTGTCAACCTCACAAATACTGTAAAAAGAACGCAAACTGATAGCATACATGCTCACCTAAACAATAAAAAAAGGAAGATCAGAAATTATTTTTTCGCGAAAGAGAGCCCAATAGTGTAGATTAGATATACATTGACGTCTTCGAAAGATGCCATGGCAATATCCATGAAATATATTATAAAGATAATGCCCCGTAAGCAGCCTATAATAGCACCTTGACCGGTGCATTCTACCCTACGGCAACGAGCAACATCCCCACAATGCCTAGATTAAAATGTGATGGACCCTGTTTGGGAATGCAGATTTTGGCGATAAATTGCCTAAAACTAGGAATAAAGCGCCGACTATCATTTTTGATATCCTGGCCGACTATTGTATTTGTGACCTGCTTTTAAAAGAGTTGCCAGGAGGGGTGTACCAGCAGCTCTAGAACAATGACCACACCCAAGACCTCGCGTAGTGGCATCTAATTGGCATCCCTAATTTAAAAAAAAACATATTTCCTTCTTTCTTCGTCACTCTGGCAAATTTTTGTTCTCCATTTGGTGCTTCACCAAAGGAATCTATTTGTTGTCTTGCTTGTGTGCCGTACACGGTTTAAAGTTGCGTTAACTTTGTATGTATTTTATTCGATACAGTAAGCTTTCATTATTTGCACAAGTTAGTTATCGCTTTTGTTACGATTTTTAACACAGGTCTCAACTCCTCAGGTACTTCAGGTGCTGGTACATGTGCCGTATATTCCGCGCGATGTATAAAAGGCACATTGTAGCGGGGAATGTCCGCAGGATACATAACCATTGGTTTTCGAACTAGTATAGAAAATTAAGATTCCACTTCTTTTTTGGTACTGACCGAATCAGCCAACTATTTCTCCTTGAATTTTCAAAAACAATTGTTTATTCGGCCCCTACTACAACTTTTTACGTTAAGTTTAGGCGTAGCAAATGCACGCCACTTCTGTAACACTAGGGGTGTTTAACAAATTCGCTTGAAGGTAAGGAGCTTGCAAGTCACAGGAGAATGTACAACCTTGTGTGATAGAGACTTGAAGCACACCTGAAATGAGTTTACATTGAATATTTTTTGCTTTACTCCCAGCTGCACTTGCATTTTATGGCGAATTCCATTGGGAGAGCAGGAGCCTCAAAAACACTCCGAAAGTGCTCTCTTCTGAGCCAGCGTGTTTCAGTGGTCGAACAAAACACTGTCATCCAGTGGTAGAGCGAGGTCACTTTCGCTGCGCCGAGAGCAGCCGAGAGCAGTCCGATCTGCTCCCGCTTAAAAAACGGAGTGAGCACTGTACGAAGGAAGCCACATGACTTTAACGTCATATCCCCCCCTTTTTTTTTGTGTGTGTGTTTTTTTTTCCCCGGGGTTGTCGCGGCCTAGCGAGCGCGGGGGGCGGAGGCAATGGCGGCCCGCAAGCGTGTGTGGTGCGTGAACTCCGATTTTGACGTCGTTGCGGCAGGTTCGGGAAATCCCCGTTTACCTTCCCTGTCATTAGACGAACTAGACATGGAGACAGCAAAGCGTCGTCGCCTTGCCGAAATGCTTCAAATTGAGAACGACAGCAGCGATAGCTGCTGGAGCTCGTCAGACTCAAGTTCGAGCAGCAGCAGCAGCGACGATGACGACGAAGAAGTGTGCGCAGCAGCATTTAACCCGTTGTTTTCGTTGCCGGAACCGAGGCCGAAAGTGGGGGCGTATGTCACAAAGACTGTGTCAAGTTATTCGGACGAGGAGGTGAGCCCTTCAGCTTTCCCAGCGTGGTGATTTGAGTTTGCTGAAAGGCCTTTTTTGTTTCAGTTCAAAAGAAATTTTTCCCCGTCACTCGGCCAGTGGCAGACTTCTTGGCAGCAGAATTCGCCAAGTCACCGCACTGCCCTCAAAAGAGCGATCACGGTGGCCTGCCTGCCAAGTCGCCTGAACAAAATATTCTGTCATTTCTTTGGTGGGGTTGTGTGGTGTGCAGTCGATGTAAATACATGGCCTCTGAGAGCGTCTGTGCGTTTAGGATTACAGGAATACTGCTTGGATGACAGGCATATGAAAGTTGCAAAGAAATGTAGTGAACCCGTAGGCACAACCTTTAAGTTACAAAATTGTCAAGCGTCGAACGTAGATTATCAAACGTAGAACAGCGAAATTGTAGCGTGAAATGGTTTTGACGTTTTGTGCACCAGCAGACTGAAGCAGTGAAACTCCACTTTTTTTTTTTTTTATACTAATAAATTATGTGGAGCTTTGAAAGGTTTCACATAAAAAGGTTAAATTGCGTTTTCTGTCTTTGTACAATTTAATTTGTTTTATATGTAGTAGGAAGGTTTGCCATATTACCATGCTATTTCTTCAAAAAATGGCCTTTTTTTCAGGTATGCCGCCAACAAGGCATGCATTCGAGACGTTGCTGGTCGCTTCGAGGTCTCCGAAAGCACCCACCAAAAGAATGATGAGCCGAGTGACATCATTCCTCCCCGACATAGCGCCGGGCATCATCAAGTTCCCCAGTGACCTGCAGAAGCTCGCCACTGATTTTGAGCAGGTGAGTAATGTTTAAGTACATATGCAATTTAGTATAAGAAAATTTATTTTTTTCTCACACCAAGCACCAAACGGCGCCAGAGAACGCAGGGGACCAGACAAGGGGAACGACACGTACACAGGGCACAATAACAAATGAATATTTATTCAGGGGATGTTTAGAATAAGTACTGGGTACACATGAATAAAAAAAGATAGCAACATACAAGACTACCACGTACTATACCAGATCGGAATGCCTTACCACCACACATTGCCACTCAACTTGACCTAGCCAAGTTTCGAGATCTAATTTTCGCACATCTGACCATTTAATGATATTCTGTTTCACAAATTTTTAGTGCTTCTGCGGCGATTTTTTTTTTTTGTGGGCTTTTGTGCACCCCTAGTATTTTTTAATGTTTATTTGCAGTTTCTTTTCATGTACATATTTTACACAGCATCTTATGTTAAACCCTTTTTCTTATTTTTTTTGATTTTCGGCGCACGTTAAAGATCCCCAGGTGGTCAAAATTAATCCCCAGCCCTCCACTACGGTGCGCCTCATCACCTGCGTTGCGTCGGCACATTAAACCTTAAAATCAATTATCGTTTTCTTTCTTTTTTTCCTATCATACATGTAATCAGTGACTAGTGTGCCCCCTCACAAACGGGGGTTTTAGGGGGATCCGAATACTAATAATTAAAATAGTTCTTGTATTCAGTCTTTGTAGATGTTCTCCTCAAAGGGACACGTAAACAACCTGTGCACGGTGAGCCTTCTGCCGGTGCAGGCTGAAGTGGATGCTTGGGGGTCAACAGCATACACGTTCGTGCCATCTCGCGGCATTCCTAGTGGGCATTTGGTTTCCTTCACCATCAGTCACCTGTAAACATGTGGCGGGGCTATGAGAGAACACAAAATATAGCCCTGGTTGTCACTTTTTTTGGGAAAATTTAACTGGGCAAAATGCGGGTCTGTCCTCGGAAAACAAAGATAGTACTCATGGCTTGACTAACAACCCCCGTTCACAAAATTTACAACATAAGTGTCCTCGGGAAAAAGCATAGGAAAAGGGGAGGGTGACACGCAGAGTGCAAGGTTTGGTGGTTGTAGCTTTGAACGCGCTTGAGGGGGATGATCTTGCTGAATGCACTCAGCTAAAGAAACCAAAATTTAAGATATCGCATCATATATATCTATTTTTTATTGCACTCGCTGCTACAAGCCTTGAGTCTTCTGTTTGCTGCATACTTCTCTAGATGTTTTTTAGCACTTTTGATAACCCACCCTACCAGCCTTATTCAACAATGTATGTGCATATTTTTTCTCCTACTTGCAGCTCTCAGGATTCCCGGGCACGATTGGATGTGTCGACGCCAGCTACATACCCATCAGGTGTCCCTGGGAAAGTGCGCTCTGTTTATGCTAACAGGCACCACTACTTATCATTGACACTGCAAGGTATAGTGACAACAAGAAAAAAAATTTTTGATGCCAGCACTGGTTGCCCAAGCAAATGCACGACGCACGGATTTTCAGGCGGGCAAGGATTGCAAATGCGTTGCCACAGCTGTGCTCCAATAAGTACCACATAGTGGGAGATGCAGCATACCCTTTCCGAGAGTACCTGATGACACCAATCCGGGACTATGGAAATTTTGACAGCAAAGAAAAAACCTTCAATGCAAGTCTGTCGGGAACAAGGGTGCTGTTGAAAATGCTTTTGGAGATTTAGAAAAAACCCTTTTTAAAAGGAAAAGAAAGGTTTGGATTGTGGACAGTGGACAACAAGGCCAAGTTTATAAATTTTATGTTTTGTGCTACCAACCCGCATTGACCAGATTTCCGAGAACCTTTCTTGAACCGTTTCCCCCTTTCTTTCCAAAGGGCTTTGGCCTTTTCTTCAGGGAAAGGGAAGCAGTGGCCCCCAAAAAAACCCGTTGGTCTTGGGAGACCGAGGGGTCCCTTAGTTTAAAAACTCCCAACAAGGGACGGTTTCCTTTTTTAAGTAGCAAAGTAGAAAGTTTCCCAAAGGTGCCTGGGTTTTCTTCGTTTGGGAAAAAAATGTTTGTAAAAAAAACCCCCGGGCAATTTTTTTGGCCAAAAAAATAAAAAAATTTTTTTAAACCTTTAAAGCTTGTAGAAATTATTTTCAGACCAAAAGGGTTGCCGAAAATTTTCTTCGTGGGAAAAAAAAGGTTTTTGGGGGGGTTTTGGCACCCTTTTGCTTCCAAATTTTTTTTTTTGTGCCTTCCCCAAACCCAAAAAAAGGCCCCCTTGAAAAAAAACCGCTTGTTGCACCTTATTTTTTCCCGACCCGGGGTTGCGGGAAGATTCCCATTTTTCTGGTTTTTCATTTTGCCCTTTTTCGGGGGGGTTTTTGGCAGCCCCCAGGGGTCCCTTTTCCCTTTTTCCCAAAGCTGGCTGCTTTCAACTTTCCCTTTTTTCATGAAAAGGCCCACTTGAGTAACTGATTGTTGACGGCAGTTTTCCGACGTCTTCACCCTCGGACCCTTTTTAAATGGGTCTGTTTTTTTTCCGGGGGTTTTTGAAATTTTTTGAAAAAACTTTTTTTCGGGGAATTTTTGAAAAGGGGCCCCCGAAAAGGGTTTTCCCGCACTTTGGGTTTGCCCTTTGTCACTTTTAACTTTAATACAAAAAACAAAGGGAAAGGGAAAATGGGGTTTTCCCCAATGTTGTTGTTAAAACTAACATTTGCACTTGGAACAAAACCCTCTTTGGTAAACCCTTTTTTCCCCCACTGTCTTTTTTTGCCAAAACTTCAAACCTTGATAGTTAAAAGGGTTGTTTTTGCTTGGGAAATTTTTTGAATGGAAACCTCTTTCAAAAACTTTAAGTATTTTTTCCAACCACAGCCTTTTTTTTTTTCCCTTTTTAAACCAAATTCACACCCGGGAAAGCCGAAAAAAAAAGCAGGAAAAAACTGTTGGGGCAATTTAACCTTCTTTTCCCATAAGGGTTAGCAATGGCCCCCAACCACGGGGATTTGGAACCTTACAGCCAAAACCCAAGGGGAAAAAAACTAAACTTTCCAAAAAAGAAAAATTTATAGTAATAACCTCCTTATTTAAAGCAGGGTTCCCGTCCCCAAAGGGTTCCATCTTGCGCAACTTTAAGGATTTATCGAATCCCCGTTTTTTGTTGTTTTTTTCAAAATTGGGTTTTTAAACCAAAATTAAAACCGGGGCATGCCCTTTTTTGAAAAAAGGGGGGTAACCCCAAAAAAATTTTCTGGAAAGGTTACTTTTTAAAAACCCAAAGTGCTGGGACATTTTACCTCCCCCTTTTCCCCTTTGGTTCCCCGAAAACCCGGCCTTGAGCCCCCAAAAAGGTGCCCTCACCTGGGATGGTAATGGGCCATTAAAAATCTTTTCCCTTTTGGAAGTGCAAACAGTAAATTAAAAAGTTAAGTGATGTTTTCCCCCCATTTTTAAAGAAAAGGCCCGCCTCACAAAAGGCCATCACCCCCTTTTTTCCCTTTTTCTTGAAAACCCAAAATGGGTTCAGCTGACGTTTTACATAAGAGGAAAAAAAATCGGTTCTTCCTCATTTGGGCCTTCTGGGGAGGAAAAATAAACCTCGCCTTTTTTGTAAACAAAGGGGGAGTATAGGCAAGTAAAAAGGGGAATTTGCGAAGGGAAGGTTGGGACCAAATTTTTTCACGGGTCGAAACGCAAAAGACAAAAACACAAAAACAAAAAAATTTACTTTCCTTTGTGGACCGGTTCGCGAAACCAAAAAATTGGGGAGCTTCCAAAAAGGGGTTTCAAATTTCAATGGGGGCCACCCCGGCCCTGCTGCTTCCCCCGGGTGGGTTGGGCCGGAAACGAAAAAGGTGGGTTTTGCCCCAAACGTTTTTAAGAAAAAGCGGGATTAACCCCCAAACCCCTTTTTCGCTTCTTGTTTCCCCCCCCGCCTTTTCCGGGGGGCGTCCCTACCAAGGCGGGTAAAAAGGCCCCCCTTGGGCCTTTCCCCCCTCCTTGCAGCCCCGTTCCCGGTTTAAGGAAAAAAACGCCTTCCCCTTTTTTGTAAAGTTCCCCAAAATTGGGGGTGTTTGGCCGAATTTCCCGGATGCCGAAAACATGGGGGTTTTTTTTCCCCAAAGTAACCCGCCAGGATTTTTTCGGCCCCAGAAAGCACGGGGAACTCTTTGCGACAGCTGGCCCAAGCAAAAAACGCAACCAAAAACCCCAAAAATTATTTCCTTTTGACAGGGGGCGCCCCTGGAAATTTAGGGGAATGCGCCGAGGCCCTTCCCCCCTCCATCGGCCAATTAAAATTTTGGGGAAAGGGGGGCCCGGCCTTAACATGCCGGGTGCCAGCCGAAATTTTTCCCGGGGGGAAAGGCCGGGTTTTCCCAAACTTTTTTTTTCCCAAAGAAGCTGGGGTTTTCCCAAATTTCCCCTCGCTCGGTCGTTTTCCCCCCCTTTTGTTTCCTTCCGGGTTCGTGCCGGATTTAAATGGGGGGTGGAAAAAAGGGGGGGTTTTCCTGGGGGGGTGTTGAAACCCCCAAAAAATGCAGCCGGGGCCTGTTTGTTTCCAAGGGGAAATTCCGCCATTAAACTTAAAATTCCCCCTTTTTAATTAAAAAATGTTTAAGGGGTTTGGGGGCCCTGTTTGGTGGAAATTTTGGGATCCAAACTGGGGTTTTTCGGGGGCCCCTTTTTTTTTTTAGGGAAGTGCCCAAAATTTTTTTTATTTCTCGGGTTTCCTTTTTTTATTTGAAACCCCAGGGAAAGTTTGGGAAAAAAATCCGCCACTTCTTCCTGGGGTGTTTAACAAATTCGCTTGAAGGTAAGGAGCTTGCAAGTCACAGGAGAATGTACAACCTTGTGTGATAGAGACTTGAAGCACACCTGAAATGAGTTTACATTGAATATTTTTTGCTTTACTCCCAGCTGCACTTGCATTTTAAACTATTCATTTGAATCACACCCATGTTCCAGGGCTATATAGGGGGCCCTGTTTCGGCCCGAATTTCTGCGTTGATGCCGAAGACATGGTTGCTGGCGTCTTTTTTTTTTCCGCAGGTGAAGTAGCCGCTATTTTTTTGTATTTCTCAGGTCTTCCTATTACTCGAAGCCGCAGAACAGTTCACGCAAGGCTTGTTTCGCGTAGTCACGCTGGCCCTCCGCACGAGATACGCGGAGCGGACGAAGGAAGTTACGCGCAAAAGATATGGCGCGGATCGACAGGGGGCGCCGCTGGTTCAAATTCAGGGGCGCCACTATACCAGCGCACGAGGCCTATACCCAACTACGGGAGCTCGCCAACTAATGGGAGAATATTATCGAGGGAAAGAAATGAACAGGCATAACACTAGCCTGAGAAATGCAGCCGAAATTTTAATCGGAGGAAAGACAGGGTAATTTTCCATAACTTTCATTTATGCCAAACGACGCTGATTTACACTTATAGGTAAGGTAAGACTCACGAACCTCGCGATCGTGATGCGTTTTAAACTAGATTCAAGAATTGTAGCCTTCAGTTGTTCAAAAGAATGACCAGGAGTGTTTAACATGCTTTGATAAAGGCAAAGAAGGGCAGGTTTTTGCATGGGAGCGGTTGATTGTTAAACCTCAACGAAAGGGTGTTCAGTCTCTGCCAATGTATTGTTGCTGCCGAGGGTGCATTCCAGCAGGTATACGACGTTGGCGGAATCACAGTTAAAGTTCCCTTTTACATTAATATAATAGTTTGAAGCTGTACTGGCGGCGCGCTGTGTGGTGGTCATTTGTGGGCCATACCTTACAACGTGGTTTGTTGCAGGGCATGCCAACCAGTAGTCTGTGGTCGGCTGATGCTGGATTTAGTGAGAACGTCGCCCAAATTTTTGCTGCGTCTATAAACAACACGTGGTGGCTCGGGAAATATTCTCTTTAGGCGTTCACTTTGAGCGAGGATATTGTGATGTTTCCTTAGTATGGAAGCAACTTTCGGAGAAGAGGCCGAATGGGCCAAAACGAGGTTTGTTTGTTGATTGGGTTTTGGAGCTGTCTTTTGGAGAATTTCGGCGCGGTTCAACTGGTCAGCTCGTGTAATCGCGTCATCGATCACATGCTCTGGGTATTTTGATTTAAGAGTGCGGTTTTAAGTTCTCTGCAGTTAGAATCGAAATCCGCCTGGCTTGTGCAGATTCGCCTAAAACGGTGAGATTGGCCTGTAAGGTATTGCAGTCTTGCAGTGCCTGATATGGCTGCTGTGGAAGTGCAATACTGGCGCGTGTCCGTAGGTTTCCTGTAGAGATTAGTCTGAGGTCTGCCCTGAAACTTTATGCTGTGCGTTTAAGTTAGCTGTGCGTAGCAGTAGGAAATGAGAGAGGAGATGGTAGGATGCGCAAGGTTAAAAGCCTCAATAAACGCAAGAAGTTCCATTTCACCGTGCTGCCAATCAAGAATATATCTTCTATATTATCTTTTGTAGTACAATGGCTTCAAACTTTGGGTTGCGAGGAAGTTTGTCTCTTGACATCCCATAAAGATTTTCCCACGTTCCGCTGACTTGCACGTAATTGACACCATCAAACTCAAAATTGTTAAGTTCAAGGATAAGGTGAAGGCAAGTTTCAAGGGTGAGAGAATCGATAGGTTTGTCACCCGCCGACCCCTCATACGCACATGATACAGCGGTGATCACATCGGCATGCGGAATGTTAGTGTACAGCGACCGACATCTAGGGTAACAAGTAAACAGTTGTTGGGAATTTCTATCTTCATGATATCTGAGAGAAAATCATTTGTATCCTAATGAAGGATGGAAAGCTGGGGGGAATGTCGCGAATGAGAGAGTCGACATAGCGCGAGAGGTTCTCGGTGACAGTACCATTGCCAGAGACAATGGGGCGACCTGGGTTGTTATTTTTATGAATCTTAAGAAGAAGGTAGAATCTACCGGCTACTGGGCTTAAGGGGATAAGAGAACGAGCAGTTGTTTCAGTTATTTCCTGATTTTGAACAAGTTCAGTGAGTTTTTCTTTTACAATAAGCTTATAATCATTAGTGGGATCGCTAGGGAGTACTTTGTAGAACGCATATTCTGATAGTTGTCTATGAGCCTCGTTGACATAGTCAGCTTTGTCGAGGATCACGATGGCGCCTCCTTTATCGGCCGGTTGATTACTATTTCGGGGCAACCTGCGAGTTCCTCCAGGGCTTTCTTTTTCTTGTTTGTGATGTTACAGCGTAAAGGGATTTGCTTTTGCTATGCTGCTCATAAATGCGATGAACGGCTTTAATATACATGTCGAGGCATGTATCGCGCTGCGTGAGAGGGGTCCAGTGCTTATGGCTAGGTAATGCGGTTCGGGCTTCGTCGGTTGGAGGACGGTCATGGAAGTACTCGCGCAGTCTCATATTTCTGGCGAAGTTGTTTAAGCCTTTAAAAAGTTGAAATTCGTTGAAACCGCCAGTTGCCGGGAAAAAATTCAGACCTTTTGACAAGGCGCTCATCTGATCTGGTGACAGGGTAATACTAGAGAGGTTCATCACATTTTCGGTGAGATTTGTGTTAGTTTCAGTAGCCTGGGGAGAACTTACAGAAGGGGAATAAAAATTTGGGTTGCGTTGGCAGACTCGCTAGTACTGGCACTAATGAGAGCTTGTGAATGGTTAGTATTTGGCGCGTTTAAGGGGCGATTTTCATCGGCATTCCCAGGTAATTGACAGTCAATAGTAATAGGGCTAACTTTATTCTTGCGGATGTTGTCATTGCTAGGGATATTATCTCGGGAAAATTTACGGATTTTGTTTCGGATATAGCGGATGCCTTTTTGGATTCGTAGCTGCGTAGAAGGCCTAATTCTCTTTCGCTTAGATCCTTACTAAGAATTTCCTCTTCCTGGCGGAGGGAATGGGACATAGTCTCATAGTGATCTATAATTATTTGCGTTAATGCAAGGATGCGTTGTCTAATACTTGTTGCCACTTGTTTTTGTTGGAAGGGGACAGTTCGGCAGTTGCATTTCTCAGTCTAACCCTCAAACCCATGGGAGCTACCTCGGCAGACAAATACTGTGAAAGTGCGGAAACGTGCATTTGGGACCGTATGCGTTTTTCAGTAATGTTTCCTAATTTTAAGAACAGTTTTGATACTGGGTAGGAAGCTGCATTACCGGGTTTTTGGAGCCTAGTCACTTTGTCGGCGCAGAAGACACTTTCTTGCGGAGGTTGTAGGCTGGCTTTGGGGCGTCCGATAGCAGTGCGGATCCGCTGCTGGCGTTTTCCAGTGGCTCGGTTGTGGTTGAGGCTCCGGTGGCCGTTGTAGTTCCCGAGGGCGGGCGCGGCAGGCTCTTGGCGCGGCGCACTCTTGGGGTTGTGCTGCAGGTGATGCGTCGGTGCTCTGAGGGCGTGGTCGCAGGAGCACGTACGGGTTGCAGGCTGCGGCGGGCGTCCGGGGACTCGGGGTGTGGGTTCCTGGCGCTCAGCTGAAGGACCGTGGCCACGGTGGTCACGGCGGCACGCGGGGCTGGCCGGTTGGACCATGTGTCCGGGGACGTCGTGGAGGGGGTTGAGCTGGAGGGGAGCAGAGGCAGCGGTGGGAAGTCGTGGTCGTGTGAGGCCCCTGCGCGAGCTTGGGTGGCGGTGCATGCGACCTCGCGCCACCCAGGAGGGTTGCAGCGCTTTTGCGTGAAGCAAAGCTCGCGGATGTGGCTAGCAACCACAGCCACACCTTCGAAGCTGGGGTGCAGGCCATCCGCCGCAAGGACTCGGCGGGCGGGAAGGTGCTGGAAGCCGTGGTCAATGAAGCGCACACAGCGAGAGTGGCGGCCGAATTCACGCAGGAGAGAGTTAAAGCGTCGTGCTTTTTCCTTGCAGCCAATGGCCAAGCGGGAGATGCGGTAGTCACGGCGGCGATTAGCAGAGCCCGGAAGAATCAAGCTGGCTTGGATGGTGGAGACGTTAGGCCGAGATTGAAGAATCCTGTCAGTCAGCGAGCGATAATCACAAAAAGCGCGTTCAGCAGAAGAAGAGGTCAGGTCATTCGTACCGACATGAAGAAAAACTGTGTTAGAGCAAGCAGGTATAGAGTCAATGAGTAAGCGTGCGTCAGAAATGCATGCGCCGGGTTGCGAAACAAAAGCAGGGGTTCCAACACAGAGCGGGTCAAAATGTTCAAAAAGGTACTTAGTCTGAGAGTCGCCTATTACAACACTAGACAGGGCAGTCTGCGGGAACTTCCGGATGACGTCTTTCTTCGTTGTCCTGGCAGCGCTCATGGTTAAAGATATTCTCAAAAGATAAAAACTCACACAGAGCACGAAAAAATAAGGTTAGTAGAGACAGAGACAAACGAGAAAGACGTAGAAAATATAAATAAGTTTACTGACGTTTCAGGGAGAGGACTTCCTTTCTTCAGATTACAAAATAAGTTCGTTTCGGAGCTATATATATACAGAAAATGTAGCAAGGGTGAGGGCAAGGTAAGACGAGGGAGAGTTGTACAAATACATCATGTTTGGTGGGTAGCAAAAGAATGAAGAGAGAGCGGGGAAAATAAATTATAAAAAGGTATAATTAAAAAACAAATATATATATATATATATATATATCAAAGTTGCAGTCCTTATTGCCAGTGCTGTTTGGCGTTTTTTTTAACAGTGTTTTATAGTGCCGAACGATGGTATGATGCCTTTTTTTTGCAGGAATAACTAATTGAAAATTCCAGTCGAGAAAAAAATGCGCCGTTTTTTTCCGGAAGCGTGTTTCCCGCCTTCCTGAAAAACACGGCGCATTTTTTCTCGACTTGAATTTTCAATTATTTATTCCTGCAAAAAAAAATGCAATCATAAGAGGGGAAACCAGCTCACTTATTTATCTTCTTCTCAATCACCGAATTTGGATTTGCTGCAGTACATCCTAATGCCCCCGTAAACGTCGTACACATTGTTGTGTCCAACTCGACTTCTTCAAATCTGAAACAGGCTCGAGAAGCCCTTGTCAGGGTCAACCTATGTGGTGATCCTTTTTTTGTCACGGCATTTTTACCGGCTGCTTAGGAGCAGTGCCTACAGACTTGATTTTTCTCCCTGGTGATTTTAACGTGCTATACAGAATGCTTAACGAGATGAACTGGGAGACAGGCTACACTTCGGGCAATGTAGACGCACCGGCGCAGCCACCCAAAAAAGATTCTTCAAAAAGGAATTGATGAGCATATACAGACAAAAATCTAAGCGCATCAGAAATTTTCTTTGTGGTTTCAGAAAAAACTCCGCAATATGTTGTGTACAAAGCGTAAACTCAACAAGCTACTAAATGCTGCCAATGATACGCTCACCTGGTTGAGCTTCAAAAAACAGCGTTCACTTGTGAAAGCACTCCTCGCTCACGACAAAAAACATTTTACAGACTCTACGGAGTCTTCCCTTACAAGGTCCTTGGGCGACTTCTGGCGGGTCGCAAAAATTCACAGCATACCCATGGGATGAATGATGATGAGTGGGCGAAGCTCCTGAGGGGAAATCTTCGGTAAAACCGTGACTCTTCAGTGAAAGTTCGCCCACTACATCTGTGTCCGAACGTAACGTCTAGAAAGTCTCGCTTAAACCGCGCGTCGGCACCTTGGGGCTGAGCTCGCCTGATGCGTTTTGCAGACGCCTCACGAGCTCTCACTGCATCGCGGTCTGCCTGCGATACGCACGCTTTCTCCTGCTTCCCGTTCTCTGACGTTTTGGAGATCCTCTTCACGCCGCAGCCGTGCCGCTTCGCGTACGGCAGGGTCCTCGCGCCGTTGCCGTGACGCTTGGGCCTCTCGTTCTCGAACGCTGGGATCGTGGCGGCGTCGTCGCGCAGCAGTTAGACGACACGCTTCGGCCTCCCGCTCTCGTACGGCAGGATCTTGGCGGCGGCGTCGCGCAGCTTCACGCAGCGCTTCTGCCTCGCGGGCTCGCACATCTGCAGCCTTATCCATCGGGCGACTCCAAGCGCGCGCCAACAGCGAACGGATTTTATTACAACGCTCCCCGCCATCTAAAACAATCCAAGAACTAAACTAGAGGTAGCCACGCCATCTAGTAAACAATCCAAGCGCATATTTTCATCATATACAAGTACCGCCATCTAGGAAACAATCCAAGAACTAAACTAGAGGTAGCCAAGCCATCTAGTAAACAATCCAAGAACTAAACTAGAGGTGGCTACATACATACGTCGAGGATGGACAAACCCACGCCCTAAGGAGTTTCGCCCCTAAAAGGCGCACAATAAAGGCCCATGAGAGACTACTCGGCGGGATGGCGATACAATCGCTTGCGACTCAGCCAGATTATGCGGAATATTGAAAAATCACTTCTCGTCTGTGTATTCCTCGTCGCACGATAGTGGCTTCCCAATTGGATTCGCGTCGCTGGATGATGTGACACAGACGCCCAAAATAAGTGTTGAGGAGTTCACGGCGGTTATCCACAGTATGCCCTCCAAGAAGACTTCCGGTCACGCTATCATGCTATACTGTAAAAGGCTGCTTTGAGGTTCTCTCGCGATGGCTTTGCCACATTTTTTTGTCTTTCGCTTGCACAGCACTCATTTCTAGGAAATTGGAAACCAGGGGTGGTTTCTTTTCTCCATAAATAAAAAAACGCATTGGTGTCTAGGGACTACTGCACAATTGCGCACGTCTCTTCTTTCTCAAAAGTATTCGAAAAACTAGTACATCGTTACGTCTTCACCATAATCAGCTCATTGATTCAGAGTATTCAGCAAGAGTTCATGCCTGGGAGATATGTGAAGTTGAACCTTGCCTGCTTCCTCTGTCACCGAAGGAAATTTGTACTTTTACATCATCAAATTGACTCCATCTAGTTCGATTGCAGTAAGTCCTTCGAAAGCGTAAACAATGATTTTGCTCGTTTTTAAACTGTCTGCGTATTGTCTGTCGGCTGCTTTCTGCGAGTAGCTCGCTACCTACGTCAAACATATTACAAACTTTGTGCTGTGCGCCGACGACAAGTATCGCGGCACCAAGTCTGCATGCGCTCTGCGATTAACGGGTATTAGAGAGCAACTTATACAAAAAACAAATATTTGAATATACTAAAAACTTTTCAAGTATTTTCCTTAGATCGGAGATACCATATGGAAAGTGGTGTTATACTTGAAAAGTTTTGAATATCCTTTTGTCCAAAATAGGTATACATTTATGAAAATACATTTTTTGACAAACCTAAAATAACTTATCAAAGTGCTTAGTTTTTGTCACATACCCCCCGGGGCACCTTGAGCAATCATGGTGACGGTACTGGCGATACCGCGGACCCCGAGCCCCCAAACATAAGCTGTATCCAAGCGTGGCGATGTGTTTATAGGTGGAGGGTTAGAAACCACGAACGGTGGCCGTGGGAGCTTAGGTCACACTCCGGCGGAAGAGCTCCCTGTTTGTTCACCAGGCAGGGAGCTCCGGGACCTCTTTGACTACCAGGGTAAGGTGAAAGAAGAAAGTAGCCCCGTCTCCCTGCTTTTTTCCTATGCCATATGGATAATTCAAACCCCTCCCCCCCCCCTCCAGACGTGATCGGCCCCCAAAAAGGGGACCACACCAAAGTTTCCTTTCCATCGCTTCCAACAATCCACATTCCGAAACCTGACAACTATCCTCGATTCTTGGTTATCGAGGCAGTTGACAAAACAAACCCTGTTTCTTCCATGTCCATATTCTTGATCACTACGTTCCTGGAAGGCATCCTCGGAAAATCGTTTGATGCTAAGAAACTCCGTACCGGCGAAGTGCTAGTCAATGTCAAGACGCTGCAACAAGCCACTAACCTCCTGTCGCAAACCTGCATGGCAGATCTGGCCATCAGAGTCACTCCCCATCGTAGCCTCAACAGCTCTCAGGGTGTGATCTCGGAGACCGATTTGTTGAATGAGACCGAAGCTGACCTGTTGGAAGGCCGGAAAGATCAGGGTGTAACTGCAGTGAGGCGAATCACCATCAGACGAGACAATAAGGTAATCCCCACAAAGCATCTAATCTTGACATTCAACAGATCAAACTTCCTGAGCACATCAATGCTGGCTTCATTAGGTGTGGTGTACGTCCGTACATACCTAACCCGCGCCGCTGCTACAAGTGCCAGCGATTCGGGCACGCTACAACTTCTTGTCGCGGCAAAACGACCTGCGCGAAATGCGCCGCACATGACCACCATGCTGAAAACTGCTGACTCTACTACCTTCACCTGTGCAAACTGTCAGGGGCCGCACGCAGCATGGTCCCGCAGCTGTGAAAAAGTTTCAATTAGAAAAGAAAATCATTTACATCAAGGTCACTGAAAATATCACCTTCCCAGAGGCGCGGGAAGAGGTTCGCCTCTTTCCCTCTGGGGAGGTACGCCGACGCAGCTCGCTGGGGGGCGGAGCGGCGTCTGGTTTCTGTGGGGACCCAGTACCGCGAGTCGGACTTGGTCCCGCACCCGCCCCCCCCCCCCCTCCGGGTTGCCTCAGGCAGCCCAACCAGCCTCCGCACCGCTCGCTGAGCCAGCAGCGGCTGTGGGGGCAACCACGTCTGGTGGAAGCGATGCTGCATCCTCCAGTTACACTCAGCGTCCCAAACCACAGGCGAGGGCGCAGAGGAGATGGACTTGGGGGAGCCAGCGGCAGCTCCCAACCCCCACCGCACCGCCTGCGCTATCTGAGGCGTTCCTGAATCCCTCGGTGGTTGCGGGCAAGGAAAAGAGCGCCCTAAAAGGGTTGGCCGTCGAAGGAGCCTTATCCCTCATGGGCTACGAGGACATCCGAGGATGAAATGGACGTCGGTCCGTTCTTGTCTGCGGTGCACCGCAAGGAACGCGTCCCGACCGCCAAAGCCTCCCGACAAGTCGTAAAAACGAGTCACAGCCCCGAAAGACGACACATAAACAACACAGTCCAGTAGCTCCGAACACTTCATAATGCGAAGAGAGAACTTTGTACAATGGAACTGCAGAGGCCTTCTGAATAATCTTGACGACGTGTATGAGATTCTGCATACCAATCAGCCAAGTGTAATGTGTGTTTAGGAAACACATTTGAATTCTGAACACACAAATTTCTTGAATAGTTACCTGGTATACAGGAAAGACAGGGATGACAGACATAATCGTCCGGAAATCCTTAGCATGCCACCCTGTCACTTTAAGCACTATCCTTGAGGCTGTAGCAATACGCATAATAATATTTAATAGATTGAGAACGGTATGCTCCATATACATTCCTCCTGATGTTACAATTTTGAGCTCTGACTTCGAAGCGCTGGTTGACCAGCTGCTCTTTGGGGCTCTTCCAGAACGGATGCCCGAGGTCGCCTGATAGAGAAATTCCTTACATCTTCTGGAGCATGCCTTTTCAACAATAAACAGCCTACATACCATAACATAGGTCACAACACATACTCATGTCTTGACTTGGCTATTGGCTCCGCAGTTCTCTTTCCTCTTGACGAGGGGGGAGTGGGAACCGACCGATATGGCAGTGACCACTTGCCCACCTCACTAACATACATAGGTAAAGGCCCATGCAGTCCATCTTCTCTAATAGGTTCAATGAAGCACAAGCTAACTGGAATACATTTACAGAGACATCCAAACTACACCACACATCCATAGGACACGTACACGTTGAAGAAGCTACCCAACTCCTCACGGCGCACATCCTCGACGCCGCCGAAAAGTCCATTCCCCACGCCTTGGTGCCCCGCAGCAACCAGAGGAGGCCGTGGTGGAATGAGGACTGTAGGCGGGGCGCGACAGGCCCAGAACAAGGCGTGTGGTATCCTTCGTCGGTACCCCCACGTCGGGTAACCTTATTTTGTTCAAACGGGCATAGGCGTTTGGAAAACGTGTGCGCCGTGAGGCAAAACGAGAGAGTTGGCACACCTTGTTGACATTCATTCATTCATACACAGACACACACAAAGTCTGGACACGTATACGCAAGCTCAAAGGACAACAGACACACAGCTGCCCCTGGTTAGCACAAAATGGGACACACTGGAAGACCAGGCTAACACACTTGCACAACACTTCGAACACGTGTCTAGTTCAGCACACTACACAAACACTTTCATAAAACACAAAACATCTGGAGAAAAAAAGCCCTTACACGACAAAGACAAATCAAAAACTTCTTACAACTCTGAATTCACTCTCTATGAGTTGAGGGCTGCCATGAGCACGTGCAAACCTTCAGCTCCAGGCGCGGATAAGATAACATACACCATGATACAGCACCTACACCCAGACACTCTTGAACACTCTTACACCTATACAATAAAATATGGCTTTCAGGGGCACATTCACGCTCTTGGAGGGAGGCCATAGTAGTGGCTTTCCTAAAGGAAGGGAAGGACCCTTCCTCTCCTGCCAGTTATCGCCCCATTGCCCTGACCAGCTGCCTGTGTAAGCTCTTCGAGAAGATGATAAACAGGAGACTTGGGTACTTCTTAGAGTGCAATGGTCTTCTCGAGAGCTGCCAGGCAGGCTTCAAAGCGGGGCGATCTACCAACGATCAACTCGTTGCGTTAAAGTCTTATATCAAAGATGCTTTCCTACACAAGCAATACTGTATGACAGTCTTCTTTGATCTTGAAAAGGCGTACGATACTGCTTGGCGGTACGGCATCCTTAGCGACTTGAAGTCCTTTGGCATGTCGGGTAACATGATGACCACGCTTGCCAGTTACCTGTCTGAAAGAACGTTTCGCGTGCGAGTTGGAACTGCACTTTCTAGGGTTCATGTGCAGGATTACGGCGTGCCGCAAGGTGGAGTTTTGAGTTGCACTTTGTTTATTGTAAAATTGAATTCTCTTCGGAAGGCGCTACCACAATCGATTTCATGTTCATTTTATGTAGACGACATTCAGCTGTCTTTCAAATCGGGTAACTTGTTCATCTGCGAGCGGCAAGTCCAGCTTGGTGTGAACAAGCTTGCCGGCTGGGCAGATAGCAATGGCTTTAATTTAATCCAGGAAAGTGCACTTGTGTTCTGTTTTCGAAGAGGTGTGGCATTCGGCCGGATTCCAGACATTCAACTCAATGGTGTTTCGATTTCTGTCCAAAAGGAACACACATTTTTAGGTATAATCTTTGACGAAAAGCTCACATTCATCCCACACAGAAAACTCCAGACATTCAACTCAATGGTGTTTCGATTTCTGTCCAAAAGGAACACACATTTTTAGGTATAATCTTTGACGAAAAGCTCACATTCATCCCACACAGAAAACAACTAAAACATAAATGCTTAAAAAACAATGAATATACTGAAGGTTCTGTCGCACATCTCTTTTGGTGCTGACAAACAACTTCTTTTACGTGTTTTTACCAGCCTAATAGGTTCTCGACTGGACTATGGTAGTGTTGTCTATGGGTCAGCCACTAGAACATCCCTTAGATTGCTGGACCCTGCGCTTTATCTAGGGCTCTGCTTGTCGTGGGGTGCCTTCCGAACTAGTCCAGTTGAAAGCCTGTATGTAGAGTGCAACAAATGGAACCTACAACGTCAGCGAGCATACACAGACCTCCTTTATGCTTTTAAAATCTCGTCAATGCCTCGCCATCTTTAAATCAGTTTTTCATGATACCTCCATGACTGAACTCCTTTTAAATCGACCATCGTTCTCTGCGCCCTTCTCCTACAGAGTTAGAGAGGAACCGTCAGAGCTTGCTGTCAACTTTTTAGACACCATCCAAAGTTCTCTAGCAGATTTCTTAGCACCATGGCATCTCCGCCCTGTCTCTTGCGACACATCTTTCACACATGTAGATAAAAACCGAGCTCCCACATGTGAAATTCAGCAGCACTTCTTGTATTTGCAGCAGAAGTATCAGTGTTCTAAATGCCTCTAAGACTTTCACCTCTCTGTCCTGCGCTGCGCATGGACCCGGCCTTAATGTCACCAAAACTCTGAATAGTCATACTAGTATCTTTACGGCGCATGCTTACGGTGTACTTCTTGTTGTTAATCATATACTTCAAAGCCACATCCCACAATCCATTATCTATACAGATTCACTCAGTGTTGTGCGGGCATTGTCGTCAACAAAGTCTTCAAAAAATCACGTTATAAATCTAATAGTAAAGCGTATTATGTCTGTGTATGTCCACAAATTTGAACTAGTCCTTTGCTGGGTCCCTGGCCACTGTGGTATAGCCGGGAACGAAGCAGAGGATCGAATGGCTGCTGCTGCTACACTCTTGAGTACAGTAGACATAACCACATTACCGTACACCGACGTGGAACCACAGATCAGACAACAACTTCGCAAAACATTGCAAACACACTGGAGTGAACAAAGAGACAAGTTACACGTATTAAAACCTAACTTAGGACCATACACTACCGACACCCGCAATAGATACTCTGAAGTCGCCTTGGCTAGATTACGGATAGGGCACACTCATGCAACGCACTCGCACCTTCTCACGGGGTCTCCAAGACCTCTGTGCAGCAGGTGCGGAGAGGCCCTATCCATAGTGCACATACTAATGACATGCAAGGCACTTCACACAACACGACACAGACACTTCAGAGAACTCTACAGACAACATATCCCACCACATCCAGCGCTGTTTCTAGATGACGATGGCAGTGTTTCTGTGAAACGTGTGCTTGATTATTTGTCAGACGTTAAGTTTTTAAACCTAATTTCCTATCACGCATAATCAAATCTGGCCCTATACACCAGCCATCACCATTATCTTTCACTGATTTTACTATGTTTGGTTGACACGTTTTTTTTGCCTACCTTGTTGTGGTAACCACTTCACTTTATTGGATAAACTTTTCTCTGGCGCTCTTTGCCCTTAGTCGGCCTTGCGCCATAAATAACCCAACCATCATCATCATCAGTTTTTGTCAAATAATTTATTCGTCGTATTTTAATGTAATCATAATACATTTTTGGGGAAACAGCCCAATTACAACTAAACATTCCCGGTTCTTGAACAAACTTATTTTGTTTTTATGCACTATTCGAGTAGTAAGTAAGTGAATTTTTCTCTCGGTACAATACAATACGAGAGACGACGGAAGTAAACAAGGTACCCGTGTCAGCTTGAGGTCGTCTTACGTCCTGCATAAGACAGCAGCAGTGACGCAGCATACAGATACGGAACGGATAAAATTTTATGAAAGAGCAACGTTAATATCAGCCCTGTAGATTACGACAAAAAAGAAGCGTATATAGAAAAAAACAAAAATCAAAACCCATATACCAACAAAACGGTAACCAAAAGTACATCTAAATCCTACATAATGAATATTTCGGATAATAACAGAGGCTTTAAAATGAACATCAGCTTCGGTAAAATTTTCTTTGATTCCACCTATTAAAATTTTATCTATTTTTAGTGTGTTCAAAAGTATCAGGAAGGTGTACAAAACAGATTTATGACAACCATTAGTGCGACAAAATGGCTATGAGCACAAGGCACTGTGGGATACACAGTATTCTGGTTCATGACGAACAAGTTGAAACATAGACAACGTGGCACTGTTATTGGCGGCTATAAATTTTTTTGTAATCTGAGCGTGAAGAGTTATGTCACCTTAAGAATATTAAATTCCGAAAAGTGTTCGCCGGTGTGCTCTTTCTACTCAAGATTAGCAATAAGCCTTATTGGTCATTTTCACGCGAGCAAAAGTTTCAATTTATTCAGCTTAGTGGTTGTTCCCAAATGTTTAGGGCAGTAGCTAATCTTCAGCAGCATAAACCATTAAATATAAGTAATTTGACCCACCATAGAACAGTGTATCGCTGTCGACATTGCAGGCTATTTTTCCTGTTCATCCTTGCACGTAAGCTGTCAATTTGCATGTCCCAATTTAGTGTTTCTTAGAACATATTACCTAAGCATTTTAAATTAAAAAGGACCTCAGTCCTGTCGTTACCACGCACAATTTGAGTATTGTCACACGGAGTTTTTTTCGATATATCACAGGCTTTGTTTTGTCGTTGTTGACTGTAGCACAGTTTTTGTTGCACAGTAGAATAAGATATTATAAAAATGTATTGCCTTATATCGAAAATTCATCCACTGAATCTCCTCTTACTAGCATCATAATGTCCCCAGCTTAAGCAATAGAATGAACTAGAAGACGACTCTAATATGTATAATTCTTATACATTAAAAACCCAAAATGCTACCTTGTGGCACCCCAGACACAATTAACTTAACATTTAACAATCATTCTTTGTAGTCTACAACCTGCATTGTGTATTTTAAATAGGACTCTATGAGGGAGGAGCAGCTTCCTCTAATGATAAAGTAATAAGTTTACACAGCAAGACTTAGGGTTAATTAGGTCGAAGGCTTTTGAGATATTGATATACATTCCAAGCTCTAGTAATTTATTTTGAAATGAGGTAGTAACGTTAACAGGGCATCTGTAGGGGCTAGTTGGTTCGGCATAACTTGAATGGAGAGCGCTTAAACTTTGACAGTAAACAAGGACGAGAGGAGACAGTAAACAAGGACAAGGACGAGGTTCAAAAACAAGATGCAGCGCGAGTTTTCGGAAACAGAACATGTTGTCTGGAAAATGAGGAGATTACGTCAGCGCACCATCCATCACATTATCGAAAAGAGAAATGCACTTCTTTTCGCGCTAAGAACTAAGCATGCGCTCCATGTAACACCATGTGCTGTTGTAATCTTTCTGTATCTTTTTTTGTATCTCTTTTTCATACAAGCAAGTGTATATATATGTTCATCCACATTAATAAATCAGTTGTTAGTTCGCGCTTCGTCCTGTGTTAATAGTAGTTCTCGTACTTGTTTACGTCAAAGTTTAAGCGCTCTCCATTTGAGTTATTCACGATTCCTTTTTGATGCGTCAGCGCCATTTCTGTGGATTTTTGCTTTCTGAATTCAAAATGACCACCGGAAAGAAAAAAAAGCTATTTATTATAGACTAAACTATTTATCAGGGGCTTTTCTTAAGACAGGGATAATCAAGACAGGCGTATATTCCAAAAAAAAAATCAGGAGTAGGGCCACCTTGGTGTAGAGCGACTACCCTTGCAATTTGCATAATTTTAGGAAAAAACACCATCCCTCAGTGACAAATTGTATATGTGTACCCATACTGGAGCCAATGAATCCATGACGTATTTAAACGGCTGAATTTAAAGCCATCAATATCCCTAACCTTACTAGACCGTAGATTTGTGAAATCTAAAAACTACTATGCGCAGTTGTTGGGAACATAAACAGAAATTTTTGAATAAATGGCGCCTACCAGACAACAGTTTTGCCAGTCCATTGCAGCGCACACTGTTTTGGTAAACATTTTAAAGAAATGAATAAATCATTTCGTGTAGATACTTTTTGGTAAAGCTAGATGTAAGGTAGTATAGAGAAGTTTTTATTTAATGTACTTTCAGATTTTTTTCGGACACCTACTATTGCCAAGAAAAGTTTTTGGAGACGTCCATAAGCACGTATAAACAATAATTTTTCCATCGCTGCTTGAAAAAAACTGTTGGGAAAAATTTCGTGTCCGAAACACGTGGAACCTTAAACTATACCGTTTTTTTTCTTTAGTTTAGAGTGCTAAATGCGTCATTGGTTTCACGTTATAGGAGTGCGTGTCTTGCTATGTATCCCAGCAAACGTTGGTGCATCATCATTTTCTCCAAGCAATGCATGTTTCCTTAACCTGAAATTCTCGAGTGAGTCAAAACTGTGATCAACGTTCGAAGCATCTTGAACTGAAAAAAAAAACACCGTTGAAACCAAGTTCAGCCAAATTTTTTATTCTGATCGAAAAAAAAATGTGACGTGCGCCTTTGTTTGAGATAAGTGTAAACTGGCTACCCTCGTGATGTCCTATATAAATTTGCAGCCGCTTTTTTTACAACGAAGCTGCTAGTCCCTCGTTGGCCGGAAAATTTTGTGTCGTAATCAAAAACCACAGGCAGAATCCAACAGTTGCGCCGAAGACGCCGAGCGCGTGCGCCAGGCTAAGCCGGCAGGACGCATAGACCTCAGCATTCGTGTAAAGGGAAAAAAAACAACGAGCATCGAAACCGCATGATGGATGACAAGGCGCCGGTAAACGATAAGACCCCCTACCCCCTTGTGTTTGCAGCTGCTGCTCTACCCCCTTGTGTTTGCAGCTGCTGCTCAGGAGATTAGAAGGGGGGCTTATTGTCATAATCAGGACTAGCGCATGCGTCGGGCTAGGCAGTGCACAGCAGTTCTCACCCAGTAAGGTGAGCGCACGCAGTGTCAGGACCAAGCATTTGCGTCAGAGAAGTCGAGTGCAAGCGACAAGCCCGCCGAGACAAAGAGGAACATTTCATACCCTCCCCTGATGATGATGATGATTCCTATTGGTTTCCCCTTTGAAGAAGGGTAATGACATGTCATCTTACCAAAAAGGACTAATATAACCATGTTTAACACTCTTCGTTTAATACTAGCGCTGCTTAGGCAAGGCACTAAAGCTTATTAGGTCTGAAATACTTTCTTTTCCCTGTTCCAGGTGGTAACTGTCATAGGCAATATTCCCCTCTCTGCTTTTCGTACACCAGCATTCCAGTCTTCTTTTCGTCCCATCGAAAGCCTTGAAGTTAACTTCCTCTCTGATACCCTTAAATTCTAGGGCTTCTGAAAGCCCAATATTCCCTTCATGTAGATTTGGATGGATACCCTCACATTCTAACACTATGTGCCACATAGTTTGTTTCTTTCCCGCAGACCACACATAACCCATCATTTTGTGAATACATCCTCACAAAACTCTTAGTTCGTAAACAACCTGCTCTAGCCTCAAAAAGCAAAGCACTGCCCTCGGAATTATCGTCCATCAGCGATAATTCCCAGGGAACTGCCCCATCAGAGTGTGTGGATTACAACAGCTGCGCTGGACATCTACTTTCACAGGCAGGGTGGCGCACACCTTTTTTGGAATTTAGCTTTTAAAACTCCATAGTTGTATTTTAAAAGAGAGCATCGCGATGTTTCAGGTGTTCATTTTATTTCGAAAATTTGTCAAAAACTCCTTTGTTAAAGACTGCAAGTTAAACATAAAACTAGAAGTATGAAAGTAAACAAATATTACCAATTCAGGAACCTGAAATAAAATTGGTGAGTGATGCTTTATTGTTGTTCAAAGTAGTAACTTTATTCGATTTTCAGGCACAATATCTTACATAAGATGAAACTACAATAGAGGCAAATTGTTTACCTACGTGGTTTAGCTGGTGTAACTAAATCATGGTGGTGTAACTACATTATGTTGTTACTACAATAAAAAGCAAATATCGTTATTATCATTCTCATTTACCTCTGGCAATTGAAAACATCGGGTTCATTGTAAAACAATTTTAGTCTGACTTTTAAAATTCTTGTCATTTTGGTCTCCAAAACTATCTGTACTGATAGTGAAATCTCATCATAATTACACAAATCGGTTAGCGTTATCCAAAAAGCACGTAAAGATATTTATGCCTGGAAACAAAGTCAAGTCAAAATATTTTCATTGTTTTATTGTGTTTTTCTTAGGAAAGGTCCGGGAGCAATTGCTGTTGAAACTGTGAATGGAAAAATTGCAACCATTAGTACATTTGTCGCACGATTTTATGGATGCTTCACAGGTTCCTTCTGTCGTTACGCACTATTAGGAATTCAGAAAAGCGCGTTATACAAAAAGTTTCACCGTACTTGCTTGTCTTCAATTTTGAGTCCCCGACTATTAAATTGCGAAATACCGGGCCTTCTTCTTTCGCGCTGCCCTTTTACATTGAACTACATAAAAAAGTATAACGCATGCTTTACAAAAAAAACGACCTAAACTCTACATGTGACCATTGTATCTGGGCACTAAAATATTTCAGGATAACTTCGATAATCCTTCGATATAGCGATGCCAATCAGATTGATGTCCTGCGTTTTGCTTACATTGGTTACATTAGCAATACTTTCATGAAAGTATTCTCCACGTTTTTTTTACATGGATCTAGATGTGTGTGTCGATTGGTCATACGAGGTTTCCAGCTACTGTGCAGAGTCGAGGAAATAAAAATTTTATTCGCAATGCCTCAATTTTTTCTGCGTTAACAACGACTTTCTGTAAATCAGCATAATATGAAGATTAATCGACAGGTACCAGAAATTCCATGTCAATCAGATCTGTCTAGAGCTTATTTCGAGGTACCTGATCAAAGAATTTTTAGAAAATCCTGGCCTTCAGGAATTGAAAAGGCAAAATCAGTACCTTCCAGAAGCTTCGCTGGGATATACAGTTCAAAGCACCAGACGACCCAACTAAGTCTCACAAATATTCCAACAAAGTCGTGTGCAATAGTGTATGTAAAAAACTTTACACCCCATCTCTTAGAAAAATTAACCTGGAGACAACCTATCGTTGATGATGATGATGACGATGATGATATTTGTAGTTTAATGGCGCAAGGCCGAGTAAGGGCAAAGAGCTCCAAACAATAGTGATTACGTGAAAGTGGCATGGAAGTAAAAGTAGAACATTTCAGTAAAAATAAACAAAATAAAACACAACGTAATGAAGATGACTGGTGTAAAGGGCCAGGTTGTCACCATGCATGATAAGAAATGAGATGTAAAAATTTTACGTCGGTAAGAAACTCGAAAACGCGTTTGATTGGAAACATGGCTTCATCTCCTAAGAAGTATGACGGGGTGTGGTGGAATCAGTCGCGTGTTGTAGTTGTGGGAAGTATTTGTGTCGTGTTGTGTCGAGTGCCTAACATTGTATAAGGATGTGGATCACGGATAGGGCCTCTGCGCACCTGCTGCACAGAGGTCTTGGAGACCCCGTGAGAAGGTGCGAGTGCGTTGCTTGAGTGTGCCCAATCCGTAATCCAGCCAAGGCGACTTCAGTGTATCTATTACGTGTGTCGGTGGTGTATGGTCCCAGGTGTGGTTTTATTACCTGTAACTTGTTGTCTGTTTGTTCACTCCAGTGTGTTTGCCATGTTTTGCGAAGTTGTCTGCTGTGTGGTTTCACGTCGGTGTAGGGTAATGTGGTTATGTCTACTGTATTCGAGAGTGTAGCAGCAGCAGCCATTCGGTCCGCTGCTTCGTTCCCGGCTATACACACAGTGGCCAGGGACCCAGCAAAGAACCAGTTCAAGTTTGCGTACATACACAGACATAATACCCTTGACGATCAGATTGACAACGTGGTTTTGCGAAGGCATTGTTGACGACAGTGCCCGAACAACATTGAGGGAATCTGTACAGATAATGGATTGTGGGATGTGGCTTTGAAGTATATGATTGACAACCAGAAGTACACCGCAAGCCTCTGCCGTAAAGATACTAGTATAACTATTCAGAGTTTTGGTGACACTAAGGCCGGGCCCATGCGCCGCGCAGGACACAGAGGTGGAAGTCTTAGAGGAATCAGTATAAAATTAAGAGCACTCATTCTTCTGCTGCAAATACAAGAAATGCTGCAGAATTGCACATGTGGGAGCTCGGTTTTTATCTACATGTGTGAAAGATGTGTCGCATGATACAGGGCGAAGATGCCATGGTGCTATAAAATTCATTAGAGGACTTTGGATTGTATCTAAAAAGAAGACAGCAAGCTGTGACGTTTCCTCTCTTACTCTGTGAGAGAAGGGCGCAGAGAACGATGGTCGACTTAAAAGGAGTTGAGTCTTCGACGTATCATGAAAAACTGATTTAAAAGGATCATGAAGCATGGATGAAATTTTAAAAGCTTAAAGAAGATCTCTGTATGCTCACTGACGTTTTAGCTTCCATTTGTTGCACTCCACATATAGGCTTTCGACCGGGCTAATGCGGAAGGCGCCACACGCCAGGCGGAGCCCGAGATGCAGCACTGGGTCCAGCATTTTGAGGGATGTTTTATTTGCTGAACCATAAACAATGCTACCATAGTCCAATCGTGAAACCATCAAGCTGGTAAAAACACGTAAGAGAAGTTGTTTGTCAGCTCCAGAAGAGATGTGCGACAGAACCTTCACGATATACATTGTTTTTAAGCATTTATGTTTAAGTAGTTTTATGTGTGGGATAAATGTCAGCTTTTAGTCAAAGATTATGCCTAAAACTTGTGTTCCTTTTTCACAGGAATCAAGACACCATTGAGTTGAATGTCAGGATCCGGCCGGATACCACGCCTCTTGTAAAACAAGACGTAAGTGCACTTCCCTGGATTAAATTTAAAACCGTTGCTGTCTGCCCAACCAGCTAGTTTGTTAACACCAAGCTGGACTTGGCGCTCGTAGACAGACAGGTTACAAGACCTAAAGAATATTTGTACGTCCTCTACATAAATTGAGCAGGAAATCGATGGTGGTAGCGCCTTCCGAAGAGAATTCATTTTTACAATAAACAAAGTGCAACTCAAAACTCCACCTTGCGGCACGCCGTTCTCCTGCACATGAACCCTAGAAAGTGCAGTTCCAACTCGCGCGCGAAACATTCTTTCAGACAGGTAACTGGCAAGCGTGTTCATCATGTGACCCGACATGCCAAAGTACTTCAAGTCGCTAAGGATGCAGTACCACCAAGCAGTATCGTACGCCTTTTCAAGATCAAAGAAGACTGTCATACAGTACTTCCTGAGGAGGAAAGCATCTTTGATATAAGACTCTAATGCAACGAGTTGATCGTTGGTAGATCGCCCCGCCCTGAAGCCTGCCTTTCAGCTCTAGAGAAGACCGTTGTACTCTAAGAAGTACACGAATCTCCTGTTTATCATCTTCTCTAAGAGTTAACACCGGCAGCTTGTCAGGGCAATGGGGCGATAACTGGCAGGAGAGGAAGGGTCCTTTCCTTCCGTTAGGAAAGCCACTACTATGGCCTCCCTCCAAGAGTGTGGAAAGTGCCCCGAAAGAAATATTTTATTGTAGAGGTGAAGAAGTGTTTCAAGCGTGTCTGCATGTAAATGTTGTATCATTGTGCATGAAATCCTGTCTGCACCTGAGCTGAAGGTTTACAAGTACCGAGTGCCACCTTCAGCTCATGAAGTGAAAAGGGGGTGTTATAGGATGAGTTCGACTTATTACTGTCTCGCAAGGACTTCTTCTCACATGATGATTTGTGTTTAATGAAAGTGTTGGTGTAATGCGCTGAGCTGGACACGTGTTCGAAGTGTTGTGCAAGCGTGTTGGCCTGGTCTTCGAGTGTGTCCCCTGTTGTGCTAACCAGGGGCAGGCTGTGCGTCTGTTGTCCTTTTAGCTTGCGTATTCGTGTTCAGACTTTGTGAATGTCGGTGTATGAGTTTATGGAAGTGAGGAAGGCGCGCCAACTCTCCATTTTCGCCTCACGCCGCACACAGCTTCCCAAGAGCCTTTGACCGTTTAAAGGAAATTGGATTATCTGTCGTAGGGTACCGGCGAAGGACACCCCATGCCTTGTTCTGGGTCTCTCGCGCCCCGCCTACAGTCCCCGTTCCACCATTGCCTCCTTGTGTTGAGGGACGCACTGGAGGCCTTGGGCATGAACTTTTCGTCGGCGTCGAGTATGTGTGCCGTGACGAGTTGGGCTGTTTCCTCCACGTGTAGGGTTTTTATGGTTGTGTGGTGTAGTTTAGATGTTTCTGTGAATGTACTCCATTTTGCTTTTGATTCATAAACTGGGAAGATGGACTGCATGGGCCTTTACCTATGTATGTTAGGGAAGTTGGGAAGTGTCACTACCATATGGGTCCGTGCACACGCCCCACTCTAACATGGAAAGAGAATTGCAGAACAATAGCCAAGTCAAGATGCGAGTATATATTGTGTCCTAAGTTATCGTATGTAGGCTGTTTTTTGTTGAAAAGGCATGCTTCTGAAGATGTAGGGAATTTCTCTATCTGACGACCTCGGGCATCCATTCTAGAGGAGCCCCAAAGAGATTTGTGCGCGTTAAGGTCGCCTTTTAGGATGTATGGTTCGGGCAGCTGGTCGACCAGCGCCTCGAAGTCAGAGCTTGAAAGTGCATGATCAGGAGTAATGTAAAAAGAGCATACCGTTATCAACCTATTAAATATTATCGTATGGATTGCTACAGCCTCGACGACGGTATTCAAGGTGACAGGGTGGCAGGCTAAGAATTTCCTGGCGACAATTGCCACACCTCCTGAAGAGTGTGTTCAGCCAACCCTGTCCTTTCTGAATACAATGTAACTATTTAGGAAATTCGTTTGTTTAGAATTGAGCTGGGTTTCCTGGAGAGACATGGTACTTGGCTGACTGGCATGCAGAATCTCATACACATCGTCAACATTTTTAAGGAGGCCTCTGCAGTTGTATTGGATGATGTTTTCTGTTCACATTATTTAAATTGAAGAATAACTGGTGTCTGTGTGTGTTTGTTCATGTGTCGTCTTTCGGGGCTGTTATTCTAGGATTTCTAGGCCTTTCTGTCGGCTTGGACATCGGAGGCCGTTCCTTGCGCTGCGTTGCAGCCAGGAACGGCGCGACATCCATCTCCTTGTCATATGCCAGAAGGGTGCCCGGTGGACCAGGCCCTTCGGTCTTGGCCCCCTTTCGGGAGCCCTTCGTTTGAGCTGCCACCGCCGAGGGCGTCCGGGACACCAAAGGTGGCACGGGAGGTCCGGTGGCGGTGGGAGCCGATGCGGGGCCCCCGGTATCCATCCGGTCGGCACCCTCCAACGCAAGGACAGGGAGGCAGAGGCGGGAGCGGCACTGGTCCCTCCAGAAGAGGTTGTCACCACAACCGCTGTTGCCTCAGCAAGCGGCGTGGCGACGGATTGGGCTGCCTGAGGAACCCCAGGGGGGGGGAGAAGGGAGCAGGTCAGACTAACTGAACTGCGTCCCTGTGGACACCAGACGCCACTCCGCCCCCCGGCGAGCAGCGTCGGCGTACCTCCCCAGGGGGAAAGAGGCGAACCTCTTTCGCGCCTCTGGGAAGGTGATGTTCTCAGTGACCTTCACATTAATGATCGCCTTCTCCTGCTTAAACTTCTCGCACTTTAGAGAGTAGGCGGGATGGGGTCCCAGGCAGTTGCGCAGGTGAGGGTTGATGATGGACAATTACAGATGGATGATCATGCTGAGCGCACTTTGCGCCGGTCAGACGACCACGGCAGGAGTTGGTTCCGTGCCCGAACCGCTGGCACTTAAAGCAGCGGCGCGTGTCCGGAATGTAAGGACAAATGGAGCATCGGATGAACCCTGCGTTGATATAGTCAGGAAGTGAGGAGCAGTTGATGGTCAGGATAATTTGTTTCGTGGGGATTACCTTATCATCTCTACGCATCGTGATGTGGCGCACGGCTGTGACACCCTGATCCTTTAGATCTTCAAGAATGTCAGTATCTGTCTCGTTAAGAAGATCTGCCTGAGAGATCACACGCTGCCAGCTATTCAGGCTGCGGTGGGGTGTGACGCTGATGTCCAGATCGACCATTTTCGTCAGACCAAGAAGTGTGGTTGCCTGCTGCTGGTTTTTTGCATCAACGAGGATTTCAACTGTGCGTTGTTTTTTGGCATTATTGGTTTTCCCAATTATTCCATCAAGGTATTTTGTAATCAAAAATACTGATTATGAAGAAAGAGGGCAGGCTGTGTCAAGAGATTCGATAACAAGGAAACGAGAGTATTTGTCTGGCTTTGGGAAGCTCATGCTTGGAAGTGGAGGGAAAGATACTTCGGTGGGGCCCCTTTTCAGGGACCGATCACGTTTGGAGGGGGGTTTTGAATTTTTCATACAGCATAGGAAAAACGCAGGGGATGGGGGTACTTTCTTCTCAAACCTTACCCTGCAAGCCTGAGAGGTCTCGGACCTCCCTGCCTGGTAAAGAGACAGGGAGCCCATCCGCTGGAGCTTGACCTGGGCTCCGACGGCCACCGCTTGAGGCTTCTACCCTTCACCTTTAAACACATCAGCACGGTAGGTTACAGTTTATGTTGGGGGCTCGGTGCCCGCTGTGTCACCAAAACCGTCACAATGAATACTCAAGGTGCCCCGTACGGGTAGACAAGCTATCGTAAAAAGAGGTGCCTATCGAGAGTCCCATTTTTAAAGGAATTAAGGAAAATCGTTCAGCTCATTTGCTGCCACCCTTACCACCAATATTACTCAGCAAAGAGTCTAACGTTTATCCTTGAGTTCTTTTAGACATCAAGCGCATACAAATTTTAGCAACAAAAATACAAAATAGAGAAAATCGCGGAAAAAAATGAGCATTTAATGAAGTCCTTTTCTTCAGCATTTTCATCAGATGTTTTCAGTTTGTCAAGACATGAACTGAGTGGTGATTTGGTACTGCTCCAATGGACACCAAGATCCGCATGGGTGGTCTTGCCAGCTTACAATTCCAAACTCCTGTGGCCTGTTCTTTCAGTATCCATGGCAAGTTATTAAGCATTTGCTCCAATTGATTGCCAGTATTGTTTGCTCAAAAAACTCCTTCGCTACTCGGACCGATCTACTCACGCTCACTTTATTACAATACATGACCACAAAATCGTCGGGAGAAAAAGTACTTATATCGCTTTCCTGCAACGTAAACGCTCTCCTTTATTCACCCTTTACCAATTTTATACAAAATGGGCAAGGTAGTTAGCAAGCAAAAATGCACCTAAAGGGCAACCTTGCGTAACCCGCGACAAAACCTCACTGGTCTAGTTAACTACTTTATTCACGATAAGGCGCTTCAAACTGTTTCTGTAACTCGTCTTGTCACTCTTTACAATGACTGAGCCGACGTTTATACACTCAAACACTGTAAACTGAAACTCGTTTCTTACGCGTATGAAGGCCATAGCCCGATTTAACTGAAAAAAATGCAACACGACGTGTGTTTGCATGCAAAGAGTAGGAGGTGGTTTATATTACTGGTGATTATCCTCTCCCGCGCCCCTTTTGGCTTTGAATATGGGTTCCTTTTTTATTTGCAGAAGAATTTTACAAAATAAATTTCCCATTTTCTTGCCCTGTAAGGCACAAACCCTACAGATCTTCGAAGAAAATAATCAAGATAACTGAACACACTATGTTGCCTAGGTATTTTTTTTTACTTTCTTCCCTTCTCATGGTTTGCGTTTGTAACCATAACGCGCTAAAAGTTTTTTTGCAATCGAGAATTTGAGTTTTTTATTGATTTTTAGGTTAAGATGCAACACGATTTTTATCTGTGTAGTACGTGTGCACTTCAACTTAGCTTGTGAACCTGGACCTGATTATCAAATTATTAACAATATTTTGTAATGCGGCGCTTAAAGCTGTTCTGGTAACTACGTTGTGCGTGACCACGGTATTTTTCCAGGAAGACAAGAGTTTTCTGAAAGAATATAAAAAATTAGATGAACTCGTCGGCGCGTAAGGGTACGTCAGGAGGAAGATTCTACCAGCGAGTTTGCATTGTTTTTCGCTGAAGAAACAATAAGGAAGTGCTTTTTTCTTATCGTGCGAATAAGGGTGCTTCATTGAAGTCCAAAATTAGATGCTACATGTCACAGTCCAAAAAAAAAAAACTCGGGGTTTCCCCAAACCACGGCAAACCTTTATCCCGCAAAGCATTGCACGTTTCCGTCGAAAAACTATGTAATAACCTGTCAGTGCCCATATAATAAGCAGAATATTCGAAAAGTGTCTCAAAATAACAAATAATGAACCAGCCAGGAATCGTCGCAGGAAGGTCGAGTCAATCCAGTTCGCACTGCTTTGAACTCCCATGAAAGCGACAACAGCCAAAGAAAAGAGCAAAGCTCCATAGGTGACACTTCTTTTAAGGGCAGCGAAATGCTCCTGCCACAGCCTAACAAGGCGCTAAGGATATCCATCATAATTCAAGGCGTAGGGCTGCAGAAAGCCTTAGGTGTTTTTCATACAGATGGCGCGCCAGGGGAGCAAAGGGAAAATATTATTTCTAAGGAATACGAAATCTCAAATTAAAATTATCTTGCTTTATTTCTTGCAAACTGTATATAGCCGAGGCGTAGTGGTTGGTGTGAAAAAAAAGAAACATCTTTGGTTTAAAATTCAGATACAAAAGTTAGTTACTGGCAGGGGCGCCCTAGGACATCTTTCCAGAGTATTTTTAACAAACAAGCGCATACGCGCTCAATGGTATTTAGTATATATTAGGTGCAGTGTGGAAAATATAGCTTCTTTGATGTTCGCCTAGTTAGAATGCAATCCAAAAACTTGTTTCCGTAGGCAGCCACTTTTCTGCTGCCTGTTAAAAAGACAAATTAGCCAGTTTCATTTTGAGATCAATATAACTTAAAAATTTTCACTCACCGTTTTAAATGTTTGTTAGAAAATACGCTTTTAACTATTTCTGTGTAAGCATTGCGAGCAAAGGCAAATGCAATGTAATAATGGCTGGCCTCCTGTTAGAAATTCGTTCTAGGAACTATCAATTTCCAATCGAAATTTTGCTTAATGTAGTATGGCTATGATATACACTGTTTGCGGATTTTTATATGGGCTGTATTTTGCTATATATATCTGTTGGGTATTGTAACGAGCGTGTGACAGTATAAGGAGAAAACAATAATTTAGCATTTCTTTTTTTTGCAAGAGGGTGTTTGTTCGTAGCTGCCATTCTAAATATCTAGAGCAAGATAAACCTCTGCATCCGGGTTTTACAGAATCCAGAGCTAGAAATTTGTCTTGGTATTGTTTTTTCCTGTAAGGTTTTTCAAACTGATAAAGGCATTATGTAGAGGTCTTCCTATACCACATTTGTGCGGTGTCCGGCGACAAAATATAACAAAAAGTTGTTTTTTTTTCGGTTTATGGAAGATAGACTTGTTACATTTGGGAAATAAACAGAATATTCTCCAGAAAACACCTTTTCTAAGCTGTAAAACCATTCAAAAAAAATTAATTGGCGATTCTCAGCGAAAAGGATTTTCATGCCTAAATAGGCGAAGGTTTTTAAATTGGTTTTGTGGATGAAGTCTTAGAAGCTGAGCGGAAGGTGGAGTGTTGGGTATCAACCACAGTGACTTTTCAGTGCAAAAAAAAAAAAAAAAAGATTGCGCCTTTGTATAAGGGGGATTTTTACTCTAGTGTTGATTCTCGGGTGGTTCAAATACCTTGGCGCACATATTGTTACGGGGCGTAGGACATGAACGACGAAATGCCGATGACGTATTTTACAATATTCATATGGCGGCTATCATCGGCTGTGCACAGGCTGCACACCAGCCACTCCGTCGTAGTCGTCAATGGTGGGACACCGGGCTTTGTCCACTTGTTCTGTAACGCCTTCCCCGGTCAAAAACGACCGGCACGGTCGAGCTCGGTCACCGTGAGTGGACGGGTGGGGTGAGAATGAGATGCGATGCGTATAAACAGTGAAGTCCGCTCCGCCGCGAATCATGATGTCTGCATCCTATATTGAAAGGTTTCCGAACATCGCCACCCACAAGGCCACGACCAACCAATGAGTGTGGTGAGAACAAGACCGGACGAAAAGGCTTGAGATATGGCATGGGCGACCTGTCTTGGCTGTTCGCATCTCGTCGGCTCTCGATCCTTTTTGATCAGATTCTACCGGCTGGGGACACGTGCGGGGCATGCTCATGTGCTGATCGTGGCGGGGCTGGGGCTGCCCAACACGGGCCACGTACCCTCAATGTTTCACCAATGCCGAGACAAATCGCTGCTGGAACCAGGACGGGTAGAAACCCGCACACTCCACCAAACATGTTACGTGCGCAGGACATGATCCATAAAATATGGACGATGTATTTTACACTATCCAAATGGCTGCTATTACTGAGCTTACGTAGGCTGCACGTCAGCCACTCCCTCGTCATCGTCGAGGAAGGGGGGTAGGGGGCATAGGTGAATGTCCACCTGTTCCTTAACAATATAACGTTCATGTGTTATACCACGAATGGCACATTGGCGTACAATCATCCATTAAACTTTTTTCAAAATATATTCACCAAAACGTATCCGACTTCAAACATGTTCCCTCAGAAGATGGAGCACTCAGTAGCACATAAAAACCAGCGGACGATTTTTGCTGTACAAATCACATGTGCCCCGGTCGGTAAGCACCAACTGTAAGAATATTTTCAGTTTGATGCGGTGAAAGGCAAAGATATTTATTTAACTTCTCTGTGCCCTACCTGTTTGGATTCTTAAGGTGGCCAAGGTACAAACCATATTACAAATTTCAGTAGTGATTCAAGGTTGGAGTAACATCATAATTGGCGGCCTATCCCGCTTCGTCGGATTCCCTGCGGTAGCACCTTACACAGATTTCCAAACTTGCTACTGGTTGTTCGCTATGACTTCCCAGCCCCAATTGCGTTCTACCAAAACTTTCACATGTATCCCAAAGTGAACTGGTTTGGCCACCTGCTATAGCGTGCTAAAACCACCTTTTAGAACTCGGGGTATGGAGCGGGAACTGTGTTTCTACACCCCACTGCATGCGCAAACGCCCGTGAAATGGTCAGAAGCACACGACGAGAAAAATTGCGTTATGAACGGTTTATGTTAGTTTGCAAAGGTCGAGCTGGCCGCCGCCCGGCGCTCTTCAAGATGACACGAGCACGGGCGCTCGGCATTCTTTGTTGATATTTCTTTTGGTAACGAGGAAGTGAGTAAATTTTGCAAGAGTTCTGCCCTAAAACGTAAATTAGCTGACAAAAGATAAATGGGTGCGCTGACTCTGAAAGACAGCAATAGGCACACTTTACACAAGGGGCCTCAGACTACAATAGCCCGACACTGAGCAGCCACAGATATCTAGAAACCACCAATGTAATAGCTGGATGGGCCCCCTGTTACATAAACTAAATGATCCAAAACATAATGCCGGAAATTAGATTCCTTGCACGGCTCTACGTTTGACTCTTGCTTACTGCGAAGTATTGCCCTGATAGAATGCAAATCCCCATCGTGCAAAGGGTAATACAGCCTAGAAAACTGTGGAGACGGGGCACGACGTCTTATGATTGTTCAACCCAGTTACGTTATAACAACGCACCGTACATGTATTGCTTCAGTTCTTTGGTTCCTAGTTTCGCCTGTATAGCGCCAGTGACATAATTATCTTACAAACACAATGCAACACCAGCCTTTTTAAAATATAGCGGAATGATTGCAATATAATTATCCCACTAGTGAAAAGTTCCAGAGTAACTTGCTTTTTCCTATAGCTTTGAGTGAGTGGTAATGCGTTTTATAGTTCCCCCGGGAGCGGCCGGACTCTTTCTGTGATGTAACATAATTCTTCTTATTTTGTTCTGGGTTCATGGGGGAAGCATCAAAATCCTTTGGAAAAAGTTAAGGTTGAGAAATATATGAGCCATAAAACAATATCACCCCGGCTTCTGAAGTACTCGGGTAAAACGTTCGCGGTTCCGCTAGAGCACAAAATATCACTTTTTTTTCAGCGTCAACAGGAACTGAAAACATAAACACAAACATTATTTCCTAGATACTTAGCATCAAAAACATACAGGTTAAATGTCTACTGCCAAAAACTTTACTGTCTCCAACTTATTAGTGGCTGTATTTCACGTTTAAAAAGTCGCTTTTTAAGAAACATTTGGAGTTGTGTAAACCTATCTTGATATTGAAGTAGTACTTTTTACAACCGCAGAAGAGATACCAAAGGTTGTGATGCTAAGCTTTCAGCTATTTACGATGCTACAAACTTTACCCCGCACGCTAGATATCCGTTTTCGCAATTTATTTTAATTAGTAGGTAAGGTTTTTCTCCATTCTGCTAAATTGATATACTGCATAAACGAAGCATCAAAATACATTAGGCATCTTTGAAATGTGTTGAGTAGTTACTAGTTAAGAAGCAAAGTTCAGAGCTTATTGCCAATAAATAGCGTGTCTATGCAATTCATTCTAGCTTTTGTACTCCTGAGCAGAGTTTACTTTCGGCCACACATTCACTAAATCAAACTGGAGTAAATTTACCAACCTACTAAGCCGGAAAACATATTTATTTACAGAGCTATCGGCTTGTAACGTCGTATAGAGATACGAATGTATGTCTTCGAATATTTGAACAGGAATAAAACTTCCGCTACCAAAAAAGCAAAAATTTTATTTTAAACCCTAAATCAAAAGGTGTCCAATAATTGAAACCTAGAAATGTGGAAGGCGTGATACAAATATTGCCGCCAATAAAGTAAGATTTACACGTTCTTGAACAAAAACAGGGATGGTGGTAAACACTATTAAATTCGACAGAACGCTTCGGAAGAACTATTTTACGAAAAATTGTTATCTAACCTCAATAAATTGTAGGAAACTATGCCTTGTGTTACGCTTGTACAGGAGCCACGAAGACGAAATGGCCGTCTGTGTAAACAAATAAAAAAACAGGTAACACTGAACTGAAAAATCAATAACACAAACAAACTGACAAAAATCACGCCACAGCCGTGGAAATAGACAGCATTAACGTAATATTTGCTAACGTTGAAAACAAAGATTTGAGACTGTTCACTGAGCACTAGGGTTCAAAAATTAGAAAGAAACAAAAATAAACGCACCGCTTCGATCCCGTCACTATATTTTTAGCGGTGGCTTTCGTAGGCAGACGACCGTTGTAAAGGAAAGGGCACCTGATCTTATACAGAAGGGACTGAGAATTATCCTTAAATTTAGTCTGTGTTATTTGTTGGCTTTAGTACGAGGACTTTTTCGAGGAGTTTCGCAAAAAACAGTAATACTGTTCTTGGCGCTATTGGGAAAAAGAGGCCTTTTGCGACCCTAAACCTATTATCCGTCTTTTATTTCCCATTATTACTTTCTTATCAGTCATTGCGAACTCTTTTACAGTGTATTCCACAACCGTTCCATATTTTCTCTTTCAGTGGATGCCATCTGGAGAACTTTTACTTTGGGGGGGGTGCAGTGTAAGCAACAATGTTTTTATTGTACATCCTTTTAGATGGCGCTCAGACGTGCGAATTTTGCTTGCGTGTGTCTTTATAATATTGGCTTGTGAGTTATTTTACTGTGAGCGCCATATTTGGTTCACGGCCAATTGTTTGTTCGCGCACGACCGCTGTACTACTTTTTAGAGGACGTTCGCAGCAATAAACAATATTCTCAAAAGAGACTATCTTGTTTATTGCTACTTGAGGTTTGCTGATAGATTGGGGTACATGCGGCTGAAACCCTCGTAAGCGACCGAAGGTTCCCAGTTATTCAGGACACCGACCGCAACGTCTTCAACATGACTACCTCTGGAGAACGCACGGGCAGCATGCCGCTTTCACCGATCCAATCTTCGCTTCCCCATAGTAAATAGTCTTCAAGCTGTAGAGGGAGGCCCCAGCATACCATAGGAAGGGTTAGAACGATCACAAAAATGTCGGCATGACGGTAACAAATCCGGACATCGAATTACTAACGAGTAGAAACAATATCATATGATTTTACATTTGAGGTATATCATCGCGTTTGCTTTTCGAAACCGAAAATCTCCGTAGCGACCATCCTTTTACTGTCTACGAAAACTGTGGAAAACCTTAACTAGTGCGGGAGCACACAACAAACTGGTGTCCTGCTGCTTTAACTCAGCCAATATCCAACTGAATTCATCGGCTTAATTGTTGAGAAAACAAAAAGTTGTTTCAGACTCAGGATTCCAGCAAGCTTCAGAGAATATGAATATTTTTTACAAGTGTAGGGAGGAGGATATCTTATATCGGAAGAGCACAAAACGTGTCACACCATTTCTGTCGGAAGTTCACAAGAAGGCGAAGACCTCTGAGTGTACAAGAATTATCCTCAGGATTTTGGATCGTTCACTACGTGCTCTGCTGGGGCTGTTGTATTTTCGATTAGTATATTTTCGCGCACATTTTAGACATACCAAAAAACCAATCGCCCTTTTTGTGACATGTTACAATATCTGGAAAAAACGCCACAAAATTATACATGGTTGTGGTTTGCGGGAGAGGGATAGAAAAGGAAATGCGCTGGGGAAATTCGGATCTCGGGAGGGCGCTCACCTACATACAACCCTGCATATAACGTTTTGTGAAAGTGCGTGCGACTCTTTAGGTAAATTCTTATTACGGTGTGATATTAAATTGGGGTTTTTCAGGTTCGAAAGGCAAAACATGGAGTCATGGCAGACGGCGATGTTGAACGCATCCCCAACGCCTTCAAGATTTTAAAAACCTCCCATACAACGCCTACACATTCCTTCGCCGTTGCGAAATTATGGCTTTATACCCGCTAAAGCAATCTTCCTGCGTAATCAGTGGCTCTTTCGCCGCTATCTTGCCATGGGACAGAGCAGCACTTGCCAAGTTTGCAGGCATCAGTTTGCTTCTTACTAGCTGTTTCTTGGTAGAAGTCCCCACATGGGGAACTTTGTGTATTCAAAGTGATGGTATTAGTCATACCCTACACCCTGAACCCCCCTATTAACCCTATATCCTACTGTGGCTATGAGAGGGCGACGGGTAGAAACCTCAAATGGTGGCCATCGGAGCCTCGGGCCATCGGAGCCTCTGCGACCTCTCTATCAGGTAAATCTACAGATAAAAAAGAGCCATGTGATCTGCTTTTTCTCATGGCGCATGGCATTATCCAACCCCCAACTAAACGTTCATGCACCCAAAACGTCTCTCAAAGAAAAAACTTACTAAACCGATATGGATCATTGACCTCAGAAGCAATGACTACGTTTCTCGCTCTAACACCGGTAACAGACAAAACCGTCTGCGCTTTGCAAATTTCTTTGAAAATGTTCTTTAAAAATACTAGCGAATAAACGTACTTCCGGAGAAGCACTCATTAAAGAACCCACAAAGAGCTGGCAAAAAAGCTTCAGAAACTAACCAACATCCATAGTCTAGAGTTTACGGTGCCACCTCACAGAACCTGAACACTTCTTGAGACGTCCCTTAGGAACTTGAGCCGATCGATAAAACCGGAGAGCACATCGTGAAACAACTGGCTGACCAAGCGGTCATAGGGGTCCAGCGCATCCTAAAATCCATGCAGTAAAAAAATAACACCAAAGCACATTATACCGACCTTCCAAAGAACCCCACTTCCCTAGTCAGCGACGGCTAGATTTATTCGTTGTCACACGGTCCCGTACGTCGAACGCCATGGCGCAGTTTCAAATTGCGGCCGCATGGGAATTATACGAACACTTGCCGCGGTAAACAAACTTGTGCGAAGTGTGCCAAATCTGCCAAATCCGTCAGAGAACAGTTACACAAGCCTCAAATATATCAATTGCACGCGTTATCCCAATCTTGTGAGTAATTCCAGGCTGCGAAAACAAACACCCACCCCAAACGTCAATGAGAACATGAGTTTTACGGAGGCCCAGAAGAGGTTTCAAGATTTTATTCCTCTGGAAGGTACGCCAAAGGTTTCTGCGACAGGCCGCATTCATCACCACGCCACTGTGAAAACCCATGCATTCTGTATGTGAAAACCCATACAGAATCTAGCAGAGCAGCTCCTTCTGTTGCCGCCTTACAGGTTTCGAGTCCAATTGAGGGCTTGGAACAATGCACACGTAAGAATCCGCGCACGATTCAATCATCGCCCAGCCACCTCTCCTCCTTGTGGCGGCTTTATCGCTTGACGATAGGAGCGGAAAAAAAAAGCGCCAGAAAGGGTGCTACATCTAAGTTTCAGGGAGCTCAGTCTGTCGGGCCCACCCAGGACATCTGCCGATAAGATGGACGCTGAGACCGTACCTGCCTGCATTGCAGCTCAACGAATGGGCAGCGACTTCCAAGGCAACCAAAAAACGTAACAAGCCCCCTCCCAAATGGAAGCCCAGAAACATTAAACAGGAACACAGAAACCGGCTCCGGTAGCTCTTGAGTGTATGTAATGAGAAGAGAAACTATCATCCACTGGAAGAAAGAAGACGGACTAGCACAAAAATGTCACAACGGTTTTCTTGGCGAGGTGATTGTACAGTGGCGCTACGACTGAGGTAGCTGTGCAACGCCACGCCGTTATAAAAGGGAAACGGCTAAGCATAATCGTAATCATATAATATTTTCAGGAGCTTTTATTTTCGGAAATACAAGCCTGCATACCATATTCTGTGACAATATTTATTCAAACTTCAATTCGCTATTGGATCTGTATTTTGTCGTGTCTTGAAGGGGCGTATGCGAAAATTGGCATAGTAGTCACCATTTTCCTACTTCACTAATATATGTACAAAAATGCCCAAGCAGTTGACGTTCCCAAAATAGGTTCAATCAACCAAAAGCAAACTAGAAAACATTTTCCAGAGCCGTCTACACTACACAACACATTCATAAGACACCTGCTCGTTGAAGAGGTAACCCGGTTACTCGTGGCGCACATCCTGAACGATGCCTAAAAGTCTATTACCTACTCATCTGGGACCCCGTGCAAAAAAGGAGGCCGTAGTGGAACGAGGGCCTAAGCGGGCGCGAAATACCCTGAAGAGGATGCTTGAATGTGTTTCGTGGGTAGCCCACGTCTCATATTTCTGCTTGTAATCCAAAGGAAAAGTCTTTTGGAAAACGCGTCGGCCGTAAAGCAACAACAATATATTATATCTTTAACAAAGAGACACACACGAGGTATGGACAATAATAAGTAACTCTAACAGCAACTGGCTCATAGCCAACCCAACTTAAGCACAACAAGGAACACACGCGGACACGAGGCTAATACACTTGCACAACAGTTCTAACGTATCGTGCATTGCACATAACACAGAAACTTACATGAAACACAAAGCGTCGGGTGAACAGATGCCTTTACGAGATTAGGAAACTTCAGCCGCTTCTATATTTTAGAGTTTAATCTTCATGAGCGGAGGGCTGCCCAGAGCACGCGGAAACCCAACGCTTCAGGCCCAGAGAACATCACGCATACAAAAATACAATACATACACGCAGGCAATTTTTTAACACTCTTACACCCATACAACAAGAAATGGCGTTTGGGGTATTTTCTGGTGTCCTCGAGGGCGGCCATTGTTGTAGCATTTCTGGACAAGCGGAACACCCTTCTTGTCCTGCAAGTTATCGCCCCATGACACTGACGAGCTTCCTGTGCAAGTATTTTGAAATCAGTAACAAGAGACTGGTGTGCTTCTTAGAGTACAATGGTCTTCTCGAGAACGTGTCAGGCAGGGTATCCACTAACAGGGCAATCCTTGCTTTATAATTTAACCTAAAAGATGCCTTCTTTAAATACCAGTTCTTCATTAGCAATCTTCTTTAAAAAGGAAAAGGCCTAAGACATCGCCTGGCGATACGGCGGCTTGAGTGAACTGCGGTCAATGACTGTTTCGGGCAAGAAGCTCCGCACCATTTCTACCTACTTGTCGGAATGAACGTTTTGTGTAGGAAGTGGTAGAACCCTTTCCAATGTGCACGTTCTGAAAATAGCGTGCCTCCGGGAAGTTTTTTGAGCTCTACTCTATTTATAATTTAGATGACCTCATTCCAGAAAGCAGTGCCTACCAAACCGTTTCTTGTTCTGTGCATGTATACAACTTTCAAATATCTTTAAAGTCATGTAATATGCCACTCTGTGTACGTCAACTCGAGCTGGGCGTGAACAATCTTGCTGGGGGTGGCCAAAAAATGATTTTAAACTAAACACTGAAAAGGTCCTGCGTTGTGGCCACTCCGACGCGCCGGATCCTTCTGGACCCTAAAAATATAATAAATGGCTTGTCAATTCCTCAAAGATTTTGTGTTCTTACGTAAATCATTCGGTAACAAACTCACATTCATCCCACAGTAAAACAACATCACAAAAAATGCCTAAAACAGTGAACAATACAAACATCCTCCCACACCAATCCCACAGTACCGAGAAACAACTCGTTGTACGTGTCTATACTGCCGTGATAGGTTCCCGGCTGGACCATGGCAGTATCGTTTATGGGTCAGCAACAAAACGAAATTAGAAATGATAGACCAATGCTGCTTTTGGGGCTTAGCATTTTATGATGTTTTTTCTCCACTGGCCCTGGCAGCAGTCTGCATTTAGTTTTACAAATTGTGCCATGGGCATCAGCGGGATCATGTTGACTTGCTGTATGCATCAAAACCAGAGTATTTTACCTACCGTACTTTAATTAGAATCACCAACAACACATCCAAAAAACAGCTGTTTGTAAAATGCCATCGATCTCCTTACTTTTTTCCTTGAGTGAGGAAGAACCTTCTGACATCAAGGTGCCCTTTTAGACACGTACAAGACACCTATCAATAATTTCATTACTTCGTTGACCCGTCTTATTTGGATTTGGCTACGTGTCATTCACGCAATAAAAAAGGGGTGTACCCTGGAGTGCAATTTTGTAACATTTCCTATTACTGCAGCGCAAATACACGTGCTCAGAATTATAGTGGGAGGCGTAAAAAACTGCTTTTACTGTCTTCTGGGCTGGGCATGGACGAAGCTTTAGTATCAATAAAACAAACCTTTTTTATAATGATATTTACACCGCAGAAGCGCACAGCATTTTCCTTGTTTTACACGACATCACCCAATATAGAAATCCCAATTACATCTTGTACACACAATCCTAACCTTGTGCGTGCACTTTCATCTAGAAATCCCTCTAAAAGCTTGGCGATGATTCCCATTTTTAACGATAAATGACAACGTAAGCCCTATATCCTGAAATACCTATATCCTGGGTTCCCAGAACTGCGGAACTGTTAAAATATGGTCACCGATCAAATCGTGGCCGGTGCGGTTTTGTAAATATGGTCGACATAATAACAGCAGCTCACACAGACCTCTAGCTATATATCTGAGGAAAGCTTCGACACATGTGAATGACACTGGAGTGTAACAAACAAGAAGCTTCACCTAGCAAAACCACATTTAAAACGCTACACAACTCACTCACACAACGCACATAGGTCGTTTTTGCTATGCTCCGAAAGGGCCAGACACGTATAAGGCACTCCCACTTGCTGACTGGTTCTTCAAGACGCTTCTGTAGCAGGAAGAGGAAGGGCCTATCCGTATTCTCTATCCTAAACACAAGCATGGCACTCGACAAAACACGACACAATCATTGGCCGGAACTCTACACCCGACGCATTGCACGACATGGATCGCTCTTTTAAGCGTAGGAACCAATATGTTCTGTTTAACGAATATTTAAGTTTTTAGCTCTTGTCATATCATGGATAATCATTCGGGCCCCATACACCAGCCATATTCAGTGTCCTTTTTTTCGTTGCCACATCACGTTTACTAACACGATTTTTAGTATATATGGTTACATCACCCATGAGGTGACTGATTTTTGTTGTTTTTTTCTGTTGTTTGCATTGAACCTATAAACCTTAGAGATGATCATCATCATCGTAGATGTGGCATAAAATAGGTGCGAAATGCAGGGAACCTAATCTCTCTTCAAAAGCTCTTTATGTTCCTCAGGCGACGAAAAGTGATTAATTGCGATTACGGCACGTATAAGCGGCTCAATGTGGACGAAGTTTGCAATATATCGTTGATTGTTTAAGCAGAGGGCAGGAAAGGTGAAACAAACTTCTTGTCACTAGTTGTGTAGAGGTAAACAACAGCTGCCAATGCTGGCCAGGGTAGTCGCGTATGGTGGATCTGCTAATGACAGAGCCTAGAAAGCAGAAGTTTCGATAGTGCAGCTTTTTATAACGAGATATCTCCGGTTTGAAGCGTCAGCGGATACAGATTCTGTTGCCTGTACCCCGCGATTGAGCGCGTATAGATATTCTTTGAGTGTCTTGTAGATCACGAGAACGTCATATAGACACTCTAAGCGCTATTGTAACTTGAGGCTCAAACGAACTACGTCAATAATGCGCTGAAATGTTGCGGGAGGACGGCCTAATTTCAAACAGACGAATATCAAACTCGGATGGTTCATCCGGAATGTGATGGCACTTTTAAATGAGATGAAGTTTGCAATTAAGCCGGTTAATTTTTAATTGCATCTAAAGTTGAATTCTTTTTATTTCTGGCACACCCCGAAGGCTTTCGAAAAACAGAAAAGAAATACAGTACCGGCAAGCAAAAAGACCAGCAAGCTAAAACATACCATCATCAATGGATGCAATGGCTTTGTGTTTCAAAACACTTGAGTTTAGAAGCTTCATACCTCCGAAGAGAACATAGGTGCACTTGCCAGTCAAGTTTGGTTTTGCATCGGCAGTGTTTTATTTTCACGCTGTTTGACATCAACACAACTTGTGATGTCCAAGAAAGGATACTCAGCGTGCAGTTGTACTACCTCTGCTCTCAGAAATTGGTATCTTTTTGAACATAAGGTGATCTTGGAAAAACCATGAAGGCCCTGTTTTCGTGTTCCTTAAACTGTACATTTCGGGGTCTTCAGACTAAACATAAACTGTAGTAATAGAATTCCAATTAGGGGCTACTGTACGATGCGGTATGAACAGGTTATTATCGTCATATGGTGCAAGCTGAACTTTACAAGTTCACACGAAATCACAAATATCGTCCCAGATGAACAGCGGGGAGAAGTGTGACAACGTAAAAAAATTAATAGGATAATTCTAAAGATAGTCCTTTCTATTTTTGGGGCTAGATTACATCCATTGAGAAGAAAGAGCTTCGCAGAGAGCTGTGCCCTACATGATGGGAAGTGTTTTGTTTCGCCAAAAAGAAAAAAAAATGCTCCAATCCACGCTGTGAAGTTGCTTGGAATGCAAAGCTGTGAACGGCACCCACAACAATTGCCCATGCGACGTCGCTTGAATTCACACTCGTGGCTCTAGAAAGAGTAAAACCGAATATTCTGCTAGCCGTTACCTGGCATTCGCGGGGCTGAGCCCGGAACAAAGGAGTGCCGGCCACGGCCGCAGGCTCGAGCGGACGCTGTCGCTGTATCCCGGCCAGTGCGTCGGAAGAAAGAAAACGGTGAGGAGCGTGTTTCGAAGGGTGAGACAGGGGAACCTAGCCATCCTGATGTGCTAGCTCAGTCCACACCACTACGCGACACAAGCGCAGACACCGAAACAATCCGCCATAGTGAGCTTAGTGATTCCCACTTATACAAATTTAAAATAAAAAGTCCCGTAAGTTTTAGAATTTTGAGAAAGCTGACGGAACTTTCATATACGCTATTTATCAGAACTAGTCATTCTATTCGTTTATTGTAATACATGTTAAAATGCCACCGAACTGGTATTGAGAAATTTAGAAAACGCAGTCCCATCCGCGACAAGCAGTGCGCAAAAGGCGGCATTCCTGTAGTGGTCAGATGTCTGTAAGTGGTCACTACAATTTATTTTCCCACCCTGCAAACCAATACTTACCGTATCTTTGCCATAAGACAATTTAATTTCGTCGGGTGCGGGTTACTCAGGAGGTCCTGTCGAACAAGTTAACCAAGACATGCGAAGTATGCGCGCAAAGGACACGAACCTGTGCCGAATCCTGTCCAACAGACGAAAAAGCCGACGGAAGGGTCCCGCCGACGTGCCCTATCGCCGCGCCTCTACACTGTGCTCTGCGATGTTAGAGCGCCGTCCGCCCCTGCAGCCGTGTTGTTAGCTGCTTGTCCCGCATGGCACGAAAGAACCGTTGGCTGGCAGAAGTAGAAAGCTTTGCTTTAAAAAAATTACCAATAATTTTGTATTAAGAACATTGTATTTACTCGGATGCATCGAGCGCATTCATTCGGAAAGACGTAGGTGGAAATAGTACCATCAGTAATTCAAAAGGATAAAACCAAAGTGATTGCTTAAAAATTAGTGTTAACAAGCAGAGGAGAATACGATGTAAATGTAGTTACCACGTGTTAGAAACAAAACTTTCGTCAAAGCTCCCATAAAACTAGTGTTAAAATAGAAAGATACTTTGGCCTGTTCTATGAAAGCGTTCCTATCTTGGCTGGTTTCGCATGGATAACTTTGGTTAAAATTACTGTCAATGTTTTGCTAATAGTACAGTATTAGAGAACAAGTACTTGAGTGCTCTGTCTTTTGAAAAAGATGAGATGTTTTAAGACAGAATGACATGCTCACTAATCCAAAATTGAGTGCCCAAATTGGATAATTTATATATTTATTTTTTTAATGTTAGTTGCCTGTCTCCGCTTTTTCAATTGAAAAAAAAAGTCAATTGCACAGCTAGAGGACAAAATGAAGGAAGAAGTGCAGAAAGCAGAAACAGAAAGAAAGCAAATTCGAACAGAAGCTCATCGAGCAACATACGCTGCTGAGCCGAACAACGGAGTTTGATTTCCGGATGCGGCGGCTGCTTTTCTGGCGGAGGCGAAAAGCAAAAACGCCGTTGTGATGAGATGTCGGCGCACCTAAAGATGCCAGGGTGGTCAAAACATTCTTCACCCCTTCACTACGGCGCCCCCCCTCTATAGTGCCGGCACGTTAAACCGTACAATCAATCAATCAATCAGGCACATACACGAAAGTGGTTTGTTCAATGCTATTTTTAAAAGACTGGTGACGGGCAATGTTGTTTTGGTGATTTTCGCTTTCTGTAATAATATCGCCCTGATATCAAAAACGTATGCCTCTACTATTGGATTTGAGGTCGGAAACAGTACAAATATGAAACTCCGAAATGACTCTTGTCCTCTGTTCTCATATCTCTTAAAGGTCGAACAGCAAAATCACGTAGATGCAAGCATATTTTTATCCTCATTGCAAGAAACGAGACGTGGAGGATCAAACAAAGAATATATTGATGTGTTTACTCCTCTTGGTATTGTTTTCTGTACTACTCAAGCAAATATTCTACACCAAAGTGTTCAATGTTCCCGCCGGCCCTGGTCCAAGCGTTGTTTGTGATACTTTTATCGATATCGAGCCAGTTACATCACTACTGCAGATACTTGTGCAATAATCAGTAATCAAACCATTCAAAAGATCGGAGTCGTAATCGACAAAAACTAGTGAAGCATTAAAAGCCATTAAACAAATCATTCGAAACAACTAAAATCATTTCAAGCAAATGAAAACACACTTCAACCAATAAAGAGCACAGCTGCCTAAGTTGCAATATGAGATTGTGGTGATTACTTAAGTAACTCGATCTTTCCTTTGCTATTTTGTTTCGATTAGTTTATTCTCTTGCTTTGAGCTGGTGACAGTCTGTTTGGAGCCGCGTTATCGTGATTCAGTTGCACACATGTCTTTTCGCAAGAGAAAAAAAATTGCAAATTTGCGCAATCCAGCTTAAGCCATATTTGCACTTTCGTGTGGCGAGGGCGTAAACGGCAAAATAAAAGGCCATAGCAACGTACGCAGGGCGATAGGGTGTATGAGGCGATGGCGGACTGCTACCGAGCACGCCAAAATTTGGTTCCTTGAAAGTAGTTTTATTGTGCCACTTACAGCATATACATTTACGTTGGACCATTACAAGACAAAAGGTGGGCATTCTCTTATCTACCTTTGTTTATAAACTACCTAGGTTACTTTGGAGGACCGCCATAGTGTGGGAGCTCTGATAAGACTAGCCACCTTTTTTGCAGTACCGCGCGTACGTCTATAAGAGCATAAGGAGTTTGTTCTTGAACAATCTTCTAGCGCTGCTTGTGGCAGAACCAGCCCACACTAATGAACGGGGGAATATGTTTTTGCGCGGGACGAGGATAGCGATTCCGTATATTTTTTTGATTATTCCAAGCACGCGCGTTCTGGCGTGTTATATATTGTGCATCGTAGGACATTCTGAGGGTTGCTCATTTCGAAGACGTGATCCCACAACCTAATAACCTAATGAGTGCTTTAAATTTCATTATATAAATCGAAGCTGTTTTATTGGAAGTTGACGTGAAATTAACAGGACACTTAAGGCTGGATAAGTTTTTTGTTTACCTCAAAAACCAAAGTATCTTTTAAGTGTTTTTTTTATTGTAATGAATGTTGTTTTGTTTAATTATAAATGTATAGAATGAGCGCTTTTACGCCAATTTATTTGCGAGCTTTCATAAAACACGGGATGTCCGAAATGGGATATAAATAGGACCGAATGTAGAAACATTTGGCTCTTGTACCAGTTTTTGACTTCACTGATATTATCGAACATATCCATGGGCTTTGTCAAGTGTGTGCAACACGTACAAACAAACAGTTTTGCCGCCATGAACTACCCGTTTTTGTTAAACAGTGCCAAAGATGTGACTAAAATTAGAACTGAAGCACAACCCACCAAGGTGGCCAAGTGGCTACGGCATTGTGAAGTTGCACCCGATTAAAAGAGTTCAATGGCAATTCCAACGATAATTTTTAGGTGGAGGGGGAAAATAAATCACCCGCGTGGTACCTTGAGGGTGTTTAACCTAATTACCTTGAATGCATTGCAACTTCAATGGTTTCCTTGCCGAGAAATCAGCTCTCATGAGAGGGTCTGACTGGGCCTTTTACTAACACTTGGAAACCTAAAATTTTGTCTCGGTAATTTTTAACGTTACTCTTACGTTGCAATAAAGATTTATTTCAGTCATGCCCTACTCCTTCCTTAAAGGTTCCATGAAGACATACTACAAGTTGGTAATTCTAAATAAACCCGTGTTTTTTGATAAGAAAAGGATTCTCAAATTTGCTATATACAAAAAACATACGAGCAGTGGCCACTTCCCGGACATTTGCGGCGAATTTTCATGACTGCGTTAACTAGTGTTTGTGCTTTTGGCGGCTGCTGCTTCTGACCCACCATAAGGTAAAATACATATATAATTTGAGTGTGCTATTTATTTTCATTTGTTCGTACAATTTTGATCGTTAATGCAGGTCACGAACTAGCACAACTATGCAGCGATTTCGTTCCGATAATCGCTGCGTTGTTGTCCTGGCCGTTCCCGAAGCCTGTTGTGCTGACAAATTTGTGCATTATCTTCGTGCCTCACCTGATTACTACTGCTGGCTGCCTTCATGAAAACTAACCCGGGATCCAAAGTGAAAAAGTTGTTAAAAATTCAGAAGCTGATTGCTGGCGACATCAAGAAAATAACAGAACATAGACTGGCTTTAATTGATAAAAAAGAAAGCCCTTAACTTCTGAACGCGAAAATTTACAGCTGTATTAAGCGCATTGCAGAATTGCCAAAAGTTGTGTCTGCTTTACAACAGAAGGTCGACGAGTTGGAAAACTGTTCAAGGAGGTGCATCCTAATAATATAGTAAATACAAGAAAACCACACTGAGGATAATGACACCCTAGAAGGAACTGTAACTAAAACGGTGCTGAAGGAGATGCTAGAGATTGGTGGTGATGATATTTAAGGAATACATATGCAACGGAAACCTGCCTTAAACTAACAAGGCGAGTAATTGCTTAAGCTCCTCGACTACTCGCAAGTGAGTAGTTTAATTTTTTGATGTTTATAAAAAAACACCAACGACCGACACTGCAATGTTGTCTGAAAAAAATGTACTACGGCTCTCGGATTGACTAGAAAAGGGTCCTAAACAAGCAGGAGTCCTAGGTTTAACAAAAACACACTCGCACATTTTTGACACGTACTCTTTTCTGAAAGTTTTATTCGTAACGGCTCGTCGTGATAGTATATTGCGGAGGAAGAAAACGGCTGCAGCTTCCATAACAAAAAGGCTACAAAAAACATCAGGAATTTCTGCGAGTAGGACAGGTGCAACATGCCTAATATAAAAAAAATCTGATTTAAGAGTGTAGAGACAATCGAACTAAAAGAGGTCATACAGCTAGCCTAAATGGATTCAATGTGTAAATACATTAGGAAGAACTGCGAAGTTCGCCTTGTTGGTATAGGTTTATGATGGGAAACAGCGCAAAACAAGACTTGTAGAAGAACGACTACAGGACAAAGCCCTACTAGCAACTGAAACGTTTAATCCTCATACGTCAGCCTAAACGGGGACAATGTGTAAATACATTAGGAAGAACTGCGAGTTCGGCTTGTTGGTATAGGTTCATGACTGGAAACAGCCCAAAACAAGACTTGTACAAGAAAGGCTACGGAACGAAGTGCTACTAGCCACTGAAACGTTTAAATCGTCAAATCACACAAATATATACACAACAATCTATGCCGCCGCCACCAAGAAAATGTATATTACAATCTACAATCTTGCACAGTGGCGGGGAAGCAACCAGTAAAACACCTCATACAACCTAACCGCACGTGTGAATCCCTGAAATACGGACTGCACACTTTATCAGCCTGTATTCAAGAAAGCAAATTCAGCACCTCATAATAAGACAGAAGGTGGCTGACACATGTACTTTCTTCTTTTCTGATGTAAAATGCTTCCATTGCCTCTGTTGTTGCCCGCTCACGCTGTTTGACAAGAATGATGGTGTGCGGTAGATCAGGACGGCACGCGCAATCCTCGTGGTTTTGGTTGCCATCAGTGAGCATGACTGGCAACTCCGGAGGCCCCGTGCACTCCTTGCAATGCATGGCCAAATGGGAACATGATACCCCGTTCAACAAGCTGTTATTCTCACGAATTCGAACGTAAATACAGCACAAATAAATTTCTATCGCACAGCTTGAGGAATATTTCAGGCGTTGAGATTGCCGTAGAACATTTAGCGAGGGGAGCTACTGACGTTGTCAACAGGCTGTTTTTCTTACGTCGCTCTGCATTTCCACGGGTCTACGTAATTTCCGTAGCGTAATCTTCGCAGGGAAATACGTAGAGCCTTGGAGCGTACGGATTTTTCGTCGCCGGAATGTTGAAACGCAACTGGTTGCTTGTGTGTCTTGAGGCGTATTGTGCACAAGGTTGTCAAAAATGCAGAGATATTTCTTAGTTGTGTTATCACAGACATACAGCCATTTTGGACGCATGTTCTTTGTAACACACTGCAAACAATTGCGGAGCTTGTGGAACCAAAGTGTTATCCATATTTTCTCCCATTTAACATAACCGCCTGATCAAGAACGAATCTACTTTCGTCTCGCCGGTACAGCTTCTTTTTTTCCGAAGAGCTGCTGCGTCGCCAATAATTATCGCCGCGAAACCGAACTTGCCCTCTTAAAGCTGGAGAGGAAGCTACGGCAAGCCGCACCAGAGCAGGTGATTGAGTGGTCACGTTTAAAAATAAATAGTTCTTTAAAATTGAGGTGAAATGGCTGAATATTACTTACTATGGCGTCCCTTCAAATTTTCTTTACATGGTTTATAAAAGACCATTAACACTTTGAGAAGTGTGTACGGAGTGCTAACTTGTATCAAAACCGATGGATAAAGGTAGCTCAATTGCGTCCCTGCATTGATACGACAAGCGGTTCTGAAATTTGGGTTCGGAAAAAAATTCTTCATTTTACCAGGCACGCTTCTGCTTAACAGAGTTTGGTAATATTCAAAGCTAGCAGGCGCGATGCAATATTACAGCCGCTTAGACCAGCCGACCACACCCAAGGACGACTTACCTGCCACCACTGGTTCGAGCAAACGTTGTTTTCCCTCTTTCTCAGTCCTGCTTCTTTATGCCGCATGTCTTCATGTGGGTATTTGATTGACCTTTCTTTGTTTTTTTGTTTTTATATATCTTGTTTGTGTCAAATAAATTGAGTGATTGGAGTTTTGCATTTTCAGGTTTGTGGTAAATAAAGTCAATCAGTAAAGTTAATACACACCCCGTGTTAACCCTGAATATTTGTTCATGGCCATGTTCGCAAGCTTCCTGGGCCTTTAGGAAAATCAACGTTTAAATTTCAGCTAATGATTATAAAATTAATTTATTTCTGCGTTGAAAAAGTGAATGATGTTCACACATTTTGCAACATGCGACGTCATGGTACCCTGATAGACTTTGGCGAAGGCTGCACTTGTTCAGAGAGCTATACCCTCCTTGCAGCCTCAGAAGCTGCACGACGAATACAAGTTGTGATGCACGTTGTTTTTCTGGATGACGAGGATAAAGTTTACCGGGCGGAGAAGAAGCGAGGCCGTTGGCTACGGACAAGGACACCGTGTATTCACGGGACAAATACCTGACAATAACATAAATCAACACTAACCTAATCAAGACAAGACAGTGAATGTCCTAGGCAACAAAGTTCGCGCCCCAAAATAGTTCGCGCTCACGTGTTGGTCTCTGTTGAGCTGTCCCGGTGCGCAGGGCTCGGTGCCCTGCTACGGTGTTCCTTTGAGGTCGGTGCTCCGGCCAATAGAAGACACGTCGGCTTCGGTTGAAAGTTTCTGGTAGTCAACGGGGAAGGTGCGGCTCGAAGCGGAGTTCCCCCGAACGTTAGCGCCCGGCTGGTCGCTCCCCGAACCTCGTTCTTCCTGCTCGTTCGTGCCACCACCGTCTTCTTCTTCACTCTCAAAAGATGACACGGCGCTGTTGCCCGTGCGCTGCCAGTCCACAAGGCCAGGAGGGAAATGTGGCTCGCCTCTCAGTCTCCTGGGCGTTCGCATCCAGCAGAGAACTCTTAGAGAGCCGCGTTCCTCCTGCCTTCAACTTGCTACCTCCGTTCCGCCTCCTGTTCCTCTTCTTTCTCCTCCTTCCCGGCATGCTCTTTTTTCTTTCCGCCCCCAGCACGAGCGCTTCGGTGTCTTCACTTTTTACTCCGGCCCTCGGCTCTTAAACACACCTCCTCACAATTGCCCCCATCAGAAGAAGTGTTTTCGGGTAAAACCACTTCCAGTGAGAAGGTTTTCGGCAGTCACACTAAAGTGTCCGGTCATTGTACAACCACTGCACCACCTATCACTAATGTCACTAACACAGCTTCACGTAACGAGCACATACCAGCAGTCTATAGAATGATCAACCTAACAAGCACACAAACACAAACTAAAAATACCGCTGCTTAACAATGCAAAACTTGCTTGCACGTTCAAACCACGTCTTACACAAAAACTCATCTAAGCATTACCAGAACCAAGATTGTGCTAAACAAACCAACGAACACACCTTTTAACTGTACCAAGCAGGAAAATCTACACTCTGTGGAAACATTCCGCACTCTAAACGATTGGCTTTCGTTCAAAGCGGCTCAGGCAGCCCGCACACAATTGAGAGAATACAACCCTTGAAAATATTAGACAACAATCTACCACTTTTCTTTCCTAAAATAAATTATTTTGAAATCTGTCCTTTTCTTCCGATTTCTAGCGAAGTTGATGCCGTGAGTTCATACCGGTTCGTTGATCGTCGGCTTCATTTTTGCTTTTTTGCGGCACTTCCATTCAGCACCTTTCCGGGCGTTCTCCGCTTGGCTCTGACAACGGCTCTGTTCGCATCGCTCATACGCCTGATGCACGAAAGCGGGTCAATTTGTTTCGCTCGAAACTAATGCTTTAAGGTTTTTTAGGATACCTTGCCCTTGCGAGCGATTCTTCGGGCCCATTTGTGAGCTCGCAAGCGGCGGGACACATCAGGTAGTTATCCAGCCTGCGCTTTTTGCGGCGGATAAGTATTGGTTCTATCCATCGTGAACCGTCTTCTGCACGTCTGTTTTTTTCGGTGCATTACTTCCTCGAGTTGTTCATTTGGCCTGTATCCACATTCAGGTCGACTCTCACATCTGTCAACAACACTAGGCTTTGACCGTTTGGCCTCCCCCTTATTCGCAGGTTGTTTTCTAGGGGTTGCATGCTTTCGCTCAAAATCGCCAGTTAAAGATTGGCCTCCCTGGTCAGGAAAAGATTTTTGCCCGGAACATGAACTCCTGCAGGCCATCTCTCACCAGATTCTATTACACGCTCTTCGTGGTCGACATTGAATTGCTCCGTCTGAGAGCGCGTTCTAAACAGCTCAGACAGCTCGGCACACGGCTGCACAACGCTGACCTCACTCGGTACGTTAGCAGTAGGCGTGCCAGCACGCGGCTTGTCTGCCTGTGAGCTAAACTCAGCACGTGAAACTCTTCGTGTGTCGAACTCGTGTTTCACCGTCGTGGCCGGCCGTTCAAACTCCTTTTCTTCGTCTTCTTTGCGCGTGGCCTCGTCGCAGGCTGCGACCCGCGTTACTTTTCCCTCACGAGCCTGGGAGGTCAATGCCCTCTCGTCGCATCCTTTTTCTTTTCCTCCGTGACGACTGGTTGTGCCAATTATTTCGAGGTCTAACTCAGCAATCGAGATCTGCGATTCATTCTTCACAAGCTTAATCTTGCGGTCTAGATCGGCCAGTTCAAGTTGAAGCCGTCGCACTTCTGCGTCTCTCGCGTGTGCCCTTCTTTCACGAGCAGCGTTTGCCTCTCTGTCCAACCATTTCCTCAGCTCAGCACCCGCTAGACCTAGCCCTTTGCCGAGCTTCAGCAAATATTCTAATTCCAAGTCGTTGGCATCTGGCGCGTGAGCTCTGATCTCCTCGAGTCGTAGCTTGCGATCTAGCACTTCCCGTTCAAGCTCGAGACTCTGGCGCTCGGCATCCCTCGCATGCGCTCTTTCCTGTCTCGCATCCTGTCTTTCCTGTCTTTCCTCTTCCATCTCTCTCTCGACCCATTCCTTCAGCTCACTGCCCACCAGGCCTAACATCTTTTTCCACTGCGAGCAATTTGTCCATGTCCATTCCGGCGCCAAGTGCTCTCCTCTCTGCCGCAAAATTCTCTCCTCGACTCTCTGGAAGTTACGCAGAGAGTCCGTCGCGGACGCCATTTTTGTGATGCAGGTTGTTTTTCTGGATGAGGAGGATAAAGTTTACCGGGCGGAGAAGAAGCGAGGCCCTTGGCTGCGGACAAGGACAACGTGTATTCACGGGACAAATAACTGACAAAAACATAAATCAACATTAACCTAATCAAGACAAGACAGTGAATGTCCTAGGCAACAAAGTTCGCGCCCCAAAATTGTTTCGCGCTCACGTGTTGATCTCTGTCGGTGAGCTGTCCTGGTGCGCAGGGCTCGGTGCGCTGCTACTGGTGTTCCTTTGAGGTCGGTGCTCCGGCCGATAGAAGACACGTCGGCTTCGGTTGAAAGTTTCTGGTAGTCAACGGGGAAGGTGCGGCTCGAAGCGGAGTTCCCCCGAACGTTAGCGCCCGGCAGGTCGCTCCCCGAACCTCGTTCTTCCTGCTCGTTCGTGCCACCACCGTCTTCTTCTTCACTCTCAAAAGATGACACGGCGCTGTTGCCCGTGCGCTGCCAGTCCACAAGGCCAGGAGGGAAATGTGGCTCGGCTCTGAGTCTCCTGGCGTTCGCGTCCAGCAGAGACTCGGCCGAGAGCCGCGTTCCTCCTGCCTTCAACTTGCTACCTCCGTTAACCTCCGTGTTCCTCTTCTTTCTCCTCCTTCCCGGCATGCTCTTTTTTCTTTCCGCCCCCAGCACGAGCGCTTCGGTGTCTTCACTTCTTACTCCGGCCCTTGGCTCTTAAACACACCTCCTCACACAAGTGTATTTTTCTCAAATTTTACAGGCATATAGTAATTCAATATTGAATACCTATAAGGTGTTGCCGCATTTACCGCTACGGAGGGAAGAGGCGTACAAGCCTTGACCACGCTAAATTGCATAGAGGCATTGCCGCGTTTCATTTAGCTTTACAGGTGCTTTCCCAAACAGGAAGCTGCGAGTATAATCCACGGTGAAGCACCAAATGTTGCCCGATATCGGTGACCAACCAATGGCTTGCTGGGCAAATGCGTAGTAAATTCTAGTTGTTTTCAAAAGAAAACAATATGTTGGCCTCCTGGTACCAACAGAAATGAAGATATTGATCAAATTTTTAAGAGGTTAGTGTATGATTTATTTCTCCGCAATTGCTGTGTATGGAAGCACTTGCAAATATTTCCACCCATAGAAGGACTCCCAAAATGTAAACGGAAGAGAAACTTACAAATTCGTTCCACTGTAAATGTTTAAACAAGTAAAAGAAGCAAGCATAAAGACATTTAAGTCGCAAGTTTTTAATGAACGTGCTTTTTATTCTTTAACTGTTGACTTATGGGTATTTATCTATCGAAGTAGGATAACTTATTTTTGCACTGATCATTGATGTTTTTTTTTCAGTAAAAATAATTATCCCCGAATTCAGGGTGACGTGTTTAGTACTAAGCACTAAAAGAAAGTGCCCATGCTATTCTATTTATTTCATTTAAAACGCGCCTTCGCATGCTGTATTGACGCTCGTGAGTGAAGGATATAGCGTACGTGAAAATGCGAGTAGAAGAACTACAAAAATAAAACGACGAAGGCAAAATCACACCTTCTAGGCCCGAAACAGTGTTACACATAATAGGAACCTGAATCACGGCAAACTGAAAGTGCCGTCATCTTGGCTGTTTCATTTTTAACAAAGCGTTTTTTTTTTGCTTTAAAAAGAGTCTACGAGAACCACCAATGTATTTAGGTATTTATTATGAAAGAAACCTGAATTGTCACTCACAAATAGCTGCCTATTTTGGCGATGTTATTTTTGCGTTTCAAGCAAAGCGACAGTTTGGCAACAGTACTATTAAAAATGTAAAGCAGGGTATTTTTTGCACAAGGGTGTGAGGTGTCAACCAGCAGAGGGGATAATAGGCGTGCTAAACTAAGTACTGACCGCAGATATTTTCTATACGAATACAATAGGGATTAACCTAAGTGTACATATATACTATTCTAGACGTTCTAGTCCCTAAAAAAATTTCACGATCTTCCCTTAGCTAAACCCTCAGTAGTATGCGAAGCAGCAATGGGGACGAATCAAGTCGACCGCGTTTAGGTGGTCCGCAGACATCAGGCTTACCTCGCCTATGATCACGCATATTCACGTTGCGGAAGGCTACGTGGAACGTGTTCAACTCGCTGGTGCTGAGGCCTCCGTCCTTGTAAGGTCCAGTGGTCTTCCGAGAGAGCTTGAAAGCCGCGTGCACTGTGGTTCCACCCACTGCCTTTCCGGTGCTCGCGCAGATGACGAACGCGTTGCAGGCAGTGTTGTTGCCCGTGGTGCTGTACCGGTTGTAAAGTCCATGCCAAGCCGGAGGACGGACGTCTTTCCGCAACCGGCCGTTTCGGTGACGAAGACCCGTAACGGAGGTGCTGACGGCGTCGTCTCCCGGTGGATGATCTCCCAGATTAGGTAATCTTCCGCGTTTGCCATCCTCATCCAGTTGCGGTAGTGGTCCGTGACGTCCTGGCGATTGCGGACGGCCGCGCACGGACTCGCGTGTTTGATCAGCCGCACCAAGTCTTTGCTCGGGATGAGGTCTGCGTCTTCATGATTCCGGGTGGACGATCAGGGGAGGAGGAGGTGCTTCTCCTTCTTATTTTTCTTCTTGTTGTGCCTCTTCTCCGCGCCGATATCCTTGGCGCTAACACTACCGTTTACGCTGGCGTTGCAGGTGGCGTTACCGGCGTCATTGCCCGTAGCACTCATCGCGGCGTAGCAGAAGGAGGTTTCCCTACGGGAAGGTGACGACGGTGGTTGAACGCAAAGCGATCTCGTGACCGATTCTTTGGTCAGCCAATCCTAGGGGCCTCCTGCCACAATCACCATCACCAGTGCCTGGCCAGGCATGCGCAGTGGGGGTGTGCACGTCGCATGGTAGAGGGATGGACATAGCCTCGACCATGAGATGCTTCTCTTCTAAAGAAGTCTTAACCACAAAATTTGAGGCTCGTGTTTTGTTGTATCCTGACCTCGCAAACTTGGAGGCTTGATATCGTGACGTCAGTACCTCACGTGGTTTTTTCTTTCCTTGAGCCACCGCTATAAAAAGGCGAGGCTCACAAAATAAAGCGTTCACTATCACTGCGATCTGCGTGCTGTGTTGTTATCGTCCGGCCACGCTCAGTCCCCGCCGGCCTAGGCGGGATAGCAATGGCGACGAGTATCGAACCAGCCTTTTGAAGATTACGGAGGCAACCACCAACCCGCGGAAATGTCGGGCCAAATGCCACAGTTCGACGACGCAAACGATAAGTGGACTTTGTAAGTCATCCGCATTGAATCGTACTTCGAAGCAAAGGCATTGTAGATGATGCTAAAAAAAGAGCGCTTCTCGTCTCGGCACTCGGCACAAAAACCATCAATGTGTTAAGTGAACGTTGTGCGCCGCATAAGGTTAATCAGTTATCCTACGCGGCAACGGTGAAGTTCTTAGAAGACGTTTTCGCACCGAAGCCGAACGAGATAGCGGAGAGCTTCAAGTTTTTTCTCAGAATTCAAAAGGAGGTCCAATCTGTGCAAAGGTTCATTTTGGAACTTCGAAGCTTGGCGGCCGACAGATGCAACTTCGGGGAAATGTTGGACCGCATGCAACGGGACAGGATAGTTTGCGGAATTCGAAATTGTGGAATTATCACGGCGATCTGCGTGCTGTATTGTTATCATCCGGACACCCTCAGTCCCCGCCGGCCCAGGCGGGATAGCATGTTTGGTGGTGGAGGAGTGAGGCGGTATGATGTAATACGTGGCGTTGCATGATGGCGCAGCCGCAGTTGCCCTCAGACATTGCCTTACGGGCGGTGCGCCTTCTTGCATGAACGAAATAGTGTGATGCTTACGACAGCTGAGCCCTCCGAATATTTCAGACTAAACAGGGCATGTGGCGCGGCTTTATTTTTTTCGGGAGTAGACGTTAACAACCCGTCACCAAACACCCTGTTCTTGTGACGTCCGCTGTGCCCCTGTTTTCGCTGGCTCTCTTCTTGATGTTTTTATTTTTTTTTTGCTTTTTACTACGTGCCTGAGGCGACAAAAATCGATGTACACACTACTTCTTCCTCTCTTACATGTGCTATGTACAGGGCCTTTTCACCCGCGCGCTCATCGTTAGTGTCTTCGCAACAAATGTTCTGGTGAAATATTTGGTTTTTAGAAAGGTTCGTTTCTTGTGACCGACATTGTGCATACACGCATTCCGAATAATATGAGAACGCCTATAAAACACACACATCGTTCAAAAGAAACAGTAAGATTGCACTCACAAGCGTAGGATGGAAAAAGTGTACTGACGAAACCAGTAAGGAACTTTGCAAGAAACTTAAAAAACAGGTTGTAGGGCCCTTAGCCCACAACTGTTGAGGCCATGAACCCAATGAAGCTGTAGGACTAATAAAAATGGCGTTGCTTAGCGTAGTGGTACAGCAGAGAGTGTATAAAGCTCACTGTTCGGGCCAGTAACCTATTGACACATGAACCTAGCAATGTTGAATGCGCGATCTTGGTATAGAGAGTTAAAGCATAAGGGACACTTATTTCTGCATCCTGATAAACGCAGACAAAATCGGCTGTGCTGTGTTGCACCGATTTATTATGCGCGTGCTCAAAAAAAAAAAAAGAAAACAGCAGGTAGGATCTTTGCTGAAATGACTGACTGGATAGACCCGCGTGGGAATGGTGCACGTGTTTACCTCGCGGTCCTCGCAGCAAAACCCGGCGACGAAGAACGCAACACGTATCCCTCACTGTGAGATTGTTCCAAGCACAATGACCGGTACACACCCTAAACAGGCGAAGGCTGTGCTTAACGCAAAACCCTCGCGGCATCCCCACAAGCCATTTTAACCAGTATCGTACCATGCGGCAACAGTTCTCGAAAAAAGTAGATGCACCTAAGGTATTGTACAAAGTGAGTACGTTAACGATCCAAGTAGGGCTTTATGCGCACTACATTAACGACGTTAGAGGGGTTCCAAAGGCGTCAAGACTTGAGTCCACCGTCACCAATTTCTACGTTACGTCTGTAACCTGTATTAGTATTTGTACGTCTGTATTTCTACGTGAGAGGTAAAGTGGTAGCAGTGTTTTTCGCCGGCGCGCCTATTGCTGCGCCTCTCCTGTTTCTTCCATGAAATCACGCAGTTAGATGTCGCGAGTGGTGTAGCGGAGCAACATTGCACCCAGCACATTGATGATGATTCGGCCATCAGCAGAGGAGAACGGCGTCATTCGTGTATTATCTTTTTTAGCTGTTATTTTGGCGAACGTTTCTTTGCTCTACCATTTTTGAAGGAATAAATCAATTTACTAACGTTAAAACATTCTCTCTGAAAGAGACATTCATAAATGTTTTATGTTTAAATTGCAGATGCGGTTTAATAAATGTGGCAAAAACGATTTTAACTCGTTGTTTATGCTGTCATGGTAACGCTGCCATAAAGAATTTACTGGCATTTACAGGAGTTGAACCCGGAGCTAACAGAATAACAAAGCGAGAGCCTATTGTCTTAGCGATCGTGCTACGAGCCCAGGCGAAGGCGGGGAAAAAAGGTGGTGCACTCAAAAAGTACATCTACGGGTTTACCACATGCATTCTTGTTAAATGCCACGTGATGCCGTCACGTGACCTCTCTCACTCCTCTGTGCTCCATCCGCTGCACGTCTAGTGGTCCTGTCAGGGTGTTGCGCGTGTCCTAGGACTTACAAAAATTTTAAAAATGCTCACACCAACGCATGCCATCTCCCTTCTAGTACGCCATTGTTCTAAAGCTTGTGGCGGCCACTGTTTACGTAAAAATTAACAGCTCCTTGTCTCCCACCCTCACGTCAAACGACACATCCCGGTACAAATTCAAGTTTTCCTTGATGGCAATGGGAATCCGATGGTCTCAAGCAATCCGATACCTTGTGGGAATCGTGGAGAACCGCGACCTGCGATCCCGAGCCAGCGCGCGCTTCGGGAGAGACGCTTGTGCGCTGGAACCGGTCCGGCGCTCCGCTGGTTCGTCGGCGTCCCCCGAGAGATGGCGCCACCGATGTGTGCGGGGATAGGCGAGCGGGCGCGGGCGGCGCGAGCGTGCGCGCACGGGAGACGGGGGGAGTCTCGGCGGAGACCCGGTCGGGCGAGATCGGCGGAACGCGTGGCGCGGGGATGGATACATTGCATCTCAGGTGGGAGCTTTGTTTGTCGCGCGCCGTGAGTGCCTACCTCCCGTTCGCGGTCACGACCCGGACGGCGTGATTCGTGAACGCCGTCGAGCCTTGTGCTCGCATGCTTTGGGATTCCCCAAATAAACGGCTGTGCTTCGGCACTACTGTCTACTGTGTTCTCGTATCGCGAACCTCGCTGGGGCTGCCGTAGGCCATGGGAGCCCGCGTGGTTGACCGCCGGGAGCTAGCGTGGTGGCCTTACGCCAGGACTGGCTAGTAGGCCCCGAGGAACCCCCTCACTATATCCCACATGGCGCCCGAACGTGGGGCTCGTATTCAGACGAATTCGAGGTTGCTAGCTCCTCCGAGAAATGCGTTGCTGCAGTCGTAGCCCGCTACCCTTTGTCCGGAAGACTTCGGACGAAACGCCTCGCGCCAGTCGGTTGCAGGCAGACAGTTATGATGCCCGATACAGCCGTGACGGCAAATTGTGTAAACCTTCCTACCGCACCAGGCGGTGAGTCAGTAGGATACCTCCGAGCACCGCAGTCGCGGCCCGCTTGCGAGACGGGAGGTGCGTAGGCCTTGTTCCAACATGGCGGCGGGTCGCCTTCCTCGTAGCGCCGTCCCTGCGCAGTCGCGCCCGGCGGCGCCGGTTGAAGTTTCCCCCAGGCGCGGCGGACAACTACCGAGCGAGGGTGCGGTGTTTGGGAGTTCGCAAGCCGCACGATGAGCCCGCCGCTACTGCGCTTCGAGTCCGAGGCGGAGTGTTTGCCGATTTGACGCCTGACAAAGAGCGAGGGGGATCGCTGAAGAATCAGTCTCCTCTCGCTGCGGGGGGAAGCGGGAGCAATGGGACCGTTGTCTCCGCGCTTCCGGAGTGCGTGCGTCTCGATGCCGTGAAGTCTCCGCTTGAGATTGCGTTTAGGCAGTAAGAGCTTCGCGCGGCTCGGCAGCGGGCTCGTTGGTCGCGAGAGATCGCCAGTCTTAGTAAGAGACGGACTCTCAGGCGACCTATACCGGTGATGTGCGCCCGTAAGCCGCTGGTATTGCGGTTGGCGCTGGCTCTACGGCAGCTTGTATTGCTGCGAGTGAGTTGCAGGAGCCCGCCTGCTTGATGCTGACGCTGCTTTGCCGACCAACGCACCAGGCCGAAATAGCTCGGACGGGCGTTTCGATGCCGACAACCCGTAATAGTCAGGCGAGCTGCCTCCAGGCGGGGGTGGCTGCTGGAGCACAGTTGCCGGACTCGTGATTCCGCGAGCAAGCGAACGTGCAAGGGGGAGTCCCCTCGGGCATCTTTGTTACCCTATTTGGCGAGATCGTCGATAAGGTTTCCGGCCAGTCACAGGAGATTGCGGAGTCCCGCTGCTCCCCACTTCAAGTTCGGGAATCGTTTAAACTGGACGGTGAGAGCGAGACCTGCAGCATACGGATACCACCGGGAGCCACGCCAGTCACCACTGCCACGGACAGCGAGGATGGCCTGCTGAACCACCGGCGGGGCCGAGCGCGGTTCGTGGAGCTGCTACTCCAGTTGCTGCTCCGGCCTGCCGGGCGGCAGCCAACCGTTCGGGAGGACCTGCGGCCGAAGCGGCCACGGAACCCAGGAGGCGGCGGTATCTGGCGCCTACGCGAGCGGCGCGAGCCTTCGGGCAGCCGCAGTGGGCGCGGCCGTTCCTGTTGCCGCCTCGAGCTGGGAGTGGGGGTCGCATCATGGCGCGACCCCCGGCGTTCGTCGGCTGCGGCTGCAGCTACCCCCGGGCCTGCCAACCTGCTGTGCTGCCCAACCGCGAGAGACTTGGAACCATTGCAATGTGTTTGCGGGTTTGTGAGGCGAGCATCGCGACGGCGGCATCGTGTGGCGAACTTTGGTGTGGAGTGGCGTTCGGTGGCTGTTTTGCTGACTTGAGACGTGACGAGTGTGGTGCACCGTGGCGTCACTCGAGCTCAAGTGGCGTCCAGTTTTAGGGGGGAGGAGTGTGGGAATCGTGGAGAACCGCGACCTGCGATCCCGAGCCAGCGCGCGCTTCGGGAGAGACGCTTGTGCGCTGGAACCGGTCCGGCGCTCCGCTGGTTCGTCGGCGTCCCCCGAGAGATGGCGCCACCGATGTGTGCGGGGATAGGCGCGCGGGCGCGGGCGGCGCGAGCGTGCGCGCACGGGAGAAGGGAGAGTCTCGTCGGAGACCCGGTTGAGGCGAGATCGGCGGAACGCGGTGGCGGCGGATACTTGTATCTCAGGTGGGAGCTTTGTTTGTCGCGCGCCGTGAGTGCCTACCTCCCGTTCGCGGTCACGACCCGGACGGCGTGATTCGTGAACGCCGTCGAGCCTTGTGCTCGCATGCTTTGGGATTCCCCAAATAACGGCTGTGCTTCGGCACTACTGTCTACTGTGTTCTCGTATCGGCGAACCTCGCTGGGCTGCCGTAGCCATGGGAGCCCGCGTGGTTGACACGCCGGGAGCTAGCGTGGTGGCTTACGCCAGGACTGGCTAAGTCGCCCCGAGGAACCCCTCACACATATATCCCACAACCTTTATATTAATTAAAGCTTTTGTTCCCTCGAGAATCACTCACGTCAACTCCTGTCTTCTTCTAGGTACGGATGACATAACGATGCTATATGTAATGATTAGAAATGCGGTAGGTACAGCAGGCCGTTCTTCTTCCCATGAGTGCGTCCAGAAATTATGCTCTTTAGCAATGGGCTTCCCAACATGGTGGAAGAGCGGATAGAGGGAAATCTTTCTAAAGAGAAGCTCTGAATGATCAGGACTGCGGCAGGTCGCCGCAAGCTTCACCAGATTGTCTGGGCAGCACACAATGTCACTCTGTCTGATGTACTACCGGCTTCTGGGCAACAAGAACTAAAGATGGTCCCTTTCCTTGAAAATATGATCCCCTCACGTGACGTGAGCAGCCGAGAAGCACGGGCTCGAGCGCTCAACACCATCCTTGGAGGAGTCATGCAGCTATCTACATAGACGCCTCCCGAACATCGAAGGCAGCAGTACGCCATATCGTGGCTACTTTCTGAACCAACCCCCTTGCGTGTGCTTCACTGAGGCGGAAGAGACAGAGACATCCATCGCCTTTGGTGTCCCTCAATAAGGAACTTCGGTAGGTAATCACCATATCCAGCAAGCTTACTTGAATTACCATTCCGTTCGGTGTCCCGACCTGCATTGGTGTGCTAAAACTCCACTCCCCCAATGGTTCCATTCAGCTCATCTGGACATCAGCTGTTTTGCCAGAGCGCCCAGCCCGAATTCTTTGCACTGGGCCGACGCGCCAACAGCGTGGCCGATATACGCATCGTCCAAATAATACCAAATCCGCACGCGGCCGGGAGGCCCAAACTTGCACCGCCGCCGAGTACCCTCTCCTTCTGTGTCGCGTCGGTTCGGCGGCTCAGATGAATCATGCATCGGGTGAACGACCGGCCATTGACCTGCTACTACTTCGCTTGCAGGCAGGTTCCATCAATCAATCAATCAATCATTGGTTTATTTCAAGCATAGGTACATAATATTTGCAAACAGTGCTTGGACCCTTAGCCAAAGGCTAGTTGTGGGTCCAAATTCAAAAATACATAGTTATAAGCAGTCTCATTGTTATCAATCAGTGTATAAACATACTGTAAGATTATAGTAACTACCAATACAACCAATACCAACATACAACCAATACCAATACAACCAATACCAACATAACACGCGATGAGAAAAAAAAGAAGAAGAAAAGCTGCGAACTTTGCGACTGTACGCAAGTGATCGTGCTGCGATCAAAAAGGAAAGGAAAAAAAAAACAAGTACGTTTCTAGTGTTGGGGTCACTCATGGGCATATAACAACAGAAAATGATTTTTCAGTTTTTTACAGAAGTTATGGTCATTCCTCAGGTCAACAGGGATTTTATTCCACACTTTCGCACCCACGTACTGTATAAGTCACTCACTATAAATATTATGAGTAAGGGGAAGATTGAAATTGTTAAGGCTGAAATTTCTTGTGTGCCGTAATGGACTTTTAAATAAGGAGACAGAAAATGGATGATTGTTCCTTAGTATGCTGTATGTGATTCGAGCCGTTTTATCCTCACGCATGTGATCAAAAGGTAATAGTTGTAGCTGAGTAAACAAAGGCTTACTGTGTTCATTGTATTTGGCAAAATTCATAATTCTAATCACACGTTTTTGCGATCGTCTGATGGGGTTAAGGTACGTAACGAACGTCGAACCCCAGGACTCTAAACAATAATATCAAGTGACTGCTGATAAAGGCATGGTAAAGTATAAGCAGGATGTTTGCGTCAAAACAATCACGAGCTTGTAAAAGGGCGTAGCATCCGGATGCTACCTTCGAACAAACATTGCCTAATTTTGGTTCTTCCAATTTAAATTGCTGTCAAAGATAATACCTAGATATTTGAAGGAACTGGTTTGTTGAAGTGCATTATCGTTAATAATACGTTTAATTATGCTGTAATTTACAAGTTTTCTCGGAGAGTGAAAAACCATGTATTTATTCTTCTTTGTGTTGATTGTCAATTTGTTTGTTGAAAACCAGTTTGATATTTTAGCTAGCTCCATGTTCAGTTTATCCTGATGTTCATCCTCAGTATCGGCTTTAATTATGGCAGCAGTGTCATCGGCATACATGAGCATTTCAGAAGAAATTATTTGACACAAGTCGTTTACATAGAGGGTAAACAGTAAGGGCCCAAGAACGGACCCTTGTGGAACACCTGTTGTTATGTATCGTAGTGAAGACGTGATATTGTTAGTGGACACTTTTTGCTGACGGTCGAAACAAAATTGGAAAATAGATGAAAGGTTTTGTCTCAGAAGCCATGATTTTTAAGCTTATCCAACATAATACTGTGATTGACTGTATCAAAAGCTTTTTGAAGATCTAAGAATACTACAGCGGCAAGTTTATTATTATGCAGGGTGGTATTAAGCATTTGCGTAAGTAAGAGCACAGCTGTGTGTGTAGAGTATCTCGGGCGGAATCCATGCTGTTGCGGACAGATGACGCGGTACATTTCAAGAAACTTGTTGATGCGTTTTGCAATTAATTTTTCGAAAATAATATTGATGGCACTTAGAACTCAAATTGGTCGATAACTGGATGGCTCAGATCGGTCGCCTTCCTTAAATACAGGAGTAACTTTTGCTATTTTCAGACGTGATGGATATATACCATCAAGGAGAGAGTGGTTGAATAGATTACATAGTATGGGGCCCAAGTATGTCAATGTTCTCTTGAATGAGGGCGGGCGGTGATACCGTCTAGGCCTGCGGCTTTGTTTTGGGAAGACTGTTAACTATCGCCACTATTTCATTCAATTCGATGTCTTCCATAACAAAAGTGTTGCTTATTTGCGTAAGGATAGAATTGTGTGTGTTACTCGTGCAAATTTTGGCCGCCAAGTCAGGGCCAACACTAGTGAAATAATAGTTAAAGGTTTCAACCGTTGTTTGAGTAACATTGTCAGGGGCTAAGTGTTCCTTCTGGGAGTGTCCTATAACTTCTTTTAAAATATTCCATATTTCTTAGTGTTGCCAGAGGCGTGTGTGATGAGACTCGAATAAAATTCCTTTTACGAGTCCTCATCAGAGCAACAGTGTTGTTGCGGGTTTTTTTTAATTGACGGAGATAATATTCATTGCTTTTGTTATGTCTTCTATTTAGATACCAGTAATCTTTCTTTTTTATAACATCTAAAATTTGTTTAGTCATCCAATGGGCAAATTCGTTTGTCGCGTGAGTGGGCACGTGTATATCGGCTACTGTTGGCTATTATGTTGGTAAGAGTCTCAATGAGGTTTTCAAACTCTTAATTTACATCAATACGGTATATTAGATCAGGATTCAGTGAAAGGAGGTGCTGCGTATACGCCATAATCCAGATTATTAGCGAAGTTTGTAATTTTACGTTTTGTAGTTCCTGAGTCATGAATGGTCACATAAACAGGATAGTGATCTGAGATAGGACTACTATAGACCCCTGCGTCAGCACCTGCATCAATGTTTGTTAGGAACATGATCGATGAAGGTTTCCGAACAACTTGTAACACGTGCCGGTTTTTGTGATTAAAATTACGAAAAATGATAGGACTCGAGCAAGTTGGTGTAATCTATATTGGAGGCGTTCATAGTGTCGATATTTACGTCACCAACAGTGACAGCACGTTTTTTATATTCACTGGTGGTGCATGAAGAAACATTTTCAAGTCTCCAGAAAATCGTCAAGACTGGAATTAGGAGGCCGATAGACCACGCAAAGAATGATACCACGTTCCATCAAGAATAAAAAGTGTTTCAATCTCTGGTACAAGAGCATATAATTTTTGTTAGGACTGAGTAGGCAAAATTGTTTTTAAGATATAGTGCGACGCCTCCGCCACGGGAGTGCGAATCACGCGGGTTAGAGACCATCGTGCAATCAGGAAGCGATATTTCTTCGTGTTTTTTTAACCACGTTTCTACAATAGCTAAAGCGGTAAACTGATGATTCTGTTGAGCAATAAAGGCAGACAGGTCGTTCATATTTCCTCTTAAGCTGCGGATGTTAGTGTAAAAAACCTATATATGTCTTCTTCGGTGCATCTTGGATTGAACATCGCCATTGCAACCGTTAAAGAAGGTGATGCTTTGTGTGTGGCATCTACGTTATCATTCATGGTCGTCCTCGCATGTGACATGTACTGCCTTTGATTTCTCGGTTTTGCGGATCAGAATCTTGCCATCAACCACCCAGGCAAATTTCCAATTCTTTTCGCGCTAAGTCCTGATGGCCTTCCCAAGCAGAACTTTGTTTTCTAGGCATAAATATTCGTTGATGAAAACGGGTTCGTTTAACCCCAAAGCCGAGCATTCCGGTGTTTAGCCTGGTCTTCTTGGCAGCAAGCAAGAACTGGTCACGCTTGCTGCGGGAGACAAACCTGGCTATTATATTGGAGGGGCGTCACCTCTGTTTGAACACGGTGAACAATATCTATGTCTTGGATTGACATGTCAACCTTCAAGGTAGCAGCTGCGTTCCGTACAACTTCAATGCAGATCCTCATCTTGAGAGAGGAACACCTTTCAGCTCAATATTGTTGCGCCTTCTGTACTGGTTGAGCTCAATCAGCTGTTTTTGGACATGTCTGAGTTCTTTGTTTAGCCTCTGGTTTTCTTTCTGGCATTCCAAGGTCTGACCTTGCGCCACTATTAGCTCTTTCCCTATAGTCTTCATGTCGCCTTTTATTTCTTCAAAACTATCGCTGAAAAATTCAGAGAATTTTTGACAGTTTCGAGCTCATCCTTTTACATCTTGTTTGAGGAGGCTAGGTTGCGGATTTCGGTTTTTATTTCTGTTGTTTGCTTCCACCAACTTAACTATGAGTTCGTTCAAGACCTTCACCACTTCCTTGATTGCTGTTAGGAGCTTGTCCCCAATGCACTCGCGATTTCTTCTAGCGGGTGTGGTGTGTCTGGCATTAGGACAAAGTATGCAAGAATATAAACCCTTCAAAACACGGGGAAGCAGGTAGGGCACAACAAAACAAACTCAGAGCAGTCCAGCAGCCGCAACAAGTGCAAAAGGAAAAAAACTCCCAAGCATTTCCCCGAGGGTGAACATGGTTAAGTGCGAATGCACGGGGTGATGCTATGAGGGGGAGTAAAGTTAAAATCCGTTGGCATTCGCCCGTGAGCGCGCGCGAGCCGACCCACGGAGGTCTGGCAGTTTATCGCTGCATATATAGGGGGGTACGCCGCGCCGAGCGCGCCGAGCCAGGTGGCTGAGAGAGGAGGCGAGCGCAAGGGGAGAGGGACAGCGGAGCACGGCAGCTGCAGTCGAGCTAGGGGGAGAGGAGAGAGTGTGACGTCACGGTGGAGAGAGAGGTGCGCGGCAGCTGCTGGGGAGAGGAGGCGCGCTGTGACGTCATACCATGACGTCACGGCGCGAGCAGCGGTGCGGGGGGGCGCGCGCGCAGCCACGGCGAGGAGGCGGAGCGAGCGCGGTCACGTGGTGAAGTGACGTCACCGCGCCGTTGCTACGACGCTCCTCTCCGCTCCACGCCGTTTCTAGGGAGAGGAGGACTGCGGACGCCGCCGCCGCCGCCGCCGCCGGCGGTGGAAGGTTTGGGGTCGCTTATAAAGTGCATTCGCACTTAAAAGAGCAGAGCCCTTCTACGTGCCTACCTGCAGCATGAAGAAGCAGGGTTTAGCACGCGTGAAGCATACGGCGGCGTGGACTGCTCTGAAGTGCATCTGGTAGGTGTTGACTCCGTATATGTAGTCCTTGGTCACGCCCCCGAGACACCATGTGATGCGGCCGGAATCCCTTGGAGTGACGTTACTGAGTGATCTTCTGTATTGCCTTATCCACGTCGATAGTAGCCGCCCAGAAAATGACGTCACGGTTTCTCTTGTCCGATAGCCTGCAGCATGAAGAAGCAGGGTTTAGCACGCGTGAAGCATACGGCTGCGTGGACTGCTCTAAAGTGCCTCTGGTCGGTGTTGTCTCCGTATATGTAGTCCTTGGTCACGCTCCCGAGACACCACGTGATGCAGCCGGAACCCCTTGGAGTGATGTTACTGGGTGATCTTCTGTATTGCCTTATCCACGTCGATAGTAGCCGGCCTGGAAAATGACGTCACGGTTTCTCTTGTCCGATAGCCTGCAGCATGAAGAAGCAGGGTTTAGCACGCGTGAAGCATACGGCTGCATGGACTGCTCTGAAGCAGTCCACGCAGTCCAAGCAGTCCACGACTGCTCCGAAGCAGATTGCGACGGCGGTGCCTTCCTTTTCCTAGGCGGGCGGCTCGGCTGACACAACCCCTTCGCTTCTACTTGTCAGATGTCAAACCTCAACCAGCGAGAGTTGTGACTAGAGCGATTGAAACTTTTTGGGCCCACAACAGACTTCCTGGGATCAAAAAACCCGCTCGGAGGCACTTATCGTCGGCCTTGCCTCGGCGGCATTATTCGGGGTCTCTTTTCTGATGCACTGAGTGGAGAGGTGCTGTCGCTTTTGCGGGAGCCATGTAACGCTGTTGTTACCCTTGTACATGCTGTACATAAATGTTGCTTTAACTTTCCGCGGGCCGAGATCTTCATAGCTCTCCTCCGCGCCACGTCGATACCGGACGGAGCAAGGCAACGCCGCCACACCGGTGACTGCGCTCGGGTGGCCAGTCGCAACAGAGGTGGCTTCGGTGAGAGTGCCCGGTCACAGCAGCTGTGACAGCGTCGGGATGACTGATTCCCGACATCAGTGACAACCTGGGATTCGAGTCACAACATTGGGGACTGAGGTGGGATGCCCAGTCACAACATTCGTCGCAGCTGGTTGGACTCCCATTCCTAACACCGCTCACGCTTTCATGGAAGACCAACGAATATGCCCACCAGCAAGCCTGCGCCTTTACCCCCGTGCATCGAAGCTGCACGAGGACAGTCACCCGCTTGTCTCATTCAGTCACATAACTGGGCATTATCACCTTCAAAGACAGACCCTACCTTCCCCTTACCCACACGATTCCAGAAAAACGCAAACTGACTTAATGCTTATACAATCCGGCTTCTTCCCACACCCGACGCGTACGACCTTAATCCAACAAAATCTCTGAACGAATAATGTAAATTTTGCTCAAAGGTAGGGAAACTACGCCACACATTTGGGTGGGGGACTTTAGTCCTGAGCACCCTCCTCTCCTTGGGTCAACTACCCAACACGAGCAATAGGAGATGCTGCTATGCAGCCCCTCTGTTCCTGCCTAATTTAAGCTGGTGGACCGAGAACCAGCGGCGGGGAATACATATGGGCTCCAATGAAGAAGTAACCACTCTCCTTTGTCGCACGCTGTGCCTTTCGAGAATCTCGATAGAAGTATTTCCTCCGCCTGCTTTTTCGTCTGCACCGCCGATTTTCTAGCCTCCGTCCGCGGCGGCAGAGAGGGAGAAGTGAGATCACCTAACACCGGGTTTGCGCTTCCTTTATTTTGTTAAAAAGTTTCCTCTGATGTGTACGACAAATGCAACTCCACCAACTACCGTTCATGCATCGCGCATTGGTTTAGCCTCACCAAGAATATCTCTTTGAAGTAATAAAGGGTGTTGTTAGGTGCATTTCACTTCTCTCTGGTCTCGCTATTTGTAGAACGACGTGAGTTAATTTGGGTGGCGTATTGTTATGGGTGCCATTTCCAGCTTTGCTTTCCAAACACAATTACAGGAATGGAGTGGCGCGATATTTTTTAAGAACGCCACGTTTCTGGTAACAACACGACGTCAGGATCACATGTCTCGACAGCGGCATTGAGTTCATCACGTTTAGATAAGACACTCTGGATACAAGTCAACGGAAAATAAAGCCGATTTTTTGGTCACAGCCAACCACCCCTCATGTGTCGGTGCTGCGGTGCGCATGCAAGTAATAGCGGTGCTTCAGAAAACAAATTTTCGTCTGAAGAATGCTGATGAACCAATTGGTCGGAGGCGCCAGAACGTTTGTACACGCACGCCACAGAAAAACTGTAATCAGTAGTGGTTCTCGCCTATAAAAAATATATTATACCGCCAATAAAAGGAAACGTCTCTTTGGTTGGAAACTTCCGCGAGGTTCTTTCGCGTCTGGCGTGTTTGAAGGGAATAATACTAACTTGCAGTGATGCCATTCTCTTTGGATTTTCCGCAGAGCGAAAATCGTTCCTCGATTTCCCCAAGAGGACGAGAACTGTGATATAACGGGTTCATTTTGGTTTGAACTCTACGCTCCTAGCCTGCGCACTCGATCAACTAACTGCCTCACTTGGCAATGGCAACTAAAAACAGTACTAATCTCTTTTTCTAAGTTTTCTTTATATTTGTTTCATTTTTCCAGAGGACAGTCTGTTATACCGTAAAACAAGCATTTGTTGCGTCTCATTGTATCGTCAAACTGAGAATGTTCATCGTGTAACAAAGCGTTTTTTTCTCCTCAGATGGTCGGTTACGGTCTTAGGTGAAACGGTCTTTTATAAATTTCGCGTTGTCACACGCTTTAGCAATTACTGCGAGAAGCCCACGGTCGATGTCGTTAATTTCATGTTTCATGGTTCTTTTTTATCTCGTTTACGCTTGATGATATTTTACTTCCTGTTGTTTCATTTTTTTGTTCGGAACTTCACGCACTAGCGCAAAGCAAATATCACACAATTTCGTCTCCGGAGCCCGATTGGGCACGGCAGGCTCTGGAAAATTTTTACAGGGCCCTGCAGTTTCGTTTACATCGTCAAATAGCAAGCGGAGCATACATATAACATCAAAAGAATCGTTTAACAATGTCAACAAGACTCCTAGCGTGAAAGTAGCTTCATGAATGCATTGTTTGACTATTTTGCATCTGAGGTAGTAGTGTTACCAACACGTGTGAACAAGCGGCAAGGTTACGGTGGTGCATTTCTGTGCTGTTTATATGCTCACTAAAGAAGCCTAGCTCTTGCCAACAGTGTTTATGCTGGGCTTGCAGTGACACATTGGTGGATGTAGTGACTCCCTAGCTCAGAAATTTGTAGTCATTTTGCTGTCCAAAGCCTAGATCGGCCGAAAACTGGTCGATATCATGCAGTAGTACTACCATGGCTGATGCCCAGCATTGGTGATAGCCATGAGCCCAATTGAACAAGCAAGCAAATTTCGATGCCGCATTTTCTTGGCAGGTGGTACCTGGTCACGTCGGAAACAGTCTCAAAATGTTTATTCCATCCGGATCGAATAGTTTTTTTTTGTTTTTTGATCAGGGTTCAGTAATCCGCTGGTTGGAGTGGCGATGCTTTACGACGTCGACATATGTGACACATTCGTATGTAATGTCTCAGTGTTGCTGCTATTTTGGCCAAGTAAAAGGACTACTGGGTCCTGGCCAGAGAACAGGTGTAACCGAGCTGACCCGCTATCGGGTCATATTGGCAAGCTTGCAAAACATAGTTCCATGGTGCTGCGGAACCAACAAGATGTTAGCTTTTGCCATGTGGAAAATACTTTTTCCTGTATTCAACACATCGTGGCACCCAAATGATTATAATCCTTCAAAAACGGCTTGGGCACGGTGAGAACCAGGATTAAAAAATTTCAATGAGAGGCTGCAGCTGCAGATCTGCGTGTTGATGCAACAACCAAGAGGGTGCGTCCAGCACGTCATGTTATGCGGCGTTATCGCCGTAGTCATTTGCCGAAGCCAGAACTGTTCGGGCTTGCTTGATGCTGTGGGCATGGGCGTGTTGTTGACCGGACTTGTACACGACAGTCACACGGAACTTTCAAAGCCTAAGGCAATAGCGTCATGGGCCTCCATACGGGTCTTTTAGGATGTATAACCAGAAAAGTAAACGGGGATCACTCACCCCTCTAAATTGGGACGATACAGTACCGTCGAAATTTAGAACCGCGCACATGATGGCCAGACATCCTTTTTCGGTTGCCAAGTAGTTGGCTTCTGAACATAAAAGTGTTTCGCTGGAGTACAGTATAAATCTCCCGGCCCCGCATTCCCATTGCAGGACAGCCCGAGGCCAACGCTCTGTCCTCCGTATGGGCCGTAGTGTCGGCATGTTTCCCAGGCATGGTGGCGTTTTCCGGCAGTTGCGGCAGCTTGTCGAACGCTCTCCGTTGTTCGTCAGTCCGCAGGAATGCGAGATTACTGCATAGGACGAGTGTCGGAGCCGTAGCGCGTGCGAAGGTTCTAATAAATGATCGCCAGTAGGAGCACAGACCGAACACGCTCGTAGTGCCTTTCTTGTTTACGTGCGTGCAGAACTGGGCCACCTCCCCAGAATGAAGCATAGTTCCGGTACTGCTGACCACAAGATCAAGGAACATAACATCCTCGTACCAAACGTGGCATTATTTGGGTTTCAGTTGTGTCGGGTGTGACTTATTGCCTCGAGGACCCACGTGATACGTTCAAGTGTTCTTGGAACCTGGTGGGAAATACCATCATGTCGGACAGGTATTCCAAGCTTGTCACTTGAGTCCAGACAGCACGGTGTGCATGTCTTTGAAAAATAGCCAAAGCTTAGCACCATCAAAGGGGAAAACCTTCAGTTCGTAAAGTATTCCGGCGTAACAAATGTGCATTTTCGTGGTCCCTATCGTCGACTTTTAAATGCCAATACGCGCTTTTTAAGCCAATGAACGAAAAATAGGGGGCGCTTCGCAGCCTCTCTAGCTAGTTTTCAATCCGAAGCAACGGTAAACGTCCTATTTGGTCACCTCCTTGAGCTTGGATAATGCGTGCTCAACAGTTGTTCGCCTTTTAGTTTCCGACCAAAATTGCAGGAGGCGGGGAGCGACTACTTGACGGTGCGGTGACGTCGTATTCCAGCATTTGCTGTACTTCGAGTCGTATACCGTAGGGCTCTTCGGGGGCCTCGTTGTAAGGGTTATGACGGATGCGGTTTGTAGTTGCGTCTCTAATTAGTCCAAGTTTTTTTTAACTTTGTCTGCTGGGCACCAGACGAGGACGAAAAATATCCCTCGTAGGGTTGAGGAGGCCGACGAGCCCGCAGTAGTTTTCCGAAAGAAGGTTAGAGCTCACGTTAGTTTAGAGCTTACTGCTCGCCATTGTGGTTGGGCTAGTTTAAATCTGAAAACAGCGTTCTCTTTTGTCGATACCTTTGAAAAAGACTACTGCAATTTCTCTCGCGAAGTGCTCGCGTTCTTTGGAGAAATCGGTCAAAAAGAAATCGGGACTGTCGCCTGACCGGTGTACAAGACCTCTTGCGACGGCAAAACCATGGTCGAAAATGAGCGCAGTATGAAGTTCGGCAACCCCGTTCGCGGTGCCCAGATAATCGCACGCTATCAGACAAATGCGCAGAATCACGGGGGCACGAGCACCTAGTCATCTGCGATGCGTAGTGGCCAAGTGAACTGGTCGGTAAGCTGCTCTTAAGGAAGGTTTGTAAATAGTCACACCAGCCTGCTCTCCAATATATATACAGGTGTTGTACTTATGCAGAAAATGCATACCCAAGATTGCACCCTTGCACGCCGCCGAAGATCGAAGAAAGTGCTATCAAAATCAACACCTCTAAAACCAATTCGTGTTGCAGATGTCCAGGCGTCATGAGGCTACCTTCCGCACACCGAAACTGCTTCCGGTCTCACGGAGTCTTTATCTTCAGTGAATGGTTTATAGTTTATAGCTGATGATTGAATATTCTGCGCTAGTGTCAAGTACCCTGGTTACCTCATTCTCGTCGATAGTAGTAGGAAGGTCGCAATCTGCGACTGTTAGCAGTTAGTGTCGTCATCGTGTGCTTACAATAGGGCGGTTATACGCTGGTACTCCGTTGGGACTTTGTGGCCATATCTTAAGTCGTCTTCTGAGTAGCGTGAAGGTCTCGAGAGTTTCCGTCTTCACCAACCTTGCTCTGGAAGTTACTTGGCTAGTTTACCCGCCGAAAGCGGGACAACCTCCCCGGTCGGCCCTATCGACGGTCATTACAACTCGGTGAGAAGTCCGCTGTGGGACGCGGCGAGCGTTATCGATGACAATCAGGCAACGTAGCGCTTTGCGCGGCGAGATAAATGCTGATTTCAATTGGTCATGTTCCAAACCGCGGCCCGGCAGCAGTAGGAGGAATTCTGGAAGACGAATTTAGCGGCAGGGGCAAGGCGGGTATATGTGGCAAGGCTCACCACTGTGGTAGCCCAACAGGGACCCGTCAGGCGTGCGCCACAAAACAAAAAAAAATGTTGCTCGTGAGTTGACACTTCATCAGACTGCGATCGGTTGGCTTGCTACCGTTGGTTAGGTAGGCTGTGGTATCCGTGTTAAATCGTCAAAAGCGGTCTTCAACACTGTCAACAAAACTTACGCATCGCGATGTTGTCCCTAGCAATCACCTAAACCATTTATGTCGGAGCAAAACATAAAGGGCCCATCTGCCTGACATTTGTCTCAAAGCGCTCGCTGTAGACGAAGAAAAAATTAGGTATTATAAAACTAGGCAGGAAATACTACGCAATACAAAAGGCGCGAGTAGTTGGCACAATATTCGTATTTTATGAAAATCACTAAAACACATGTTAACTCCGGTGATGTCACGCGTTCTTTTATCCTGCCATCAACTTCTCCGCTTCGTTGTAGGGAAAATTCACTCGGCCGCCTCCTTTGTACTAGAGTGCTCAGCACTGGTTCAAACAAAAAGAAAGAATGTGAATTCAGACAAATGGTGATGTCAAAGAGGGGTATACGCTCTTTGCGAAAAGAAACAAAATGACTTTACCTTTGTATGACAAGTATAGACCATTTGCACAATGGCCAAATCATTGTCGGAAAAGCAGCAAGCCACTCTGGCAACACTGTGCACCCACTGAGCCGCCATTAGAAAGGAAGCAAAAACGCCGCGAGCACAGGGTTTCGATGGAGTCGCTACCGTCCACCATCCAAGTAATTGCATACGCGTTCCGGGAAGTGGGGTTTCCCGCTGCAGGATGGGAAAAAAACTTCTGCCGCCCTTCCTTCGATAGAAGAGCGGCATATTCAGGATTTTTATTTTTTGAAGTCGACCACTGCAAGGTCCTACGAGTACGAGCGATTATACCGCAGCGTGGAGTCCTACGTTACGCCATCGTCAGTGTTGACAAACAGCAGCAAGCAAAGGTAGGATTTGTGGCTCACAAAGAATAGCCTTAGCGCTGCCTCCTTGTTTGGTTGTCGAGATTTAATTGTGTTTAATCGATGCGTCCTTGCCACGTGGTAGCGGAAGCTGGCCGCTATGAACGGGCCATGAAGGGTACGTCTCTGCTGAGCTCTCACTTTGCGTATGTTCAAACTATCAAACCTCTTCGCGAAAATTACCGAAGCATGCATAATGAAACTGATTTTGATGTCTCTGGTACAGGTCATGTATGCGATGCACCGCCGCTGTACTTGCGGCGCTTAATTTTTCCGTCGGTGAATGCGGTGCTAATGCGGGAGCGATAGGTCGTACGCATGCGTCAGCAGAGAGCAGAGGCACCTTGAGAGGAACTCAGAGGAAGGAACAAACACAGAAGAAATAGAAGAAAAGAAGGGCACATCTCGACTCGCTCAGAGGAGCCGTTGTGCAGCGGGGTAGAAAACCGGAAGCGATTTGACCAGCGTTATTCTTTGAAAGGTACCGCAAAACAACACTTTAGGAGAGAAATATGACTATGGCGTTGGGGCAATAGACTCGTGAAGCCATGGGTGAAAAACCGCAACGGCGTTGCTACGACCTGCTTCCTTTCTAATGGCGTCGTCACGTTCACCACCAGTGTTAACACCAATCAATTTTCGGCTCTTCTGATGCGATCGGTGATGCCTTATTCGAGAAACAACCGGTGAAGTCGCCCAAGTCAGACAATGTTTTCTTGAATGTTTTCGCGTTATCGGAGTAAATGGCTCGAGGTAGACCCCTTTATTACACGAAACACCGGAAACACATCAGGAATGCCACTTAAGCCATTGAGCTGACCAGTTCCAGATGCACCACACGAAATGTGGCACATTGAAAAGGAGCTACAGAGCTCTTGGGGTTGTTAAAGGACCGTATCTAGAGTAGCCCTCTGGGGCCTACCCCAACATCTTCGAAAGGAATATTCAATTACAAGCTGTGATTAAGATGGGCAGCTGGAGCCCTTCCTCGACGTGTTCGCAACCGCTTGTAGAGGTAGCATGCCGGGATGAGTCGTGTGAATCAGGATTCAGATCTATGAATCTAGTAACACTCTCGCAGTTGAGTTAACGTGTCCTTCATGCCACATCGCATAACTTCAAGGTAGGATTTTCCGCAATATTTTCCGACAAAGATTGGTCTGGCGGTGGAATGAGTGAGTGTTTCACTTCTAATGAAACTGGCAGTTGCAACAGAAGATCTACGAATATAAGTCAACCACCAGAATCCAAAAAATGATTGAGTTAAGTGATTGGTGAGGAGCTCTGCATAGCGGTGTCTTCATATTGAACCAGCTTGACCGAGTACTTTTGGGCTCGTGTCATTTCTTTAGCTCTCACTGGGTCCGTGATTATTTTATTGGCGTCGGCAGTGGTTTAATTAGCGGAAGACCCTCGCTTTGACTCTAACCAGTACAGGAAGTTTGCTGTATCGAGCAATATCGAGGAATGGTAACAGTACTGCAGATTCAGTGAGGGGTGCAACTTGGACTGTTACCGCTTCGGCTTTCATGGGTTTGCATTCCGATGGTGCAGTAGACGGCCTCATATCTGTATTCGTTAACCATGCTCCACCATGCCGCCCGCCATGGTTCGGTGGATAATATTTTTTTTTTAAAAATGCGACACGAGATTAATAGGTCTCAAGTATTGTCTTTTCGAGGACACTGCCTCCACTTGCTGGAGTCTGTCTTTTGCTGCTTTCTGACCTTGTTAGCGACAAATGCATTCCACTCAACCGTCCCTTTTTTTATCCAAGGCAATGTTATCACAAAGCCTGTCCAAAACAGGTAGTCCATTTTGAATTTTGCAAAAGCTTCGCCCACGTATGTAAGCGGTATTGCTCTAACCAATGCTGCTAAAAGCTATAGCCGAGGGAGGGTTACTTTCTTCACTGGAGTTACACATAATTTTGAAATGAGCAAATGTGCTTGTCTTGGGTAGTTTGCGCGACAATGTACACAACTCCGTGTGCTAACAGGCTTGCGTGATAAAAGCATGTATATGTTATTCTGCTGTAGGGCGAAAGCTAAACCAACACATCTATGAATGCTGACAATTATGATTTTCAGTTGTTGTCGCACCAATTCGCCCCATTAACATGGCAGATCTTGCGGTAAGTGTTCGTCCCAACGATGACACGGGACCCGAGCTTTTGAAAGAGCATCCTTTCCCAAATGGTAAAACGTGCTACAATTCCGAGAGGGGGAAAAACACATGAAGCCACCTGCAAGGCAAAGCGTTTTGTGTTTGCTCGTGGTTTCAACAAATATATCAGGTTAGTCATAACTAGGGACCGGAAATTTAGGCAACATGCCTATTTTTTTCTTCCGTCCATATCAATCCTATTCAATATTTAAACATGAACTAAGATACGGGAGACGTTTAAGGAGTAGTTATAGTTCCTTTAGTGCACATTTTAACTATATGCGATTTTTGCGCCTATTGTGACTATATGGTCTTATAAGCTCTTTTTAGCGGCTAGAAATGCTTTCTGTAATATATGCCTTTTTGGTTTTCGGAGTCAACAGTTTGCAGGGACTGCTCCTGCTTTAGTTGCCCGCAACAGGGTGTTTTCCCACCCCACTTAAAAAAAAAATGCGCGAGATGTACCAATCAAGCCGAGCAACGCAAAACTATGACCGAGCAACCGCCACCTCCAGCTCAACCTCGGCACATTAGCCGAGTCGACCGAGGCTCGTACGTAGCTACATTGGAGCCAACCTGGCCAACGTCACCGCAGTGCACACGAGCTGATTAGTTCTATGCCTTCTGAGGCACTATGTCCGCGAAGAAAAAGCGAAAACTTTTGCCCTTGTGGCCTCTCCGTTGCTAACGCTATAAAAACAAAAAAAAAAGTAAGAAAATGATGGCCATGCAGCCCCGCACACACCATTAAAGGCAGAGACGCCTCCAAGGGAAAACCATGTGCAAATTAACGCAGAAAATGTTTCAGGTTATGTCCGAAACACGTGCCTCTCATCCCCCGCTCACGGGAACACTGCAGGACGGCAAGATCCACCAGTGTAGGAGGAAGAATAACGAGAAGGGGAGCTTATAGGATTGAACCTCTCGGCACTTTTGACGTACACTAGTCGTTACAGCCGTCATTTTTTGTGTTGCAAAACCTTCAAGGGCAGTTTGGAAACCTAAAGAAAAGATAATTAGTTGCAACGAATGTTGCTTGCTGTGTAAACTTGATAATCAGTATATATTGCATAGTTCCTGAATGGTGTTATTCCTGCAGCTTCTCCCTCAATGGGCTTCTGAAAATAGGAATAGCTCAGTAATTTTTACGGGAATATTGCACTTCTCTTAACTATCTATTGGATTTAGTGGTGCTGTCAAGAGCTGAGGAATCAATCTGCTATGTAAACGAATTAATACGTGCAGTTATAACACTCTTCTTTTGGCAGTTGTGTCGTCCAGTAGCAGTTACCGATTGTGCCTTTTTCACCAGAGCCTGTTTTTACACCTTAAAAAACTCGGCTAATGAAGAAGAAGAAAAAAAAGAGGAATTCACACGAGAAAAGCGTCACAGTACTACACCCTACAATTGAACGTGACTTTGCACATTCGTCTGCTTATTTCAAACTCTTGGCAGGAAGCCTTTGCGCAGCTGAGAGCTTGCGCACCACTATGACTGAGAATAGTGATCTCATTTTGAATGGGCAGGACGGATCTGCCATCATGCCCAAGCGAGCGGTTACTCATATAGCCCTCCCTCCATGACAATCTGCCATTCTCTACTAAAACACTGCCGAAGTTTCTGAGCTATAATCATTCTGATATTCGAGATGGAATGAGGTCATGGAGTGTCCCGAAGTACAATCACGCTACCCCAACTTCAGTGAACGATGAATGTTCTTTTTTCGAAAACAATTATCGACCGAAATGAGGTACAGCTTCAACACTCAAATCATTGAGATAGGTGCGGCTTGTCACAGCTTTTAAGCTTGTCTTTAATGTTCGAATCACCCTGCATTTCACGTAAATCTGTTAAAATGCGACTCTTGTGCGGATAATATTCACGAAGAAAATAAAATAGGTTCTCACAGCACAAGCTTGTCCGCTGTTTTAACTTAAGTCAGAAATGTGTCGTAAAATATGCTGCGATAATTAAATACATGTGCCTAAACGACAGACATTGGTACATATAAATAACTAAATGGCACCTTTCAGGGCCGATTACAGGCGTCTAAACCCTTTATTTTTCGTCCCCAAAGAATCGGTCTCAAGTCATGACAAAACTGAATGTATTTTCCGTGGAATCCCAAGCAATTCCTCGGTCTTCTATTGGGGATTTCTGCAGGACAATCATTTTCTTGCTAGCCACCCTTTGTTCTTGCTGCATATTTTTTTTTAAATTGGTTTAAATTTGTCGTCCACTTCTTCAGTGTCAGTCTTGCCACCTCCGTAACTTCTTGTGCTTCAATGCAAACCTTCACGGCCTCCTCATCTGTGGCGGTACCAGTGACCATGTCACCGAAGTAGAACGACTCGCTGAGCAATTATAACGTTTCAGCTTTATTTCAAACGGTATTCTTCAACTGGTGAACGATTGTTGCAGGAAGAAGGAATGGAAAGGTGTTTTTCCGAACCAAACTCTCGTCATTCGCCCTTGCTGTTGGTCATCCTCAACGCATTGCAAGTTACTGCCTTTTAACAGAAAATAGAAACGAATCTCTGGACTTTTCTTTGACAGATATCTGAAGGTAGGCTTTTTGTGTTACGCAAAATAGCGATGGGCTGAGTCCGTACCCGTAGGAGAATTTTATTATTTTTTGGTATAGGTTATCACGTTTTCATGTCATTTACTGAGTGACTTACACCCTCTCACATGCGATGAGGCGTTGAATGCGATCTTCACTTTTGCGCAATAGCCCGCTCTCTAATCACTTCTCTCCGAGGCATAGTACAGGTTGACTGAGATTGAAGGAGGGGTTTCTACTAGATAAGTGTGCCCTGATTCGAGGTACTCTGGGATCGTCTTGTCATATATTTTAAGCCGTGTCTCTTTTTTGGACAGTCTGGACAGCCTGCATAAGTCTCTCATGTTTGGTGGAAACAATTGCTTGTTGCTAGAAAGCTAAAAGCCGTCCTCCACGTTAGAGCAACCTCGCACCTCCCATATAGTAAACGAATGGTCTTTTCGAATGGCTGAATGGTTGCGTTTCGCTGACAACATTCATCGATCGATTCCACAATACCCATGCTCTCAATATCCCAAAATGAGAGGAAAATCTCGTTTGACTCACCTGCATGTATTTATAGCAAGTACGCGCTTGCGCGATGTTTTCTGCGCGATGTTTTGCTGGTTGTGGTTTTCTGAAAGGTCTATTCGAACTCGCAATAATTTGTATTAGGCTTTTGTTTTTTGAAATCTCAGTACTTCTCCGGTTAGCAAAGTCCACATCTGGTCCTAACCTTTCAGCCGTCTGATGCCAGATGTGGTTACGATGGTCGGCTCGATCAGTTTATCGGCAATGTCTTTACGGGACTTCTTCAATTCACCATGAAGGATGATTCCATGCCGGCCGCCTCAATGTAGGGTCAGATGTGGGGTATCAGAGTTGCACGCCACGCCACTTACTTTCTGTGAGCTGGCTAAGTAGCCGGATTTCTACGAAACAAACTTTTTGTAGACTCTTGGGCCCTCTCGTTGGCGAACGTATCGAGCGCTATCATGGTTAAGCCAATGCTCCTCGGGGGAAGACGCGCACACAGATCTTGCCTCACAAAGGTGCGCTGGCTGCCGCTATCCAAACGTCCACTGACGTACCTGCACGCATCGTTGTTGACAGCCGAGGCTTGAAAAGTTCGTAGAAGAACAGAGCTCCGCTGTTCATGAAACGCTCTTTTGCCCCCTTGAAATCACGCACACAACGTCGTACTTGCATTGGTTTAACTAGTATCCCGCTGTGTTTGTGAACGGCTTCTGCAGGCTAACCCATTCTCGAAGTACGACGACCGGTGCACGTGCTACATGACACTTTTCGACGACAATATAGAGCTCCGTGGCCTTTTCATGTGCAGCGGAAAAATTTCATGTCCTTGCCCAGAAGTTGCTTCTTCTGCTGCAAACAAATATCTTCTATGCAGTTTTCCGTCATGTGTTGCGTCGACTTGCAAATGCCACAGCACTCGCTCTCCTATTGGTGTAGTTGTGCGATACTGAAGATGTGGTTTGGTGGTCACGGAAATGCAACCTTTGCCTTCGATATGACTATTCGCCCTTGGTCGTCTTTAAATGACTCTTCTCGAGGCTTTCCGGATTCATGCCAACAAATGTCAACCGGCGGTCGAGGTCAGTCTCTTGTATAGGGGCGTCTGTACATTGAGATGATACTTGAGCGGCACACCTGCAGTGGTACACGAGAACAATGTTGAAAAGCATCGTTGAGAAGAATGCCTTTTTTACACCCAGGTTCTCGAAGCCTCGTGTTTTCACCACCACATATTCATAGAGCTTCCGAAGCCCCACTGTGGCACTAGATGTCTTCACGGGGTTCCAGTCTGTCAAAATACACTTGCTCAAGACGACTCTTGTAACCAAAGCGGTTCTTTAGAATTAAGGTAGCATCCTTCTAGCAAGCTTCTGTCTTTTGTAAAGCGCCTAGAGCTGAGGTAGCCTCTTCCTTAAAAAGAGGCGAATACATTTGAAGTTCTTGTAGAAAGTGGGAATGGTGTTCTGGTTTGCCATCTGAACACACTGCTCCCAGAATTCATTCCACTTGCACAAATCTCCATAGAAGGGAATGGTGGTTATTTCCGGAAGGCTCACACCATTTCTCTGTAGAGCGAGGATTTGAGCATTCGAGATCTCAGTGGCCGTTTAAATGACCTTTCCAGACTGTGATAGGCGAGCGCTTCTAATTAGCAGCTCGGAAACTATGCGTGTCGCAGTGTTTTTATACTCAATCACGCTGTTGTACTCAGCCTGGAATGTGTCCTCCTCGATGTGGCTTTCTAGTTCATTGTTGAGCCTGTTATATTCGTCATTACTCATTTTGAGCCTTTTGTATAACGCCATCAATTAGTCTACCGAAGAGCAACTGTCCATCACAATGACACTTGCCAAGTTGGTGATCTTGGTATTCTGCACCCGCCTCGATGATCGCTTGGACTGCGTTACTCCTTGACTGTCGGCACCCTGGAACCCTCAGCAGGTCGTCGGCCATTATTCCGGGACATCGGCACCAAGGCTCCCGAGGTACGAGTGCCCAAAAACGAAACAAATGCGTAAGAAAACTTCTTATTGGCTATGAAGCCAGCTTCCGAATCATGCACAGCCAGATTAGATGCACCACGAGATCGCGTTTCCCACATCTGCCTCGTCGTTTCGGGGGTCGGAGGAGGTAGCGCGCCGAGAGATTGAAAAAGCGTTCATGTCTCTGCTCTACGAATGGCAAGGAAATATAAAAAACGTGATTTTCGCATCGGTTAGGGTGAACTAGAGACGTTCACAACATAAAGCGTAAGGCTGCACCGGCGTTTAGTTTTCTGGGACAAGTTGTTTAGTGAACCTCCAACAAACTGAAGAGAACAAGTGTATTTCACTCATGTTCGCTTAGTGGTGGTGTACGCGTGTGCTTGCTGAGACCCGTACACCAAAGAGCTGGTTGAGACGCTGGAAAACACAAAATAGGGCACATCGATTGGTTTTGGTAATTGGGATCCTGAACTTAGCATGAGGTAAACTAAATGTAAACATTTCAATATTTCCAAAGACCGCAAAAGAAAATTTAGATAGAAATTTCTTCATTATATTGTTACGTGACTAAGGTGGACAATGCCTCACAGCCCCTTGACCGAAGAATGATTACGACGACGACGACGTTCCTGGCGCGCATGTTGCGGGAGGTCTGTGTCATGGCCTCTGGGCAAATTCTTTAAATATATCAATTCCCCCCATCACATCGTTCGTCTCATCTGTGTCCTGCCGCCTCATAGCATTTTGTTAAGGGGAGGTGAAGAACACAGATGAGACGAACGATAGAATGGGGTGAAGCAATGTATTTACAGACTGTGCGCAGCGGCCATGACACAGACCTTTCGCAAGATGCTGTTGTTGTTGTTGTTGCTGCGGTTTTTGAGGGACATACCCAATCAGGGGATCGGCCAATCAACAGAGGATGGTTAAAATGAATGGAATTCTTATCTAATCACGAGACGTTTAGGAAAGATAATTTAGACCGGTTTGAAAAATGTTTGGGAAAAAAGGAAAAAAAAAAATCCAGAAAAATCAAAGCGAGGGTGACCAATCGCAATCATAAAGAGAATCGTTTTGAATTTTCAATGTAGCGCAGGAGGGCAGAGCATACATCCCGGCGGCAGAACCCCGTTTCGGATGCCCCTGTGACGCTCCCCGGAGGGGAGATGGCGTCACTCTACCAACTAGGTGGGTCCACGCAGAGTTGAGGGGAAAAGAGACAACGCAGGCTCAAAGGTAAAATTTTAAAAACAATAGTTAGCGCTGGTGCCGGTGCGCTCACCCGTTGAGAGGCTGGGACCCTGTAGGGCGGCTGGCGCTGGGTCGTGGAGCCGAGAAGTCGTTCAGGCGCGGCGCTGCAGGTGCACGTGCTCGAGCAGGGCCGTTCGGGGGGTGCCGGAATTCTCGTGTCGGTCGGCGTAGGCGGTCCGTGCTCCTGGCAGATCGTGGACCCGAGATGTGACCGCTGGCTGGCTGGTCCCGGGTTGAAGGGGGGGAGCGCGCGATCGGATTACTCCTACGGGCGGGCCTCGTTCGGCCCGGCAAGATGATGTCCAGTCGGGAAAAGAGCCCCCCGGCCTCGTTCGCTAGCCTTCTTATACCCCCCTTTGGGGTTTACGCAAGGGGGGGTAAGGACGAGCTCTTTGGGGGAACCGGCCGGTCATCGCTCTGCGCGTGGGCGCGTCACCCCGCAAGCCCTCGGGGATTAACATTCTTCTGCAGTTTAACATTCTTCCGCGCGTGCTTCCGCACATTCCGCGCGTGCTTGGCCTTTCTTCGTGCCACGCGAAGTGTCTGCCGCCCGCTTCTACCTGGGAACACGTTTCTGCGTGCGCATGGGTTGTACGCGGCAGTCAGTGGCGATGTGCGACCGTCACACCCGCCCATCCCAGAGGAGACTTTTGTCACTGCAAAAGTCTTGTTCACAAAAGCACAAAAGGTTTATGGTGGGGCCACAAGGCTCGATGCAAAACACACCGCACCGTCTTATCACGACACCACACTGAATGCAGTCAGCAAGGTCACACGGCGAGGCGCGTCGGCACCAGTAAACATTAGTCATAAACATCCTGTCAATTTCTATATACATGAGCCAACGAATGTCAACATACAGGTTTACGGGTGCAAAACATGAACACTGAAATTGGGAATTTTGCCCCTCAGATACACAGGACGAACGCCGTCAAATATGATACGGTGCTGCCCCACGACTTCGCAGTGCATAGCTGTGTGTCGGCTGAGGGGGGGTGTTCACCGCGGGGGGTTGGGAATTCTGAATGATTTCATCGAGCATGGCTCCATGTAAAGCGTCCGTGAATGGGCTCGTAGCTGGGCTACTACGTTCCGGGGACGAAGGACGGGGCCTGCCTGTACCAACACTCACCCTGGGGAGTCTCAGCTCGTCCTCTACCTCACCCAAAGCAATTTTCAGCTTGTTGACGTTTACAATTTTCTCGTCTTTCATTCGAATCCCTCTGATTCGGCACGTGACGTCGGACAGTTTTTCGACAACTCGGAAAGGACCTTTCCACTTCGGCGCGAGCTTTTTAGCCAGGCCGCGGGCCTGGCTTTCGACTTTGACGTAGACCCTGTCGCCTATCTGAAAGCCGGCGTCCTGGCTCCTTTTATCAAGACGCGACTTTCTCTTCTCCGCCGCTTTGTTCAGTGCTTCATACGCTAGCTTGTGCGAGACTGAAAGGCGTTGAGCCAGCTCCGCGCGGTAGTCCTCCATGGTGTTATAGTGCATTCTGGGGGTCTCACCGACAATGCTCGGGATTGCCGCATCGCGTCCGTGAAGGAGGAAGAAAGGGGTCTCATTTGTGCCCTCGTGGACTGCGGTGTTGTAGGCATGCACAGCGAAAGGTAGCCACCTATCCCAATCTCGTTGGTCGTGTGCTACGTAATGGGATAACATGGTCACCAGGGTTTGATTCAGCCTTTCTACTGCACCGTTACACTCCGGGTGATACGCGGTCGTTTGTAATTTCTTTATCCCCAAGAGGTCGTACACCTCTTTCATCACCCGAGAGACGAAGTTGGTGCCTTGATCGGTTAGAAGTTGCTCGGGTACGCCGTGTCTCAGTACCACCCCTTCGACGAAAACGCGTGCTACGGTTTCCGCCTTCTGGTCAGCCAGCGGGAAGGCTTGGCGTAACGGCTCAGATGGTCTACAAAAACAAGTATGTACTTGTTTCCGGCAGTCGTAGTTGGTAGGGGCCCTACTATATCCATCGCGGTGCGCTGGAAAGGCGCGCTAAGTTCCTCGAACACCTGCAAAGGAGCACGCTTTCGGTTTTTAGGCGTTTTATGGAGAGCGCAAGAGGGGCACTTCCGACAATAATCCAGCACGTCCTCCGCTTTCCCGGCCAGAAGTACGTCATGCCTATCCTCTGGCGGGTTTTACGTGCCCCTGAGTGGCCAGCGTACGGAGCATCGTGATGTACACGTAGGAGCTCGCCTTTCATTGAGGCAGGCACTACTAAACGCCCCGTACCTCCCCCGCCTTTTCCCTGAACCTCAGCAGACCCCCGTCGTCCACATAATATTGTCCCTCACCGTCGCCTGCTTTAAGTGATTTGACAATTTTCTGAACGCCGGGGTCGTCGAACTGCTCCCGTTTCATGCGGGCCTCCTCCACCGATGGCACGAAAATGTCGAGTGCCCGGACTGGCATCCTGCTCAGAGTGTCAGCGTTCTGATTCGTTTTACCCCCCCGTGGATGACTTCATAGTCGTACTCCTGTAGAAGGAGGTTCCACCTTGCCAGCCTCGAGCTGGGGTCACGAGCGTTCATGAGCCACTTGAGCGGCTGGCAGTCGGTGACAATCTTAAAGTGCCGTCCGTATAGGAAACACCGGAAGTGGCGCACGGACCAAACTACGGCAAGGCACTCCTGCTCGGTAGCACCATATTTCTGCTCCGCGGGTTCAGCTGCCGACTCGCGTACGCCACGGGGTGTTCCTTCCCATCGAACTCCTGTGATAACACCGCCCCTACCCCCCCTTGGGGGCATCTGTCGCAAGTGTGAACGGCCTGCTGAAACCCGGGAAACTTCAGCAAGGGAGCCTCGGTCAGCTTGCGCTTCATGGCCGAGAAAGCTGCTTGCTCCTCCTCACCCCAGCTGAATGGTTTCTTGGTTGTGAGCTGAGTTAAAGGGCGCGCCTGTTCAGCAAACTGGGGAATGTGTCGCCGATAATAGGACAGAAGACCCAGAAATTGCCTGATTTTGTCTTTGTTCGGGGCTCTGGAAACTCCTGAACGCATTGTATTTTGGACGGGTCAGGTCGTACCCCCTCCGCTGATACGATGTGTCCTAGGTACTTAACTTCGGGGCGCAGGAATTGACATTTGGATGGTTTCAGTTTGAGCCCGGCTGCACGCACTCTCTGGAAAACGTTACGCAGGTCGTTAGATGGTCCTCGAATGAGCTGCTGTACACGATTATGTCGTCCAGATATACATGACACACTTTCCCCAAAAGACCGGCGAGGATTACGTCTGCCGTACGCTGCCATACCGCCGCGCTGTTTACGAGGCCCATAGGCATGCGTCGCCACTGGTAATGCCCTGAAGGCGTGTTGAACGCCGTCTTTTCTTTGTCGTGCTCATGCATCTCAATCTGCCAATACCCGGAGGCCATGTCCACTACCGTGAAAAATCTCGCAGAACCGAGCTCTGACAATGTCTCCAAAATGTTCGGGAGTGGGTAAGGGTCGATGCGAGTCACACGGTTCAAGTCGCGGTAATCAACGACGAAGCGGTACGATCCATCTGGCTTTTCGACCAATAGCGCCGGAGCACCCCATGGAGAAGTAGAGTGTTCGATTATCTCCGCGTCGAGCAGCTCGTTAACCTGCCGTTCCATCTCGTCTCTTTTGGAGTAGGGGATCCGATACGCACGGCGGTAGACCGGAGCCGCATCGCCAGTCGAAACTCTGTGTTTGATACCTCACAGTGGCCGATATCTGTGCCGCTGGTAGAAAAAGCGGGGCTGAACTCGGAGATTAATTCCCGAAGTTAGATTTATCTGGTTCGGCCACGTGTGAGAGATCAAAACGGCTAAAGAGGTCGACCTCGTCTACACGCCGGCAAACAGTCTCTTCTGCTGGCCTCTGGCTACCACCGCTGGCCTGAGGACACCGATGAGTTTGTTGCGAGGCAACTTAATCTCCTGACGCGTGGTGTTCACGACGCGCACTGGGACCTTGCCAGTCTCGGTAGCTCTAACTAAACCGTAAGCGCCGGCAACTCCAGACACCTCAAGGGGCCGCTCTCCGCTACACCCAACTGTCCCCTAGCCAGCTCGCAAGTTACCTCCCCACCAGCACGCACTCGCTCAATGGGGGCAGTAAGCTTTCCTTGGTGAGGCGGATAGGCGCGCCGTCGCAAGAATGCCAGTCGTCGCGTCCGCCTGCCTTCTTGTTTCCCCCCGCCCAGTTTAGAATGGGAATGTCGATGCCTCCTAGGTTGATGGCGCCTCTGCTTAGGAGCAAGTCTACCTTTTCTTCCGAAAGGATGTTCTGTCCGATTAGACCAGCCACCGGCAGCCTGGCTCTCTCTGTGCAGACGAAGAACGTCGCCGTAACAAGCGTTCCCCTAATTTCAAGGGCACTTCACGCATGTTACGATTTCCAAACGGTCGCCCGTGATGCCCCTAGGCTTGTTCTCTGCTCTACCGACCGGAATCTCGTTCGCCAGTCGGGCAAAACGTCGTTTAGAGCGCTCTCTTTGAGGAGGCTTACTTTTGATCCCGTGTCAATCAGGCATTTCATAGCTGCTCCCCCTATTTCACACTCTATTATCGGGCTAGCCTCTCCGCAAATGTTCACTGTGAACTTTGAATGCCCCCTTTGCTTCCCTCCAGCGCGCGTGCGCCCAAAGGGGGCTCGACTAGTTTCCCTGGTTCGACCGAGAAGCGGAATTTCCCATTATCCGCGCTTACCTGGTTGTCCCTTCGCGGTTGGCCCTGGGGGGGGGCGCGCTGCCTACAGTTCCTAGCAAAGTGTCCACGCTCGCCGCACGAATAGCAAGTCGGCCGTCCCGTCTTGTTGTCGCGACGCCTGTCTTTTTTCTGCATTTGTTTATTTTGTAGCGCATGCTAGATTCCAACAAGCGTTCGACCCTTTCGAGCCGTGCGTGGAGCTCTTCAGCTTCCCTCTCCCCCTGCACGCTTCTGACCGGGGGCACCGCCTTTTGTTGTTTTCTCTCCTCCCTCACACCGGTCGATGGCCTCTTGGAAATTCTTGGGGTCACGAGAAAGTGTGAACCTGCGGACCGGGTCTCGCAGCCCATTCAAGAACTGAGTGCGAAGCTGCTCTTCAGAAGCTCTTTGCGGAGCTCGCGCTTTACTTCAGTCTCGGTGCCGTCCTGCTTTCCCACGGCCGCGTTGCCCAACGCGCGGAGCCTAGTCGCGAACGACTGGACGTCTTCCCCGTCCTTTTGTCCGGCGGACAAAAACCTTTGGAGCTTCACGTACTCTGGCTCTGTATCGAACCTTTTCGTGGCTAGAGCTTTAAACTCGGCGAAAGTCGCCGCTGCAGCAACAGCCTCCTCGTGCCACGCAAAGTTATAGGCCGCACCGACCATTTTGCAGCGTGCAATACCTGTCATCTGCGCCTCTGTCCAGCCACCAAGACCCCCCACCTGTTCGAGAACACGTAGGAAGTCCTGGATGGTTATCCCGTTACCATCCCCTGTAAATGATGGAACCATCCCCCCTAACGCCATGACACTCGCGCCTAACACATTCGCTTGGGTCATAGTGGCCTCGTTCATGGTGCCTCGTTTCCCCTCAGGCGTGGGGGTGGAGTCCCCCCTATACTCTGCGATTTAAGTTAAGTGAAACCCACCGCTGCCACCACTTGTGACGCTCCCCGGAGGGGAGATGGCGTCACTCTACCAACTAGGTGGGTCCACGCAGAGTTGAGGGGAAAAGAGACAACGCAGGCTCAAAGGTACAATTTAATTAACAATAGTTAGCGCTGGTGCCGGTGCGCTCACCCGTTGAGAGGCTGGGACCCTGTAGGGCGGCTGGCGCTGGGTCGTGGAGCCGAGAAGTCGTTCAGGCGCGGCGCTGCAGGGTGCACGTGCTCGAGCAGGGCCGTTCGGGGGGGGGGCCGGAATTCTCGTGCCGGTCGGCGTAGGCGGTCCGTGCTCCTGGCAGATCGTGGACCCGAGATGTGACCCGGGTGGCTGGTCCCGGGTTGAAGGGGGGGAGCGCGCGATCGGATTACTCCTACGGGCGGCTCCTCGTTCGGCCCGGCAAAATGATGTCCAGTCGGGAAAAGAGCCCCCGGCCTCGTTCGCGCCTTCTTATACCCTCCTTGGGTTACGCCCGGGGGGGTAAGGGCGAGCTCGTTGGAGAACCGGCCGGTCATCGCTCTGCGCGGGGCGCGTCACCCCGCAAGCCCTCGGGGATTAACATTCTTCTGCAGATTAACATTCTTCCGCGCGTGCTTCCCACATTCCGCGCGTCTTGGCCTTTTTTCGTGCCACGCGAAGTGTCTGCCGCCCCCCTTCTACCTGGGAACACGTTTCTGCGTGCGCATGGGTTTTTTCGCGGAGTCAGTGGGTGTGCGACCGTCACACCCCAAGATAGAATACCGGCACGACTCTGAGTCGGGAAAAAGTGGCATGTCAAAAGGTAGTGATCGCAGTGTTTCGTTAATAGCTGCACAGAGGGGCGGCGCCAGACGAGACTGTGCAAAACCCATTTAATTTACTGACAACGTAAGGCTGTAATAATCACCTCTAAGTTGCGTGAAGGGCACCATTCAGGTTTCCATGAGAATTTAAGATGATTAAAATTCCCCTTTAATGATAATAAAACCGATTCTTGCTGTACTTGGAGTTTCAGCATCCTACGGTACCTGGCTGCTGTTATTAAAGGTGTCGGCTCTACGACGACACCTTTATTAACAGCAGCTATGTACGCGCCAGGAACGTCGTCGTCGTCGTAATCGTTCTTTGGTCAAGGGGCTGTAAGGCATTGCCCACCTTGGTGAGGTGATGGACGACATCATGGAAATATATTCCTTCGCATTCAACCACTGTCCCGTCATGCGTCCTGCCACGATGTAACAATATTTATCATTTGAAGACTGTTAATAATAAGGAGAAGTATATGCAAGCGTCATTCTGCATATCTGAAAGAGGTGCCATAATGTAAAGTAAATCATTCAATTTCTTTGAAACGTGACGTATCAGGAAATTATTTTTTCTTAGATCAATACGAGAGTTGAATCACCTTCTACTTCTGATTGTATCTAATCTTTATAATCACAATTTTCAGCGCACTTTGTAGAAATCTTTTGATATTTGTTCTGAAATTTGATGTCCAATTTTACTTAAGCCCCTGCTGCAATGCATGCACAGGCGAAGCACGCATCAAATAAATCAGTATACAACCAGTAAAAAGTTCCTCTTTGTAGGCACCCTTAAGCAAATCGGAATAGCAGGGTACAAAAATGTTTTCAGTGAGTGTCGATTGCCGTAATAAAAAAGGGTTGAACCGCAGCCATTTACTCTGCTGAAAGTGCAAAATGTGACCACTGGAACGGTTACAGGGAAAATTACGGCTAGCGCTGTTTTTGAGGGCCGTGCCAGAAATCCCACCTTACATTCCAAAGCTCAATGAAGGTGTGTATACATCGGCCAAGCCGTAACTCGCCTGCGAGGGGTTGAGAGCCTTCCGCATTCAAACTCGACCAATAAAATATTTTTTATGTTTTATTCATTCCAGTTTCCATGGTTTGCTTTATCCATTCTACCATTGTATGTTATTAGTTAGAAACTAGTTATGTAACTCTTGTCTTGCGCGCTTCCTTACGCGAACACAAATTTCAATAAAACCGCATCTACCAGAAGAAGGGCGCCTTTAACAACACGTTTAGAATTTATTTTTATGAAGTTCGACATTAAAGGACGATTAAGTTCTTTTACATTATTAGGCGGTGTGCGCCTAACTAAAAAACAATAGTAAAAACAGCTGGAAAGTAACGCACCTGTTCGATCTCTCCTAGAATCAGCCAAGTGAAACCTAATTGGAAAAGTTGATCGAGTATAAAATTTTCTTGTAAGCAAAATGGTCAAAAACTGGACATACTCTTACTGTGAAGGAAATTATTTGGACTGTTCCTGAGTATTTCGCTTTGCCAAAACGCTTCGTAACTGCATGCGGGAAGTTTTTTTATACTACTAAAGTTATCAAGCAACTGCTCCAAAAATCGTTGGTTCAGTGCGAGCATATAGGGCTTCAGGAAGAGTCTCTTAAGACAAATAGCCTAAAATCGGCAATGTCATCATTGTGAAAATAAAGATACTAGAGAAAGCGCCATCTTGCCATCCTCCCCCCCCCCTGTTTATTACATCGGGTTGGCCGCACAGAAGATATTAGAACCCAGACAATAACCTACGCCAGCCAAAGCAAAGAAAACAATGTTTTCTGCATCCCATCCGTAAACAAGGCAAGCAAATATGTCAACGAAAAGTTGTGAGCCATGCTTGATAAATAAAATTTTGCTGTGAACTGATCCGGATCATACACAAGGCTGCGCTGAAGCTTGGACGGATGGTGGTTTTGTGCTGGCTCACTTTAATGTTGGCGTTGTGGACCCAAAATAGTGGGTTAGTGCTGCTGCACAGTGCGACTGAGTCATATGGTTGCGCTGCATACGGAGGACGTCCACCAGCCTCAGCACAGTTAACATACTCTGGCTGAACTCGACAGCTTTATTCCGCCTGGAATGCGACGACCCCATCTCCGCTAACAACCCAGGTCTCCACGCGTGGATTTTGAATGGCCGGAGCCCTACTGCTGGAGTCTAGCCGTAGGAATGTAGGCCAGTCGACTGGGTGACACAAACTGACCATTCGATAGCCATGGGAGCACGACCGTATACGGCCAAAAGTCCACCTTTTGGACATTGACCGACCAAGCCTCCCGGAAAACGGCGGATAGAAAATCAGTGGCCTAAAACATCGGCTTACATTAGGCCGAACAATCCTGTGCTGCATAGGCGCCTCCTTCTTACGGGTGTTCCGTGATCGCACCCTAAAAACAGTGAATAAAAAGAAACGGTGTAATAAAAAAGCTCTAGACGTTGCTTGCTCAAAGAGGTAAATAGAATGGCATTTTGAGATGTTAAACAAAAACTCTTGACCAAGAACACGGAGGGCATTCTTCTTCTTCTGTGCAATAAACTGAAACACTGCTTCTTGAGCAGGATGATATTCCGCATCAATACAAATTTCTCGAGACACTGCAAGAGAGGGTCAGGAATTTTTTATTCTAGCAAGATTGCGAACGCTGTAGCATTGACACGATTAGAGAGAAAATATGGTATTTTTTGAGAATGAATAAAACAGGCCTAAATGAAGCGCCTTTGCGGGTATTAGTACGAGCAATACACTCCACATATTCTTTAAAGGAAATATAATTACGCCCGTTTCCTTTTATGAATTCCTTTTCATCGCACCCACACAAACAGAAAGGCGGTAAATAAAGATAATATGGCGAGATATACAAGATGTAGAGGTTGGTTGCGAGGAGTAACGAAAAGTATTCCCACTGTAGGACATTTAAAAAACGCAATGGTCGATGAAAGTCGGGCTAGGCGTTCATCTCCCTAGTGATAAAAAAGCGTTTCCAGTCACACTAGGTATATATACCGGATCTGATTTACGAATCTTGGGAAGCACTGGCTAATGAAAAAAAAAATTGGCTTTAATACAAACTCTTAGCCCAGAAAAATGATTCAATAGGGAGGCAGTATAGAGTTGCGAAAAAAAAACATTCTGGTGTATGACAATACAATAGTGTCAACCTAATCCACGCCGCGCGTTCCGCCCCTCAACATCCTCCTCCTTCTCAAATTAAAAAACTAACTCTGCCTTCTTCTTACGATTGTCTGTTGATAAATCTCCCAAAAAGAACGACAGTACTTCTAGGAAAATGGTTACTCCAAAAAGCACTATAATCCGCTTGCGAGGAAAACGAAATAAATTTGACTTGTTTGACACCTTTCTAACTCTGTCAACCAGTCGTGCAGATCAATGTTCTCCCTAGCCAAAAACTCAAAATTTCATCCTTGAGCAAAACTATTTGTCGTACTGTCCTTACATTTGCTGAAATGTCTCGCTATATAGAGAGAAATCTTTTTAACGAACTGCATGGAACAAAGAAGAATGTTATAAAAAGCCGCTGCTAGTGTTCTAAATAATTAGTGATTCATGATAATCAAACACCTATCCCAAGCGGCGTCTCGTTTATTTACAACGCGCAATAGACCCTTCAGTGTCTCTTCTCTCTCCTTTCTTCTCGAAGCCCGTACAAAAAAGGGCCGATTCCCTCCCGCGAGGGGGACTCGAGTAAATGCGTCGCATAGGGGGTGGGTTGTATTTGTTAACGTTAGTGTTTGGGGAGTTTGTGGTAGTGAATGCCGTTGTATCAGCAAAGCTTCTTGACGTAGTTTGAATGAGTCAAGGATATAATCCGCGTTCGTAGCCTTCCATTCTGTTGTCGGCTTTGGCGCAGTGGGTAGAGGACCATGTACCTTGCGTTCCGCCCGCAGGGTCGTGGGATCGAAACCATGCGGTGGAAAGTATTATTTTTTATATAGTGTAGGGGGAGGGGTGCGGACCTGTTGTTGACAGCGAGGAGGGTAGCGTGATGAGGCAGGGAAGGAGTGGGGGAGAGGGCGCACCTGGAATGGCTGTGGCGGACGCCGAGGCACACCAACGCCGGGTGACATCGTGAGTTAAAGAAATGCTCTGCAGTTTAAAAAAAAAATGTCACTAAATAGAGACAAAAGGTGAGGGCAAATGATAGTTAGGAGGAGAAACAAAAAATGTCCCCGATCCACGCTTTGGAAGTTGATGTTCTGCATAGCTATAGAAAACACCCCCCTCCTGATACCCATACGCTGAATTCATACCACCGCCTGCTGATGCTTCTACAGATGTGGGGGTAGCTTATCCGGCAGCATGATAGGCTGTCGCTCCTCTTCTCTTCTCGGGCCCAAGTTTGATCTCTGGTGGTGCCAGCAGCTCATTTGTCTATTGAGGGCGTAGAAAGTCGCCAGTAGTAGTCTCGGATGTATGTTTGTGTAGCCAGTAGCATCATGGAAGTTTTCAGCTGATGCGGACATGAAACTCGCCTTGGCTGGTTACCGGTACACTCCTTCTCACTAAAAAGATTTTAATTGTAACTGAACAAAAAACCAATTCGACAAACGCAATGCTGCGCGGAGTGTTCTAAAATTACAGTGAATTATCTCTCAAGGAGCAGAACTGCAGGCGCTTCACTCTTTCCAATGTCGTTCAGCACTGGTCCAAGAAAAAAAGAAAAATGGCAATTTAAAAACCTACCAAGGTAGAATAACGCCATCGCAGGTTGCTAGGAGTGGCAAAACATTTTTACAGTACATCAAATAATGCTACACGTGTCAACCGAAGCGACTTCATGCATTTTTTTGCTGGCAGCAAGCTCTCACGTTTATCTCATGAGAAAGTTATTACACCTGGCTCTCCCATTGCACGCTCACAAAAAGGAGTGAGTATAAACAAATGGTCTGGGCAACGGAACCTATCAGATGGTTGATAAAAGAAACGAAAAGGTTTGCATTGCATGACAATAAAAATCCTGTCGTTCAACGCCATGCGGTGCGTTGTCCTCCGACCACTACACTCTAACGTTTCCGTGCGAAAGAAATAGAAGAACGCCGCTTTCGTTCGATGCTCTGACAGTACGTGCCAATAAAAGAGAGAATGATGGGTAAGTTAAACACTTGGCAATACTAAGAGGACTGTCCAATAGGATTCTATTCTTTAACAATAATGCAACACATCTCAACCGAACAGACTTTGCACGTTCATCGACATAGCGGTAAACTACGCCGCTCACCTGACATGAAATTAATTACAGTGGCTGTTTATTAGGAGTGTAATTGTATTGCCTGTTCACGAAAACGCCGTAAATATTGACAAATAGGGGTAGAAAGAGCGCTATAACGGCGTTCAACGTTTTCAACGGCGTTCAATGGCTTCAAACCACGCTGTGAAAATGGTTGGAAAGCGAAGCTTTAAACGACACCCACGGCGATTTCCCATGCGACGTCACTTGAATTTACCCACGTGGCTTTACAAAGAGTGAAACCAGAGATTCCACCACCTGTTACCTGAACTTCCAGGCGCGCCACCCCGAACACAGCAGCAGCGTCGGCCAACGTCAGGCTATAAACGGCGGATGCCGCCACTGTAGCGCGGCTGTGAGTCTGGAGAAAGAAAACGGAGAGGAGCATCTTTTGAACGGTGAGACACTGGAACCTAGCGATCCTGATCTGCTAGCTTTCTACTACACCGCACCACGGCAAGAGCGCAGACACCCAAACTATTCGGAATCTGAGCTTAGTAATTTTCATTTATAAAGATTTTAACTAGTTAGCTTGAAAATCTGAAAATTGTTAGAAAGCTGAGGAAACTTTTATAATCGCTATTTATTAGAATTAGATAATCCTTTCGCGTTTTGCAATTCCTCAGAAAACATGACTGATTTCGTATTTACAAATTTAGAAAACGAGTTAAATTCGTGGCAAACCAGTGCGCAAAAGTAGCGTTTCTCTTGCGGCCATTTGTCTGTCTGTGGTCTGTAAATTTTGTTTTCGCGCCCTGCCAACCAATCCTTTACGTATCTTTGCCGTACGATCACCAAATTTCGTCGGGTGTGGATTACCCTGGAGACGATGTCGACAGTTAATTAAGCCGTAGCGAACGTAGCGCGCAATGCACGAGAGCTGCGACAAAACACACCCAGGGCTACTCTCACCAAAGCAGGCGACAGAGCCGTACAAAGCGATGAAACATCCGCGTGGGCTACGCTTAGCAAATTCACCGCGCCATCTACAGTGTGCTCCGGGAGTAAAAACGCGGGTCTCCCTTCACCTCCCTCCCACCACCACCTCCGTAGCGTTGGGAGTTTGTTGTGCCGCACGCCACGAAAGGACCGTTGGCTGGTAGTGGTAGAGAGCTTTGCTTTAAAAGGTTCACTTTGCTTGACAATAAAAACCTTGTCGTTGAAAGCAATGCAGTATATTGTTCAACAAGCAATACACTCCACTTTTTCTGTAGAAGCCGAAGTAAAGCTCACATCTATTTAAATATCTGTCAGCACTTCCTGGTGATGACAAAAAACGCAGGTAACATAAAACCTAACGAAAGAACGAAGAGTCGCAAAAGTTTGTTTGTACTATACACCAATCATTGCAATACATTTCAACCAAAGCGACATTGCGCGTTCTTCTACATAGCCGAAAACTTCACCGTTTGTTTTAGAGAGATGATACTATTTACTGGCTTATTTTTACAACGGTTCATTATTCACTGGGTAAAAAATGGTGCGATTATAGACACATGTTTTGGGGCGAAAAGCATTATAGACCAGTTGTGATGAGAATGAGAAGATTCGCATTCAATGACGCTTTCATTCCTAGTCCCCGCTCCATTCCAACTTAACACTCCGCGTTGTTCTGCAGCCATTACGCACCACTATTTGTTTAAAGCAGAAATAAAGGCCATACCTTTACTTGGAATGCATGTCAGCGCTTGCGAAACACCCCAAAAAAAACAGGTAAAATAAAAACTTAGCGAGTGTAAACACCGCTATGGCCTGGCGGCGGGGAGTGGTAAAATTATTTAAATTGATAGCAATCAATGCGACACATGTTAAATGGATCAAATTCCCCCTTTTTCGCTAACTGTGAACTCCTCAGTGAACCAATGGGAAATATGACGCAAAGTATTTTCTAGGGGGAAGTATCTATTCATCGATCGCTCCGAGAAAAGAGGCAGTGAATATATGCAAATGGTGGGGACAAAAAGGGCTGCAACCCGTTTGCGAGCAGAAACAAAAAAATCGTTTTTATTGGTACGAACCCGGTCAACCAAGGCCATGCTGCCCATCGTTCTCCAACGATTACAATCCACCATTTCTGTGCCAGCATATTTTCCGCCAGGGCGCGTCTTCCTTTCGAATACTTGTTAGAATATGCAAACACACAAAAAAATCCCGCCGCTTGTCCCCTAACGTAAAACTCGTTGAGGTGCGAAGCATGCAGTGTATTAGTTGAATCTTTCCGACTTTGGCGTTTTTGTGAAAGGATGTGAAATGGTTTTGTTGGCAGATGTATAAAGCTTTGCTGTAAAAGTCTCCTGTCTTTGAAGGACGATCTCTCTAGCGCAAAGCGTAATCGAACGCTATAGCAAGGATGTGACGAGGGGTCAAAATGATTTGTATTTTAATACAATTTATGCAACACAAGCCAACAGAAGTTACTTTGCGGCTCCTTCAATCTAACTGTAAACTCCCTGGTTATCTTGTTGTAACCCTCGCAACATGGCTTTAAAAGCTCAGGTTTATGGAAAGAAACGTGTGTGCTTTGCTAGGGTATACCACTCCCGCCGTTATTAACAAAATCTAACTCGACACAATATATTTCGACTTGACTAAAGCATTTGATGGGGCTTCAGATGAACTGCTTTTGTTAAAATTCAAACAAATCTGGCTTTGTCCAACATACTGTTCCTGGTTTTGAACCTATTTAGGAAATTGCAGTAATAAAATGAATCATTTACACTGTTTGTATAATTCATATTTTCCGTTATTTCCGTTCCACAATGCTCTTATCTTGAACGGTTGTTGTTTCTAATGTTCAGAATCATCTGGGGTCGTATGCACGGTACTCGAGCAAGCTGTTGACGGCGGATGACTAGAACGCTTGTGTAGAATAGAAAGGGTTTAGGATTTTGTATTGCTGGATAATGACATCTATTCTATCTATCATTGTTACACTAATAATGAACTGTAATTGAATATAAAGAAAAGTGTTTTTCAGGCATGCGAAACCACGACGGCATGGTTTTTAATTTCAACCTTTCAAATGAACAAATACAGCGCCAGTGCCTCTTACGCGACCTTGCTACCAAAGTTTACTCAAAACTGGACTTTCATATGCATGTGTCTTAAGGTATAAACATGTGCTTTAATTTGTTGGTATAGCTTCCAATATGACGCAAATACTTCGTAATCCACACTGTCTTTGTACTCTTTTGTGCCATATTTACTCCGTCTTGAGTTCGGTCCTGTCCTATCAAACAATTTGCTGTGACACATAAAATGTTCGGCGCAGGTTTATTTATGTTGCAGGTATATTATCGATGCATTGGTTATTGCAATTCTTTTAGCTATTGCTCCATATCAGTGTCCTAGGCCACCTGTCTTTGCAAGAGAGGAGCAATTGCGATATATAAAATTTCTGCAAAAACGTTGTGCGTGGCAATATTGGCTCTTGTAAACTCTTGACGACGTTACCATTCTGGGTCACATCTGGGAAACTTATGAAATGTTTTCATACATTCCATCAGTAAAGATGGTTGTGGTTCATTTCCCCGAAGTCCGGCGTTGATGAGGAACCCAATCGCCCGGGCTCTGGATAATTTGGCAGGGGGCTGGCAGGGCGATGGTGTTGAAGTTCTTGGAAATGGAGGTCGAATTGACGAAATCCAGGCGTTGAGGTTGATTAAGTTAAGCGATAGTTTATATGCAGCTATTTATAGTAGGATAACTGGGTACATAAGTAGTAAAAGGAAAAACTTTATTTTCAGCAACACGCTAGCTCCGAGTACGCACAAATCACTGGAGCTGCTCAACTTCATCTGACTCTCCTATTGTCGGAGCGTACACAAACCGCTCCAGAAACGACGACCGAGACTCTGTCTGGCCGCAAGATCTTTCTAGTTTCCCATGACAGAGCTGTGCCCTAAACGTCCGACGCGATCTTAACCTCTAGCCTAGGGGGCTCAAAAATCCCAACCTAGCTTCAACGGTCGAGACTCCTTGTCCCGCTGGGAAGTGCCCAGCTCGGCGCTCAGACAAGAACGATTTCTAACGGCCAAGCTCGGCCTTATAACACCTCGAGATCACACTCTCTTGGGAACCCCCCTGTGGCGTTCGTACACGCGTAAGGGTGTGCCCAAGTTCACGTAGACAGCTCTCAATCAGCGTGCTACGGAATAGTCAATGAGGCGCCGCCGTATTTGGTTCAACGGCACGCCAGCGAACGAGCAAGTGCGCGCTACCCCGCGGGGTGATAACCAAAGGTGGCGACAGTGCACTGTGCCTACCGGGGCGCATTAACAATTGTGTCTCGCGCAGAGCGTGCTTCGACGCCGGTTTTTCCACCACCTCCGCGCGTCACGTAGACTATTCTTGGAACCAGGCGGCGCCGCCCGCGTTCTCAATGGGTGATTATCCCCGTGGCATTCGGTGGGCCAGACAATCCGTCTCCCTTGCGCGCCGTGACGAATTGGTGACGGCTGCGGCGTCGAGAGCACAATTCCGCGCCCCTAGACAGAGTGGCGGGTACCCAAGCGCAGCCCGGACACCTGGCTGCTGATCTCATAGGTGGACCTTACAACTCCCTCCTTTAAGAGGATTACTGGACCTCTTGGGTTCTGTCAATCCAAATAATAAGTGAAAGGGCCACTCGTTTCATCTCTCCTTCAGCAATAACAGCGGAACAAACAAACAAAAAAACACGCGGAAGAAGCTAGGTATAACAACAAATGAGCCCCCTTCTATTTCGGCAGGTGATCCGTACCCTCTCTCACCTGAACTACAAACACAACCTATCCACTAGCCGTTCAACTGGGACGGAATACTCTATCACACATGAAACACACCAAAAATGCTAAAACCACTAAGTGCGAGTAAAAAGAAATTGGGTCCCGTCTCCGGGGCGCGTAAACCCGACGAACAACGAGACAACTCAACCTATAACACTGATGCGCGCTATAACTGCAACACGCACAAACATTCCGGCACTCCACAGCACGAACAAAAGGAATAACGACTGGCAAACAACACGGGCAATTTTGCAGTCAACAAAAATAAAATCTTAAGAAAGTTTATATTGCCACCATGCGCACGCGCGCAAATGTCCTCCTTGACGGCATAGCCTGATAACGTTCCTTCAAGAATGTTCGGCTGTGCTTTCGCTCACTTGCGGTGCACAGAAAGTTCGGTTCGGTGTACGGATTGATGAATTCGGTGCACGGATCGAGCACCCAAAGCATATCGTCACGCACAACCACGGCACACACACACCCACATACCACTGACGAAAAAAGGACGGGGGAACGGGAACGTTCACGTCCGTCGTGGCGGTATTTGGGCTGGAGGATAGTTCAATAATTGCCTCCCCAAGCAACGTTCCGAAAACAGGGTAGTGCATTCGAGTATTTCCAACCCCTGTGCAGATGATCCGGACCGTGTAGCGCTGCAATGTCAACGCAAGTCTCGACAATTAACCCCATGAGGCGAACACGACTTCGGTGAAGACGGAGTGGTATCACAAAATGCGACACCGTTTCCTGCCCCATAGGCCACGCGACCATGCCTCTCCAGTGCCCCAACGTACGGCAATGCCGCGTGCTGCTTGCGTGAGCGAAGGGTTGATGGCTGGAGCGGAATGTCGGCCCGTGAACGCGATGACCTTCTCGGGGTCATTCTTTCTCTTACGTATAGAGTGCCCCGCTGAAACCACCTCACCAACATCTGTTATTACCAAAACTTGCTCCGACACGCCATGTGCATTGTGAAGAGCAGCCTGACCAAGACATTTTTTTAGCTGTGCGGGCATGCACTCGTCCTGGCACAACTCAGAACTCGGCGATGTGACACACGGCTCGGTTGCAGAACTTAGTGCGTCAACCCTTTTAGCGCGGGTCCCGACTAAATATCGGTCACGGCCGCAACCGACAGTAAAGAAACGAAGCTCTATCGCAGACACCGGTTTGGCGAGACCGCTGATTGCGTCTCGTTCCACTGCCCCCTCGGCATCTGTCTCCTAACATGTTTTTTCTCTCTTGTTCCTAACCTCCTCGGGAGTTCTCATTCTTTGCTCCGCAGTCTCCACGCATGCGTTTTGGTGCTTTCCATCAGCCTCCTCGGGACACTCTCACCATCAATACTACCTAACCAGCACGACATCTCCGTATCCTTCCTTCCCTATTCAAGTGTTCTTAGCTCCTCATCCTCCGTCTTCTCGCGTTCGCTCTCACTTTCTCTTCCATTTTCTACATTTTCAACCCAGTCTACCTTCTCAGCTCTCTTATCCGCCTTTAACTCCTGCTTTTCCTCAGCCTGATCTGTCAACTACGTTTCTTTTTCGTTTCGTCTCGTCACATGATTTCTAGTCTTCTATCTCCTTTCTCTTATGGGCAAGCTCCTAAACGCCCACTACTCAGTTCACTTTCTCGTGCAAGTTTTGAGCGGAACTTGGAGCGCGGCGCACTACAAGTCTTTCCTGCGCGACGCCAAACTCCTCCGGTCCACCGATTAGAATTCGGGCACTGGTCGTGCTAGCAAGTTGAGTATGCATTAGCACAGTGTCTGGTGCAATGGTCCTCGGCGGCCCTACACTTGCGACAATGGTGCTACTCCTTGACTCTGCTCTTATAACGGACGCGCTCGCTGGGAAACTCTGCACGCTCGCTTCCCTTTCCATGCAGGAGTTCCCGCCTGACCCGCCCGGCCACCTGTGCACAGCCATGGCCGCTTATCTAGTTCTGGCGTGGCTTAAAGTTGAAAAAACGGGCTGCTCCTATTCAATTTTGCTGTCAGGGCCTAACTGGGCCTGCTCGAAGGGTTCTTAAGCGCTGCAGCTCGATCCCCAAATTTCGCGGGCGAGGCTGCTGGTCATGTTCGAGCATCACTTCCTTACTCCGCTCTGTGGTATAACTGGACGCGCTTACCTCGTCGCTCCTCATTCCCAATGTCGTCTCTACGCGTTCGACACCAGCGGAAATGCCAGCCTGGTGAGGTGAGTCACTGGCTGCTTGCTTTGTCATCGCAATGTTAAACTTCCTAAACACTGGCAGGAATCATTACACTTCGCTGTCGCTATGCAACTAGCTGGGACTGTGCCCCATTGTTTCTGCTCGCGGATGTCCGAGCGCAAGGGCGTCTGCCTTCTCCGCTCCAGCTCCAACTCATACCTTCGCAACCGCTCTTCAGATTCAAGCCGTTGTTTTTGTATACGCTCCTTTGATTCTCGCGCCTATCTTCTCTCTCTCTCCTCCGCTTCGCGCGCTACTTTTCTCTCTCGCTCCGCCGCCTCTCATGCTCTTTCCTCCGCTTCGCGCGCTCTTTCCTCCTCTCGCTCTTGAAACTCCAACTCCATTCGTCTAAGAATTGTTGCCTCAGGCTCCGCATAGACCACCACTCCTGCCGCCGTTCCTCCTTGAGGTGGCGCCTTATGTGTCTGACCATTTCCGTCTCCTTCCGCCATGTTCGCCAGCATAATCCGCGTGATTACCATGAAACCCCAGACTCAGCCTACACCGCCACAATGAAGCGCAAGAAATCGCGCTCACCCGTGCCTTTGGTGGTCGGCTACCGCGTCGTTGGCCGCGTGCGCTGACTTGGCTCTGCCGCACCATCCAGGCGGAGCTCGCCTGGTGCCGATGAAGACGGGCTTGCGTCCGCTTGCTTCTCTTGGCTGAGGCCTTGTGTTCTCTTCTGCCAAATCCTGTCCGCTGCGCCAGTAAGAATGGTTGGGGTTCGTTTCCCCGAAGTCAGGCGTCGATCAGGAACCCAATCGCACGGGCTCCCGGTGGATTTGGCAGGGGCTGGCAGGGCGATAGTTTTGAAGTTGTTGGAGATGGTGGTCGAATTGACGAACTGCAGGCCTTGAGGTTGATTAAGTGAAACGAAAGTTTATATACAGCTATTTACAGTAGGATAACTGGGTACATGAGTAGTAAAAGGAAAAAAATCAAAATTTAGCTATACGCTAGCTCCGAGTGAGCACAGATCACTCGAGTTCCTCAACTTCGTCTAACTCTCCTATTCTCGGAGCGTACACAAACCGTTCGGAAAACGACGGCCGAGACTGTCTCGCCTCAAGATCCGGCTAGTTCGCCCGGTACGGCGCTGTAGCCTGGATTCCGACGCAATCTTAACCTCTAGCCTAGGGGGCTCACCAATCGCAACCTAGCTTTAACGGTCGAAACTCCTTGTCCCGCCGGGAACTGGCGAGCTCGGCGCTCACACAAGAACGATTTATAACGGCCAAGTTCGCCCTTATAACACCTCGAGATCACACTCTCTTGGGAACGCCCTTTTGGCGTTGGTACACGCGTAGGGAGTTCCCAAATTCACGTAGACAGCTGTCACTCAGTGCGCTACGGAATATTCATTGAGGCGCCGCCATCTTTGTGGCCAACGGCACGCTCGCGGACGAGCAAGTGTGCGCGACCCCGCGGGGTGAGAGCGAAAGGCGGCGACGTTGTCACTGTGAGACCGGGGCACGTTTTGAATGGTGTCTCGCGCGGCGCGCGCTTCGACGCCGGTAATTCCACCTCCTCCGCGCTTCACGTCGACAATGCTCGGAACACGGCGGTGCCGTCCGCGTTCTCAATGGGGGATCAACCCCGCGGTATTCGGTGGGCCAGACAATCCGTCTTCCGTGCGCGCCCTGACGAATTGGTGACGGCTTCGCCGTAGAGTGTACAGTGCCGAGCCCCAGACAGAGGGGGCGGGTTTCCACGCACGGCCCGGGCGCCTGGGCGCTATTCTCATAGGTGGACCTTACACCTACCAAACGTTTGTTTCTCCTCTAAAAAATGCGCCTACAGCAAACCTACAATTCCAACATATTTTGCTGACATGTGAGGACTTAGTATTTTCCGCTATATGCAAATGGTTTTTTGTTATTTCCCACGTATAACGTGCGTTGAATGTGTATTTTTGATGTCGTTCTTTTCTGTGCTCCTTATAGTATGTTACGTCAATTTTAAAACAAGGTGTACCGTCCCGAAGGCATTTTGCTGTTTATAAACACCAAATAAAGACTATCTATCTATCTATCTATCTATCTATCTATCTATCTATCTATCTATCTATCTATCTATCTAGCTATCTATCTATCTATCTACTATCTATCTATCTATCTATCTATCTATCTATCTATCTACTATCTATCTATCTATCTATCTATCTATCTATCTATCTATCTATCTATCCTATCTATCTATCTATCTATCTATCTATCTATCTATCTATCTATCTATCTATCTATCTAATCTATCTATCTATCTATCTATCTATCTATCTATCTATCTATCTATCTATCTATCTATCTATCTATCTATCTATCTATCTATCTATCTATCTATCTATCTATCTATCTATCTATCTATCTATCTATCTATCTATCTATCTATCTATCTCCTAGGCAAATATACTCTCTAGCTCTTCCTTATTAGCGTCTCTTTTGATTGTGCGAAACAAGGCGGTGCGTAGAGATGATTGGTGGCGGCAACGGTCTGTTTAGAGTGGTGGCGACGAAACCTGAAAAAAATTGCATTGTATACCCATAGAATCCCTGGACAAGAAAGCCACGGTGCGTGTTTTTGTCGCAGACTACACCCTACCGTTTCGGTGGGAGCATAACTTCATAGCGCATCTTCCTTTGAAATATAAATCATGACTTGCCAAAGAACGAAAAAAGACAGGTAATAAAGAAGCTAACGCAGCAAAAAGAAAACCGTATCGAGGTCACAAGGAATGGTAAAAAGGATTTTTATTTTTTTAACAGTCAATACCACACACGTCTACTGCGGCGACATCGCACGTTCTTCGATGATGTAGCACTCGCTCTGGTTCGTCTGATGGGAAAATATTATGTCTTGCTCTCTTGCGAGTCTCTATACTCTGCTCCCATAAGAAAACGCAAGGCAGTGAATGTAGAAAAAATGGCAGCCGCAAAGAATGCTGCAGCAGGGTAGCGAGAAAAAAAAAGATTCATATACAATGCAAAAAAAAAACCCTCTCCACGTTCGTCCAGCAGTCCACTCGACCTTTTTATTGGGAGTACAACTTAAGGGCGCATGCTTCTTTTAGTTATCTCTCTGCCCTTACCTACTGACAGAAAGAGAGGGAAGTAAATCAAATCGAAAACGCGGGAAAAGACGCAAAACCATAGACGCAAGGAGTGCCCAAAGTGATTTTCTACTTCATTAAATTTCTAGTGTATAAAAGAAGTACACGCCCTTATTTATCTTATGTGGAATGTATTAGGCCTAGCTCCTTCTTACTACTGTTAATTCATCACTCGCTCAAAGAAGCACGCGAAACTACACACAGGAGGGGGGGGGGGGGCAAAAAGCGCCATATTTTTGTAACAAGACAAAAAAAAACTTTCGCATTGCATGCCCCTTAAAAACCATCTCGACCAACGCCACTCTACGCTCTGTTCTCCCAGCTTTGCACACCACCATTTCTGTCAGAGCAGAAAAAAAGGTCTCATTTTGCTTTGGAATGTCTGCGAGCGCTTTCCAAACACGTAAAAAACCCAGGTAATATAAAAATCTTGCGAGGATAAACACCGCTAAAGCCAGGCAATGACCTCTGGCAAAATGATTAGAATTCCACACAATCAATGCAAAACACGCGAACTGAAGCAACTTCGATCTTTCGCCTCCATTTCTTCAACCACCGCCACACTGCACATTCATCTCACAGCCTCACCACTCCAACAATCCCCCGGGGAAAAGATTACAAGGCCCATGTTCTTTTCGAATGTCTGCCAGCAGTTGCGGAAAAGGAAGGAAACATAAGGGTGAAGAGAAACCTAGCCAGAAATAAAAGAATAAAGCAAAACCACCGTAAGTCGCAAAATATTGTCGGTCTATACAATTTTGCAACGCACGTCAATGGCATCGACTTCGCGCGCTATGTTTACAGGGCAGGTATGCCCTCCGTTTGTATGCATCGAAAATTAATACCCGGGCTCTTTCTTACGAATGCCGATTTATGCTATAAAAGAAAATAAAAGTTAATTGGGACAGACGCTTGGTGTAAAGACTGCTATAGGCTGGTTGCGAGGAGAAAAAAAAAGATTTCACGCTATCACAGAATAAAAACAATGTTGAACAACGCGACGACCGTGTTTTTGTCCCATCATTATGCTACAGCATTTCTGTAGGAGTAAAATAAGAGGGCACAAAAATAATTTAAAACCTGTGTCACCACTTCCAAAAGTAGGAAAAAGAAAAGAAAACACCTGGCCAGGAAGAAAAACACTATAGCATGGCCGCGAGGAGTTGCGAAAAACAGCATAAGCACGCTGGAACTGACCTAATGCGTTCTCCTATTTTGCAGCCAACGCCACTCGTTTATGGCATGGGAAAACAAATATTTCTGCATCCCGTTTAGGATAGTCTATTTGCCAATCGCTCAAAAATGCAGTGAGTATAGACAAATAGGTGGGACAACAAGGGCTGTTGGCTGGTTCCCAGAAATAAAATATTGAAATTGTAAACTGATTAAAAACCCATTCAATAAAAGCCACTACACGTAGCTGTCCCATCATTACAATCCACCATTTTTTGGCAGCCGAACAAAAGGGCATATGTCTCTTTGAAATGTATGCTCGACACTTGCCAAACGATTAAATAAAGAGCGGGAATAAAAAAACCAAGCAAGGAGGAAGAACGCTCTAAGAAAGCTGCCAGGAGTGGTTAGTATGGTTGATATTCCCCGAACCATGTTTTGGGATTGTTTATGGTTTGTTTTTGCCGCCCGGCTGCACTCGGCTATTTATCTATGTTATCCGTGGGCCAAGCGAAACGCATGTTCCACTCTTTATGCCGCTCGTGTCATCTCCATGCAATGGAATAGGGCTCCGAACTTCGTCACCAACCTGGAATTATCTTCGTGATCTACAGTGTTGTGGATTCATTTGGACTATTCCCGAAACCATCGCGCCCCGAGTAAAAAATGACCGCAGAGCAGACACCGCAACATTCGACTCGCTGACGCCGCCTGCGTATTCTTTGGTATGTCTTGTGTTTCTAAAGGAGCACAATTTGACTCCAATAAACTCGTTTTCGTTCACGACAGCTCCGTCGTCTTTGCTTCAAACAGCTGGTAGAGGTTTTCGGTACATGCACCCTAGACAGTCCTCAAGTTGAACCAAGCTCAACTCATGTGAGCGGCCGACAGCAAAACACAAAGCTGTAGTTTGGACTACTGCCGGATACATGGAAGGCGACTACGTCCCGACTAGCGCCATGAACAGCGCATCCACGATAACCATCGCAGTGAGCACTACTGTTGCTCTGAATCAATTCCGGGAGCCACTGCCTTTTCAGGGATACCTACGAAAGATGCTTAGGAATGGCTGGAGCATCTCGAGATGGTCCGAACGTTTATCCGATGGGATAAGAGCGAAAGTTTCAGGCAACTATTTTTCTACATTAAAGACTCCAAACGGATTTGGTTCGAGAACCACCAACATTCGCTGACGACTTGGGAGTTATTCAAGAATGACCTTTCAAAAACGTTCCCGCCTCGTACACGCAAGAAGCGGGCCGAACAACTGCTCCAGACACGCACGCACCGTTCCAATGAAAACGTGCTTGCTTTTGTCTAGTAGCTGAAGCGACTTTTTATCTGTGCGTACTCAGAAATGAGCGCAGAAAAGAAACAAAGTTTTCTGATCCGAGGGGCTAAGCAGAAGCTCTTCGCTTGCCTTGTCCGATACCCCCTGAAGATCGTGGCCGAATTCGCGTCTCGGGGGACCAGGTTGGAGTAGACGCTGGAAATTTTACTAGGCAGTACCACCCCCCATCATTGCGCTTACTTCTAAGAGGATCGGTGCTGGGGCTATCATTTCCGATGTACTACGCGAAACCTCCCGCGAAGTCGTCAGGAAGCAGCTTCGAAAACGTGTTCCAACGACGCCACGACCTCCAGTCCCTGCCCTGACTGACGGCATCCGAGAAGAGGTTCAACAGGCATTGGGGACTTCAACGGCATCCGAAGCACCCTGCGAGCTACAAGCTATCACTACCCCGCAGCTGTTGTTCGAACCCCCCCTGCTCCAATACGTGGTCAGGAGGCCCCGCCGAACCACCGCCCTCTCTCGCCCTCACGACCATCCTGTACTCCGCAAACAGAAGCTGAGGAGGACAGACGTAAGACGAACACCGGATAATCATCCTCTGCGCTATCACTGTGGAGAGGCCAATCGCATCTACCATCGCTCTCCCTACAAGAGGCCCGATTTGCGAGGGTTCTCTGTCGATGCAACTCGCCCTCTTCCTCGGCAACGAACGCGTGAGTTCGATGACTACTTATTTCACACTAGCCTTGGCCCACCCTGTTTCAACCATTCGCCGTCGCCCTACCCATACCGATCGCCGAGCCACCGTATTATATCTGACTTCGCATGTGGAAGGTCCGCGAGCCAACGCAGGGAAACTTAAATGCAGCAATTTCTGGAGGTAAAGTCGCGCGACGGCGGAAAAATGAAAACCCTCCAACGACGCAACGACTCAGCGAAGACTATTATTGACGACATGCCTTCAGGTCGCGGACACGATGCAACCGACAACATGGTTTGTGGAAGGTGTTTGATAAAGATCAATAGAACACACATCAACAGAAGCCACTTCTCTTTTCTCAGTAAATTTCTCTTTTATCTCAGAAAAATATTACACATAGATTTACCTTACGTCTGTCCATTCATCTTTCGCTCAATAGAGGAAAGGCGGGAGTATGACAAATCGTAGGAGCCTAAAGCGCTTTTGGCTCGTTGCGAGAAAAACATTTATATTGTAGGACACTCAAAACGTTCTCGAACAATGCAACCCTCTGCTTTGCATCCAAAGCGAACACCGCACCGTTTCTCTGGGAAAAAACCAAAATTGTGCATCTTCCTATGGAAGGTCTGTAGGAAATATTTAAAGGCGGGATAAAGGCTAGTGTAATAAAACCAACAGGTTAAAAACATTGCCGTAGCAATGCAGACAGGCATGGCCAGAATGAATTATATTCAATGCCAATTGTTGCAATGCATGTCAAACAACGCGCTTCGCCCATTCTTCTATTTAGCAGTCCAGTCCATCGTTTATGTCAATCCAGAATTACTACGGCTGGCTCTTTCTTAAGAGTGTTTATTCTTCGGTGTCTCAAAAAGCAACCAACCTAGGCAAACAGTGAGCGCAAATAGCGCTAAAAGGTGGTTGCGAGTTTAAAAAACATTCATTTTCATCGGCAATTAAAAACCCTGTCGACAAATACTACAAGGTGCGTTGTTCTCTGAGAATTAAACTTCACTTTTATGCAATACCAGATGTAAAGGTCGCATCTTTCGTTCTGATCTCCGTCAGGATTTTCCCAAAACAGAACGCAAGAGAGGTAATAAAAACCTATAGAGAAAAACAGCGCTTTAGCAAGGCAACGAGGAGCGGTAAAATCATTTGAAATTTGTAGCACTCAATGCGGCACACGTCAACGTAAGCGGTTTCGCACGTCCCTCTAAATAGGAGTAATTTCCAACTGTTAGCTCACGGAAAACCATACACCCGACACTGTGTAAGGATTGTCTTTATTTCCTACAAGTAATCTTCAATGTTTGGCCCATGGGAAATTATTACGCCCTCCTCTGTCTTAGCAGTGCCTTTTTATCGCTCGCTAAAAATAAGAAAGGCTGTGAATATACAAAAAATGTGAGGCCAAAGAGACACATATGGACGCTTCGAGGAGAAACAAAAGAATATTGATACTGTGGGATATATATAACCCGGTCGGCCAAAACTACGCTGCGCCTTGGTCTCCCAGCATAACACTTCACCATCTTTGTCGGGGCAAAACTAAAGTATACATCACGCTCTCGAATGTCCTTCAAAAATTGACAATAAAGAAAATAAAGAGAGGAAATAAAAACCTACAGAATAAAAAACTCCATAGCTAGGATGCAAAGGATTGGACAAAATAATTTTCTCTTGTATAACAATAATGCAAACACGTATCATCTTAACGAGAGAGGGAATTCTTCTACATAACAGTCCAATTGCGATTTATATCACGGGAGGATTAATACGCCTTGCTCTTTTAGGAAGTTCATAATAAACGCCAGCTCACAAAACCTGTTGTGAACATAGATGGATGTTGCGGCAGAGGGTGCTATAACCTGCTTGCACTTGTATTTTATAACAATCACTGCAACAAACGAGAACTCAAGCGCCTTTGCGCGTTCTTCTACGCAGCAGTAAACTCGCCAACCTATCTGAACGAAAAATATTACGCCTGTCTATTTCTTATTCGTTCATTGCGCTTATTTATTCACCGCTCGTTCATAAAAGGCACTGAACATAAACAAATGGTATGGGCTAAGAGTGCTACAGTCTGGTTATGAGGAAAACAAAAACGATTCGCACTGAACAAAATTCAAGAACATGTCGACCAAAGCCATGGTGCGTCTTCTTCTCAAATACTACAACACATCTTTTCTCTGTGAGCGGGACAAAATGGCGAATTTTTATTTCAAATGTCTGTGAGCAATCTCCAAAGAAGCAAAGGAATACCGCTAACCCAAAAACCTAGCGCGGGAGAAGGCTGCTATAGCAAGCCTTCGAGGAGTGGTCAAAATGCTTTTGTATTTTATACCAATCATGGCAACGCACGTCAAACTAAGTGTCTGACGCATGTGAACTGAAGTGACTTTCCCAGTTCTTCCATTTAGGAGAAACACCCTCGTCCACAACACGAATAATGTAGTACAACTTGCTGATTCGTAAGAGTATTTGTACATTGCTGACTCAGAAAAGGCTGTGATTATAAACAAAAGGTCTTAAGAAATAGCGCTCTACGACAGATTTGTGTAGAAGCAAGAAGAGGTTGCATTGTATGAAATATATCTTCTCTGGCGACCAAACCCCACGCTGCAAGTTCTTCGGTAATTACAACGTCCCTATTTATTTATCTACTGATTGATATATTATTAAATATTGAGTAATATAATTATTATACATTATAAATACGTAAACATGTTTTATCTGTTTATTCATTATTTATTTATTTTTGTGTGTATATATTTATTTCAATAGTCTCAATGCCCCAGAAGGGTTACAGACCAGAGTGGAAAGTTTCAACACAGGAGGTATGGCCATTTTGACGAAATAAATCAGAAATTGAAAGTGAATTTGGTCTGACAACAGGGTACTGCAACTGTTATTCTGTGGTAAAAGCGTGGGGAATTCTAAGTTGGTGGTACCCGCCGCGGTGGCTCAGTGGCTAGGGCGTTGCGCTGCTGAGCATGACGTCGCGGGTTCGATTCCGGGCCGCGGCGGCCGCTTTTCTGATGGAGGCGAAAAGCAAAAAGGCCCGTGTGTACGAGATTTCGGCGAACGTTAGATATCCCCAGGTGGTCAAAATTAATCCAGATCCCTCCACTACGGCGCGTCTCATCGCCTGCGTTGCGTCGGCGCGTTAAACCCTGAAAGTAATCAATATAAGTTGGTGGTGAAATAACGTAAGTTTTAATGAGGGGTTTGAGTAGTGTATCTCGTTAAAAGAAACAAACGTGCAGTTTTCCAGCTACTTGTTAGGGTGGGAAGTTTAGGGTTTGCTTTCATTGGTGGTACGCCTTGCTGTCCAGGAGTAAATAAAAACGATGAAACCATAGGCACGGTTCTCAGTAGACTCAAGTAAGGAGCAAAGCGATGACAAATGCGAATTCCCGACAGGCGAAAGGTACTAGAGTTTGTCCTTACAAGTGTTTTACAGAGCCGTAATTTAAGAAAACTGGAGCTAAGGAGAAATTATGGCGTAAGTAGCCAAGCATGCGACTAAAATAGTCACATAATGTACGTGTGTGTGTGCATGAAATGATGACTCTGATGCGCATGCCAAGATATTTGTGCGTGTCCACTGTTGTCAGTGGGGTATTGTTGAATCAACACGGATAAAGACGAGGGTGGGGGCGACTGGGGGAAACTCTTATTAGTTATTACTTAGTAAGGTTAGGCTGCAGGGAGACGTCAAAACACCCTGCTGAAATGTTGACCAGGTAAGTTTGTAGTTTCAAGAAGTCCTTTTTACTTGATATTTTGCGATTGTTAACGTAGTCGCCTGTGAAAAGCCGAATTGACGAACAAATAAGATTAGGAAGGTCGTCACTATATATATGTAAATCTAATGGGCCCTGAACAAAGCCTTGTTCACCAGAAGTAACCAGAAGTAACTAGGGAAGTGGTTTAGTCGCAATTGCTACCTTTACATATTAGGCACGGTTAGTCATAAAGCACTCAGTCCAATTCAGAATTAAGGAATCATTGTTAAGTGCTGTAAGTTTTGAGGGAAGTAAGTGATGGAGCCTGTCAAATGCTTTTTTAAATCTAGAAAAACGTTGTCAATATCGACCACAGAAAATAAGTCGTTAGTAAACTGCAGAAGGTGGGTTTTGCAACAGTACTTTTTCTAAAACCATGCTGATGATTATAAAAAAATTTCAGATTCAAGGAATGCAAACAAATTCGTGTAAAGAACAGGTTCAAGCAGTTTCCACAGATTTCTTGTGAGGGTGATGCGTGTTTATTGGGGCTACTGAATTGGGTTGCTCTGTTTTGGCACCGGTAGCACGTTCTTCCCCTTCCATTAAGACGGCAGTACAGAGCCTTCGGGATACTGCAAAAAAATCCAAGAAAATATTCTTGACGAGTACGTTGCAGTCCATTTTAGAAATTGGGATGTAATGCCACCTGAACCAGGCGACGTAGGTGTAAAGTTTTCAAATACTTTTTTTATTTCCAACACAGGCGGTTCTTATTTGGTCCATGGGAAGAAACGATCTATTACCGGCGCTTGGTGCCGGTGATAAAACATTGTTAGACAATAAAGAATTGATAAAATCTTGCACATGCAACCCAACAATCATTTTTGGCACCACACCACTATGTTCATCAAGTTGATTGATATTTTTCGTTGCAGGTCCGTTCAGAATTTTGAAGATTTCCGGTGGTTAGTACGTAACAAGGGCGGAATGATGTTAGAAAAGAGCGCTAGCTTTGCTTCTTAAGTGAATACTTGTATTCAGATACTGATTTGTGGGGCGATGACACCTTACGCTATTGTCTGATGACAAAGCAAAACGGTATAGTCGTTTTTTTTTTATTGCGAAACTTATTGACTGCTGACGGGAATTAGGGCGATCAGAAACTACAACGACTTGTTTTATGTGGAATACATCCGTCTGGTAGCTCATGTTCCTTGTTTTGAAATATTTTCGAGTTTTCTTCTACTGTTTTAAGTTAAAAGGAGCCCACTTACGCCTCGCGTAAAAGTTTAGGCCGTAATTTTACAGAATTGAATTCCGCGCTATTGTAGTCAATTCTTTCGTACAGCGTGGTTGACGGCAATATTTCGCACTGTAAACCAAATTTATCATAGAAGTATTGCTAAACCTTTTATTAGTGATGGAGGATGTCATGAAAGGAATGGTTTATGCACTGAGTCTAAGAATTTAGACGAATAAGTAGTGACGCGTGTAATTTGTGTTGCCATCTGGGTAAAATAAAGTCCCAACAAAAGTCTACAAATATCAAGCTTTCAGAAGAGCGGACTGAGGGTTATTGTTATCATCGATCCAGCTTATAGCCGAAAAAATAAAATTGCCGAGGACAAAAAAAGGGAATCAAGGAAATAGTCCGAGAATGCAGTGTAAGGCGTCATGACGATTATCGCACTTTGGTCAGGTAAATTGGGTGGGCTACAGCGAGAACATACGATGGTGTCGTTATAGTTGATGCAGATAGTATTATCAACACACCCCCAAACCCATTATTTCTTTGCAATCGGTTCTATCAGTGTTGAATTCCTCGTCGGAGTGAAAAACGTTTGCTGCCATGTATCCTACTGGATAGGCGAGTCTCTGTAAGCAAAACACCACCAACAGCATAGTCGTTTAAAAAAGGATAATTCGTCACCTTTTTTTATTATGATACAAATATTCGTAAAAACAAAATAAATATAAGCAGGGGAAGTACTTTTATTGCTCATAGATGGCTATAACGGTGTGCTTGGACGCTGTTAACAGGGAGGCGTTGTGTCGGAGAAGACAGTGTCCACCGAATGTGTGATTTCGAATCGCTACTTATTTTTGGGCAGCGTATGAAACTTTCTAATCGATAATTTTGTGTTACCGCAAAGATTACTGCTGCCCAAAGGTTTTCCCTAGTGTTTCTAGAAGTTTTTTTCGTAAAAGAGGCTTCTTTTTACAGAAGTCTTATGCTATTGTTACACTACAATTTTTTTCTTAAGATTAGCGAGCGCAGAATCTTTCTGTTTAAAATTTTGGAGCGTAACAATTGTTGGGCGACGTTTATTCAGAAAAACCTCTCTAATCTGTGCGCTTTCAAAAGGCCAATTTCACGTACACTAATTCGGAAAGTTGAAGAAACGAATGTAGCAATATTTTCTCCTGTTTGAGAATACATTTCGATACCACAATCCGTCATCCCGTAATATATAAAAATTTTTTCGGTGAAATCTGTCTTCCAAGTCATTTAGACGAGAACGCCGTTCAGAATTCTCATTATGGAATGCATCAGCAACTGCTGGCTGCATTACAGTGACTTGCGGTATGAGAAGAGAGGTAAGCATTGTTTCAACCACCACAGGCATAGCTGTATATCTACGACTGTTCTTTCCAGCTTTCCTTTAGTTGATTTCACGTCGTTCAGCAATCTTTTTAGCCTCTCATGGCGATCATCATCCTTTTTTGTGATTGCTTTTACAGCAGCCGACAGGTTAACAATGAAGTAAATACTATCACTATTGGGCTCATGATTCAATTTAACATCACAGAATAGAAGTAACTGTGATAACTTCGACACCGGTAGCCATGACGAAGAATCAGCCTTTATTCTGCGCTGACCAACACATATATATAGGACCGGCGTAACGTCACCGGCCGGAACAGAAAACAGCCAGGCGGCTAAACACACAGGAAAACCAACAGCGTCCGCCGCTATCACCGCTCCTTGACCGTCGCTATCACGTTACCACAGTAACAACTTCTCAACGTTTACGCAGTTCAAAATTAACAACCAAAAAACGCTGGGGGTTGGAAACAGCAGAACAAAGGGATCATTTGTTCTTTTGCAATGCTAAGAAGTAGTGTCACAAACTGTACAGCCAAAAACGGCTTTACAGAGAACGCATTGCTGCGGCTCATCCATGCCCCCAGAAATTCCCCGTGACGTTCCAAACTCTTAAGCGCTGTATATGTAGGGAGGGCACTGTAGTCGAGGAATGCCTCGCGTTAGCAGTCTCCGCACAAGGCAATTGTGCTGCAGATGGAATAGCGCCCAGGAGGACAGCGGATGAGGCCGTAGCCACAGAAGGTTCCATTGCCATAGGCATTGTTGGTGCGCAAGGAAGCCCAGAAACCGGGTGGCGTGCCTAGGTTCGACGCCGCTGGTGAGGCGTTGTTTCGATAAAGGCCGGTATATTTTCTGTCGAAGATCCCGGATAATTGTGAATGAATACTCCAAAGAGCAATGGTGAAAGAAGAGAAAACCGCTTTAGAAGAAACCACAGTGCTGCTGCTCTTCCGTGCCCGGGGTCAGAACTAACGGGCGGATATTCATTTTAATAACAGTCAGCACTTGCAAAACAAGGTAAGAAAGACAGCTTATACAAAAAGGCTACGAAAAAAATGCTATAGCCAGGCCGCGAGGAGTCACCTATATGATTTGTATTCTATAACAATTGATGTTACACATAACCATTGAAGCGACATCGTTGGTTTTTTCTTGCACAGAACTTCCCATTTATCTCATGGAACAAATATTACGCCTAGTTCTTTTCTTCAATTGTCTATTTAGCGTTCGCTCACATTAGATGGTTAGCAAAGAAGATACGCGGGTGCAAAGAAGGCTATAGGCCGATTGCGACAAAAACTAAAAGAAATTGCATTGTTTAACGAATAAAACACTGCTGGCCCACTTCCCTGTACGCGTTGATTTTCCAAGCATAACGCTCCGCCATATCGTTGGCATCATAACTACAGTGCGCTACCTCCCTTCTAAAATCAGAACTTATGAAAACCACAAAAAAACACTAACGAAGAATGAAACGTAGCGAAGAAAAATAAGGCTGAAGGTTGCGTGCGAGGATTCGCCAAAATGTTTTCAATGTATTTCTTTATTTATTTATTTTACCCTCAGTGCATACAAGCATTGTAGAGGAGTGGGCCTCACATAAAAGAGCAAAACTAATGTCACAAGCACGCGTACAGGTTTAACCATTGTACACACACAAAAAATAATGTAAAGAAAGTAGAGCAAATGCACTAAACGCCGCCGTACACGCAATCACTTTGGGAGCAAAAGAAAAGCAAGTGATAAACGTACATCATTCGCCATAAAAGAACACAGAAACGGCCGATCGACACCCAAGCATACAATACACTAATAAAGAAAGAAACAATACACAACGAAAACGAAAAAGCACTCCTTACTAGGAAGTAGAAGACCAAAAAAAACCAGAAAAAAAAACTTACAACAAATTTGAATTTGACAATGCTTCCCGGAAATGGTCAGGGTTAGTAATGCAGGCTAATGAAGCAGGCAGCTGGTTCCACTCACGGCACGTTTTCGGTAAAAAAGAATGGGAGTAGGTAACAGTGTTTTGGTGCGGGATATGAACTTTGTGACGATGGTCAAGTTGTTCAGATATGAAACCTGCTGGTTGTATCCAGCGTGATTTGAGTACATGGTTGTTATGATACACTTTCTGAAACATGCACAGACGGGAGAGTTTTCTACGTGTAGCGAGAGGAGTTAGGTTGAGGCTGGATTTCATAGATGTTACAGTGGCCGTACGATGATAGAAATTATAAATCTCGCAGAACGGTTTTGTACAGCTTCAAGTTGGTTAGTAAGATTAGAATATCTAGGATCCCAGGTTGACGAAGCATACTCACAGCCCTGAGGTACACCTGAGCTCACAGGTACCTCAGGAGAGTTAGTTTGGTTGGCAGACACAAACTTATTTCGGTTAGAAAGAAATACTTCTATGCATTGTAAGACTTGGGGATCAATTTTTAAATTACGCAATTTTAGTAGGAGAAGTTGATGATTAACTTTATCGAACGCTTTGGTAAAATCTAGAAAGACAGTCAGTTACAAAAAAGCAGTCAAGAAATGCATGCAAGTCATCGGTAAACGTATTTAGTTGAGTTTCACAAGAGAAGTTTTTTCTGAAACCATTTTGGGAATTATGAAAAAACTGATTAGACTCGAGGAACTTAACCAAACGAGTGAAGATTATGTGTTCGATGACTTTATAAGGGATTGAAGTAATCAATATGGGACGGTAGTTTGAAGGGTTTTGCGCATCTCCTGACTTGTAGAGTGGAACCACCCTGCCGGTCTTCCATTCCCTGGGCAAGTAACTCTCGCCAATAGATTTGGTGTAAATTAAGTACAATATAATTGAGCTGTACTCTTTGGTATTCTGAAGAAATTTAGAGGTAATGTCATCAGGACCACAGGATGACGACCTATTTCAGGTTACATATTATGGCTGCGATCCCAGCGGTATCAAGGGCTAATGGGCCATAGGGAAAAAAATTAGACTCTTGCATGTGGGGGAAATCATAGATAAAGGGGTTGGAAAAAGAATTGGTGAAGCTATTGTTAAGTACACAGGCACAGAAATGGTTCGGAATTGCTTCTCCCGACATTTATACCAGACAAATGTAACAGTCCTGCTTCGGCGTCACAGTGTTCCAAAAACGCTTAGGGTTAGTTTTCAATAAGGAGGGTAAGGTACCGTGGAAAAAATTACTTTTTGCCGTTTTTAGAGCTTTCGCGTAGGATGCTGCTGCTAGCTTATAGGTAGCCCACATCACCGGTATGACAATTCTTTGCAGCACGAAGAGCCTGGATTTCTTATTAGATAACCTTTTAAGATATCGCGTATACCAAGGAGCATTAGTATTGCTGTACACATTCCTCAAAGGTATGTATTTATTGATTATTTCTAAAACCCTACATCTGTAAGAGAGCCATGGGTCTTCACTGCTTTCTTCCATGTCGGATGGCAGCAAAGTATCCATTACGGCCCAAAGTACAGCGTTTATAGCCTCAAAGTTAGCTTTGTTGTAATGTCTGATTACCTTTAGCCGCTTAGGGCTTTGATTGGAACTAAGAGAAAAAGTAAAGGGAAGCACGGCGTGATCATGTAACCCCGGAACGTGCGTAATAGGGTATGTTATGTCAGAGGATGACGTCAGAATTAAGTCAAACAAAGAAGATGTTGTACGCGTGACACGTGTTGGTTGATAGACTAGCTGTAATAAACTAAATTCTTCACAGACATTAAGAAAACACGAAGCCTCGGCAGACGCAGGATCGGCAAAGGGACACGCATGCCCCATTTCATTGTTGAAAAATTAAAGTCACCGACAAGAAAAAGTGGCGCACCCGAAAAACGCACGGCAATGTGGTTCAGTCAATCGTGAAGACTCTCGTAAAAACCACCAGCACTAGAGGGGGACTGATAACAAACGCCAAATATATTTTTTTTTGAAATCGTGAGTTATGCAACAATAAAGAATCTCTAGATTAAAATGAAGCATGATAAATGACTCCCAATGGTCACTAACAGACATTAAAACACCACCACCGATTTTACAACCACAGTCACGTCTATACACCACGTACTTTTTGTTGCAATGAAAGAGCTCATTGGACCCTATTTTACTTGACAGCCATGTCTCGGTAAGTGCAACAATATTATCCTCGGAGTCATTTATTAAAGCACTCAGGCTTTCCCGCTTTCCGTTTTACTGTACAGGCTACGAATCTTTGTGTAGAGGATGGAGGCTTTATTCTCATGTTGAGGACTACCACCCCTCACACACTCCTACCTGCCGCTCGGCTGTCCATAGACGAGTCCTGAACGAGCGGACCGTGAGGATGATACAGTAGGTGTTGGCACAAAGGGTGTTGCCCTAAGTTCCTGCACGCAGCCAGCCCTAGCGTTGTACGCGTAGTTCTTACCGCCAACAGAGAGCCTATTGTGGCGCAGTTTTTAGAGGTGTTAATACCTCTCCCGTACTCAAGCAATTTTTTGCGGGCAGTTCATCTGGCTAGTGAAAGGTCATCTCTAATATAAAAGTCGGTATCATCCAGCAACAATCGCTTTGCCTGCACCAGCTATTTTGTTTTTTAAGAAGGAAATCCTGTACGATAGACCTCTTCTTATCTGGAGCACATAGGCCTATCCTATGAGCGCACTCAATATTTTCTGCGGCGATTTCTAAGCCTAGTTTTTCAGAGGCAAACGACAAAATCCTCGGTTCTGATTCCTGCCAGCTTTCCTTGGGGTTGTCTGCGAAACCGAAAAACAGAAAATTGTTCGCCGCGAGCGGTGCTCGCCATCGTCAAGCCTTGCTCGTAGAGTAATTATTTCATTAAGGAGACAATCAGTCCGGCCTACTCAAGCAGTGTCTTGCTGACACCCTTCAAGAGTAGTAGCACGCTTCTCAACGGTGTCAAGGCGGGTATTGATGACAGAAATAGAAGCAACGACCGATTCATGAGCGGCTTTAAGTTCGCCGACTGCCTTTGACAAGTTCGTTTGGTTATTCTCAATTCTAATCCAGCGCTCATTAGTTTCCCTTACCAGTCACAGTATTTCCTCATTGGGCCCCGGGTTTACCTCAACGTCACCACATAACACCAAAAATAGGGCACAGAATGGATCAAGCAAGGCTTCTGGGCATGGAAGCACAACAATACAGAGGTCATCTGACCTGAAGCATATACAAGGTGAGATAGAAAGGGGACTAACCTGCGCAATGAACAATAACGGTGAGTGCATTGCTGTTGAAGTGCATCCATGCTCAGTGGCGTGGTGGCCGCTTGGGCGCCCTTTTATGTGGTCCGCCAAGCAAGAAAACGATGACGTTGAGGATGGGATCCCGAGAACGAGGGTATCTTGACAAAAATCCGGGGGGACCAGGCCGGTTCTGTTCACTGACGATAAGGCTATCGGGATGCATGCGGATCGCTGGCAGAGAAAGGCCGTACACGCCACACACCAATTGTGCGTCGAGGTACACGAGTGCGCTGTATGAGAGGGGGCGATTCAGCTGCAGGCCATGAGGAGTCCATTGAACTGCGCAACGAATAATAACAGTGAGTACATTCTTGTTGCCGTGCATCCATGCCCACTCCATGCCCAATGTATAACAACCGATGCAATACATGTCCACCGAAGCGACATTTGGCGTTCTTCAGCTTAGCAGAAAGTTTGCCTGTTTTGCTCATATGAAAATATTAGGGCTGGATGTGGCCTTTCGTGTCTGTTATCGCTTGCTCAAAACTACGCCGTGAACATGGACTTCAGAGGCGGGAAAAACCGCTCCATGGTCGTGTCGAGGAAATAAGGAATGAATGTATAAATTCATTTATAAATACGGCTGAATCCCTGGGAGTCATTGGGAGATGAGAAAAGGTGAGTAGTATGTTTCAAAGAAAGTTTCACGTACCGTAATCTTCCCAACGTTTTGCCCGTTTGCAGTCCCTACTATGGCTGTCAGATGGACCTGCACTGCATTGCCAGGTCACTGGTAGGTGAGTAAATTCCTACGCGTTCGAGAAGAGTAGCCTTGAGCGCCGGCACTCTAAGTGCTTTGCATTTCTAAGTGGTGGTATCCCGTAAGCTACCGACTGTTCTCGGCTGCAGTCAGATGTCGGATGTACGACAGGTTCAGAACGTTATTAGCGGAATCACAGAAATTGCGCGTAGATGCGGGTGAACGACATTTATTTTTTATTTATACATACTGCAATCGGTAAGGGCTACGGCAGTAGTGGGAAGAGGCCGGTGCAAACCATACGTGGTTGAAAACATTGCGAAGTAAAGTGCTTGAGCGACAATTTATACAATACATGGTGACCAGTCATGGCATCTCTAGGTGGCATAATGAAGACGTGGTGCAAGGAACAGAACACAGCAAACATAACAAAAATGGAAAAGAAGATCGGTAAAATGGTTATTAAGGATCACAAGAATTTATTTGAAGCCAAAGAACGCATGTTACCGGGTAAGTTATTCCAAACTGCAACGATTCGTGGAAAGAAGCTAAATATAGGCGTATTTGTACAGACGTAAAGTGGTGTCATATTCAAAGTATGGCAGGGGCGTGTTGAAGAAGGCCTGGGACACGTTAAGTGCAGATCTTTTGAAAGCTCGCAAGTCAAGTAAATCATAGAGTGAAACAGCTTGAGCGATTCATTGTTCCGCCGCGATGAAAGTGGGGATAGGTTCAAAGATGGTAATGCTGACGTAGGTGAAAAAGCTGAGTAATCACCTGAACATAAATCGAACGGCCGTTTCCTGTACCAACTCAATTTCTTAAATTGCGCACTTATTGTAGGGGTTCCATTTAGGTGACGCGTATTTGAGCACGGGTGGATAAGGGTCTTGTAAACAGCTATTTTCGTGTCACTAGGGGCCGCAGTAATGCACGCCGGAGGTAACCAGTTTTTTTAAGGCTTTTGCAGTAACGTAATCAATATGATGGGACCAGGACATGTTATGAGTCAAAAGCACGCCAAGGTATTTATATTGGGGAAGTCTCTGCAGGGACAATCTATTAAATGTCTAGTTGAAATCTGAAGGAAATCATTGATTAGTAACGGACATGACCGCAGTTTTTCTGTATTTAATGTTCATTTTTAAGGAACGGCAAGAGTTTCAGAAAGATGCAAATGAATCGTAAGGAAGGATGCTGTCGTCGAACGATTGAAATACGTGATATAAAACAAAATCATCAAAGTACAGTATCTACAGAATAGAGAACAATAGACAACAATATCTGGAAAATTATTTACATTAAGCAAAAATAAAAAAAGGCCCGAGAACTCAGTACTGCGGAACACCAGGATTTATTTCGGCCGGAAGAGAATTAACGGAATCAAAGTGCACAAATTGAGATCAGTTCGTAAGAACGCTAGAAATCCAGCGAAAAAACTCTGGGCTATTCATTATCCTTTTTATTTGAGCAGTGTTGTGAATGAATACCAGCGTCGAAGGTTTAACAAAAAATTGTAAAGATGGCACCAACCTGAACTCCTGCATCACGGTTCATTGAAATGTCACGTGAAAAGGCAATAAGTTGCAATAAAGTGCACGTCGCTCTACAAATACTGAAACAAGAGAGAAGTAAAATGCACTTGCCCAAACCCATTTTTAAACCTCAAAGAGATATTCTTGGTAAGGATTAAATCAATACGTGATGTATGAACGGTGGTTAGTTGAGATCTTTTGGTGAGCACATGAGTGGAAACTCTTTTTTTGTAAAGTTAAAGGAAGCTCAAACCCATTGTTAAAAGATCTCACTACTCCGTTTCTGCCGCCGTGGACGGAGGCGACGAGGAGGAGCAGGAGAAGAAGGAGGAAATACTTCTATTCAGATTTTTGAACGGCCAAGAGTGTGGCCCAGAGGAGTGGTTCCTTATTAACCGATACCTATATGCAGTGCCCGGCGCCTGTCCACCAGATGAAGCTGGGTAGGCGGAGAGGGGCTGGGCAGCAGCATCTCTCATTGCTTTTGTTGGGCAGTTGACGGAAAGAGGGGGTGCTCAGGGCTAAAGTCGCACACCCCGGTTATGTGGCGGAGTGTTCCTACTTCTGAGCAAAATTTACATTCAGCGTAGCGATTCGGGTGCATTAAGTGAAGACGCGTCGGTTCTGGGAAGGACCGGGATTGTATGAGCAGTAGGGTAGTTTGTTGTTCTCTCAAAAGGTCAGGGTAAGGCGAAGGTAGGGTCTGTCTCTGAAGGCGATGATACTGGGTTATGTGCCTGAACGAGTCAAGCGGGCGGCTGTCTTCGTGCAGCTGCATAGCACGGGGGGCATAAGCGCAGGCCTATTGGTGGGCGAATTTGTTGCCCTCCATTGAAGCTTGAGCGGGTGTCCAGGTGAGATGAATGGAACCGTTTGGAGAGTGTGTTTCTAGCACACACAGTGCAGGTCACGACACCCCACCCCACGGGTAATTTCGGTGGGCTTGTTATGAATTGGTGACCACCTTTGAACACCTGTTTGAGTGAGAGCAACGGAGATGGCTGCCTCTTCTGCTACCGTCATGTCTTTTGTCCTGATTGAGGCACACGCAAAGAGGTTAGTTCTGGAGATAGCCACGATGATGGCGTACTGCTGCTCTCGATGTTGGGAGACGTCTGTGTAAACGACTTCATGGTCCTCACCGAGGATTGGGTCGAGCGCTTCAGCCCGTCCTTTGTCGGTGAAACCCGTCGTGTGAGGGGTTCATATTTTCAAGCAAAGGGGGAATCTTTATTTCTTGTCGCCAAGAGTGATGGAGTATATCAAGCGGAGTTATATTCATTTGTGGCCATCAAGGATTTTTTGAATGTTTTCGTTGATGTGTCACTTGGTGTGAGCGCGGATAGCAAGGAGCTGTTATTTTTTAGGTGAACACTGGAGGCCACAGGATTTGGACATTTGAGTACTTGAAGGGACATGCTATGCGTTGGTGTGAGAGTCCTTTAAGTTTTTGTAATTTCTAGCCCACCCGCAAGGCGCATGCAGGGCCGTTCGACGTGCCGTGGGCGGAGCGCACAGAGGCGCGAGAAGTCGCGTGACGCTATTACGTTGCATTCAGCGAGAATACAGGGGGTAAACCCGTGTAGATGTCTCGGTGAGTACACCACCTGTCTTTCCCGTGTCCGCGTGGGCTCGTAGCTAAATAGGTAAGAGAACGGGCTCTCGCTTTTGTACCCTGTAAGATCCAGGTTCGATTTCTGGTGGCACCTGTAAACTGTAAGGCAATCCCATGGCGATAGACAAGGCAGCACATTCGAGATTATTGTGTGGCCTTTTTTATGGTCCCATTGTTGCAGAGCTTGACCTTCAGGGGTAAGGTCAAGGCGGTGTTTCTGACGCAATTTTGCTTCTTCCAGAAAGAAGGAAAGGGGTGGCGGAGGTGCAGCCTTCTGCAGCAGGTAGACTATGGCGTGTGATGAAAGGCCCTTAAAGGCGCGTATAAAGTCACTATTGAAAACATTGAGGTCTTTTTCTTTGTCAATCTTGAGGTTGTAAGTAGAAAGGCGTCATGCTATACGGGCTATTGCAACGTCTTGAGCCAGGGTAATGTAGAGCGTTGTTCAGTTTCACCGTACCTGTTGCAAAATATTGTAAATGATTGCAAAGCTTTTCGCCACGTCGTTTTTGTTTACGGATCCATGTATTGCGCTGTTTCATCCCTTAGTTGCAAGCCCAAGAGCCGTGTGGTAGGAATCTGGGGTGCAACTCTGGTGTTTCCAATGTCAAGCGGTAACTCTTCAAACGGATTTCTGGCCGGGCGTTTATTGACACTAATTACATCTCCCTTGGTAAAAGCCTACTGCACGTTGGCGGCTCAAATGTGTCTTTCAGTGTTAAGACTGCCGCTTATAGATCTTTTTTGCATCTGCTCAGTATGTGGGTTTCCCACTGCTTCCGCCGACATCATTACCCTAACTGCATACGCGGAAAACCGACCATACGTCTTTTGTTCTAGGAATCTCGCTACACTATCTATATCCAGGTTGAAAAGCATCAGCGCACTGGGGAACCGTGTTAAAAAATTGCGTACCGAGCTCTGCACCCATGGACTGGTGAAGGTCAGAGTAAGCTCCTTGAGTGTGGCTTCTTGACAAACCATGTCGAATGAAGTCCGTATGTATACTGCCAGGAGTTAGGATGGTGTGATCTTTCGTGACACCCGATTTAAAAGTGTTTTAGTAACGTAGGTAGTCTTTATTGCGGGGGATGTGCCGGAAAGAGATTTGAGCAGGGCGAATCTATGCTGTTTGATTCAGTTGATATCACCAAGCTGTTGTTGAATAAGCGGAATATTAGTTTGTAAATCGTCGGTGTTAGGGCGATCACTTCAAATTTTTCGGTTGACGGGAATCTTTGTCCGGTATAGGGATGTCGTGAATGATCGTAATCTTTAGGAGCTCGTTTACGTGAACTTCCTCCCAGAAAAAATTTATCAGTTACAAAATGCCCCATGTCTGACAGCAGTAAGATTACGAATGTCATGCCGTGTAAACCTGAATTGTACAGTGACCGAGCAAGGTTTGCCTTGGTCCAGAGCCACCGGCAGGTAAGCCATGCTGAGGGGTTCGTCACGCGGCTCCTGTTGGTTGGGGAAACCAAAACAAAACAAATTCGGATAATAAAACAGTTAAAAGTCGGCCGATAAACACCAAGGTGCGTGTTGTTCTGCGAGCATTAAACTGTACCATTTCTGTGGAAGCAGATGCAAAGAGCACGTCTTTTCTTCGAATGTCTGTAAGCACTTTCCAAGGAATGAAAGGAATACACATTATGGGAAAGCCTAGCAAAAAAAAGAACGCTCTAGCAAGGCCACGATTTATGGTCAGCTTTTTGTATTTTATACCAATGAAGTGAACACACGTCAACTAAAGCGGCCTCATGTGGGTTTCTCCCCAGCTGTAAGCTTCCAAGGTTATCTCATGGCATATTATCACGCCCTATCTTTGGTACAAAATTCCCTGGGTTATCTCATGGCAGATTAGCTGGCCTAACTTTTTTTGTACGAGTATACTGTCAAGGCCAATATGATATGTGTCGTATAACAACTACGGCAACACCAGTCAGCCGATGCAATTTTATGCTTCCTTTTACCTACCAGGGAACTGCAACATTTATCCAATGAAAAAATTCTTACACCTGGCTTACACTTAAGACTGTTACTGATCATCCATCCTAAAAGACATGGAATAGGGCAAAGCCACTGCGGGCTTGTTGCGAAGAAAAGCAAACAATTCGCATTGAATAACACGTGAGCACCCTGTCGACCAAAACAGTGCTCGTTATTCTCCCTCCATTACACTCCCCTATTTCTATCGGAGCTTAACAAAAGACCGCACTCGCTTTTAGAATGCATATGAGCATTGGCTAAACAAGTATAAAATAGAGGTAACGTAAAAATCGAGCGAGGAAAAGTGCGCTATAGCTAGGCTGACAGGAGTAAAAAAATCGTTCGAATTTTATAACAAAGAACTCAAAACTCGCAAAATATGGCGAATTGGCACCTTCTTATTAGAAAACATCACATTTTCCCTTTTTTTGGCAGTGTCGATTACTTCGCTCGCTCAAACGAGAAAAGCGGTGGATAGAAACATACATTACGGAGAACCAGTCACACAGACTGGACGCGAGGAGAAAAGAAAAAGATTATCATTGCATTCAAATTAAAAACTATTTTGATCAACCAGACGGGGTGCGCTGTTCTCCCAGCTTTACACTCCACCATTTCTGTCGGAGCTGAACTAAAGGGCACATCTTCCTTTGTGATGTCTATCAGCACTTTCTGAAGAAGGAGGGAAACACAGGTAATATAAAAGCCAAGCCAGGAAAAAACACTGTAGCATTGCCGCGAGAAGTCGCCAAAATGAGTTGTATGCTCAAACTACAAATGAAACACACGTCAACCAAAATGAGTTTGCGCGTTACTCTATTTAGTAGAGAACTACATTGTTTGTATCATGGGAAACATATTACCTGGCCTAATTTTGCGAATGTCTATTTATTGACACGCAAAAAACATCAGTAAATAGCAAAAAAATCTTGGCCAAATGGCGGTATCGGCTTGTTGCAAGAAAACAAAATTCGCTTTCGTTGACATTTAAAAACCACGGGGACTGAGGCCACGCTACGCATTCTTCTCCCGACCGTACAATTCCACCTTTTGTGTGGGAGCAGAACCCGAAGGGGTATCTTTCTTGAATTGTCGGTCAGCACTATTCGAAGCACCGTAAAAGTTGTTCAAATAATTCAAAATACAGGAATGAAAAACAGAATATATAGAATCACAGAAAGAAAAAAGCACCCAGAGCAGTGGCCAAATTGATTGGTGTCGTATACCAATCAAACCAACTCATGTCAAGGGAATCGAAGAAACTCCCCCGTTCATCTCAAGTGACATTATTACGCCTGATTCCTTATGAGTGTCGATTCAAAGGTAGCTCAAAAATGAAGGGCATTGAATTCAGCAGAATTGTGGGGTGAAAGAGCGCTATAGGGTATAGGTTATAGGCTATAGGCTATAGGTTATAGGGCTATAGCTATAGGGCTAAAAATAAAGGTCGCGTCTTCCTTTAGAGTCTGTCATCACTTATCCATAAACCGAAGAAATACAGGGTTTATACCAAGCTTCGGATGAAAAAGTCTATGCAAGGCCGCTAAGAGATACCAGAAATGTTTTCATTGTGCAACAATTATTGAAACACATGTCAACAGAATCGCCTTCTCGTGTTTTATTACCTAGAAGTAACACCACGGTTTCTCATATAAAAATACCTCGCTCTTTCTTAGACGATTGGCTGGGGCAAGAAGCCAATGTCGTTGGTGCAAGCAGCACCAAAAAAAGAACCACGAACAGATATATAAACATCTTAGGAGAAAAGAAGGCTCTACTAACACCGCGACAATTTGCAAACTGCATCGTAATATATGACCATCACAAAAATATGTCAACCGAAGGGGCTTCGCACGTCCTGCTATTTTTACGAGCGGCTCGTTTTACGAGTGTGTTTTTATTGCTTGTTAACAAAGAAAGGCAGTGAAAAAAAGATAAATCGTGTGGTCAAAGTGCGCTAGAGGAAAGCTGCGAAATAAAACAAAAAATTTATATTGTACGACAAATAAAAATCTTTTGGAATAAAGCTATGCTGCGCGCTGTTCTCTTAGCATAACGATCCACCATTTCTGTCGGAGCCGAAAAAAAGGGGCATGTGCCTTTCCAACGTTTTTCAGAACTTGCCAATAAAGAAAACAAAGCCAGAATATATAAAACGTAACTAGGAAAAAGAACGCTATAGCAAGGCCGCAAAAAGTTGCCAAAATATTTCCTATCGTATGACCAATAATGTAAAATTCGCGAACTGAACAGACTTCGCGCTTATTCTAAACAGCAATATCTCATGGTATAGTTATTGCGCCCCACACTTTCTTAAAGGCTGAAAATATTTACAAATGTTGGGGACAAAAACCGGTATAAGCTGGTTTCTACAATATGAAAAGACTATTTTATCAACAATAAAAACGACATGCACCAACACCAGTCTGCACGTGTATCTCCCAGTGTTACGCACCACCGTTTCTGTAAAAGCCGAACTACAGAGCTCATCTTCCTTTCAAATGTCTGTAAGCACTTGCCAAAGAATTCACGAAATACAGGTAATGTACCAATATATTGAAGGAAAGCCTGGTATTGCAATGCGGTGAGTATTAGCCAAACATTTCTCATCCAGGCTATTCATTGTTTACTAAAAAAGGGCAGTAAAACAGACAAATCGTGGGAGAAAGATACCTTTTGGAAGGTGGCAAGACAAATCAAGAACTGAGAATGCATGCCAACTAAAAACCGCGTTGACCAAAGCCACGCTGCGCCTACTTCTCCAAGCGATACACTCAAGCATTTCTTCGAGAGCAGAACTACAGGGATTATATCCGTTTAAAATGTCTGCCATCGCATACCAAACAAGGAAAGAAAGTAAGGTTATAATAAGCCAAGGGAGGAAAACAACTATATAGCAAGGGCGTGAGACTGGCCAAATAGTGCTGTGATATTTTAAACTGAACGGAAAATACGTCAACTACGGCACTCTTGTGCGTTCTTCTACAGAGCCGTAAGCTCCCCGTTTATCTCCTTGAAATTATGAGGCCTTTATACATGTATAAATGCTGTATACTTTTAAACTTTATACATGCTGTATGGTATTTTCTCAACCCCCCCTCCAATGATCGTCCTTCCTAAAGAGGCCGCACCGAAGTACTTGCTAAAGAGAAGGCAGAACATTTCTATAAACATCTTGTAGTTCATTCCACAGGGGACAACGCTGTGGGCAAGAAGTCAGTCATTCTTTTGGCCAAATGCATTGAGTCTGTTGTCGGCTCAGACTATGATGCTAAGAAGCTTTCATCCAGTGACCTACTAGTTCAAAAAAAAAAAAATCAAAGCGAAAACCTACTAAACTGGCCACGTTGGCTGACCCCTCTGTTACTGTGACTCCACATAGAACCATCAACTCCTCTCAAGGTGTAATCTCCGAAGAGGAATTACAGTCTGAGACAGATGTGGAACTTCTTCAGGCGCTTCAACCTCAAGGAGTAACTTTTTTCAAACAAATTGTAATCCGTAGAACAAATGAAGAAATCCCAACAAAGCATCTTGTCCTAACATTTGATTTCCCAACCCCACCCGACAAGGTCAAAGTGGGCTTCCTAAGCTGCAATGTACTACCGTATGTCCCTAATCCCAGGCGATGCTTTAAATGCCAACGCTACGGCCACGGAACTCTATCATGTCGAGGAAAGCTCACTTGTCCTCAATGTTCAGAGTCTGACCATTCGTCGGATGACTGTTGAAACAGCACACTGAAATGCCCGAAATGCAGTGGCACACACGCTGCCTATTCGTGAACCTGCCCAAAAGTCAAAGCAGAAAAAGAAATTCTACAAATGAAAGTAACAGAAGACATCACCTTTGCTGAGGAACGCTAAAAGCACAAACTGCTTTCGGCCACATCTTAAGCAGACACTGCCCGCGGGGGGCTGGGGTGGCGTTTGGTCAGCACAGCGACACAGTGCAGCCATGATGCTGATGTGTTGCTGTCCCAGCTCCCAGCTGAACAGCCCCCTGCTGCCTCTACAACCCCTGTAGAGGCTGCGGGGGCCCCGTCTCTTGCCGGACTGCCTTCGGTTGTCCAGCGGTGTCGGGAATGGGCAAGTGTGGTGACTCCAGCAAATATGGCGATTGTGATCGCCGCTGGGAGCTCTGCCGCTCTCACTGTTTCATCTGAACCGGCCCTAGGGACACCTGAGGGCACGGAGATGGAGACGGGAGGGCCCACAGCAGCGCCCATCCAAGCTCCACCGCCTGCCCCCCCCGCGGCGCAGGCAAAGAGCTCCCGAAAGGGTACCAAATAAAGGGGGCCCAGTCCGCTGGGTACCCCTTTGCCTTCAGATGACGACATGGAGGTCGAGTCCTTCCGGCTTTTATGGCAGCAGAAGGAATGGGTTGCGACGTCCAGGTCAGTAAAGAAGGCTAGAAAACCCTTTTAAGAGTCCAAGCACGAAAGAAACTACATTATTAGTGACATTTTATAGCTCCGAACACATCCTAATGGGAAGAGAAAACATAATGCTATGGAATTGCAGAGGCCTTCTGAATAATCTCGAGGATGTATACGAAATACTGCATGCTTATCAGCCAAGTGTAATGTGAGTTCAGAAAACACTGAATTCTAAACACACAAATTTCTTGAGCAGTTACCTGGTATACAGAAAGGACAGGGATGGCTGCACGCACTCTTCTGGGGGTGGGGCCATATACGCCCGGAAATCCTCACCATGCCACCCTGTTACTCTGAACACTGTCCTGGAGGCCATGGCAATTCCAACAATAGTATTTATTCGGGTGATAACGATATGCTCTGTGTACATTCCTCCTGATGCTGTACTTTCAATCTCTGACTTCCAGGTGCTGGTTGGCCAGATGTCCGAACCATACATCTTACAGGAGACCTTAATAATCTCAACTCTCTTTGGGGCTCTGCTGGCCCGGATGCCCGAGGTCGCCGGATAGAGAAATTCCTTACACCTTAAGGAGCATGCATTTTCAACAATAAACAGCCTACATACCTGTCACAAACTCGAGCGTACGACGTCTAAAAGTCTTGCAGTCGTCCGATTCATTCCATTCGGTTCTATTCGCCCGAGACAAGGCTGGAAGTTTCTCGAATGAAGAGGCGGTAACACGATCTCATGCCGGCTGGCCGGCCAGAAAGCAACAAAAATAAAACCTCCGCCGCTCCGGTTTCGTCGAAGCTTCCAGTACTTTCGAGGCGTGGCCTTGCCAGTGCTTAAGAGCGTCGATGATTCGAGAAGGGAGAAGAGGGAAGTTATTCACTGACGGCGGCGGGCGAATTGTGTTTTGTGCTCTCCCTTTCCCCGCCGGCGCGCCTATAAAAAGAGAAGCCGCGCCTAAACAAACCAGCTACGTTTGGACGTCGTTATTGACAACTGCACCTGCCAGTTTGTACATCACACCATCAGCGACCCGCGCCCTGGAGGACTCCAACGTGCTCCCGGGCCGCGAATGACCGTGATCATCTCGGACGGCCTGGCCTACAGCGAAGCCACGCTTCCCAGGTAGCCGACTCGCCTCCGACAGCGGTGCATCGTCCGGCCCGGTCGGTGAATATGCTGGGACTCCGTCTCTCATATGCATCGACTCTGTTCGTTTTTCTTTTAGGTAACTGTTCCGATTCGTAATATTCATTTGTGAACGCTCCTGTTTGTATCATTTTGTCGAATTGGACTGTTTCTTGTATTTGAATTCCATCAAAGTTGCCTGTAATTATCGATCCGTTACCTCGTGCTTGTGTTTTTAACTTGCCTGTCTGAATATAAGTCTTTGTGCTGTTTTCCGATCAAGGCTCTTGCTCATTCTTGCCGCTTTGTTCGGCGAAAGTCGCACATCAGACGGCCATCCCCTTTGTCACCTGTGCCCTGTGGATTCGGTGGGGTTTGTTGGCTCTCTTGAGTCGACTCCCCATATCTTCTGACAGTGCACCCTAATTTAGGGAAACGGGTGACTATTTCTGGCGTCCGCGACAGGACGTCTGATGTGAGCGGTAGGGAGGAGAAAGAGCCTAGAACTTTTTTGGCATAGGTTGCTACTATCTTTATAAGTGGGTGCTCTCGTTAACATTTCTCTGTGTAGACATACCTAGCTAGAGGCTAGAGTATTGTGGCTAGATTGCGATACATTTGCTATCATGGATTTAGAGAAAATAGTAGCATTGGGCTGTCAGCTGGGCCTGCCAGGGGCCGAATTACGAAAGTGGGTCGCGCAGAAAGAAAAAGAGGAAAACGAGAAAGCTGAGAGAGCAAGACAGGCAGCACGAGAAGAGGCTGAGAGGGCTGAAAAAGACAGAGAGAAAGAATTTCAGAGGCAACTTCAGTTGGAGCGAGAGAAAGCAGAGCGAGAAGAGAAAGCCCGCCAGGCAGACGCAGAAAGGGAGCGAGGGAAAGCGGAGCGAGAAGAGAAAGCCCGCCAGGCAGAGGAAGAAATGGAGCGAGCGAAAGCGGAGCGAGAGGAGAAAGCTCGTAAATCTGAACTCGACATTCTAAAAAGGCGACTCGAGATGAGACGGATGAAGGCGGAATCCTCATCACCTGAGGAAAATGCGAGAGAAAATAAAAACAGCCTAAGCACTCAAACTGAGGCGATAAAGGAACGCCAGGATATCTCTAGAAGCGAAGAGGTTGATTTATCCGCGATCCACAAGGAGGAAATACCTCCAGATATGTGCGAAAGCGCATCACTTCAGACCTGGAAGGACGATGATCCTACAGGGGGATGCGGAGCTTGAGGATGGAGATAACATCCCGGTAGTGGATGACATCACGACGTCGGGGCCGAACCCTCTAGACGAAGGGGTACCCAATATTGCGGGGAGATTGCCCGAGGAAACCGTTGTCTTTCGGAAAGACCCGGGTAATTGCACCCTCATTGTTCAGAAAGACCCAGTTCGAGACTGCGGACTCTCTGGGCAGACTAGCGCCGCGTGCGTAACTGACAGCTCGAGGAGCAAAGAGACCGACTCTAAGATCAAGTTTGAAACCGCCGTGCGAAGCGCAGCCGCACTCCGCGGAGGGAACGCGCAGTACATAAGCGTCGGCGACGATCCTGTGACTTCAGCGGTGGCAGAGAAACCACCCGCTGTTTCGAAAGAAGAACCCCGATTCGATGCTTCGGAGAGAGGCGAAGCCGTGCTCGTCGTAACGCGAGCACCGGCAAAAGCGAAGCTGGCACATTTCCGGCGCCCAAAGTCTGCGGCCCCTGCGATGGAGCCGCACAGAAGGAAAATAAGTGCCGAAGGTCGTGGAAAGAACAAACGTTTGAAAACCGACCTTCAGAAACTCGGAAAACATCCAGGCTGCCGGAACAAAGAGTGCAGGTTTGGGTGCAAACTTAGGAGCAAACGTGTGCGCCGGCATTGCAGACAGCGGACAGGTGTAAAGAAGCACCGGTCAGTTACTACACGAGGAAAGGCGAGGGAAGGCCAAGTCGCTAGACGCTCCAATGTTCGCCAGGTGAAGGCCAGGGCAGTGAAACATTTTCCCGAGACCGGTATCACGGCGGTCACGAAAGAGTTTGTCGCTTCGCGCGACATTTGGAAAGGATCTTCTCCGAAGAGAAGAATTCCGCAGGCGAAATTGCGCAAGCGCCCAATAGACACGCGCTAAACGTGAAGAATGCAAATTTAGGTATGCACGTGGGATATGAGTGGAATTGTGTTAGACAGAGTTGTATTTTTACGTCGAGTAGTGTATACTTGAACGTTGTATTCATCGTTTCTCTGTCGTACTGTACGCGAACGTTGTACTTATTTTGTCACTCTGGCTGTACAGTGTATATTCACGCACAGTTGGTTCTTGCGTGAACTCTCGTATTACCCTATTGTACAGTACATTTGCCGTGTATTATTGTCGTTATTAGTGGTGACATTCCTTAACGTTGCGGTTGCATATTATTGTTTGTGAACAACATATTAGTTACGGTTCTGATGCGTTTCATTGTATCAGTGCACTGTATGTATTTCTGAGTACTGACGTACACTCATTGTATTCGAGCCTACGAGACCTTCGCACTGAAACGCACGCTGTATTTTCATGAGTTTCGCACTGGTGATGGCTACTCGCCAGACATTTATTATGGGCACTGGTTTAATTCGAATGCTACAACTTTATTGTTCTCAAACTTATGAGTTGTCCCTAGGATGTGTATTTGTTGAGAAATCTGCGCCAAACCGCTGTTCTCTATGCGAATTCTGTACCTGTCATAATTCTTATGAAGAATATTGAGCTGTACTTGATTTTGGGTTAGTGGGCAGAGCCTCTTTTGTTCACTAAGTGTGAACGACGCCTGCGCACGACTTTTTGAGTTTAGGAATATTGTTGCATAATATTCTGAAACTGGGGGGCTGTGTCACAAACTCGAGCGTACGACGTCTAAAAGTACCTTATAAATTTTTAATTTTATTGTACGGCGAAAAATTCTTCTTGCATTCGTCCGATTCATTCCATTCGGTTCTATTCGCCCGAGACAAGGCTGGAAGTTTCTCGAATGAAGAGGCGGTAACATGACCTCACGCCGGCTGGCCGGCCAGAAAACAACAAAAATAAAACCTCCGCCGCTCCGGTTTTGTCGAAGCTTCCAGTACTTTCGAGGAGGTCCGAGTGGCCTTGGCAGTGCTTAAGAGCGTCGATGATTCTAGAAGGCAGAAGAGGCAAGTTATTCACTGACGGCGGCGGGCGAATTGTGTTTTGTGCTCTCCCTCTCCCCGCCGGAGCGCCTATAAAAAGAGAAGCCGCGCCTAAACAAACCAGCTACGTTTGGACGTCGTGATTGACAACTGCACCTGCCAGTTTGTACATCACACCATCGGCGACCCGCGCCCTGAAGGACTCCAACGTGCTCCCGGGCCTCGAATGACCGTGATCGTGTCGGACGGCCTGGCCTACAGCGAAGCCATGCTTCCTAGGTAGCCTTCTCGCCTCCGACAGCGGTGCATCGTCCGGCCCGGTCGGTGAATATGCTGGGACTCTGTCTCTCATATGCATTGAACTGTTCGTTTTTCTTTTAGTTAACTGTTCCGATTCGTAATATTCATTTGTTAACGCTCCTGTTTGTATCATTTTGTCGAATTGGACTGTTTCTTGTATTTGAATTCCATCTAAGTTGCCTGTAATTATCGATCCGTTACCTCGTGCTTGTGTTTGTAACTTGCCTGTCTCTATAGAAGTTTTTGTGCTGTTTCCCGATCAAGGCCCTTGCTCATTCTTGCCGCTCTGTTCGGCGAAAGCCGCACATCAGACGGCCATCCCCAATTGTCACCTGTGCCCTGTGGATTCCGTGGGGTTTGTTGGCTCTCTTGAGTCGACTCCCCATATCTTCTGACAGTGCACCCTAATTTAAGGAAACGGGTGACAATACCATATCATAGGACACAACGCATACTCATATCTTGAGTTGGCGATTGGCTCCGCAGTTTTCTTTCCTCTTCTTGAGTGGGGTGTGGGCACTGACTCTTATGGGAGTGAACACTTCCCCACCTCACTCACATATAGAGGGAAAGGCCCATGCAGTCCATCTTCCCAAAACAGATTCAATGAAGCAAGATCTAATTGGAATACATTTGAAGGTACATCCAAACTACACCACACATCCATTGGACACCTACACGTTGAAGAAGCTACCCAACTCCTCCCGGCGCTCATCCTCGACGCCACTGAAAAGTCCATTCCCACGGGCTCTGGTGTCCCGCGCAACGAGAGGAGGTCGTGGTGGAATGAGGCCTGTAGGCGAGCGCGAGAGGCCCAGACAAGGCGTGGGGTATCCTCCGTCGGTACCCCACGTTGCGTAACCTTATTTTGTTCAAACGGGCCAAGGCGTTCGAAAAACGTGTGCGCCTTAGGCAAAACGAGAGAGTTGTGGTAAATTCATACATCAAATAACTCCTACACAGACACGCGAAATGTATGAACACGTATACACAAAGTCAAAGCACAACAGAAACACAGCCTGCCCCTGGTCTGTAGCACAGTGGACCCACTGGAAGACCAGGCTAACACACTCGCACAACACTTCCAACACGTGTCCAGCTCAGCACACTGCACAAACCCTTTTATGGAACACAAAACATCTGTAGAAAAGAAGTCCCTGCGTGATAACAACAAGTCACACACTTCTTACAATTCTCTTTTTTTTAATTCACAAGCTGAAGGCAGCCCTGACTACATGCAAACCTTCAAGGCCAGGTGCAGACAAAATCACGTACATCATGATACACCACCTACACTCAGACAACATTGAAACCCTTCTACATCTATACAATAGCATATGGCTTTTGGGGCAAATTCCTCGCTCTTGGAGGGAAGCCATAGTAGTGGCTTTCCAGAAAGAAGGGTAGGACTCTTCTTCTCCTGCCAGTTACCAGCCCATTGCTTTGACATGCTGCCTGTGCAAGCTCCTCGAGAAGATAATACACCGCAGGCTCGCGTACTTTTTTGAGTACAATGGTCTTCTCGAAAGATGACAGGAAGGCTTCCGGGCATTGCAAACCACAAACGATATTTTCCGATATCGAGAAACTTACAAAATGCTTATGATACGGCATGGCGTTATGGCATTCTTTCAGACCTAAAATACAATGATGTAACAGGTAACATGCTGAACACTCTTTCCAGTTACTTCTCGGAACGAACATTTCGTGTCAGAGTCGGTTCGGCACCTTTAAACGTTTACGTGCAGGAGAATGGCGTGCCTCAAGGTGGCGTATTGAGCTCCACCTTGTTTATAGTTAGGATGAACTTTCTCTGTAAGGCAGTGCCGCCAACCAGACCCTGCTTGATGTATGTAGATGACGCTCAAATATCTTTGAAATCCCTAAAGATATCCATTTGTGAACGTGAGGTCCAGCTTGGGGTAACAAACTTTCCAGCTGGGCAGATGAAAATGGATTTAAACTTAACCCTTCTAAAACTACTTGCGTTGGATTCTCAAAAAGGCGGGGCCTCCTGGCCGGTCCCGACGTAAAACTCTTTGGTGACTCAATTCTAGTAAAAAGAGAACACACGTTTTTGAGTATGGTGTTTGATGAGAAACTGACATTTATCCCTCACATAAAACGACTCCAACAAAAATGCCAGAAAACAATGAATATTGTGAAAGTCTAATCTCACCAATCATACTGTGCAGACAACAACTTTTGCTTTGACTTTATGCCGCGTTGGTGGGGTCACGGTTGGACTACGGAAGTGTTGTGTATGGGTCAGCCACAAAAACAGCACTTCAAATGCTCGACGCAGTGCTTCACTTGGGGCTTCGCATGTCTTGTGGGGAGTTTCGTACGAGTCCTGTCCACAGTCTTTATGCTGAGTGCGACAAATGGTGCTTAGCGTACCAGCGAATTTATGTTGTTCTTTTATATGCCTCCAATATCCTCCGAATGAAATACAGCCTTTTAAACTGGTTTTTAATGATACGTCCACAACTAAACTCTTTTTAAACCGCCCATCAATTTCTGTTCCCTTCTCGTGGAGAGTGAGGGACGAGGTGACTATTCATGAGGTCTCCTTCTTAGACACACTCAAATCACCTCACACTGATCTTGTAGCACCATGGCATCTCCGTCCTGTGTGATGTGATCTGTCTTTCATACCATACAATAAGAACAATACACCAAGAAGTGGGATTTTGCAGCATTTCATGTACCTGTAGGATAAATATGGGGCTGCAGAGTTATTCAGCGATGCATCTAAAACGTTCACTGCGGTGTCTTGTGCTGCGCATGGACCCAATTTCGAAGCATATAGAACCATGAATGTTAATACAAGTATTTTTACGGCAGAACCATATGGCATTTATCTGGTTGTAAGTCAGATAGTTTAACATCATATTCCTAAATCCGTCATCTATACAGATTCGCTAAGTGTCGTCCATGCATTGTGATCCAGAAAGTCATCAAAAAACCATGTAGTTAACCTTGTCTTGAAAACTCTTATGGTGGCGTATTCGTCAAACCTTGAGGTGACTGTGTGTTGGTGCCAGGCCACTCTGGCATTGGCGGAAATGAACTGGCGGTTGAAATGGCCGCCAGTTCTGCACTCCGAAACACAGTAAACCTAACAACACTGCCTTACACAGACCTCAAGCCACACATAAGACAGCAACTCCGTAAAACTTGGCAAGCAGACTGCAGCAAACAGACAGACAACAAACTACACGTCATAAAACCACACTTGGGACAAAACACTACTGACTCACACTACAGGCACATTGAAGTTACCTTAGCTAGATTACGGGTAGGCCATACACATATAACGCACTCGCACCGGCTCACGGGATCTCCAAGACCCCAGTGTAGCTGGTGTGGGGAGGGCCTATCCGTAGTCCACATACTCATACACAACACGACACAAACACTTCAGAGAACTCTACAGACAACATATTCCCCTACACCCATCGTTGTTTCTGGGTGACGATGCCATGGTTTCTGTCAAACGCGTGTAGAAGTATTTCTCAGACGTTAGGTTTTTAAACCTCATTTCCTATTATGCATAATCAAATCTGGCGCTATACACCAGCCATCACCATTATCTTTATTGATCTTACTATGTCCGGTTTTTTCATTTTATACCGACCTTTTGTGGTAAACACTCCTTGTCATTAAATAACTTCTCTCCCGGTCTTTGCCGTCGTTGGCCTTGCGCCAATAAACACCAACCATCATCATCATCATTTTCACTAGAATGGTGCGATTTGAGCCCTAGAAACGCATCGACATGCACATATAAACCCTTTGGGATTTCAAAAGCACAGAGGATGTCAGAAGGTTTTCATAGAAATCAAGGCCGGTGTCTTACGAGTCAGGCGGGTAAATAGCATGTGTTTAGAGTATGCAATCTGAAAGTCAAAGTTTGAACTCATTCAACACAGTAGGAATGTTACTTTAGGAGAGATCTAAGCTTCAAAACCCAAGGATGCTGGTTCAATTCTCATTACGGGAAGTGTTTTTGGGGTGTCTGTTGATAATTTGGCTTTATTTCAGTGCGTTGTGGCATGACGATATACATTACTTGTGATGCGTTTACATTTCGCGTAAAAGAAATTCTGCTAGAAAATATTTTAATATAAACATCGAAGCGCAAAATACAGATGAATGAGTTCAATCCCCGATTGAAACACGTGTTGAAACACAAGCACATGCAGTCCTATTAAAACAAAAAAGTCAAGGTCATGACCATGCTATGGCTGTTTGTTCTAAGGCTTGACAAAGTACATTTCTTCAGGCTTTAGGCTTTTTATGATTTTAACAATATACCGTTGCTACGTGTGTGTAATGACAATGCACACTACAGAATAAGCGATTTAGTGACTACTACACGCTGTTTCTCAATACGTGTCACATAAAAATTATTCAGAATAACCAGACGCCCTCCAAGCTACGCTCATTCCACTGCCAAAGTAGCTACAAGCTGAATAGTGCTAACACGAGTGTTGGCCAGGATAATCATTAAACTAGCCAAACACATGCGGAAAGATTCTCCCAAAGCACCTTTCGCTTTAATTACAATGCCTATGTCGTTCTTTGGCACATCGTGTGAGTCACGCTCAGGCCAGGTCACTTACGCCACACACATATTACAGATGCCGTCTGATAAAAACAGTACTATTAACAAGGACACGGCAGCGCAGAAAAATTGAGTGATATTAGGACAGCTAAGTTGGCCTTCCTTTTCTATCGGTCTGAGTTTATACGCCTAAAAACAACGTAGTTCACTTTACGTAATGTAAAAAACTGGAGTATATAAATACATTCGCTTGTTTTTCTCTCAGATTACCTTTACCACACTCTTTGTAGGTTGGTTGTATTGTTTGTAACTTTTTTGCATATCATGAACCCTCGACGCATTTCGAAATTCTAGTAGTTACACTGACCGATAAGAAGCGAATCACAGTAAACCCGAGCAACTTAGTCGTTGAGGTAATAGACTTCATAGATTCCGAAAAATTAACATGGGAAAGAGCCAACTTATAACGCCTGGATCTGTGTTGAGCTTTCTCCTTGACGTGACAGTGGCGAACTACTGCTCGCAGCGTTTTGGATGTTACAGCAAATGTAAATTAAAATACTCTCTCCTGTAGCTTTCCATGGCACGGAATAGGTACGCACACTTCTAATAAGTGTTTCCATTGTTTCAAAATTTCTTTTTCGAGATGTTTCAGGTGTTCTCTTCACAAAAATACAAGGAAGTTCAGGACATATTTCTACCTTTTTTTGATGTTGTTTTTTTACTTTCTATATTTCTGGGAAAATTCCCTTCGCGGTACAAGCGGTGCACGGCAAAAGCTTCCTGAACACGATGGTTTGAGTCCTACTGCGCATCTGTATATGGCCTGTTTTTATCCGTCTGTCCAGACTACTGATGTTGCAACGAAGCCAAAGGTGACGCAGTTGTCTTGAAGAAAAACATGCTTCTTGGAGCCAATTTGTGCTTCACTAACAACTTAAAATATACGCAAGTGGCCAAGCAGCAGTCAACAATTTGACGTGCGGAAGTGAGTGTCGTCAAATGGACTGCCGCTCCATCTGTTCTGCGATTATTTATCTTTCGGCGCGAGGATTTCTGGAACCAGCGAACCACATCGAGAACACTGTAGATCAAAGACGAGTATTTTATGCTATTGAAGTCAGGGCGAAACACTCTCAATTTCAAATGAGATAACCCGTGCGTCATAAAAATAAAGACTCGAACACGCCCTTCAGTTGGCCTGCAGATAACGGAGCCCTGCGTGGCGAAGCCGTAAAAATAAAACATAAACAAACGCGAAGCATGGCTCGCATCAATATGTCCGGCTGGGCGATTAAGCCACATGTGTTTCAAAAAACACAGAAAGCACTCTGCTGCTGGTTTTGAGAAACATAAAATGTCCTTATGTAGAAGTTTTATCGCTTTGTTCTTTCTAAAAGGGAGGAAACGTGGAACTTGTTCTTCGAACACATATGAAAGTTATTAGGCACACATCATTGACAAGTGTTTTGCTAACTCTCAATTTTGAAATGGACTTGCGGAAAAGTTTTGTTTTCATTTTTCTGTGCAGCAAGATCTCTTTAGAAAAGAACGTTGTAATACATTGAACGTCAACGTACCAAAAAATAGATGTAATAAGCGGATGTCACAAAAATTTCAACAAACAAATATTTTACAAACACTCCAAAAGCTTTATGCGGTTTTTTGCGACTCATTTTTGTGCGCAACGACCAGAAAAATAGGATAAATGGTCATTATATTTTCATCCTAACGACACTGCTGCATTTGAAGTGATAGCGTAAATGAATGTTTTGTATTTTAAAATAACGTAAAATTACAAAAAAACAACGTTCATTGCAATCGCTCAAATATTATGTCCTCTTACACGTTCTTCATTTACGGCACGCAAAAAATATTGCGAATTTATTATGTCTAATTTAAAGCACACTTGCCGGCTTCAGTCGACACACATCTTAGTTTATTCAGCAACGAGGCAGTATTTTTCTGCATAGTGTAATTCTTGTGGTTGAAACATACTCTAGGTCCTTTCTGAAGACGTAAATTTGGTATGTTTGGCAGAGGGGCGGATATTTTAGAATATCATGTGGATCAGAAAACTCACAAATTTTAGGTTCTGAAACGAGGATATAAAATATTAGCGGCGTCTATATTAAGGTAAACAAACTACGCAAGAATAAAAAGGTGTTGCTTTACAAGTGGATTATTTTTGTTTGACTTTCGGTCTGCCCAAAAACTTTGCATTTTTTACAAAAGCAGCAGCGTTGAGAACCGTAAACATCCAGTTTAGAGGTTAACAAAATATATCTCGTGTGGTAATCTCAGAGGATGTATAAATTTACCGATAACACCAGTCAATGTTTCCCTTCAATGTGCGGGCATTTTAAAAATATATAATAAATAAACTTGTAATAAATAAAAGTAGGTTCCAGTATTACAGGCTGCCGGAACTGCTTGTGTATATACCAACATAAAGATTTAAAATTTTTATAATGCTATAACATATTTTACTTCATGAATAATAGAACAGATAGTCTGTTACATAGGTAATAAGTACGATGACAACAATTAAAATAATGTTAGAGAAATTAGGTACTATATTCTGGATTAAAAATATAAACTTCAAAATTAACCGAATGTGTTTAGGCAGGTGCATCTTTGAAACACTGGATAAAATATGGCCGCAAACTATGGCCGCTGACGTGTTCACTGGCATTTTGTGACACGTGCATAGCCACTCCAATGTATGGCTGAACACTTATTTTAATTCAGAACGCATACCATTGGCCAAGTAGCATGAGAAAGTGAAGAATATTTTCCCATCGATGCCTTAACCTATAGTCTTTATCTTAGGATTGTGTTTGGTAAACAAGTTCAACAAAGACGGCGAACTTCTACATCTCTGGAGACACCCCGCAATCGGCCAGCTATGCCATCGTCGCCACCCTCACCAATCGGAGCACTTCTTTTCCATGGGCGTGAAACCGTGCATTGAAAAATTGAAGTTGATGGGCGAAATCCTGAAAACGCTCTGTAATAACACGCGTTTTGTAAAAGGTAAAAAACATGCACTTTGGGCTTTTACTTGAACCAGAAGTGTTTTCAAAAATTTTGAGCACCGTGCTAGTACTACAAAAGTGCCACACCTCCTCTTGTCCCTCCTCGAAGTAGTCGTATTGACACGATGCTCTGATGAACCGAAGAGATAGTTTTACAGCTATAGGACCAAAAACAAAAACAAATTACAGGGATAAATGTAGAGTGTGTACTGTAAGCCTCAGTGCCACTTCTCATTCTAAAAACAAAATATTTTTGTCCACGTGGCAAAGGTCGAAAAAGTACTCCCTGTCCGGCAAGCACTACACACAATTCAAACTTCCCTACTATGAAAGCTAACAAAAATGGCAAAGATTCGTCTGACTTCGCTTACAACCGGCGCTTCGTCCCCAATTGCGCGCGTAAACCAAAGCCCCATACGTGCTTTACCTAAAACAACGCTCCGTAGTAATTAAAATATTGTCACCAGGTAGCATTCCGCGAGCCCCAACAACACCTTCATGGGTCGTCTGTGCTCGCTCATTTTGGCAAAAATATTACAAAAGATGCAAAAAGAGGGCATGGGTGTGGGGTTTTGTTGTATCATTTTTTGAAGCAGAGTGATGTGTGAACGCACGCTGCCAATCCATGCTTAGACAACAGGATTTATTTGTGTTAGTGCTAATGCAGCGCGCCACGTGGATCTTCCGGACTGATGCGCCTGCGAGCCTGCCAGGGGACTTTTCGCTCTTAGGACAACATCTGACAACTGCAGCAAACACCACTCCAAGCATAAGTTTGGGCTGGTATTTGAGCGTCCCAAATACTCTACATTGGTAGGCGACCTGAAGAGACATATTTCTCTTCGAGGTACTGGCCTGGCAGACGCTAAGGTCGCCTCACTAAAACGTATCCAACATCCTTGCGAGCATGCCTATTCAACTAAACAGAGCACCAATACAATAAAACAAAACAGTGCACTTAATAACAAATCAAATCTTAACGTGGTTGGTCACTCTGCGGTTCTTCATCTCTTAAGTTGGGTAGTTTGACTCTTCCCCACCAACCCAGACATACATAGGTAGAGGCCGAAACATTTCACCTTTCCTTTAGGAGGCTTAAGAAGAAAAAGCACACCCGAATACTTTTGCAGAAACATATTAACTTTACGCACATAATAATAGAGGCACCCATCGAAGGACAATCAACGGCGTACAAGTAATTTAGAATTTAGAAGAAGGCGTGAGGTATTCTGGGCGGATACCTCAGGTTGGATTTCCGCACATCTCGAAAACAGAAAGGGCTCTAGCGAATTCTGCGACATCTGAAGCAAAAAGAGAGTTCGCGCGCGTTCTTCTTATTCATTACCGCTCACACGGGTACAAGCGAGGTATGGACAAGTAACTATAAGTTCAGAGAACAGCGCTAACACAGCCTGTTCATGTTAAGTACAGCTTAAGGTCCGCCTAGCGCATTTGTACACCATTTCCAACAAGTGTCGAGCTCTGCGCACTAAAAAACATTTTTTTTAAAACAAAAAGTGTGCTGCAATAAAGCCTGTACTTGAAAATAACAAGCCAACAACATTAAACAGGACCACTGTACAATGAGTTGATGGTTGATGGGTGCCTGTGTGCGTTGACACCATAAGCTCCGTGTGCCGATAACATCGCACAGAGCATAAAAGAACACCTTCGCACAGATGTATTTTAAGCACAATTTCTCCTAGATTACAAGTTATGCCGTTGGCGACGGCTTCTCTCGTGTTGGACGTAGATCATAGTATCAGCTTTTTCAGAGAAGAAAAATGTGAATTATTTAACGCATGTTATCAGGCCATCGCGCTCAGCGCCTACGTGTTATTTTTCCGTTGAAGAAATTAAGCGAAGACATCTGTATTTTGAAAACAATGACGCATTCGAGAGCTGCTATGGTCGGTTCAGGACCGATAGGTCTACAAATAATCAGACTCTTGTATGCAAATTAAACATAAACGATGGTTTCCTGCATAAGCTATACTGACTGATCATGTTTTTTGACCTCAAAAAAGCGTATCGAAGTGCTCGGCGATACGGCGTCTTCGGGTACCTTGTATCTTTTGGAATATAAATTAACGTATGAAACCCGGCTAGGCTGAACATTTGTGTTGTGCGCTTCCCCCGATTCATGTGCCAGAAAATGGAAGGCGTCAGTGCCAAGCCTTCAACTGCACATTGTGTAGGCATCAGTTGAATTGCCTTTGGAAAAAATTGACATCTTCGATTTTCCTTTCAGTCTATATACATAGCTAACAATTATCTAATTAAATATCAAACTATCATCCTGCGTGTCAACAAAGTTTCTGGCCACAGTATAACGAAGGCTTTATTTTTACTCAAGGAAAGTCCACCTCTGAAAATTAGCGGCTTCTTTGTCCTTTCAAAATTTAATCAATGCGCAAATACTTTGTTAGGTGAGTCCTCCCCGATACGTCTATATCACAGCTTCCTCTAAACCATCCATTTTAAATCAACCTACTTTATGTGATGCATATTATATACGTATGAGAAAAAACGAAATGCCCGCACAGAACTTCGCACCTGCACCACTGCTTGTCCCTGCCGAAGAAGGAAAAATATATGAAATTCTATATTTACCCAGAAAAATGCCACCATTGGGTCTTCCACTGCGCAAACATCCACCTTTATGAGAGCAAACCCATGAATGTAAAAATGTTTTGACAACACAATTTTTCAGCAGACTTGATTGAACGGACAAAGAACTACACGTTATAAAACCATAAATGAAACACTACACCATCGACGTACGTAACAGACACACTGAAGGAACATCGGCTATGTTACGTTTAGAGCAAACACATGCAATTCAGTCTGACCTTCCTACTGGGTCTGCAAGTACACTGTGTACAGGTGTGGGCAGAGCATCTCCATAATTGGCGGTCTCATTCATGGCAGGGCGCTTAGCCAAGTAGGACGCAAGCACTTCGCACAACTTTCCAGACAAAAACTTTAATTTCAGATCACACGTTTCAGATGAATACGCCATAATTCTTAATAAGTGCGTTCAGAATTTGTGAACATCAATCTATTTTTTCTCCTTTATTTCACAGCAAGCATTATCACAACCTGGTCATCACAACCAGCCATTCTCACTAATGACCTCCCCTTCTACACGAGCCGTAATCATCGTCTTTTACCTTTTTTGTTGTTTCAAATGAAATTTAGTTTCTTCCCTTCAATTTCTAGTATCTAATTTCAAACATGGTGCTCGCCACCCCCGCTTTCATGTTGATAACATCAAATCAGCAACACACAAAGGCAGCTCATGGCACTGAAAATCTGCCAAAAAACAGCGAATCTTACTTTAGCATACCGTCCGCCCCCTACCAAAGATCAATGGGCGTTGAAAATGTCTTTCGCCGAGGTATGTACATATCTGTGCAGAAGTAAACGCACGTGAGGGTGGTGGTCAAACTGCCCCGCTGCGCAACGTGTGGTCGCCGACAGGAACCCACGAGGGCCTGTCTACGAGTGCGCTCACACTACCCCTGCCACCCTATCTAATATCTTTATTCCTCGCTCGGCTGGTGCGTCATAATCAACGTGACTGTTTTCAAAAAGCAGCGCAGGGCCACTGAAGGGTGGTGGTTGCATTGCGCGTCACTGGCATCGGCGGCGACCGAATCTGCCACTGTTGAGCTGGACGAAGCTATGCGCTGGGAAACGTGTCCTGTTCTTTGCTGTAAATGGAAGCATAAAAATATAAACGACTGCGGTTTAGCATAGAATGTATTTGGAATATAATGTATTGTAGGCTGACTGCAAAATTGCCCTTGATAATACAGAAAGCACATTCCCATAATATGTTTTGTATTTTAAAAAACGCATTCTTCATTGTACTTTTTTTTTTGGTTTCCCCCAAGTTAATGCTACCGCCCAGTTCAGGTGTGTTCTCAAGAAAGGAAAATGCAATATGCCTGTGCGGGGGAATTTTTCTGGGTTTAATGACACTCTAAAGAATGGATACAATCGTTGTCTTCTCTTACTGCAGGTAGCATAGGGCGACTAAATTATCGCCGCATTGAAATCGCAGCTACTATTTTTAGGAGCAGCTACTAAGTTAGGAAGAGATTACAGCTTCAAATTATTTTCGCGCGCTAAGTCGCTGTTAAGGCAAACAAAAAATATACAGTTGATGCGTGGGCACGCGCCTTTGGAAAATTCAGTCCCCTTGCACTCTGGAAACGAGGATAAGTGGCGAAGTGTGATGCCGTAGTGTTGTAACTGTCTTACTGGCTAATTCCTATGTTATTTGTTTGTGCATAGTTCCGGTAAAGCAGCACAGCAGTTACAGCCGTTTCCTATAACCAAACTCCCTCAATGAATGGAGATGCATTGACAGCAGACGTAATTTGGCATCGTTTACAACTTCACCGTTACCTAATCACATGAATTTTGGTGCCGTTTTCTGTAATCATATTCCCCCGACGGCGCCCACAAAGCAATACCAGAACATACTAGCGCGCTGGACCACCCATCGGGCCCCACCAGGCTTTTAGGTTGGCCCGCCATCGACTGCTCTCGTACACAGAAGTCACGGAGCATCTGGAAAATGCCCAGGAGCGCCAATGACGACCCCCCAGACATATTTCCGCGTGAGTAATTTCCTCCTCCAATATATCCATTTATCTCCGTTATCTTCCCTTAAATGTCCTATATGTGAGTCCTTGACGCTCTTACTCACACTGTGAAGCCTGTCCTCTTAAGTAGCAAGCCATCGTCCGCCCTCCGCTCCTCCAGAATTGAGCAGATGGAGGGTGTCCTGGGCAACATGCAACAGGGGTGCAGCTACCTCTTGTTGACAGATCTGCCACAATCGCCCACAACACGTCCTTAGGCCAACTTGCTCAGAAAATCAAGAGATTTCTAGCTCTCTTCTGTGGTATACAGCCCTCTCTCACCGGGCTACCACCCATGTCAGAAAGCCAGCATACAAAAACCAAGGTCACACCAATTTTCTGAAAATCGCCTTCACGTGGATGCAAAAAAAGATACATCTGTGAAGGGAACGCATAGCCATGTTTTATAAAATATGGAGGCCGTAGAACCAATTTTCTGTCTTTATAAATATATATTTTGCTCTCTTGACTTTGATTTTTTTGGGGTAGACCAACCTGCCCCGGACGGAGCGTGACGCTATATCACACCCGACTCTAGTAAAGCCCACCCCTAGAACAGCTTGCCTTCACTGGCCTTAACAGTTTCTATAACTTGCCTTACCTTTCCTTACAAGCCAAACTGCTTGCCCAGGCATCAAACAAATTGCGTTACGCTGTAGCGGGGCGAAAGTGGTTTGAATTTGTCACATATATCTGAGCTGTGTTTGGTTCCCATCGGTGACCATACGCGGCGCCGAAAGGCACGTCGGCAACCGCTCTCGTGCTCCGTTTACTTTTGGGCGGACCTGTACGTAATGGAAGCTGACCGATGGTGGTTTTGTTATTTATTTCTTCTTACTTGTTAACTGGCAGTGAGTCTCGTGCCCTGGAACTCGACCGGAGTTTTCAAAACAGGCGGCCGTCCGTGGGCGTTGCGAGCACTTCTGGGCGCGCGGTATAGTTCCGGAGGGGCAGCGCCGTCGGTGGCGCACATAGTCGTAGGCGTTAAGATGCTGTACAAGAAATATTTTTTTGATACGACCTTAACATTAGTGACTTCGGCACACTGGCAGCCTCCTGGTGCAGAGGTAGATGTCGGTCACTACAACACTTGCCACGTTAGGCACGTCCAAGACCTCACACAAAAATGCCTGGTAAGATATAGCTGCCTAAAAAGGAAGGTGAAAGTCCCGCGTCCCGAGTTAGCACGACGACGAACGTCGAGGTGGCGGCGTATTGGTCGGCTAACTGAGGTTATTTCATCAATAAAGTGCGACATTTGCCTAGCATATTTTAGAATGCTGCGATTCTAGCGACTCGGTGTTATTCTGGGGCCCTCGTCTCACATTCTCTTATTATTTCTGTGTCTGCTCTTGGGACCATCGAGTTTCTTACAATATAACTAGAGGGAAAACTGGCGCTGCGATCGCCCACCTCAATGGGCGTGATGGGTAGTTCTAGATACGGATTGGCGCTGGATGGCTTGTGGAACTTGCTATGGATTGCAGGCAGTTTTGTTGTCGTTATGAATTTACATGAACGCATTTGCTTACTCGGGGTGTTGGGAGGGGCGATCGAAAATACGTTTCCTCTTGAACTCCATGCTTCGCGTGCACTGACGCCGCCCTGCGTGGAATGTTTTATAACCATAGTTGCGAATAGGGTGGGTTGTCAATTCATTGCCGCACAGCGGGCCCGAAAACACAAATGACGGCGCTTTGTGCGGCAAAGTTGTCTGCGAAGTAGGAGTTGCGACGCTGCTTATTCGACAGAGCAGTGTATTGTCAAAGCTGACTACGGTTGCGAATCGCTTTGAACAGCCATACCTTTCTTGCGAACGCTGGCTCCTACGGCGTAGAACAGCAGCACCGGCGGATGATAGGAACGCAGCTTGATGAATGTCACCATAGAACTTCTCCAAAGGTAATCGGTTTCTTTTTTTCTTATGAGCACAAAACTTTTCTTATTTTACAAAACACCAGCGCTGACACTTTTACAAGTGGTTGTCAAAAAAGGTTCCCACTCTGCTGTAGTTCACAAAAAATGGCAAACCTGCTCCACAAACCTCCTCAACTCAGCGTCTGCTTTTTATTTAAACGCGCCGTTTTATTTCCTACAAAACCTGTTTTTCGTGACTAACTTTCTTGTTTGCCGTGTAATTTGTAAGTGGTGAACTTGGCAATGAGAGCTTTTTTGTCAAAAACACAATTTGCGCAGCCAGAGGCCTGTTTTCATCCTACGCAATCCGGTTCCAGAACTACCTATCATTCCCATTGAAGCGTAAGCGCCGCTGCCATGTTTGCGTTGACACTAGCTCCAGTTTACCCTCTAGTTATTCATATGATACTCTATGCTTGGGACCCGTGGAGCCGGTGGTGACTCAGCGCTGCGGGATCATTTGGTCCTCTGTAACTTCGCCTCCTTCCTTATCTGGTGGCCGGGTTAGGGCATTTGCTCATGTGGCAGGTCCAAAGAATACTGAAGCAAGTGTCGGAATTCGGAAAGTTGAGGTGTGGTGATAAATCATTCTGAATCGGCCGCTGTTTGGAAGAAAAGGCAAAAAAGGAAGGTTCAGCATTAGTCTTTCGCGCCGTTCTATGGTACGAAGTTCCTGGACATAATTCTTCTCGGAAGAAACACCAGCGTTTCTTTAGGGGAGTTGGTACTGCAACGATAGCTCGTTAGGTATATGATGGAACGGCAGACGAAACGCAATCCTTCTGCAAACATTCCATTATTAAGATTAAGGTGTTTTAATTCCGAGGATTTTAGGAGATGAAGCAGGAACAGAAAGATGCAATGTCTCCCTCTTTAGGCTGCCCATTTTGCCCGCCCTTCCGCGGAACGCGCTTTTCAAAAATTTCAAGGCAGATAAATAACCATGCAGCGGATTGTAGTCATTGTGGCTGGCTGGACTGTGTGCAAACTTCGGCTGCTGACTTAAGACTGGTGCCACGGGGCTCATTTTATTGCTTTTCTCTGTGACATCTTTTTTTTTCTGTACAACCATGAACAAAAAACGTGCAGGAAGTTTCACCTGTCAGTATGGTGGATGACGTCCCAGCAGGAACAAACGTGGATGCGCCATCCACCTTGTACAGGACTCCAGGTGTGAAGAGAACATCGCACAGGTGTACTATCCCTAATTCATTGCGCACGTGTTAACTGCAGGCAGCTGAGAAAGCAGAGGGTGCCGTGCTAGAGTGCTCTTCTGTCTCTCAAAAAAAGCCTGGGTCACCAGAGTTGTGCTCGCCGCTGTCACACAAGCCGGGAAGCTCTCAGGCTTCGACTCACGAAATATCGCCACTGCCTCCCGTAGCCAGGTGCCAACAAGATTGCATACCGAACAGACACTATCGCATACACAGCAGCAACAGCAAGAGACTTGTGATCCAAATCTGAACTCTGACGTTGCATCGTTCTAGCGCACCACCATTTCCTTTCTCACGCGCAGAGAGGGCCTACGGTATTATGATGTTTGCCATCTTTGCTGCGAATATTGTTTTTGTGCATTTTGATGCTAGACATAGCTCTACGTTCTATTCCATCATAGCCGCGCAACCACTACAGTGTCTTGGTATTGGCTGGATCCGACCCACGCTGCAGCCCGGTACCTACAGCCAGACGAAGTACGGTGAGGGAATGCACAATCTGTGTTATATTCTAATTTTGTTAAATCGTATATGATAATACCGTTGACTCGGTTGTGCAGGTGCCTTCTTTTTAAGGTCACTCATCCAGTAGTCTCTTCTGTAGTGACAACTCTGAAAGGCAAGTCAAAATCATTGGCGACGGAATGTTCAAAGCGTCCACTAGGGTAACTGACTGCGGTGCTAAAGCCCGCAAGCAGAGTCTACAATAGGTCGCACGTTGGAAACGTGCAGGGTCTATTTTGCGTTCGGTGACGCTTTTACAAAATTTCACTTGAAGAAATATGTGTTCGAAGATTATCTTGTTACACATTTTAGGTGTATCGTCCGCCTTAAACCTTCTGTAAAATACAAACCAAGATACTCAAAATATGAAAGTTCAACTATGGGAACTTTAAAATGAAATACTGAAAATATAACAACATAGAATTTTTACTAAAAACACATACTTACAACTCGAGATGTTCTATCATCCCCGCCTTTCTTTGTTGATGTGCGCTACCCCAAGATAGGTGTATAGGCGAACTTGGCGGGACAACGATTTTGCAATGGGATATAAGATTCCATATAAGAGCACCTAAGGCGATACAAGAGTAAATATTTTCGAGTAATCGCTTCCCGTAACTAATGAGCTTTCCACCATTTATGCTTGCGGTTAGCGGCATCAAGCTTCTTTATCGTTTTTTTTCGCGGCAAGCTTACTGTCTATATATGTTTTCTAGCTATCCAGTTCTTGAAACATTTATTCACCCTGTAACCGGTTCCTGAGACATTCTTTTGGCTTTTGACGCGAATAAACGTTCTTCTTTGAACTGTTTGCACTTCTTATGTCTGCAGCAGTGGATCCTTTTTCGATTACCATCACCACATACGCTTGCTTTCGCTTCGCACGGCGGTCATGGGCAGGTCCCTGTGTAATCCAACCAAACTTTATTTTCAGGACTCCGAAGTTGCCACAAGGCAGCCAACATCTAACTCCGTAAGCACCTATTTTTAAAGTTCGTCATATACGAATTCATTCTCTATAAACTTCTCGACTCCCTAAGTATTTTCTTTTACATTGCACGCTATTTCTTTTGTTGATGCTTGAGGTGCTTTCAACGTAAGCTGGTTGCCGGGGGCAGCTTTTTTAGGGGCGATGCTTATCTTCTTTAGGCCCTGTCCCAGACGTACACGGAACATAATGATGATTATGGCGGGATACACCTAGGGATTATTAACTAACGATTGGCCGAAGAGGTCAAAACGTTCAAAGCGTTCGTTGCTACGCAAAAAGGAAGAGAGGAAGAAGAAGAGGTTGTCGTTCGTCGCGGTGAGCCTAAGACTCTTACTCAGACCCTGTCTCGTCCCTCGTTGGTGCCTTACACGGTGGAATGATGATGATTGTGGCAGGATCCCCCTAGGAATTGGCCAAACAAACATTGGCCGAACAGGTGAAAACGTTCAACGCGTTCGTTGCTACACAAAAAAGGAGAACAGGAAGAAGAGGTTGTCGTTGGTCACCTGGGAGCTGAAGACACTTACCGGGGGTACACGACACAAGACGCTCTGCAGAAGGCGACGGTCAAGGTGGCTAAAATGTCACACACTGAATTTGCCAACTTACTAATTGAGATTCACATCGTCCCAAAGAAGCCCTGCATATTCACCACAAACATGAATGTCATCGACGGGCTTGTCAACGAAGCGGTGGAAAGCTTGACGCGTCGAGTCTTTGCATGATGTGTGGGCGAATGTTTCACGATTTTACCGATAACCATTTTAGCTTCTCCCCTCTCATCATCATTTACTTCGTAATGATGGCGGGATTTTTTTCTTCCGCAAACTGTTTAGCTGTGTGAGCAGCGTCCTCAACACTTTCTGTGTCGTAATCATCGTTGGGGTTAACGTATGCTAACACCGTTATGAAGTTGCGCTTCGATTTCTAGTCTCAATACCTCAACTGTGGTTCTGATAGGCTCTGCCGCTGTTCTTTTTCCGTGGACTTTCCTCAACTGCACTTCGCCGTAGTCTTTTCGGCTGCTCTAAAGCAGGTAATGCGCCCTTTAAAAGTGATCGGAGGTACCGTTCTCACGACTTCTTCTTTTCTTTCAGCGCTAGATAAAGCGGCTGTTTGAAATTCAAGGGTTAATGGCAAAAAATAGACCGCACGATAGTTCTGAAGGGAACTTCTTTGTGTTCGTTATTTTCATGGTCTTCAATGGGACCATTTCAAAGCGGATGTAGTCCCTCGTGGTTGGTGCGCGTTTACGTTGGTGTTAAAAAATCTTTTTCTATGCCTGGAGCAAGACTTCGACCTCCATCGTGTATACGGCGTAGACAGGCACACCCGCATTCGCAAGCGGGGTTTTCTAAATAGGACATCATACGCGAATGTGATATAAGGGTGTAATATATCCCCCGTTAATGTTCAAAGGCGACGTAATGAATTTAAAACCAGAGATCATTTATTTGCTGGGGTTGAAATGGTCTGTTCACTTAGAGGGGATGCGTCTAAGTTTCACTCTAATCCTTGATGGCGTAGTGTAAAACTTGTGGTCTGATGTTGGCCACCAACACTGTTTACCAATGAACGGTTAAGAATTGAGGTGCTCCATGTCGCGTGAAAACTTGTTTGATAAAGATTACACCGATTGCTGAAGACGTAAACTCACATTACGAAGTCTTTGACTAAAAATAACCGTTCGATCTAGCTGCCTCACGCGGATAACACTTATAAACGTGCTTAGAAATGGTAGAGAAGGCCCTGAACTGTACACGAATGGGCTCTAGAAATTTAGACGCTCTTTCTAGTAACCCGTTCTCTTTAAAACAGTTTGTCTCACCCCTAGTTTTCATTCTGGTAAAGCTGATTTACCCGACACCGCTCCCGAGGTTCTGCTCGCCACCGCCAGAAGCTCTTCTAAAAAGGGTATCACAACAGTTTTTGCTGGTCACTACCCATTCCTTTTTTACAAGTCGTGCAGCCGGCTGACAGGGGCCGCAGCGCCCTAATCACATGATTGCGGAGAATCAACACAGCGCGAATCGGTGTGAAAACGCCCGAACGTCGCCGCGACCTTTACCGCCAAGAATGTAGCCGGGGCCATTTACACCTAAAATATCACGTCGCCCACCAGCTGAAGGTCCCTGGTGATTTGAAGCAACTTGCTTCATTAAAAGCGCGGTTTGAGCACATTGTAATTCTGTAGCTTGAAGGCCAATCTCTGCGGCATTGTCGCGTAGCCCGGCCCACATTTTCAACGTGGTCATATACATTCTACGGGACCAATACTATTAGTTCTTTGTCTGACCGCATCTAAAGTCTCGCTCTCTCCCTTCGCAGCTGTATTTCATGCCTAATTATGCAGCCATCAGCGGTGGCCGTTTTCTGCATGCGCGGGTGGGCGTAGAGGTAAGGGGCTTGAACGCTAGCGATTACATTTCCATTGTGGTGGTGGGAGATAGAAACCTGCGAGATTCATGGTTCAACGCGCCCTGTCGGCTTGTCCTTCACAATCGAGCGGTTCGGTTCTCAGTTGGCGTATTGCGAAGACTCTAACATGTCTACTTCACTGCAGCCAACGGACCCCCACGTGTCTGTGTGCTGTAGTTAAGGTCGAGGCCTTCGAGATGTTAGCTCGCTATGGGACAGACTCATGTCGTCCGATTGGAGGGAGAAGAAGGGAAACGGAAGAAGCGTAAGCCTTAGCAGAAGCATTATTGCACGCGAAAACAATGAAAGGCCGCTGTCACGGCCGTTTCAGCATCAAGTTCCAACTGGTCAAGTAGCTGCGAATCTTTCTCGGGAAAAAGCAACTCTCCCGCTTGCAACGCCGAGGTGAGCCATTATCACTTCTTCAGCTTAAATGGTTTTCAGAGCGACATGTTTGACCGTGTTATCCACTCTTAAGCACTAGGTCATGAGCGGTGGCCGCTTTAGGAGGGCACGAGTTAAGTGGAGCTGGGGAGGAAGAGGGGCACGCGCAGATTCAGGTTTATGCCCTTATTAATGAAATGTCTGTTGTCTTGGTGTGAGGTTTAGACGTGGACGTCGTGCAACCCTGAGCGACCGGTCCTGTTTCCTCAGTGTTAGCTTCGATTGGGTTGGCGTGCTACACAAACAGTAAGCTGCTTCGGACGCGGGTGGAAGAAAGACTGCTGTAGGTTTGTCCGCTAGAAAAAACCTCGTGTTTTTCGAAACTTTATTAAGGTAATTCGTTAGGAAGTATGCTCAGTCGGGATTTACAAACACCTGTTTTGTTTCGTGCGCTCCGTGGAGGGCGTGCAGAATCGCAGGTCATCGTTCTTGACTCAGTTGAACTGCAGTAAATTGTACCTAAGCTGCACAGCCACTTCGGACGTACGCAATAACGTCGCATATGACGCACGGTCTCAAAGAATTTTTGTGATTGTTCAAAACGGCCCATCATGGCAGAGGTTTCCGAAGGAGAGTCTTCGAGACACGCTTTTAAAATTGCGTCGCAAAGTGTGATGAGAAAACGTATCTATAATTTTTATTTTTCCTACGTCCAAGTTTTGTCTCACGAGGTCAACGACTGTTTGGTTGACTACATGTTATCTTCACCTAATGGTCAGTAGGGCACTACTGGCATATTCTAGGATATTTAAAACATTGGGTTCATCTCGGTTGGCAAAATACACGGGGTGTACATTATCTCCGTCATAACTAGGAAAGACGGGTTGTCAAAGTAAGAATTTTGCGGGGATGGCTCGAATGATGTACTCTATAGGCAGTCGGCTTCTGAATGTTTTGTCCTGAATTTGTAGATGAAGGTAAATTAAAACACAGGATGGCGAAGGCTGCATCGTAACTAAAACAACCAGGGTGCCTGCAAATTCTGGATACAACACCAGGCATTGTGGTTTTTCTACCACAAAAGTTCTGCTGTAGACTTACTAGTGGAATTTAGAATCTCTTTCAGCGACTGTATTTTTTAAATCTGGTTACGCTTCATGGAGAGGTGAGGTGAGTTCTTCGGGAGCGTTCAGATTTTCGACTCTACAGCACCACTGCGTTCGTCTATTGCGTTGGTGTATGTTGCTGTGATTAAATTTTTTCGAAATGCAGCAAAACATACGCACACTGTAGGCGCTTTTGAGCCATTAACTTCTGTTTTGCGGAGCGCGTTCCGGTATGGTTATTTTTTTGCAAACTTTTTGACGATGCGATATTAATATAGCAACACTGCGACCAATCTTCGCAGAAGTTATTCACCTTCGTCTATACAAAGTTTGGCATCGCGGTGGTTTTTGGGTCACCATGCAATAGGCGAGCATTGTCAACCTGAACCCCACATGGTAATTTCATCGTAAAAGAAGCTGAGCGTTTTAGGCTTTAGCTTGTCTGTTATGTTAGGTTGACCTCCAGTACTCACTAATAGGTGAGTAGCCTGCGAAAGGTTTCAGTGGAGCAAAAATATTGTTGGGATAGACGAACGAAGCGAGAGTGGTAATTTAGAATTTAGGGCGGCAAAACATCCCCCACCATTGTCTGGAAAGCTGCTGACGACGTGTACACCCAGTAAACCATTATTCTGAACTCGTATGGGGGTCGGGAGTGGAAACGCTACATTCTTAGGGTCCGTTCATTGACTTCAACGTAGTGAGTACCCTGTTTCACGACTCGCCAAGAGAAGCGCTTTGTAGGCGACAGGTGTGCGAAGACGACATAGAATCATGCAATTCGTACAACGCCTTTTTCTGCCATTTTTTGGTCGTTCGTAGTTTGCAATTAGCTTCGGAGGGCCTTTCATTTGCGTTACCAGCACACCTAAGTACACTAGGGGCTCATAGATAGGTGTGTAATGTCTTCAGTGAGCATGTTGCACATTGTTGTTATATATTCATCCTGATGTGAATACCCACAGAAGGAGAAGATTTCAATTAGTTTAAGGTAACCGTTTGAAAGGGTATTTAGTGCTTTTCAACCAGCATCTGATTTCACTTCGACTTCCACGAAGCAGTCCCGGTAATGGTGTCATAATAAACATTAGTTTTTCGGTATATGGTGAGGTAGAAAATAAATATAAATAAGAACGTGGGAGGTTGCCGACAAATATTCAATTAACGTGCTGTTTATATGTTATATGTTTCAAAAAACGTGGCATGTGAGCATTTTAAATGCGCATATTCCACACCAATACTTTAAATGAAATGTGCAATTTTTGTTTTTATACGCATAGACTACTTCAAGCGATTGAAACAACACAAAAGAACTCTGGTCGCTCTCTAGGGTAGTGCCGCAGTCAGATTCAGAATCGTAGCAGTACCCGGCGATAGTAAGGCACTCCCGGGAAGGCAGGCTTACGTAGTTATTCTCCCGTACTGGCGCTTAGTTAAACCATTCCGGCATAGTTGGGTGACAACGTGACCGACTTCGGTTGAAATATATTAGATGAGCACCGTATTTCATAAAACAATGCTTCAATCCTATTACGTTCCACGAGACGTTTGGCAGTATATTGAAAGCAGCAGTGTATTAGATGCTTTTTGGGTGACACGTCACGCACAGGTTTCATTTGACTTAAAAACTGAACCTCGAGCTTTAGCTGTCCAGACGTGACGGAACATGTTTCTCTCTGCACGAACCTCCTGATTTCGACTGAAGAGTTGGTTTCTGTGAGGGTTAGTGCGGTTTCAAGGTTATCGATGGATAGCCGTATGTCGGACAATGTGGTGGTAAAGTTTGTGGGGCGTTGAGCGTAATATGATGCCTGAATCGCGTTTCTCATGGGTTATTACGCAGCATCTCCCTAGTAATGGCCAGCGTTTTTATTGTGTCCTTTTTTAACGAACGCCAGTTGGGTCAATTAGGTTAGTGCATACTGAGGACATTCTATTAACGCTGAAAAACGGACTCATTAAAGTCCGCCTGTAGCGTCTGCTGTTCGTCTGACTGCTCCAGTTAAACGGTCGTCACTGGTCGGAACCCTGGACCAGGACGAATTTTGTCTTTAACTGTGAACTTTCGGATAATGCTGTACAGCTTATGTTTACAAACTTTCCTTTCTCGAAAAGCACTGTATGAAGGTTAAAAATAAGGTGCTTTTTACGAGACGCATCTACCGTTTACCACAAAGGCGCATGCCGCAGAGAGGGGACAAATACGGTTATTCATTTTTTACACATGTGCATTATTCTTCATCACGACCGATAACGCACGTGCTGCCTTCTTCGCATACAAAATGACTCAGTTATTTTTCGGGGACGTTGATTGCTTCAGAAGAGTAAATCACTTCATTGGCCTAGGCTAGAGTGGAAATGCACCTGCTACCATGGTAAGGCAATGTTACGCCATCCCGGTAATGCCTGTACTGCCCATTCATTATAAATAGTGTCGTTCAGGCATCGCCGCGTCTCTTAAAATTATTATATACGGCAGTGCCGCGGTGTGCGGCACATTACGACAGTTGAACGATATCAAAGCGTGGGGAGTGGATTTATTGGCACTTTCTTTTAAAATTTCCGCAGGCAACACATTTGCGCCAACCTAATGGTAACGAAAAGCCCAATAAACGTCCCGCAATTAGCAACACAATTTCTGAGTTGCTGGGATAGATCACGAATGTAGAGGACTGCCACTGGTCTTACCTTTTTGGAGTCCTTAATTCTGAAGATATTTCTGGTGGTTTCTATGTCAGCGATGACGTTGTACACACAGCCGCCATAGTTTCTTCTGAAAGTCGGGCACTCTTCTGCCTGGATCTTTTTTATAACGCTCATGTCTAATTCTGACAATATTTCTCGCGGTTCCTAGTTCAGCGACAGCGGTCTTACACACTGACCCCATAGTTCCTTCTGAAATTCGGGAACTCTTATTACTCAATCTTTTTCATATGCTAAGGCAACCTCTTGATCGCATATGCTTCAGAAAGATCTGTATCTATAGAGAGACGCATGCTGGATCTTCGATTTCATTTTCCTATTTATTCGATTACTAAGAAATACAATACACCATTTTCTCGTTTACACTTGGTAGAAAATATGACAAACACGTTTTTACGGGCGGTGTATACGCAGATATCATGGTACTGCAAACACCCTTGTCAGGCATTCAGTAAGTGAAAGAAAGTGCATAGGAGGCGTATCGAAAGCGCTGGGAACGGGTGCTTCACCCGTGATGTTTTCAAGCCCAAAACATTTTTATAATAAAACGTAACTAATGACCTACAAAAAAGCTGCAAACCTTGTGTATTCTAGGCGCTGGAAGTATGCTTGTAAAAGTAGCCTTAAACAAAGTAACTAAAACGAGTGCACTTTATAAGGCCATGAATATCACCTAGTTTTCTAGAATATCATCACAAATGCGTGCACTGCCGTTCCGAATAAAGCTAAGGCAGAGTATTTCTCAGAACTTACTAACACAGGCCAAAGAAAAAAATTGTGAAAGTCCACCGCAGTGAAGTTGTTTATAGAGTATGTAAGTACCACCAACATGCACAAGAAATGGGATGTTATTTTCCACAACAGTGCTGTGCAAACAAACACAGACCTTCTTAAATTGTGCCATAAAGACGGTTCATTGACAAAAAAAAGTTGCAGTTGTTTTAAGAATACATTTAGCAACATTTTCTTGCCCGGAATTCTGCTTGGTCACAGTCGACCAGAAAGACTTGCCAATTTTGTGCCGTTTTGCTGAGAGAAAAATTTGAATCATTCTTCTGAATCCTAACCCGCATCATTCTTCGACCCAGAAGTGAGTGATTCAACGCAAAAGTGATACACCTTATTAACAGGCCCGCGGGTTTTTTCAACAATTCTGCGCTTATATTGTCGGCATATAGAAAAAAAAACAGCCTATTTTTTGATTCTCGACCACAAAGACTTTCCCAAAGGCAGTCGACGGTGTGTCAGTTGTCAGTTTTTAGTTACAATAATTGCTCCGGTTGCCTTTAAACAGAAGGCAAAAGACCGTTTCCGAGACATACGTCTCCCTATTGCCTGGGTTAGCACACCTGCGAGTAAATGGGACTCCTAATTGTGAATACAGTTTGTTACCTTCCATCCAGCTGCTATTCATTCACATACCAAAGGTGGCTGAAAAAGTTGGGGTGTTGATTTTTGGATCAGCACAAGCTGGCGCTTAGACGTACCAGAAATAATCGAACCAAGAGGATCTGAGCGCTCAAAAATAGGACAAGAGCTTGTTGCTTTGTACTGCCCTAGTGTACGCCTTTCAGCTATTCTGCGACAAATGTTAAATTGCTTTTTTTATGGACAGGCATAAGGACCACCACTTAGAAGTGCATGAGCTAATAGAAAAGAGCCCTTTGCATACATTTGTGCTGCAACGCACTCACACTCCTTGGAATCACAGTATACAAAATTTTGGAAGGCCCATCAGAATGTCAACTGAAAATCTTTAAGCTGTTTCGCAGTGGTCTATAACAAAACGCTAGTGCGAACACTGTTCGAAAGCCTTTTCAAGCAAAGGAGTGCGTTTTCGCGAAACCTAAGAACCGCGACTTCTTCAGATGGCCATTGCCGGTCTCATCGACTTCATTGGAAGACCGCCCTTAGAAACAGTTTTACTTCTCAGCGTTTCGCACTGAAGTGAATCAAAAGGAACAAAACAGATATTGGCCAATTTTCACTAATTGATTGCATTTTCAGCGGACAGCTACAGAACCAGTTTTTAGGATTTATCTGTGAGAAAGGACGGCCAAAATTAGGTTGATATTAGGTATTGCGATAAGTCGCATTCTCCAAACTCTTACGCGTTGTAGGTGTTATCGTTTGTGTAGTTTTCTGCCACAGCCTTCTTCCCGATTATGATGGTCCGAGTTATGTACATAGCTAGTAGATCTGGATGACATTGTATTGTTACAGCGACTCTTGTCGTGGACTTTGAGCAGCCGTGTTGTAGGCAGAATGATAAGTAAGTCAAGAGTTGGGAAAATGTTCTTCCGCAGCTTTAAAACATGAGACATTTGGCAGATTTCATTGCAGCCACTGTGGCTTTGAAACATGGGTTCAATATCACCGCGTTTGAAATATGGCATGAGAATATTGGCGTACGGCACTTTCTTTCCACAATGTAGCTTAGTCGACTTCTTGCCCAAAAATTTCGACATTGTAGGCCTTTCCTTGGCCAATTAAATATGACGGTCAGTTTAATTGGGCTTTAAAAAGTGTACAGTGTTCGATCACCTGAGAAGTATCGTTCCGTGCGCAAATGAACTTTGCAACGTGCAAAATAACTCTCGCATGGCAATTTTCTGCCTGTTGTATGTTGGACCTGTTAACTGAGTGAGTAAGCCATTTGTAAGCCAATTTGTGTCCCAAAGCGAAGCATATTATTCATCTATTCAGACGAACGCTTGCAAGTTGCTCCATATTTTTTTAAATATAATGTCTTCCAAAAAACTATTTGAACACGGGGTATTGTTTTAATAATGTTACATAGAATATCACCTCATTACTTTATGATATAGGCCATGAGAGAACAAACAAATAAAGCAAGGTAGACTTAAGTGAGGACAATTTTGTAAAATGACCCCAAGTTTAGGTTTATTGAAGCCCTGAATTGAACGTATAAAAAATGAAGTCATTTTTCTGCAGAGCATTGTAATTATTTGCGCAAGAATATACACGCGCAAGAAACGGGTGCTGGAAGCACGGACCCTTTCAAAGTCGCGCTGAGATAAGTGTGGTAACACGTACTCAAGCGGTGGTTCAGCAATGACCTGATCGTTGCTCTTTTTGTATGATATGATAAACCCATGATTCATAAACACTCTCCTGTAGGCCATATTCGCAATGGTTCGTTAATCGGCTTTTTCTGAAGTGATAGAAACTTTTTACAACTAATCGGTAAGATGAACCTATGCCTAATGTATGTAAAAATATGTCTCGCACTAACGCTTCTTGCAGGTTTTTTTATGATCATACTTTTCAAAAAGGTCATCTTGACTCTAATTAAGCGTTTTTCGAAGACAAATACTTCCTGCAGCCTATTGGAAGAGAACAGTTTCAAGGAATTTCGAATAAAGTGGGCTGATATTGGGATATTTCGCTCTCATAATTTGCTGACAATCCGAAGGAATAAATTGCACGCAAATGAAAAGGAATAAAAATACAAGAAATTCCTAAGCATTATCCTAGAAATTCTAATGTTTTTTTAATTCTAGAAAACGTTTTTACATTGAAGGGTTGATGTTCTTATTTTGATATTGCACAGTTGTAACAAAAACAAACGAATGGTTTGGGCTCGTTCAATTATAGCCCTAACTACCATGTCCAATCATAACCGAAACTACACTGGTAATACATAAAACTTACTCTAGGTATCTGCAAAAATTTAGACAATAGTTTATGTAAAGAAGAATAAATTTATAAAATAGTTTTAGCTGGCTTTGAACGTCTTGCAATTCACTTTCTTGCGAAGAAATGTGTTGTATTTCCTACCTGAATATACAACAATGTTTTTTTGTTTTGCGGTTTACTTATGATTCCATTTTTTCACACATTCCAGGCAATTATGCGACCACACGGCGATTTTGCAAGATTTTTCTTACGGGTGAGCCTTGCTCTAGAGCTTTGTACTAATGAAGGATTTTAGCACCGCAAAAACGAAGGTTTACTGGTTGACCTCTACAATTTTCTTAACATATATATGTCAATCTCCTATTTTTGTAATTTTCAATTACACATATTATTTTCCCTGGAAATTTAATTGTCCAACTGTAATTAAGGAACGCGAAAGGGGGACCCCGCCATTTCCGACTTGTACTCTTCGCCAGCGTAAGCAATGTCTATCTTTGAACAAAATGTCCTAACCGTAAACTAGTTACTTTTGAGCTCACATTTGGCTCGAAGTACATTTCTCGCAATAGTTTTGTTCATGACAAAAATGCAGACATTTGCATCGGAATATCGCTGTATGCTCACATACCAAATTTGTTAAACCTTTAGGCCAAAATATTACTAAAAGTGCTATTATTTCAAAAAATAATTTTAAGAGTACTTTCAAATATTACCAAATATTACTAAATACACGCAGTAGAAGTGAATACTTCAACGTTTACTTCAGTCACCCGCGCACATTTCATGATACAAATTTGGGCAAACTGGAGGAAAATTTTTATGTCACGCTTGAGACTGAGAGCCCGCCGGTAGCACTCAACTTCCTGGTAATACTTCTTTTTCCGGTGTACAGCACACCGATATTGGTGTGGTAGCTGGCGTGGCCAGAAGCGATCCGTATGGCCTGGAGGAAGTGGCGCTGGGAGCGCTAGAACTAACTGGTCTTGTCCAAAATGTCGGCCAGCTTGAAGTGCAGGGCTGGCTTGTGTGGTGGGGGCTGCAGCGCCTGGAGTTGGATTATAGAAGTGCATAAATAAATTTAGAATTCGCAAGTTCCACATCTCTGAAAAAAAAAACTTCAAAAATTTGCAGCTCCGACAATTATATAAAAGAAACCTATTTTCAATTTTTATGGAAATTTTGAAGATTGCAACCTTTCTTGTATTTCCATTAGCGATAAAGAAAAGGTGAAATTTGTGCTCCCGACGCGTCTGAGCGCGTGAGAGAAACCATATTCGCCAGTGTCTGCACGACGTGTTGTAGAGATAGTGACTTTCCTTCATTTGTATACTTTTTCATAGTTTCGTCAATAAACCAAAAATCCCTGCAAAGAAAATTACCTCAGAATACAATAAATAGGGTTTTTAATGAACAATTATAAAAATAAAAACAATCTGTGCAGGTTTATAGTATTTTAGGACAATGATGAAAACACTTACAGTATCAAGAAGTTTATTTGTAAACTTTTTCAAAATGTATTGCTGAGAACGAAATAAAGTCGTCGCTACAATAAGACATATTGATAAGGTCCTAAATTGTCTTGCTATACATATTATCTTGAGACGTATTGCTTACTTCTTTTAAATTCTTATATACGGCAATTGTTTTTAAATCTCAGTACTTATCCCGACACAAATGAAATAATTTAGAATAAAAATGAAAATTGGTGTTTTATTGCAAATTTAGGCGCTGAAACCATCTTTGGCTATATATATATATATACATATAACTATATATGTATATATATATATATATATATATATATATATTATATATATAACACACACACACACACACACACACACAACATATATATATATATAATATATATATATATATATATATATATATATATAGTTTGATTGCGAGAAGGGCTGTCTTTGGTTGCCGTAGCAAACAGTAAAAAATGGGCAGAGCTTCTAACAAAACTGTTAATTGTCGACGTTTCGATGGGATGCCGATCTTTCTCCAGACAACATTTCGTAATTCTGTGCACATAAGCTCGTCGTACAACGACGACCAAAAAGTGGAGAGGGGGGATTTGGGGAGAAAGTAAGCAACAAACACACACTCTCGGCGAGGTTAGGTGAAGGCCTGAAAAACAAAAAGCAAAAGAAAGAAAACCCAAAACATAAACAAACTAAACATGCAGAGAAGTGACCGGAGTACACAACTCTTTCAAAACGCTGTCCTCCATCGTTCGTCAGCTTGTAGAACGAGTTACAGGTAGCGCCCGATACAGAGGGGGGCCGCTCTGCTTAAGAAACGAAAGCGCAAAGCAGTAACAGGGACGCTCTCAGACCATCACTGGGGGCACAGAATTCCAATGGTCACTGACATTACGGGAAGAGTTGACAGGAAGCGATCGCGGCCGCACACGTTTCTCAGTGACGCAAACCATACAAAACAAACAGGGAGGCTCGTTAAGGGTGTAGGTACGATCGCCGCACTGTGGCTAAAAGCATGCACGATACCGCCTACCGGCAGGACGGGCGAGCGCCATCCATCATTCTTAGCTCTATTCTTCTGCCCTGTCCGGGCAGCCAACAGGTTCGTCCCTGACCATGATACAGGGAAAAGGAACTTAACTAATCCCTTACGGCACGCGGAAGTCGTGCGGGTACTTTGTTGGAGTAAACGGCGGCGGATGCCTCGATGTTGTTTGTGGAATATGCCACCTGTGCGGAAACCTCAGGAAGGGAATAAATAAAATAAGAATAGCTGGATTACTTGTTTAAACAACACAGAGACTTACAATTTAGATAGCGGTTATTCTGCAGCCAGATTATAAACAGCATGTATAGACGACATTATGCCCGGGCTAACATTCATTCCTGCCTTTACGGTATTGAATTTGTAAATAATGTAAGATTCACGTTGTTCGCGTTCTCCTGTAGTAGAAAATACACTCTGTAAAAGTGTGACTCTGATGGAGTCGAATGGGTGGTTTTCGGAGTAATATGCGTGATAAGGGTAGATCCAGGAGTGATGGAACATGTGCGCGATGATTGTTGAAGCGCATGCAGAATGCCCTGTCCGTCGGGCCGATGTATTGGATGCCACAAACACCGCACTCCAGAAGGTACACCACATTAGAAGAGTCGCAGTGGAGTGTCGCGCGAATTAGATGCTTGAAATGAGAGTTGGTGCTTTCTGCCACCGTGGTCGTCTGCATGTGTTTACATACGCGGCACCATGCCTTTCAGCATGGTCGACACCCACCCTTGGGTTCCCTCTCAGTTTTGGCGTGTACATGGTAATCTTTAATATTTTCGAGGCGCCGACCCGAGGAGGGGCGGGGAAGATTTTCGAAAGCCGTTCACTCCCCGCACGGGGCACCTTGAGCAATCTTGGTGACGGTACTGGCGATACCGCGGACCCCGAGCCCCCAAACATAAGCTGGATCCAACCGTGGTGATGTGTTTTTAAGGTGAAGGGTAGAAACCTCTAACGGTGGCCGTCGGAGCCCAGGTCAAGCTCCGGCGGATGGGCTCCCTGTCTGTTTACCAGGCAGGGAGCTCCGGGACCTCCTCAGCTATCAGGGTAAGGTGTGGAAGAAAGTACCCCCGTCTCCCTGCTTTTATACTATGCTTTATGGTATTGTCTAAACCCCCCCCCAACCGTGATCGGTCCCTGAAAAGGGGCCGCACCGAAGTATCCTTTCCTCCGTTGCCGTCGTTAACCTTTCCTGAACCGGACCATTTTTCTCGATTTCTTGTGATGGAATCCCTCAATCCAACCCACCCTCTTGCATCTCAGTCAGTCTTCTTGATTGCCAAGTATCTTGAAGCCATAGTAGGAAAATCGTATAAATGCAAAAAACAAAGGTCTGGTGAACTCTTAATTGAAATAAATGACAAGCAGCAGTCTGCAAAGCTTCTAGCTCAGACTAGACTGGCTGATCTTGACATCCGGGTCACACCCCATCGGAGCCTCAACAGCTCGCAGGGTGTGATATCCGAGACAGACCTCCTGAACGAAACCGATGCGGATCTCCTTGCCGGCTTGAAGGATCAGGGCGTCACTGCCGTGAGACGCATCACAATCCGCAGAGACGACAAGGAGATTCCCACCAAACACATTATCTTGACTTTCGACCGCGCAATTCTTCCACAATACATAAATGCAGGTTTTATCCGTTGCTCCATCCGTCCGTACATCCCGAACCCGCGGCGCTGTTTTAAGTGCCAGCGGTTCGGGCATGGTACGAACTCTTGCCGTGGCCGAACGACGTGTGCAAAGTGCGCGGCGCACGATCATCCGAGCGAGAACTGCTCAGCCGAAACTCTCACTTGTGTAAACTGCGGGGGGCCGCATGCGGCATACTCCCGCAAGTGCGAAAAATTTCAACTAGAAAAGAAAATCATCAACATCAGTCACTGAAAACATCACCTTCCCAGAGGCGCGAAAGAGGTTCGCCTCTTTCCCCTTGGGGAGGTACGCCGACGCGGCTCGCCGGGGGGCGGAGCGGCGTCTCGTTTCCACAGGGACCCAGTTCAGCGAGTCTGACCTGGTCCCTCGCCCGCCCCCCCCTGGGTTGCCTCTGGCAGCCCAACCCGCCACCACGCCGCTTGCTGAGGCAGCAGCGGTTGTGGTGGCAACCTCTTCCGTCGGGACCGGTGCCGCTCCCGCCTCTGTCTCCCCGCCCTCCAGTGCGTTGGAGGGTACAGAGGTGATGGACACCACGGGCCCCGCACCGGTTCCCACCGCCACCGCACCGCCTGTGCCACCTCTGGCGCCCCGGACGCCCTCGGCGGTGGCGGCTCAAACGAAGGGCTCCCGAGGGGGGCCAAGTCCAGGGGCCCGGTCCGTCGGGCACCCCTCGGACATCCGACGACGAGATGGATGTCGGGCCGTTCCTGCCTGCAACGCAGCGCAAGGAACGCGTCCCGACGCCAAAGCCTCCCGACAAGCCAAAAAGGCGAGAGTCACAGCCCCGAAAGACGACACATAAACAAACACACACTCCAGTAGCTCTCACACTAAATAATGGGAAGAGAAAACATAATTCAATGGAACTGTAGAGGCCTTCTTAAAAATCTTGACGATGTATACGAAATACTGCATGCTAATCAGCCAAGTGTGATGTGTCTTCAGGAGACGCATTTGAATTCCAAGCACACAAATTTCTTAAATAGGTACATGGTCTTCAGAAAGGACAGGGATGGCTGCACACACTCTTCGGGCGGTGTAGCCATAATAGCCCGGAAATCCCTAGCATGCCACCCTGTCGCTCTCAACACCGTCCTTGAGGCTGTAGCAATACGCACAATAATTTTTAATAGGTTGATAACGGTATGCTCCATATACATTCCTCCTGATGTCACACTTTTGAGCTCTGACTTCGAGGCGCTGGTCGACCAGCTGCCCGAACCGTACATCCTAACAGGCGACCTTAATGCACACAACTCTCTTTGGGGCTCCTCCAGAACGGATGCCCGAGGTCGCCTGTTGGAGAAGTTTCTTACATCCTCCGGAGCATGCCTTTTCAACAAAAAACAGCCAACATATCATAACTTAGGACACAATACATACTCTCATCTTGACTTGGCTATTGGTTCCGCAGTTCTCTTTCCATGTCTTGAGTGGGGTGTGGGCACGGACCCATATGGTAGTGACCATTTCCCCACTTCATTAACGTATATAGGTATAGGCCCGAGCAGTCCATCTTCCCATAACAGGTTTAATGAATCCAAAGCAAACTGGAGTACATTCACAGAAACATCTAAACTACACCACACAACCATAAAACACCTACACGTGGAGGAAGCCGCCCAACTCGTCACGGCGCACATCCTCGACGCCGCCGAAAAGTCCATTCCCCAGGCCTCCAGTGGGTCCCGCAGCCCAAGGAGGCCCTGGTGGAACGAGGACTGCAGGCGGGCGCGAGAGGCCCAGAACAAGGCGTGGGGTGTCCTTCGCCGGTACCCCACGTCAGATAACATCATTTCTTTTAAACGGGCAAAGGCTTTGGAAAGCGAGTGCGTCGTGAGGCGAAAAGGGAGAGTTGGCGCACCTTCCTCACTTCCATCAACTCGTACACTGACACACATAAAGTCTGGACACGAATACGAAAACTAAAAGGACAACAGACACACAGCCTGCCCCTGGTTAGTACAACAGGGGACACACTGGAAGACCAGGCTAACACACTTGCACAACACTTCGAACACGTGTCCAGTTCAGCACACTACACAAACACTTTCATGAAACACAAAACATCTGTAGAAAAGAAGTCCCTGCGTGATAACAACAAGTCGCACACTTCTTACAATTCTTGTTTTTCAATTCATGAGCTGAAGGTTGCTCTGAGCACATGTAAGACGTCAGCTCCAGGTGCAGACAAAATCACATACACCATGATACAACACCTACACCCAGACACTCTTGAAACACTCTTACACCTATACAATAAAATATGGCTTTCGGGGCACATTCCTCGCTCTTGGAGGGAGGCCATAGTAGTGGCTGTCCTGAAGGAAGGGAAGGACCCTTCCTCTCCTGCCAGTTATCGCCCCATTGCCCTGACAAGCTGCCTGTGCAAGCTCCTCGAGAAGATGATAAACAGGAGACTTGTGTACTTCTTAGAGTACAACGGTCTTCTCGAGAGCTGCCAGGCGGGCTTCAGGGCGGGGCGATCTACGAACGATCAACTCGTTGCGTTAGAGTCATATATCAAAGATGCTTTCCTCCACAAGCAGTACTGCATGACGGTCTTCTTTGATCTTGAAAAGGCGTACGACACTGCTTGGCGGTACGGCATCCTTAGCGACTTGAAGTCCTTTGGCATGTCGGGTAACATGATGAACACGCTTGCCAGTTACCTGTCTGAAAGAACATTTCGCGTGCGAGTTGGAACGGCACTTTCTAGGGTTCATGTGCAGGAAAACGGCGTGCCGCAAGGTGGAGTTTTAAGTTGCACCCTTTTTATTGTAAAAATGAATTCCCTCAGGAAGGCGTTGCCACCGTCGATTTCCTGCTCCGTTTATGTAGACGACGTACAATTATCCTTTAAGTCTTGTAACCTGTCTGTCTGCGAGCGCCAAGTCCAGCTTGGTGTTAACAAGCTAGCTGGTTGGGCAGACAGCAACGGTTTTAAATTTAATCCAGGGAAGTGCACTTGTGTCTTGTTTTCCAAGAGGCGTGGCATCCGGCCGGATCCAGACATTCATCTCAATGGTGTCTCGATTCCTGTCAAGAAAGAACACAAGTTTTTAGGTATAATCTTTGACGAAAAGCTCACGTTTATCCCCACATAAAACAACTAAAACATAAATGCTTAAAAACAATGAATATTCTGAAGGTTCTGTCGCACATTTCTTTTGGTGCTGACAAACAACTTCTTTTACGTGTTTTTACCAGCTTGATAGGCTCACGACTGGACTATGGTAGCGTTGTCTATGGGTCAGCCACTAAAACATCCCTCAGAATGCTGGACCCTGTGCTTCATCTAGGGCTCCGCTTGTCGTGTGGTGCCTTTCGGACTAGTCCAGTCGAAAGTCTGTATGTAGAGTGCAACAAATGGAGCCTAGAACGTCAGCGAGCATACACAGACCTGCTTTATGCTTTTAAAATCTCATCAATGCCTCACCATCCTTTTACGTCAGTTTTTTATGATACATCATATCTCAACTTCTTACTAATCGCCCATCAGTCTCTGCTCCCTTCGCTTTCAGAGTAAGAGAAGAAGCGTCACAACTTGATGTCATGTTCTCAGACACCATCAAAACCTCCGCTACTGAACTTCTAGTACCGTGGCAGCTTCGCCCGATATCATGTGATGTATCTTTTACAAGTGTCGAGAAAAACAGAGTGCCTAGAAGCGCGATCGTGCAACATTTCTTGTCCCTGCAGCACAAATACAAGTGTGCTGAATTTTACACAGATGCTTCTAAAACTGCCACAACTGTTTCCTGTGCTGCGCATGGTGGTGGTACCTTTAATGTCTGTAGAACTATGAATAGAAATACAAGTATCTTTACGGCAGAGGCCTATGGCATACTTCTTGTAGTTAAACATATTGTTCTAAGTCGAATTCCGAAATCTGTAATTTATACTGATTCTTTAAGTGTTGTGCGTACATTATCCTCACAGAAGTCTAAAAACCATGTGGTCAATGCTCTCATTAGTACTATTATGTCTGTGCATGCGTTAAACCTTGAGGTGACCGTGTGCTGGGTGCCAGGGCACTCTGGAATTCCAGGTAATGAGACCGCAGACGGAATGGCGGCCGCTGCTGCCCTCACAACAACAGTTGACATAACAACAATACCCTACACCGACCTCAAATCACACATCAGACAACACCTTCGCACAACATGGCAAGCGCACTGGAATCAACAGACTGACAACAAACTACACATTATAAAGCCACTCTTGGGAGCATACACCACTGATACTCACAACAGACACAACGAAGTTACCCTGGCTCGATTACGGATAGGCCACACGCATGCAACACACTCCCACCTGCTCACGGGATCTCCAAGACCCCTGTGTAGCAGGTGCGGGGAGGGCCTATCCGTAGTCCACATACTAATAACATGCAAGGCACTTCACACAACACGACACAAACACTTCAGAGAACTCTACAGACAACATATCCCACTACACCCATCGCTGTTTCTAGGTGACGATGCCAGTGTTTCTATGAAACGTGTGTTTGAATATTTGTCAGATGTTAAGTTTTTAAACCTTATCTCATATCACGCATAATCAAATCTGGCCCTATACACCAGCCATCACCATTACCTTTAATTGATTTTACAATGTCCGATTTACATGTTTTTATACCTACCTTTTTATGGTAATCACTTCGCTTCATTATATAACTTCTTTTCTGGCGCTCTTTGCCCTCGCTGGCCTTGCGCCATGAAACACCAACCATCATCATCAAGCCGTTCACTCTGTTGTAGCATGTTTGACGTGCTTTTTCAAGATTCTGTAATGTTTGGGGAATTGCCCCCGAACGTCAAAACTAGGTTGCCTTCCCATTCTGGTTTAGTTCTTTTTGATGGTGCAGCAACTCTTGGCGATCAAGGTTGACCGCTTTGCAAATAGCCTCGTTGACTATGGGTGGTGGGTATTGTTGCTTCGAGAGTACATTGCGCAGGTTTTCTGCGTTTGCCTCGAAGTCCTCGGTGCGGGAACAAATTCTCCTAAATCGGTGGGCCTGCGAGTATGGGATACTTGTTTTGCAGTGGCGCGGATGACAACTGTCGGAGTGGAGATGCTGCTACATATCGGTAGGTTTTTTGTACACGGTAGTGATCAGTTCTCCTTTGTCTGAATTATATGCACGTCAAGGAAATTGATTTCCGTGGTTGAATAGGTATAAGTGAATGCGATGCTTGGAAGAGCCTTGTTGAAACACTCGATGAAGTCAACTATGACCTCCTCCGTACCTGTCGAAATATTGAATACATCATCCCAAAAGCATCTGTAAAATAAATGGTGCAATTTCACGCGTTGAAAGAAATTTTGGTTTCGAGATTGTTCGTGAACATATTAGCGTAGTTGGGTGTCATTCGAGTGCCCATTGCTGGCAAGTGTATTTGTAGGTAATATTTTTTTGTAGAATTCAAATCTATTTAACTGCTACAATAGCTTTTTCAAAGTTTCAATAACTTGTGGCATTGGAGAATCGTGATCTCGTGGTATGCAACAGGACTAAACCAGGGCTTCACTTCCATCTTAATGAGGGATACAGGGAAGTTACATCAAGAGTTGTAGGAAGACGCCATCAGGTAATTTTATGTTGTCGTCTTCCAGTAAGAAGTGGTTTGTATCTGAAGACACGCCGAATGGGTAGCGGGTATTTTCTTAATCAGGGAGTCTATGTAGCTTGATATTGGTTCGGTGAGAGTGCCTCTTCCCACAATTATTGGTCTACCAGGGTTCCCTTCTTTATGAACTTTAGGCAGCATGTAAATGTTGCGTGTGCTACTGTAAGTGCTTTACAGAGGCGTGGCTCTATTTCCCCAATCTTGACAAGAATATTTAGTGTTGTTGTTATTATTTACTAATGTTCAATAGTTGGATCAGCGTAAAGTTTTTGGTAGAAAAATTCGTTATTTAACTGACGGTGGCCTTCTTGAATGTAGTCTGGTTTACTAAGTATTACAATACCTCCACCTTTATCGGCCGGTTTTATGACAATGTCTGTTCAATCACCCAGTGCCTTAAGTTTCTAGCGCTCCTCTTTGGAAAGGTTCCCGGCTCCTGGTTTGCGAGCGTTATAAGCCCGCCGGACGTCTCTTTGAACGGCCTCAATGTACGAGTCCAAGTGTTTTTCCCGCTCTGATTTCGGTGTCCACTGCCGCCCCATATTAACGGAGGTTGGGGGCTCTTTGTCTGGCTTTTCGCAAAATATTCTTCGAAGCGTAAATTCTCTGAAACACTGTTCAGATCTTTCAGCAAGCTAAACTCATTGTATCGGCCGGTACTTGGGCACAATGTCATCCCGCGCGAGATTAACGACCGCTCATGAATAGTAAGCTCTACCCCGGAGAGGTTAATTAGGTTTTCATCTATGTTCTTTTGAGTTTTTGACATTTCTTTCGATTTGCAGGGTCGTATTGGGGGTGTAATTTTGGGTTTTTAATGTCCGTGTAGTGCGGAGCTGAATTGATTTGAGAAAACTCGTTTGATTATGGAACTTTATCCCTTGACAATTTTTCAATTTTGATTCTCATTATTTCATCTGTCTTCTTTTTCTCGAAAAGTTCCAGTTCGCTGGCCTCCAACGCAGAAAGGACAATGTTATTCCTAGTACGAAGCTTCTCCGCCCTCAGAGACGCGTGTGTATTATCACAATGATCCACTACGATTTTAGTTAGCTGAAGTGATGCGGATATAAGAGTTTCGTTCCAATTTTGTGTTTCACGTTTCTTAAACGTATGCATCGATGGTGTTAATGATACAACAAGGCCCCGGGGGGCGATCCCAGCTTTTAGATATATTTTTAGTGTACGCACATGCAGGTCATGGCACACCCGCTTGACAATTTTTTTTATTTTCTTAAAAAAATTTAGGCGTCAGCAGCTGATCACGCGTGTCATCTGAGGGAGAGGAGGTCGGAACATTTGCGCGGCCAGGATGTCAATTCATGCAAATGCGACGTGCAGAGCCACAGTGTTTTCGGAGATCGTACTTTTTGACGGCGTGGGCGGCAGGGCTTTTCTCGGTTTCTGGACTGGATTCCAGAATCTCGCAGTCTCTTGCGCTCGGCTGGGGGTCAGAAGGTTGTGGGCTCATTGAAGTCCGTGGGTTGAGGTCTGATTTTCCGGGCTTGGGCTCGATCGTCTGCAGGTTTTCCGACGGAGATGCGCTTGGGGCTGAGAGCCCTGGGTCCGGGCCTTGGGGATGTTCAGGTGCGCTGTTTGATCCGGCGATGGGTTTGGATGGTTGCGCTGCTTTACGAGGCTTTTGGGGTTTTTTGTTGATAGCCCCAGAAAGAACGCTGCAAGGTGTTTCGCTGGGTTTCCACGTGGAGTCCGCAGACCCTGCGTCACCTTTCTGGAGGATCACAGTTGTACGCGCACTCCCAGCTGTAAGCCTTCGGTGGACGTTCGGACGAGCGACCGGGCTGGGCACCGGTTCTCTACTGCTTGCAGAGGGACTGTTCAAGCTGACCACCTGGGCGAAGGATGGTATCACTGGATGCAGCTGGCTAGTTGCACTGGGGCATGTGGGGTAGGCCGTATAGTCCATATGAAGGCTGTTGATGCAGGGGACGTTCGGGCTCGTCTGCGGTGATTGGCTGGTGGCATGGGTGAGGTCGAGTTGTCTCCAATCTTCGATTTGTGGTTTGCGGGTTCGCAGCAGCAGGTTGTAGAAGTGCCAATAGAGTAGTGATACTCCCGTGAAGTTCGGGTGCAAACCATCCGCAGCCAACACCATCAGAGGGGAGAAGTGCTGCATAGCGTGATCGAGGAAGAATACGCCGGGCACTTCATTGCACAAATCTACAAGCCGGCAGTTGAATATGTGCACCTCCTGGTTGATAATCCCTACTCTTCTCAAAAATGGTTCCAATGTCCGGTCTTTCGGCATTGATGTGGTGAAGGAGGGTACGGTACCTTTAAAGTGCTGTCTCCGCGCTCGGCCTCGCGATGTCGCTAGTGCCCACGTGAAGGACGAGGAGAGATTCGAGCGTCTTCGTCCGAGGGCAGTGTGCACGGGTGCGAGACAAGCATCAGCGCGCCGCCGAACTCAAATAATTCTGCTGATATTCTGCAAGCCATCGGCGAATTAACCCGACGCCTGGGCGACTTCCCCGGTTCTGTCTCCGCGTCGTTGCTGAGCGGAGCGGCGCCTTCTTCGGTGGATGCCGCTGTATCAGAGTTTCATTGCTTCCGCGACGACCTGGTGAGCTGCATGCAGAAAATAGACGCCTTTGCCACTCTCCATGCGTCGCCCGATAACGTCAAGCGGTCATTTGCTGAAACTCGACTTCGCGATGCTGCCTGAGCGTGGCACCTTTATGATGGCCACTCGCACTGGACTTGGGAAAGTTGCAGTGGGGCACTTATAACGACATTTGGTGACCTTCCAGCCGCTCACGATGACCGCGTGATGCAAATGCGTGCCCCCTACCAAGGACCTGATGATGACGTCGCAACCTATGTCTATGACAAAATGCGTCTCCTCTCGGGCTGCAACCTGGCTTGGGAGACTTCTGCTGCAAGGCAGTATGTCTTAGATGGCCTGGCGGACCCTGTTCATGCTGTAATTTTACCGTGCAGCCGCCGGATTTCAGCCCACGGGCATTCATCCGTCTGGCTCCTGAATTGCAGGAGGGTACCACTCGCCGGCTTCCTGCCGCTCTCACAGGCACCGTGGCACTGAACGGCCCGTCAGTGTCATGAAACAGTGCCCTGCGTGGATGCTTTTCGTGCGGGCGCCCCGGTCACTCGTACAGCGCTTGTCCAGCGCCACGTCTGCTTATGCGCTACCAAGTGCCTCCGCTGCCCATGCTTCAGGTGCATGTCGACGGGATCGGCGACGTTATGGCCCTGGTTGACACTGGGGCTGAACACACTGTCATCCACCGACGCCATGCTTCGGACGCCTTCATGAATCCGTGGACGCAGTCACCGCTACGCGGCCTTGGCGGCTCTGCCTTTCCGGTCGGAGCACTTCACCTGACCATACGAACGGGAGCTGCCCGCAGGTCATTCACGGCTGTTCCTGTCTTTGCCAACCTGCCAGCAGACCTCATCCTGGGGGGGACTACCTCCTTTCAAGTTACGTAGAAGTACGCATTGGGCACGGACAAGTCCATCTGCGTCCTTCTACCATTGGACAGCCATCGTCCACGATCGACCAATCTGAGTCAACTTTTCCCGATGAACTCACATTGCTGCTCTAGCGTCACAAAGCTTTGTTCGCCGACAACACGGCGCAACTTCCCTGTACAAACCTTTTTGCCCACTCAATACTCACAGGCGATCATCCACCAGTCTGTGTACCGTTACGCCGTATGCCGAGAAAGATTGGACAGTGATTGAGGAGCAGGTCCTGGAGATGCTCAATGCAGGAATTATCAGGCACTCATCCAGTCCTTGGACTGCCGCTGTTGTCGTTGTTTGCAGAAAGGACGGGACGCTCCCGATTTCGCGTTGATTACCGGGAGCTGAGCAAGCACACCATACCAGATTCATACCCGTTGCCTCGCATAGACGACGTCCTCGACATGGTCCGAAAGTCTAAGTTCTTTTCATCTCTGGACCTTCGGGCTGGGTACTGGCAGATTCCGGTTTCAGAAGATGATAAAAACAAAACATCTTTCCGAACTCCGTCGGGGCTTTTTGAATTCAACCGCATGCCATTCGGATTGCGAACAGCACCAAGTACATTTCAGAGGGTCAAGGACTCAGTCTTGGGGACACTGAAAGAACAAGCCTGGGTCGTCTACTCGGAAGATATCTTAGTTTATTGGCTCAACCCGCGAAGAGCACCTGCAAAATCTAGAGCACGTTCTCACCCGGCTCTACAAAGCTCGCTTCCGCCTGAACCGACAAAAATGCCAATTCGCGGCTACCGCCATACCATAGTTGGGGTACATGATTTCTACAAACGAGATAGAGCCGCGTCCAGAACGAATTGCAGCTGTGGTTAATTACAATACGCCAACCAACCTGAAAGAGGTTTCGTCATTTCTTGGCATTGCCTCCTATTTACGTAAATTCATCACCCACTTTGCTACGACTGCCACTTCCCTTACAAATCTGACGAAAAAAACGCAAGATTTGTGTGGGGCTTCTCAACAAGATTTGTGTGGGGCTTCTCGCTTGTGGGGAGGTGCTCAACAAGACGCTTTCGTAGCTCTCAAACAGCAGCTCACCCGTTGCTCAGTGCTAAGCCATTTCAATGAAGACTGGGTCACAGAAGTTTATACTGATGCTAGCCAGGTTGGACTTGGGGCTGTGCTTATACAGCGCGATCCAGCCGGCAAAGAGCACGTCGTCGCGTATTCTAGTCGTAAACTCTCAGATACCCAGCGGCATTACAATTCCAACGAGCTGGAGTGCCTAGCCGTCGACTGGAACGTCGATGACAAATTTCGACATTAATTGTTTGGCCGGGAGTTCACGGTGGTCACAGACAAAGGGAGGAAGAAAACTTTATTAAGAAAGGATGGCCCGAAGCCGCAGGGGAAGGGGGAGGGCAGGAAGGACGCTAGTAATGTCCAGCCATCGACGGCCGCACAGACAAAGCTCCAGAGTGCTGTCAAAGTGTCCTTGACACGCCAAGAGGGCCGAATCCACTCTTCGTAGGAGTGAACCCACGCCGGGCGGTGTTGGGCGCGAAGCACGGCAAGGCCCGGGCAAGACCAGACGAGGTGCGGAAGGTCAGGCTTTGTTGTGCCATGGCTTGCGTAGCAGAGCACATTGGGGTCCAAGAGAGAAGGGGAGGAACTGGGAGCTGATCCGGTCTGTGGAGGTCCTGCGAGGTCTACAGAATGGGAGTTTCCCGCCATTGTTGACGTCGGAGAACCTGCCTGCGGTAGGGTGTTGCCGTGTTGGGATTCATTGCCCGAAGGGTCAAAGTGAGTGTGCCGTCCTCGCCACCGTGCGACGATGTCAGCGGTTATGGCGAAGCCGAACGGGCCCGGTTGAGAAAACCTGGGCGCCGCGAGATAAGCCAGGAGGCAGAGGATGCGGGTTCTGGGGTACTGATGACTGGAGGTGAAGGCGCCGGGCATGTCGGCGACGCTGGCGCTCCTCGTCAGGATCGAAGTGGGCTCCGCTGGCAATGGTCTCCCCGGGCTGACGGCGGTACGACGAAGATGCCTCGCTCGCCAGCCTGTGGGCGCTTTCAGTACCGGGATGCCCTCCATGGCCAGGGATCCACCGTACCGTTACGGGCGTGTGGAAGGTGTTGTGCAGAGAGCTGCATGATTGTTTAATGCAGTGTGCTGCAGAGTGTTTCCGTGGAATTCCTATAAGGGAACGTAAGGCCTCGGCACAGTCCGTGAAAATGTGCACACGGTGGTACGCGCGCTGATTGCATGCCTGCAGAACGGAACGTGCTAGGCGTAGGCCTTGTTCAATAGCGCGCAGCTCAAGGGTGGTGGTGTCCGGAATGGAGTCGACGATGTAGGCTGTAACGCTGCGTTCATTGCTGTCTGCCGCTACAGCTGCAAGTGCCACAGCAGCCGTGCGAGGTTGCCAGGAGGCGTCCACGTACACACGTAATGTCCGCGGATCCGCAGCGTCGGTGGCTGCGGTGGTCTGCACCAGTGTGGCACGTTGCGCCGCATAAGTAGCTCGAGCTGTTTTCCGGGGTGCTGGTCGCCGTTCTGTGATCAACACATCCTCCCATGGGCGAACGTGTGGAGGGATGGGCGGCTCATCTAGTAGTCACTCACCGTCGTGACGTAGCAGGCGGCGTCCCTGCAGTGTCAAGTGGCCGACGGTCGTTGGCGCCTGCTATGCGCGCCGAGAGGGTATCCCCAAGCGTGGGCCAACCAGCATAACGGTACAGCCCTTCGACGCGAGTGTGACGGGGCAGGCCCGTAATAGCCCGCAGCGCCTCCCGATACAAGACCTCTAGCTGGTGAAGTTGGTACTTCGTGAGATCGTAACACATGGCGCCGTAGACCGCTCTAGATACCAGCACTGCCTGTACTAGGCGTCGAGCGATATCTTGCGAAGCACCACCGAAAGTGCCAGAGATGCGACGTATTATGTGTAGGAGACGTCGCCACAATGGTTTGAGCTGTCTCAGCCACTCTTGAGCTCCCCCGTTTTCATGAAACGGAACACCCCAGTATGCGGATCCAACCATCTGGAGCTGGCTGGAGGGGTTGCCCTGCGATAGTTAAACGAATGCGCTCACGATTAGTGGCTTTGCCGCGCACAGCTAAGTAATTTGTTTTTGTTGCTGACACCTCCATGCCAATGGGTATCAGAAGGGCCGTGAATGTGTCCAAAGCATGTTGCAGGCGCTGTACGGCGGCATCAGTCGTAGATGATCGTTGGCCTCCGTCCAGATGGTCACGTCGTCAGCGTAAGCCGTGACATGAACCCCTGTGACGGCAGCAACCCTTGACTAGCTTTGCCATTACGATATTGAATAATATCGGGGACATTATGGCGCCTTGTGGTACCCCGCAGGTGTTCTTGAAATGGTGGGTATTCACACGTCCGGAGCGTATTTCAAACGTCCTGTCGGCCAGGAAGGCTCGCACGAAATTCCTCACCTTTTACCCGGGTAAGCTTCGCAAAGGGCTTGTAGTACCGCGTGGTGGGAGACGGTGTCGAAAGCCTTGCGAAGGTGTACAGCCACCAAGATGTGTGCTTATGATGTCATGTACGCCGGAGTACCCGCCCAAGGAGGTGGATGCTGTCATGCGTTGCTGCCATGACGTGAATGTTCGCCAAACGCCATATAAAGCAGAACTTCGCCCGCTGGGTCATTACGATCCAGGAGCACACGTACCACGTACGCCATCACCCCGGAGCATTAAACCAGGTGGTCGATGCACTCTCTCGGCACCCCACTGGTGACTACTCACCATCCCGCCGTGGTGACAGTTGGATTCTGTTTGCACAAGGAGACGTGACTAGAGCACAGGGAGATGACCCAAACATCGCCGCGGTAATTGACTCTATCACTAACTCCTCAACAAATACCAAACTTTGTCCTTCGCAACGAAACGCTGTACCGCCGTGTGTGGCTCACGAATCGCAGCGGAGAACGCCAGCTCATCGTAGCCCCAGTGGCATTGAGGTCGGAAAGTTTGCACGTCATCCACGATGCTCCAGAGGGAGGGCACATTGGGCTGCGGGCAAATCTACGCAAGGTACGAGAGCGCTTCTGGTGGCCAAGATGCAAAGTCAAATTCGCGCGTATGTCGCCAGCTGCAAATTTTACCAAAAATACAAGAGGATTCATGGAGGCAGCCGGCTTTCTCAGCCCCATCCCGCCTCCAGAGACGGTTTTTCACACAATCGGCATTGATCATGTGGGGCCTCTGCCCACCACGGCCGGCGGCAACCAATACATCATTGTGGCCGTCGACTACCTGTCTAAGTACGTCGAAGTAGTGGCGGTGCCTTCGCTGGCTGCCAGTCACTTCATCGACTTTCTGAAAGCAAAGTTTGAATGGAGACATGGAATGCCTAAAAAGCTCATATCCGACCATGCCACCACGTTCCGCAGTCGCCAGCTTCGCTCTTTTCTTCGCCAGGCGGGCGTGGTGCACCACTTCTCGTCATCCTACCACACACAGGCTGTCTTACGGAGAGGACCAACCAGACTATCCAAGCACGAATCGCACCGTACGTGAAGACCAACAAGTCCGGAGAAGCCGACTGGGACAGACACTTGTAGTCCGCCGTTTATTCGGTCAACACATCCGTCCAATGTTCGGCAAGAGCAACACCATAGGAAATTGTTAATGGGCAACTGCCGAAGCTGAGCGTCGTAGCCCGCTTAGATACAACCGTGAACGTCGTACAAGCCGTCGATAGGCAGGAGGCGTGCAGCAATATACGGAAGAAGGCAATGAACAACATTATTGCCGCACAGAAGACGCAGAAGGCGTACTACGATCGTCGGCATCGACGGGCACCGCAGTACGCTGTTCGTGACGATGTGTGGGTCACTGAGGGATGCAGACAGCAGGCAGAAGCTACTACCAAAGTTTGAGGGACCATTTCTTATTACGAAAGGATTAAGAGAGAATACCTGGCAAGTCGCTACTGTTCCAAGCGATTTGGGTGTCGATAGGAGCAGAAAAGACGAGTTCGCTGTACATGTGTTGCGCATGACGAAAAGGATTGGTCGAACGGACCAACGTATCACTACGTCTTCTTTTCTTGCAGATTCGCAGCGTGACCGAGTGTAATGGCTAATACGGCTATGTACTAATGTAAGTGTAATCCGGCTATGTACTATGTAAGTGTAATCCGGCTAATACGGCTATGTACCGAGACTGAAGTGGGGAAGAAGACGCTTTATTCTCCCCGAGCTGGGCTCGGGGAGAATAAAGCGTACCGTCCGGCTACCCGGTCGCAGTTCCTTACAATATATTTATATAAAAATATATAAATATATATTATAATATATATATAATATTTATAAAGCTATTAAAAAAATTCCCCAAGTTCGTAAACTTTTTTTTATTTTCTATCTTTCTCGTTTGTCTCTGTCTCTAACCTTATTTTTTTTTTCGCGCTCTGTGTGAGTTTTTTCTTTTTTAGTCTATATTATATATATATATATTGTGAGCACAGGCCAGGAGTCGTCGGGCACCGGTTTATTAAACGAATCCCGCAGAGAGCGACAGCTAGCGGCTAGGTCGAGCGCAGGGATTCCAGAACACACCGATGATGATACCCTGGACGACGATGTGCGCGGAGAGCGAGGAATGTGGCACATAGCATTTGGCGCATAGCCACTAAGGAGAATGTCCACATACGGCTGCTAATGGCTGCCTTAGTGCTTACAATATATATATATAGATATATATATATATATAACTCTGAAACTAACTTATTCTGCACTTTGAAGTCAGGAAGTCCTCTTCCTGAAACGTCGGTGAACTGTTATTTTTAATTTTTCCTCAGATGGCTGTCCCTACTTACCCTACTTAAGGAAGTTTTACGTTGCGGCACTGCAAAGATGAGAAGAAGAATAAGATCGGGTAAAGCACTCCATTTACATTAGGTTCATAGGTGCCAAGACTGAGCTTGTGAAAGGTGTGCTCCAGACTCCTCGCATCGTCATCATCGTTCATCATTGAAGGTGCTGTAAGGAATTCCCCAGATGAGTCCCGTAACATCAACACCGGGTTCGAACTGCAGGGTGCAGCCCAACGGCTGGGCTCGAAATACTTTTAATGTTTCCACGCGAATTATGCCTGTCTAGGGCGCAAATTCAGATGGCGACATGATACACTACCATAGAGGATTCGTAGAGCCGTAGAGGATTCAACGCTGGTCGACCTTTTTTGAGGCGTCGTTCACACTGCTACCACTTCCGGGGGTACTCATAAGGTGACGCTCATTTCGAGTGATGGGAGGAGCGCTCTGAATGCCCTTAATGGCATGAAAAAAGTGCTTTAATAAATGCTCCAAGAAAGTGAATTGGAGCACCGCCTTTCAGGTGGAGTAGTTATTATCACTCCATACATATTCCGGCGGTAGTTCATTTTGTCCACAACCAAGCAGAATATTTTTTTTTTCGCTAGTTTTCAAATATTTCAGAAAACGCGCAGTTTCGAAAAAATAAAAGGTATACTACATTATCTCGCTCACTTTTCCTGTGGTTGTTGACTACTTTTTTTTATTTGGTAATATATCAACGTGTCAATCATCTACCTTTCCGATTCGCTTCATGCGAATCAAAGAATGTGGATGTGAAGTCTGGGTGTCGCAGGTAGAATTACAGGGTTGAACACTGGGAGACCTCTTTTGTCACGTGCAAATACGGAATTCCAGGACCGCCTTATTCAGTTTTTATAGCGCTGCATGGTCCCACCCCTAAATGCAGGCAGCAAACGTCCGCCAACATAAGTATCAACGATTATCGGCGGGAGCACAACCTCGCCGAGAAGTAGTTAATATTGCCCTAGCAATGTAGTCTGGGGTTGGGGGTTTCGGTTACCGCTCACTGAGCTTGTTTTAAAGCGAAGCGTTTTACTTCTACCCCCAAGTTTCCCGCCGCGACCATTAGTGTCAACATAAAACTCGCGAACTAATAAACGAAGTTACAGCAGCGCCAGGAAATAAACCTGGAACGAATTGAGAAATACAGTGAGAGCCAATTGCCTTTCCGATTGAGCTACGAGCCCACGCCGTAAGATGGGAGACCTATGGTGCACTCTCCGAGCACACCTGTGTTTTTACTCCCTGAATTTTCACCCAATACAACAAGACAACGTCGCGCGATCTCTCTAGCCACTGTGCTTTCCGCCCACAGCACGTGTAGCGGCCATGTGCGTTTCTTGCGGATCCACTAGGAGTTATAGAAAAAGGAAAATTAAAACACCGTATGGCATCTCAACACTCCTACTTCTCTGTGCCGATCACATGGCCTTCGTCGGGATCTTCCGTTGGCGGCAGCAAAGGCAAAGGAGCAGTGAGATAGTCTAACACTGGATTTGAGCTTCCTTTACTTTTATAAAACAAAACTGCGTTTTCTATCATTTACCTACCCCTACCACTCAACCATACACTATTCGTGAACCATACATTGATTTTACCTCACCAAAGAATGTCTCTTGGAATAATAAATTGCGTCGTTAGGTGCATTTCACTTTTCTCTGGACACACTCGTTGTAGAGCCACGTGTTTAAATGCAAGTGACGTCGCACAGGTAATGGTTGTGACCGTCGTTCACAGCGTCACTTTACAACTATCCTCTCAGCGTGGATTAGCGCTCATTTGGATCTCCCGTCCGTTGCTATATTTTGAACCTTTTGAAGAACGTTTTCTCTGGCAAGAAGAATATATTTGCTTACAACCTTACAGCGCGGGACTCGGTTATGCGGGCCTTTGTGCCATAGGTAGCATAGGAGGGTTTACCGGTGCTCAACCGCTTCCTACATGTCGTATATGCTAAGCCCAGGTACGGGTTTAAAAAGAGGATGGGCTTTATGCGTGTGGTTGAAAGGACACTAGATTCTCCGCCTATGCGCGGCAAACAATTAAATTAACATAAATACGCCGAAAAATGGAAGAACGCACAGCGTCGGCCATAGCGTGGTTAGAATAGCCCCAAACCAGTTTTCTTGAAGTTCTTTCTCACTACCCTCACTTCTCACCGAAAGGTGGGAAGTGAGAGAAGCAGGAAAGAACACGGACGAAATCGCAGCATAAAAAACAATTACACGCAGCAGCACACAAAAAAAGCCAAAAAAGACCGAGTCCGGCATGCTTCGTAAATTATGTAGCAATGATCAGCGGGAATGGAAAACTTGGGAAAAGGGGATGTACGGAGAGAAGATGCCGGAGCAGGCATATATATTCGGCTCTGTTATACTGCAATGCCGCATGCATGCGCGGCCCGCTCACTCGACGCATGATCCCCTCGCTGTACTGAGGATTTGTTTTCCCCTTTTCTATTCTCTTTTACTCCTACTTAGGGCTACAGCTGCTGTCGACATGATGCCACTTCGGTCGAAAACCACGGGCGTGACCAAGCTTTGCAGTATGGTCTCCGAGACTGCGGACTAGGGAAGCTTTACGTTTGAGGCGGCATTCTTAGGCTGCCTTCCTGTCAGCTGTACGGCTGCCATACTTCAGAAATCTGTGTCGAAGGGGCCACGGTATGTGTCCTCACAGCTGGTCAAGCTCCATCATGAGACTGTGAATGGTTGCAGAAAGAGCGGCTTCCGGGGTTATATCCCGGTTGTGTTTATGCTTTGCATAGTCTTTAAAGCGGAGTTCTCTTTTTTTGAACACACGTTTACAGTTCCGAACTCGTGCCTCGGCCACCCGCAAGGCCCCAGTATTTACGCCCGTTGCGCCCCTTTTTGCATAAAGAATGAGAACCGGCCCTGTTACTCATTGATGCCATCAGTGAACGCTTGGAATTTATGTATTAGGTAGGTCTCCCTCTCCTCACCTTCTCGGAAGGAGGGAGAAGGCGAACCAAAGGAGAGCAATTTTAATATGCTTAAGCGAATGGTTAGGCAGGTGCTAATGTCTTGAGAAGGGCAGATACGGCTAAGAGGCGACATGTGATTTGTGGTTGATAATTGTATGTATTTGGTATGTTAGGAACTGCGCAATATGAACTTTTTGTGTTTTTTATTATGATGAGAAACACCAAAATAAATTATCTGTGACACAACATAACCAGTGACGTATGATGCAAATAATAAAAATGAACGGGCAATGTGTTATGTCTTTGTTAGCATCCAAGCGGTACAATGAAATGGAGCAAGGGCAGCAATGAATCCCACAGTCATATCCTGGGCGGTGGTATTAGGACTCATTAGGGGTGGCTTTAAAAAGCTTGTACGTTTTCCTAATATAATAACTACATTTTAATATTAACCGTAATAATTTACCTTGATTATATAAAAATTCTGTGTATCCAGAGGGAGAAAATATACTCGATTTTTTCGGAGAATTTAAAGCATATAAAACTTGTTTTCGCACTACGATAATCATTCAGGCCTCAACCAGTTCACAAACTGGTTCATACTTTGCTTCGAAACCGGATGGCTTACCCCTTCACCTCATTACTTATTCGAACTGGAAGGAACACTAACCGTCATCAAACCAGCTAATTCAGTTTGATACACTGATAATCGCAGGAGGGTAGCACTCGCCGGCTTCCTGCCGCTCTCACAGGCACCGTGGCACTGAACGGCCCGCCAGTGTCATCAAACAGTGCCCTGCGTGGATGCTTTTCGTGCGGGCGCCCCGGTCACTCGTACAGCGCTTGTCCAGCGCCACGTCTGCTTATGCGCTACCAAGTGCCTCCGCTGCCCATGCTTCAGGTGCATGTCGACGGGATCGGCGACTTTAGGCCCTGGTTGACCCCGGGGCTGAACGCACTGCCATCCACCGACGCCATGCTTCGGACGCCTTCATGAATCCGTGGACGCAGTCACCGCTACGTGGCCTTGGCGGATCTGCCTTTCCGGTCGGAGCACTTCACCTGACCATACGAACGGGAGCTGCCCGCAGGTCATTCACGGCTGTTCCTGTCTTTGCCAACCTGCCAGCAGACCTCATCCTGGGGGGGACTACCTCCTTTCAAGTTACGTAGAAGTACGCATTGGGCACGGACAAGTCCATCTGCGTCCTTCTACCATTGGACAGCCATCGTCCACGATCGACCAATCTGAGTCAACTTTTCCCGATGAACTCACATTGCTGCTCTAGCGTCACAAAGCTTTGTTCGCCGACAACACGGCGCAACTTCCCTGTACAAACCTTTTTGCCCACTCAATACTCACAGGCGATCATCCACCAGTCTGTGTACCGTTACCCGTATGCCGAGAAAGAGGGGCAGTGATTGAGGAGCAGGTCCTGGAGATGCTCAATGCAGGAATTATCAGGCACTCATCCAGTCCTTGGACTGCCGCTGTTGTCGTTGTTCGCAGAAAGGACGGGACGCTCTGATTTTGCGTTGATTACCGGGAGCTGAGCAAGCACACCATGCCAGATTCATACCCGTTGCCTCGCATCGACGACGTCCTCGACATGGTCCGAAAGTTAAATTTTTTTCATCTCTGGACCTTTGGGCTGGGTACTGGCAGATTCCGGTTTCAGAAGATGATAAAAACAAAACATCTTTCCGAACTCCGTCGGGGCTTTTTGAATTCAACCGCATGCCATTCGGATTGCGAACAGCACCAAGTACCTTTCAGAGGGTCAAGAACTCAGTCCTGGGGACACTGAAAGAACAAGCCTGGGTCGTCTACTCGGATGATATCTTAGTTTATTGGCTCAACCCGCGAAGAGCATCTGCAAAATCTCGAGCACGTTCTCACCCGGCTCTACAAAGCTCGCTTCCGCCTGAACCGACAAAAATGCCAATTCGCGGCTACCGCCATACCATAGTTGGGGTACATGATTTCTACAAACGAGATAGAGCCGCGTCCAGAACGAATTGCAGCTGTGGTTAATTACCCTACGCCAACCAACCTGAAAGAGGTTTCGTTATTTCTTGGCATTGCCTCCTATTTACGTAAATTCTTCACCCACTTTGCTACGACTGCCACTTCCCTTACAAATGTGACGAAAAAAACGCGATTTGTGTGGGGCTTCTCGCTTGTTGGGAGGTGCTAAACAAGACGCTTTCGTAGCTCTCAAACAGCAGCTCACCCGTTGCTCAGTGCTAAGCCATTTCAATGAAGACTGGGTCACAGAAGTTTATACTGATGCTAGCCAGGTTGGACTTGGGGCTGTGCTTATACAGCGCGATCCAGCCGGCAAAGAGCACGTCGTCGCGTATTCTAGCCGTAAACTCTCAGATACCGAGCGGCATTACAATTCCAACGAGCTGGAGTGCCTAGCCGTCGACTGGAGCGTCGATGACAAATTTCGACATTAATTGTTTGGCCGGGAGTTCACGGTGGTCACAGACAACGCTGCCATGACGTGAATGTTCGCCAAACGCCATATAAAGCACAAGTTCGCCCGCTGAGTCATTACGATCCAGGAGCACACGTACCACCTACGCCATCATCCCGGAGCATTAAACCAGGTGGTCGATGAACTCTCTCGGCCCCCCACTGGTGACTACTCGCCATTCCGCCGTGGTGACAGTTGGATTCTATTTGCACAAGGAGACGTGACTAGAGCACAGGGAGATGACCCAAACATCGCCGCGGTAATTGACTCTTCACCAACTCCTCAACAAATACCAAACTTTGTCCTTCGCAACGAAACGCTCTACCGCCGTGTGTGGCTCACGAATCGCAGCGGAGAACGCCAGCTCATCGTAGCCCCAGTGGCATTGAGGTCGGAAAGTTTGCACGTCATCCACGATGCTCCAGAGGGAGGGCACATTGGGCTGCGGGCAAATCTACGGAAGGTACGAGAGCGCTTCTGGTGGCCGAAGATGCAAAGTCAAATTCGCGCGTATGTCGCCAGCTGCGAAGTTTACCAAAAATACAAGAGGATTCATGGAGGCAGCCGGCTTTCTCAGCCCCACCCCCGCCTCCAGAGAGGGTTTTTCACACAATCGGCATTGATCATGTGGGGCCTCTGCCCACCACGGCCGGCGGCAACCAATACATCATTGTGGCCGTCGACTACCTGTCTAAGTACGTCGAAGTAGTGGCCGTGCCTTCGCTGGCTGCCAGTCACTTCATCGACTTTCTGAAAGCAAAGTTTGAATGGAGACATGGAATGCCTAAAAAGCTCATATCCCGACCATGCCACCACGTTCCGCAGTCGCCAGCTTCGCTCTTTTCTTCGCCAGGCGGGCGTGGGGCCCCCTTCTCGTCACCCTCCCAAACCCCACAGGCTGGTCTTACGGAGAGGACCAACCAGACTATCCAAGCACGACTCGCACCGTACGTGAAGACCAACAAGTCCGGAGAAGCCGACTGGGACAGACACTTGTAGTCCGCCGTTTATTCGGTCAACACATCCGTCCAATGTTCGCCAAGAGCAACACCATAGGAAATTGTTTATGGGCAACTGCCGAAGATGAGCGTCGTAGCCCGCTTAGATACAACCGTGAACGTCGGACAAGCCGTCGATAGGCAGGAGGCGTGCAGCAATATACGGGGGAAGGCAATGAACAACATTATTGCCGCACAGAAGACGCAGAAGGCGTACTACGATCGTCGGCATCGACGGGCACCGCAGTACGCTGTTGGTGACGATGTGTGGGTCACTGAGGGATGCAGACAGCAGGCAGAAGCTACTACCAAAGTTTGAGGGACCATTCCTTATTACGAAAGGATTAAGAGAGAATACCTAGCAAGTCGCTACTGTTCCAAGCGATTTGGGTGTCGATAGGAGCAGAAAAGACAAGTTCGCTGTACATGTGTTGCGCATGAGGAAAAGGATTGGTCGAACGGCCCAACGTATCACTACGTCTTCTTTTTTTGCAGATTCGCAGCGTGACCGAGTGGAATGGCCGCGAAACTCGCAGACGCAAAGCTTGAAGTGCGGCCTGCCGCGCGGAGAATCCGGCTAATACGGCTATGTACCGAGACTGAAGTGGGGAAGAAGACGAGGGGGAAGCTGGGCTCGGGGAGAATACAGCGTACCGTCCGGCTACCCGGTCGCAGTTCCTTACAATTATCATAATATATATATATGTTATAGAAAATTTTAAAATTATATATATATAATAATATATATAATATAATATTTAATTATTTAAGGGCCGAATGACGTTTTTTTTGTCACGTTTCTTTGATTCTTGGGATAAAAAAGGGAAAATATAAGTCAGAAAAAACCCGCCTTTTTTTCCCCGGGAGCGGGACCCCCGCCCACATCTCCGCAAAACCCGGTGGCGGTGCGTTAACCTTACCTATCCCGCAGCGGTTCTCTCCCCCGATTTTTAAAGCGGAGGTTTATATTTAAAAGAGCTCTGAGGCCGGTCAACTAGCGCCGCCCCTCGATCCACGGGAGCCGTAGAACGTTTTTTTCCCCGCGGCCGCCACTTAGAACGGGTCGGAGGTCGGGGTTAGCAATTTGGCATATCCAAAATGCTGGAGCCAGTGCCTGGGTATGCATGTAGCAGAACAGATGGATACGGGACGAGGGACGCGGTAAAGATACATATCAATTTTGCAGTCGTCTTGCCAGTGCTATTCGGCTTTTTCGAAATTTTAATGGGGCCGGGAAAAAACGGGGGATTTTTTCTCGACTTATATTTTCGTTTATTTATAAATGAATCAAAAAAACGGGAAAAGCACATTCTTCGGCCAAATTAAATTTTTCCCGAAAAAGCCGAATCGCCTTACAATTAAGACCTGAAAACCTTGATATGTATTTTTCCCGAGTCCCTCTTTCCCGTATCTCTCTGTTTTGCTACATGCATTACGAGGCACTGGCTCCAGCATTTCGGATATGCCAATTGCTAACCCGACCTCCGACCACGTCAAACGGGGCGGCCGTTTTGGAAAGAAGACGTTCTACGTCTCCCGGGGTAGTCGAGGGGCGGCGCTAGTTGACCGGCCTCAGAGCTCTTTAAATAAAAACCCCCCCTTTTAAAAGTCGGAGAAAGCCCTCGGGATGGAAATTTGGGGTAACCCACCGCACCGGTTATGGGGAAATGGGGGTTCGAGTCCCGCCCCTAAAAAAGGGCGGTTTTTTTCCCTCGACTTATATTTTCGCTTATTTATTTATAATAATCAAAGAAACTTTCAAACACGTCATTCGGCCTATAAAATATTTCAAAAAAACCCGAATAGAAAGGGCCCATGACGACTGCAACCTTGATTGTATCTTTACCGAGTCCCTCGTCCCGTATTTCTGTTCTGCTATATATTTTTATAAAATTAAAATTTTTATATATATATATATTTTAATATTTATTTATAAAAGGGGTTTTTCATCAAAAAAACCCAAAAAGAGCAAAGGCGAGGTTGTGGTGGGTCATAGAAAGAGATAAAGAATTTTTTGAGCCGAAAAGAAAGTGTTGAAAAAATGCCCGCCGAGTGGGATCCGAACCCAGGACCTCCACAATCCCGGGTCTGGTGCGATAACCAGCCCGGGTATCCTATGATCCACCCTCTTTCTATGACCCACCACAACCTCCCCTTTGTTTTCCCCGAGTTTTTTGACTGCCACCCTTATTGCCTGTCTTATTTCACAAGCCCCTCTTTTCCCATTTCTGATTCGTACATGCTTAGCGAGGGCCTCTGTTCGGGCAGTCTTGGTGCCAAAGGGAGCTTCAGAGGGTTCAAGGCTGGTCGACCACTCTCCACATGTCGTAGACACTCGAGTCACGGCGCGGGGGTTAAAAAGAAGGCCCTTTTCACCCCGAGTAGTCCGAGTGGGGGGCCTGGCTACCCCCCCCAAAGTCCCAAAAAAACAAAAATACCTTACATAAAAAAAACCGGAAAGTGCGGGGGGAAACAGCCCCGCCGGTAGCGTAGTGGTTTTCGTCCCAGACCGGTATTTTGAGGTCGTGGGTTCGGATCCCACCCGGCGGGCTTTTTCACCCATTCTTTTCGACTCAAAAAATCTTCATCTTTTTATGCCCCCAACCCACAACCTCCTTTTTGCTTTCCGGGGTTTTCTTGATCCCAAACCCCTTTATTTTCTGATTTTTTTTTCACGGAGCCCCTCATTTCCCATTTTTTCATTCCCCTAATATATATTATATATATATATATTATATATATTTGTGAGCACCAGGGATGTGCATTGAGACTGTTCCCCGTGAACCTGGCATCATCATCATTCATTCTGGTCACCAAGGGGTATGCTCCTCAATCACTCACAGCTAGCCGCCCATCGGGATTATCATCTGCGGATAATCATCATCGTGGGTTCGGCTTCCTCGGAACGGTCGGAGTCAGCAGCTAATAAACGCGGCCTCAAGGAACAACCCGTCTCTCTCAAGTGGTGGAGGGTGCTTTTCGTCCCGCTGTCTACCTCTCGCAGTCGCACCACTGGAGCTCCGTTCAGGTCGGAGGTTGCTTCTGCCCACCACCCCCATGCAGCACGAGAGCAGCCAGTCGGGCAGCACCGCTGCGGCCCCGGTCCAGCCAGTTTTTGCCCTCACCGGCCGTGAGCGCGAACCTCCGTTTTTCTCTGGTCTCCGCGGTGACGATGTTGAAGACTGGCTTGATCAGTTCAACCGGGTAAGCGCATTCAACCGATGGGACGACAGATTCAAACTTCAGATCGTCTCATTTTCTCTGATCGAAGGGGCCGAAGACCTGGTTCCGCAATAATGAGAAAGACATGTCTGATTGGGCCTACTTTGTCTCAGAGCTGCGTCGTATTTTTGGGACGTCCTCAAACCGGTCGGTGAAGCCAAAAGGCAACTGGCGGTCCTGTCCAGCTCCCGAACGAGGCGTACGCGTCGTACATCGAAGATGTCATCGCACTGTGCCGTCGGGCTGACAGTAACATGTCCGAAACAGACCAAGTGCAGCACATCATGAAAGGGATCGCCCCTTTCGCCTTTAATGCTCTGGCGGTTAAAAACCCCTACCACCATTGCGGATGTACGCACGATCTGCCAGCGTTTGGACCACCTGCAGTCTATTCGCCTCCAACATGATTGTACGCGTTCTTGCTCCCTTCCGGATTCAGAGCTCCGTACTCTAATCCGAACAATCATACGAGAGGAGCTACAGCAGCGTGACACTACCTGCTCCCAGAACACTCCCGTACAAGCCCGTGGGCTGCGTGACTTAATAAAAGAGGAGCTAGCGTGCATGACCGACGTTCCACAGCCTTGTTGTCCTGCTCCTACGCACGTCCATTCGTACTCCGAAGCTGTTACGAGACCATCCCAGCCCATGGAGCAAATTTCCCCCCTCCTACTACTCATGGCCACTTGACGGCTATTTCTGCGCCTTCGCCGTCCCCCCCTCCATTCCCAGCGTGGCGACCACCGCGTCCAGCAAGCGAGCGGCCAGTGTGTTATTACTGTGGCATCAGAGGGCACATTTCGCGGTTTTGTCGGCGACGCCAGCTGGACGAACGCCGGGGCTACGCACCGTATGAGCGCGACGCCTACTTTGGATACGCCCCTCGTCAGCGCCTGTACTCGCCACCTCCGCGCCAACCTTCGCCCGTTTATGACGCCAGAAGCTTCCCTCGCGATTCCCGCCCGACACGACGTCGTTCCCCTTTTACCCTTCCGTCGTGCTCTGTCGCCTCTCCTCCTGTCTCCAACTCAAATGTCCCCAACCAACACCAGGAAAACTAGACGATGCAGTTTTTGGGGGGAAAACTGCATTTTGTGGACCGACTACAACTCCTCCCGAACTTCCGTGTAACCCGTTATCTGTTCTCGTTGAAGGAATTGAAGTGGAAGCGTTAGTGGATACTGGAGCTAGTATTTCTGTGATTGATGCTGATCTGTGTTCCCGTCTGCGAAAGGTCAAGACTCCGTATGGCGGTCCCTATTTACATGGCGCAAATAATCAGGACATCAGGCCCTCCGCTTATTGTACCGTGCGCGTATTAATTGGAGAACTCCGCCATTCTATTCAATGTGCTGTTCTTTCACCATGTGCTCACCCGCTTATCCTCGGATGGGAATTTTTTTCCTCTGCCCCTGCCGTTATTTCCTGCCGTGAACCCGCCATCAGTATTGACGACACTGAAAATTCCAGTTGCCTAGATTCGCCACAGCACACACTCAAGCTGAAATGTGATCATGTTTTGGAAGGTGGTTGTGAGGGAATTCTGTCGGTCTCCTCGAACGAAATTAACGCTGGTGATGTTGTGGTGGTGCCCTCTACCCGGTTCTTCAACCAGGGAATCGCCATCCCAACCTGCCTTGTTCGGTTTGCGCGCGGGTGTGCGGTGCTTGCTGCACTGAACACTACGAATGAGGCGATATTACTGGCCGAAGGAACCACTATAGCTTCAGTTGCCGACCATGCCCCTGCGTCAGTAGTTTCCGGTGACGTGCCCCCTTCCAGTCAGAACTTATTTGGCCCGCTTGGTAATAATTCGGGTCTTGCGTCCACTATCAGTCAAGACCTGACGCCTAATCAGAGAAAGTCATTACTGGACGTCCTAACGAAGCACCAAGCGTCTTTCGACGCACACTCATGTAGCCTCCCACAAACATCTGCAGCCGAGCACAGAATTAAAACGGATGGGTTTAGCCGTGATCCGCCGCAGGCCATATCGCGTCTCCTCGTCTGAACGGAAAATCATCGAAGACAACGTCGCTGACATGCTCAAGCGCAATATTATTCGGCCGTCGACTAGCTCCTGGTCTTCCCCAGTGGTACTCGTCGAGAAGAAAGACGGTTCTGTACGGTTCTGCGTCGACTACAGGGCACTCAATAAGATCACGCAGAAAGACGTCTACCCTATGCCCCGCATAGACGATGCCTTAGATTGTCTACAGGGGGCCGAGTACTTCTCTAGTCTGGACCTTCGGTCGGGGTACTGGCAAATCCCGATGCATGAAGCTGACAAAGAAAAAACCGCATTTACCACCCCCGATGGTCTTTAGAATTTAATGTAATGCCATTTGGACTATGCAATGCCCCCGGGTACATTCGAACGGATGATGGACACTGTGCTTCGTGGCCTAAAATGGAAAACTTGCTTATGCTATCTGGACGATGTTGTTATCTTTTCGTCCACATTTTCACAGCACCTTGAGCGCCTTGACGAGGTACTTACTTGCCTGTCCAACGCGGGACTTCAACTTAACACAAAAAAATGCCATTTTGCGAGCAAGAGTATAAAGGTGCTGGGACACGTGTCTCCAGAGATGGAATACGCCCGGATCCGGACAAAACAGCTGCCGTTATTAATTTCCCTTGACCCCTTCAACAAAAAAATCTGCGAAGCTTTCCCTTTGGGCCCGGCATCATATTTTCGGCGTTTTATACGCAACTTTGCCACCCTTGCTTTTCCCCTGCATCAGCTCTTGCGCGCCAACGTGCCCTTTATATGGAAAGGATGATTGCCAAGCCGCATTTGAAGCTCTGAAAGATTCACTTACCTCTGACCCCGTCCTGTGTCATTTTGACGACTCAGCGCCTACTATATTACACACTGATGCCAGTGGGTGTGGCATTGGTTCCGTTCTTCTCCAGCGCGATGCTCAGCTTCGAGAAAGAGTCATAGCGTATGCCAGTCGTTCACTGACGCCCGCTGAGAAGAATTACACCATCACGGAACAGGAATGCCTCGCTGTCGTCTGGTCTATACAAAAGTTTCGCCCGTACCTCATGGTCGTCATTTCACCATCGTTACGGATCACCATGCCCTCTGTTGGCTATCCACGATGAAAAACTTATCTGGGCGCCTCGGCCGATGGATACTGCGTTTGCAGCAGTTTGACTTCACGGGTTTCTTCAAGTCCGGCAAAAAGCATTCGGATGCGGATGCCCTTTCGCGATGCCCGTTATCCTCCCCGTCGCAAGCTGCGTCTTTCCGGGGCCCCGGCCGCCACGTTTACCCATGGCACCCCTCAACCATGCTGCAGTAGAGACGGCCACCGAGCTGCCTTCGCTTCAGCGGGCCGATACATACTGCCGAACTTTAATGGACCGCCTGAGTGGCTTGGCGCGACCACCCAATAGCCGGCTGCGACGCCAACTGAACAACTTTCGGGTTATTGATGGCGTGCTCTACCCCGCCAATCATCATCCTTTCCCGGGCATAAATGGGTGCCTGTCGTTCCTCGTCAGCTCCGCCTTCGCATACTCGAGGCTTTTCACGATGACGCAACAGCTGGGCACCTTGGCTTCCCGAAGACTTATGACCGTGTTCGGAGTCGATTTTTCTGGCCAGGCCCCTCCACGAGCGTCGCCAAGTACGTCGCCTCTTGCGCGTTGTGTCAACAGCGCAAGCGACAAACGACACCTCCTGCCGGGTTTTTTGCAGCCGGTTCCTTGCCCTTCTGTTCCCTTCGACACAGTAGGCATAGACCTGTACGGGCCGTTACCTGTAACATCGAATGGATGCCGCTGGATCGTGACTGCTGTCGATCACTTGACCAGGTACGCAGAGACCGCCCCCTTTACAGTCCGGGTGTGCTCACGAAGTCGCCGACTTCCTCCTGCGCAACATTATCCTGCGACATGGAGCACCTCGAGTTTTGCTCAGTGACCGCGGCAAGACGTTTCTTTCACAAATTGTTGCAGAAGTTCTTCGCGCTGCCAATACCATCCACAAAACTTGTTCTAGCTACCATCCGCAGACGAATGGACTTACTGAACGGTTCCACCGCACGCTCTCTGATATGATCTCCATGTACGTCAGCCCCGACCACCGAAATTGGGACATCATTCTTCCCTTCGTTCATTTGCCTATAATACCGCTGTCCAGCGCACCACCGGTTACTCGCCCTTCTTTCTGTTTTCGGCCGCCTCCCCTCTTTTGCGCTCGACACCGTTTTTTTTTTCTGCCCCAGTCTCCGCTACTTCGCCACTTCATGAACAGTTCATCGATCGGATCGCCCATTATCGACGTATGGCGAAAAAAAACAGATGCGAGCCAGCAAGAACGAAAGGGCAGATATGACGACACCCATCGCTCCGTTAAGTTCTCGAAAGGTGAAGAGGTCCTGCTTTGGACACCTGTTAGAAAACCGGGACTTTGGGAGAAGTTCCTGCACCGGTACATTGGTCCGTACGTCGTCATCGACCAGACTTCTCCAGTCAATTATTGCGTGTCACCAGTTAACCCTTCTTCAGACCGTCGCTGTCGTGGGACAGATATAGTGCATGTCTCCCGCTTGAAACCGTTCAACCGTCGCCAAACGTAACCTTCTGCGGGCAGGCGCCCGCTTTCAGCCGCGGGGGGGGAAAAATGTGAGCATCAGGGATGTGCATTGAGACTGTTCCCCGTGAACCTGGCATCATCATCATTCATTCTGGTCACCAAGGGGTATGCTCCTCAATCACTCACAGCTAGCCGCCCATCGGGATTATCATCTGCGGATAATCATCTTTATCGTGGGTTCGGCCTCCTCGGAACGGTCGGAGTCAGCAGCTAATAAACGCGGCCTCAAGGAACAACCCGTCTCTCTCAATATACAGAAAAATGGGCAACAGTTTTACAACGCCAAAAGAGGCATAAGGGTGTGGTTAGGCTCTTTTATTTTTCGCTACGGTTAACGAAATAAACATTTTTTTTAAATATAAGAAGAAAAAAAAAGAAAGAAAAAAACACCCCCAGAGTGGGGACCAAACCCACGCCTTTCGATTACATGTCGAATGCCTTACCAATTCGGCTATCTGGGCGACTGTGTTCTCCTTCACTTTCTGGGCTATTTATATTTACTAGAAGTGTAGCTGACGCTTAAGGGTGGTAGCCAGCGCCACTCTGACTACACGGGGGGAAGGGGGCCTTCTTTTCAACCCCCGGGGGGTGACTCGAGCGTCTACAGCCTGTCATGAGCGGGCAACTGGCGGGAAAACCCTCTTATGCTACCTAGGCATCAAGGCTGCCAGAACCGAGACCCTCGCTAGGCTTTCGCAGAATAATATGGTAAATAAATGAGGGGGTCGTTGAGGAAAAAACAGAAAGATAGGGCAGCAGTCTACACGCCAAAGGAGGCACAGGGGTGTGGTTAGGCTCTTTTCTTTTTTGCTACGGATAATGAAAGGAACATTTTTTTTAATATACAGAAGAAAGAAAAAGAAAAACCACGCCCAGAGGGGGTTTTTAAAATATATATATATATATATATATATAATATATATATATATATAAGTCGAACACGGAATATCGAACTCCAAGGGGATCGCGAAATAGCTCGATATATAAAAAACTCGATAGAAAAAATATGGGCTCTGAGCCTCACCTATGGCGGACGATCACTTCCGATCGTCGCATTTTAGAATGCCAACTAATTCCGCACTCAGGGCGCAACAGGACGCTTTATTTCCGTGAAAAAAAAATCGCCTGCTTCTTTCTGGAAATGAAATTAAAGGCGCTGGTCTCGATCTTCTCGAGGCTGCACAACTAAAAATTCGAGCAGTACGCTGCGCCTTCGCACACCACCACAACACGCACGCAAAAGAAGAACAGGGAATCGCCATCCCAACCTGCCTTGTTCGGTTTGCGCGCGGGTGTGCGGTGCTTGCTGCACTGAACACTACGAATGAGGCGATATTACTGGCCGAAGGAACCACTATAGCTTCAGTTGCCGACCATGCCCCTGCGTCAGTAGTTTCCGGTGACGTGCCCCCTTCCAATCAGAACTTATTTGGCCCGCTTGGTAATAATTCAGATCTTGCGTCCACTATCAGTCAAGACCTGACGCCTAATCAGAGAAAGTCATTACTGGACGTCCTAACGAAGCACCAAGCGTCTTTCGACGCACACTCATGTAGCCTCTCACAAACATCTGCAGCCGAGCACAGAATTAAAACGGATGGTTCAGCCGTGATCCGCCGCAGGCCATATCGCGTCTCCTCGTCTGAACGGAAAATCATCGAAGACAACGTCGCTGACATGCTCAAGCGCAATATTATTCGGCCGTCGACTAGCTCCTGGTCTTCCCCAGTGGTACTCGTCGAGAAGAAAGACGGTTCTGTACGGTTCTGCGTCGACTACAGGGCACTCAATGAGATCACGCAGAAAGACGTCTACCCTATGCCCCGCATAGACGATGCCTTAGATTGTCTACAGGGGGCCGAGTACTTCTCTAGTCTGGACCTTCGGTCGGGGTACTGGCAAATCCCGATGCATGAAGCTGACAAAGAAAAAACCGCATTTACCACCCCCGATGGTCTTTATGAATTTAATGTAATGCCATTTGGACTATGCAATGCCCCGGCTACATTCGAACGGATGATGGACACTGTGCTTCGTGGCCTAAAATGGAAAACTAGCTTATGCTATCTGGACGATGTTGTTATCTTTTCGTCCACATTTTCACAGCACCTTGAGCGCCTTGACGAGGTACTTACTTGCCTGTCCAACGCGGGACTTCAACTTAACACAAAAAAATGCCATTTTGCGAGCAAGAGTATAAAGGTGCTGGGACACGTAGTCTCCAGAGATGGAATACGCCCGGATCCGGACAAAACAGCTGCCGTTATTAATTTCCCTTGACCCCTTCAACGAAAAGATCTGCGAAGCTTTCTTGGCCTGGCATCATATTTTCGGCGTTTTATACGCAACTTTGCCACCCTTGCTTCTCCCCTGCATCAGCACTTGCGCGCCAACGTGCCCTTTATATGAACGGATGATTGCCAAGCCGCATTTGAAGCTCTGAAAGATTCACTTACCTCTGACCCCGTCCTGTGTCATTTTGACGACTCAGCGTCTGCTATATTACACACTGATGCCAGTGGGTGTGGCATTGGTTCCGTTCTTCTCCAGCGCGATGCTCAGCTTCGAGTAAGAGTCATAGCGTATGCCAGTCGTTCACTGACGCCCGCTGAGAAGAATTACACCATCACGGAACAGGAATGCCTCGCTGTCGTCTGGTCTATACAAAAGTTTCGCCCGTACCTCGATGGTCGTCATTTCACCATCGTTACGGATCACCATGCCCTCTGTTGGCTATCCACGATGAAAAACTTATCTGGGCGCCTCGGCCGATGGATACTGCGTTTGCAGCAGTTTGACTTCACGGTTACGTTCAAGTCCGGCAAAAAGCATTCGGATGCGGATGCCCTTTCGCGATGCCCGTTATCCTCCCCGTCGCAAGCTGCGTCTTCCGGGCCACGGCCGCCACGTTTACCCATGGCACCCCTCAACCATGCTGCAGTAGAGACGGCCACCGAGCTGCCTTCGCTTCAGCGGGCCGATACATACTGCCGAACTTTAATGGACCGCCTGAGTGGCTTGGCGCGACCACCCAATAGCCGGCTGCGACGCCAACTGAACAACTTTCGGGTTATTGATGGCGTGCTCTATCGCGCCAATCATCATCCTTTCGGTCATAAATGGGTGCCTGTCGTTCCTCGTCAGCTCCGCCTTCGCATACTCGAGGCTTTTCACGATGACGCAACAGCTGGGCACCTTGGCTATCAGAAGACTTATGACCGTGTTCGGAGTCGATTTTTCTGGCCAGGCCTCTCCACGAGCGTCGCCAAGTACGTCGCCTCTTGCGCGTTGTGTCAACAGCGCAAGCGACAAACGACACCTCCTGCCGGTTTTCTGCAGCCGGTTCCTTGCCCTTCTGTTGCATTCGACACAGTAGGCATAGACCTGTACGGGCCGTTACCTGTAACATCGAATGGATGCCGCTGGATCGTGACTGCTGTCGATCACTTGACCAGGTACGCAGAGACCGCTCCTTTACAGTCCGGGTGTGCTCACGAAGTCGCCGACTTCCTCCTGCGCAACATTATCCTGCGACATGGAGCACCTCGAGTTTTGCTCAGTGACCGCGGCAAGACGTTTCTTTCACCAATTGTTGCAGAAGTTCTTCGCGCTGCCAATACCATCCACAAAACTTGTTCTAGCTACCATCCGCAGACGAATGGACTTACTGAACGGTTCCACCGCACGCTCTCTGATATGATCTCCATGTACGTCAGCCCCGACCACCGAAATTGGGACATCATTCTTCCCTTCGTTGCATTTGCCTATAATACCGCTGTCCAGCGCACCACCGGTTACTCGCCCTTCTTTCTAGTTTTCGGCCGCCTCCCCTCTTTTGCGCTCGACACCGTTTTTTTCTCTGCCCCAGTCTCCGCTACTTCGCCACTTCATGAACAGTTCATCGATCGGATCGCCCATTATCGACGTATGGTAAAAAAACACAGATGCGAGCCAGCAAGAACGAAAGGGCAGATATGACGACACCCATCGCTCCGTTAAGTTCTCGAAAGGTGAAGAGGTCCTGCTTTGGACACCTGTTAGAAAACCGGGACTTTCGGAGAAGTTCCTGCACCGGTACATTGGTCCGTACGTCGTCATCGACCAGACTTCTCCAGTCAATTATCGCGTGTCACCAGTTAACCCTTCTTCAGACCGTCGCTGTCGTGGGACAGATATAGTGCATGTCTCCCGCTTGAAACCGTTCAACCGTCGCAAACGTAACCTTCTACGGGCAGGCGCCCGCTTTCAGCCGCGGGGGGAAAAGTGTGAGCACCAGGGATGTGCATTGAGACTGTTCCCCGTGAACCTGGCATCATCATCATTCATTCTGGTCACCAAGGGGTATGCTCCTGAATCACTCACAGCTAGCCGCCCATCGGGATTATCATCTGCGGATAATCATCATCGTGGGTTCGGCTTCCTCGGAACGGTCGGAGTCAGCAGCTAATAAACGCGGCCTCAAGGAACAACCCGTCTCTCTCAATATACAGAAAGATAGGGCAACAGTCTACAACGCCAAACGAGGCATAAGGGTGTGGTTAGGCTCTTTTATTTTTCGCTACGGTTAACGAAATAAACATTTTTTTTAAATATACAGAAGAAAGAAAGAAAGAAAAACACACGCCCAGAGTGGGGACCAAACCCACGCCTTTCGATTACATGTCGAATGCCTTACCAATTCGGCTATCTGGGCGACTGTGTTCTCCTTCACTTTCTGGGCTATTTATATTTACTAGAAGTGTAGCTGACGCTTAAGGGGGGTAGCCAGCGCCACTCTGACTACACGGGGAGAAGGGGACCTTCTTTTCAACCCCCGGGGCGTGACTCGAGCGTCTACAGCCTGTCATGAGCGGGCAACTGGCGGGAAGCCCTCTTATGCTACCTAGGCATCAAGGCTGCCAGAACCGAGACCCTCGCTAGGCTTTCGCAGAATAATATGGTAAGTAAATGAGGGGCTCGTTGAGGAAAATACAGAAAGATAGGGCAGCAGTCTACAACGCCAAAGGAGGCACAGGGGTGTGGTTAGGCTCTTTTCTTTTTCGCTACGGATAATGAAAGGAACATTTTTTTTAATATACAGAAGAAAGAAAAAGAAAAACACACGCCCAGAGTGGGGTATATATATATATATATATATATATATATATATATATATATATATATATACAGTCGAACACGGATATATCGAACTCCAAGGGGATCGCGAAATAGCTCGATATATAAAAAACTCGATAGAAAAAATATGGGCTCTGAGACCTCACCTATGGCGGACGATCACTTGCCGATCGTCGCATTTTAGAATGCCAACTAATTCCGCACTCAGGACGCAACAGGACGCTTTATTTCCGTGAAAAAAAAATCGCCTGCTTCTTTCTGGAAATGAAATTAAAGGCGCTGGTCTCGATCTTCTCGAGGCTGCACAACTAGAAAATTCGAGCAGTACGCTGCGCCTTCGCACACCACGCACAACACGCACGCAAAAGAAGAACAGCGCGCACGTACCACAAGAAATTCGAAGGTAACAATTGCAAGCGCTCGCGATGGTCATCTCCGAGAGAAACAGTGATCTCCGAAAGGTGCGGGACAACTCGCCAAACAGCAGCAACATCAGCAAAATGCAAAAGAACGAGGAGGCCGCCAGCGCCTTCGTTTCCTCTTCCGTTTCGCGAAACGACATCGGGAAAAAAGACAGACCGAGAGAGAGAGAAAACAAAACTCTTTTTCGGCAAGCCGGGGACCGTACGCAGCCGCAAAAAAAAGTACGTGCGCATTCGGGGCATCCCTACCTCGCACTGTCACATTTTCCTAGCGTTCGGGCTTGTGTGCCTAGAGATATTTAGCATACCGGGCTCCGTCCGCTAACGCTACGACGGCCGGTGCGGGGCACGACTGGGCAAGCGCAAATTCGTTCCGGTAGGGGGAATTTGTTTTGCGAGCCAGCCTTCGCATTCCCGCGCATTCCTCAATCGGGGGTGCAGCGACCGCCGAAGAGCACCTTACAGCTCGCACGGCGTTCGATATAACCAATGTCGGGAAAAATGCGGTTCGATATAGAAGTACGAATTCCTATACTTTTACACACAATTTTCAAGGGGATAATTTATGAGTTCGATATAGACAATAATTCGATATACCCGTGTTCGACTGTATATATATTATATATATATATATATATATAAAATTATATATGTGTGTGTGTGTGTGCGTATAAATGTATATATATATATATATATATATATATTATATATATATATATATTATATATATATATATATATATATATATATATATATATTTATAACTCTGAAACTAACTTATGCTGCACTTTGAAGTCAGGAAGTCCTCTTCCTGAAACGTCGGTGAACTGTTACTGTTAATTTTTCCTCGGATGGCCGTCCCTACTTACCCTACTTAAGGAAGTTTTACGTGGCGGCACTGCAAAGCTGAGAAGAAGAATGAGATCGAGTAAAGCACTCCATTTACATTAGGTTCATAGGTGCCAAGACTGAGCTTGTGAAAGGTGTGCTCCAGACTCCTCGCATCGTCATCATCGTTCATCATTGAAGGTGCTGTAAGGAATTCCCCAGATGAGTCCCGTAACATCAACACCGGGTTCGAACTGCAGGGTGCAGCCCAACGGCTGGGCTAGAAATATTTTTAATGTTTCCACGCGAATTATGCCTGTCTAGGGCCCAAATTCAGATGGCGACATGATACACTACCATAGAGGATTCGTAGAGCCGTAGAGGATTCAACGCTGGTCGACCTTTTTTGAGGCGTCGTTCACACTGCTACCACTTCCGGGGGTACTCATAAGGTGTCGCTCATTTCGAGTGATGGGAGGAGCGCTCTGAATGCCCTTAATGGCATGAAAAAAGTGCTTTAATAAATGCTCCAAGAAAGTGAATTGGAGCACCGCCTTTCAGGTGGAGTAGTTATTATCACTCCATACATATTCCGGCGGTAGTTCATTTTGTCCACAACCAAGCAGAATATTTTTTTTCTCGCTAGTTTTCAAATATTTCAGAAAACGCGCAGTTTCGAAAAAATAAAAGGTATACTGCATTATCTCGCTCACTTTTCCTGTGGTTTTTGACTACTTTTTTTATTTGGTAATATATCAACGTGTCAATCATCTACCTTTCCGATTCGCTTCATGCGAATCAAAGAATGTGGATGTGAAGTCTGGGTGTCGCATGTAGAATTACAGGGTTGAACACTGGGAGACCTCTTTTGTCACGTGCAAATACGGAATTCCAGGACCGCCTTATTCAGTTTTTATAGCGCTGCCTGGTCCCACCCCTAAATGCAGGCAGCAAACGTCCGTCAACATAAGTATCAACGATTATCGGCGGGAGCACAACCTCGCCGAGAAGTAGTTAATATTGCCCTAGCAGTGTAGTCTGGGGTTGAGGGTTTCCGTTACCGCTCACTGAGCTTGTTTTAAAGCGAAGCGTTTTACTTCTACCCCCAAGTTTACCGCCGCGACCATTAGTGCCAACATAAAACTCGCGAACTAATAAAAGAAGTTACAGCAGCGCCAGGAAATAAACCTGGAACAAATTGAGAAATACAGTGAGAGCCAATTGCTTTTCCGATTGAGCTACGAGCCCACGCCGTAAGATGGGAGACCAATGGTGCACTCTCCGAGCACACCTGTGTTTTTACTCCCTGCATTTTCACCCAATACAACAAGACAACGTCGCGCGATCTCTCTAGCCACTGTGCTTTCCGCCCACAGCACGTGTAGCGGCCATGTGCGTTTCTTGCGGATCCACTAGGAATTATAGAAAAAGGAAAATTAAAACACCGTATGGCATCTCAACACTCCTCCTTCTCTGTGCCGATCACATTGCCTTCGTCGGCATCTTCCGTTGGCGGCAGCAAAGGCAAAGGAGCAGTGAGATAGTCTAACACCGGATTTGAGCTTCCTTTACTTTTATAAAACAAAACTGCGTTTTCTATCATTTACCTACCCCTAACACTCAACCAAACACTATTCGTGAACCATACATTGATTTTACCTCACCAAAGAATGTCTCTTGGAATAATAAATTGCGTCGTTAGGTGCATTTCACTTTTCTCTAGACACACTCGTTGTAGAGCCACGTGTTTAAATGCAAGTGACATCGCACAGGTAATGGTTGTGACCGCCGTTTACAGCGTCGCTTTACAACTATCCTCTCAGCGTGGATTAGTGCTCATTTGGATCTCCCGTCCGTTGCTATATTTTGAACATTTTGAAGAACGTTTTCTCTGGCAAGAAGAATATATTTGCTTACAACCTTACAGCGCGGGACTCGGTTATGCGGGCCTTTGTGCCATAGGTAGCATAGGAGGGTTTACCGGTGCTCAACCGCTTCCTACATGTCGTATATGCTAAGCCCAGGTACGGGTTTAAAAAGAGGATGGGCTTTATGCGTGTGGTTGAAAGGACACTAGATTCCCCGCCTATGCGCGGCAAACAATTAAACTAACATAAATACGCCGAAAAATGGAAGAACGCACAGCGTCGGCCATAGCGTGGTTAGAATAGCCCCAAACCAGTTTTCTTGAAGTTCTTTCTCACTACCCTCACTTCTCACCGAAAGGTGGGAAGTGAGAGAAGCAGGAAAGAACACGGACGAAATCGCAGCATAAAAAACAATTACACGCAGCAGCACACAAAAAAAGCCAAAAAAGATCGAGTCCGGCATGCTTCGTAAATTATGTAGCAATGATCAGCGGGAATGGAAAACTTGGGGAAAGGGGATGTACGGAGAGAAGATGCCGGCACAGGCATATATATTCGGTTCGGTTATACTGCAATGCCGCATGCATGCACGGCCCGCTCACTCGACGCATGATCCCCTCGCTGTACTGAGGATTTGTTTTCCCCTTTTCTATTCTCTTTTACTCCTACTTAGGGCTACAGCTGCTGTCGCCATGATGCCACTTCGGTCGAAAACCACGGGCGTGACCAAGCTTTGCAGTACGGTCTCCGAGACTGCGGACTAGGGAAGCTTTACGTTTGAGGCGGCATTCTTAGGCTGCCTTCCTGTCGGCGGTACGGCTGCCATACTTCAGAAATCTGTGTCGAAGGGGCCACGGTATGTGTCCTCACAGCTGGTCAAGCTCCATCATGAGACTGTGAATGGTTGCAGAAAGAGCGGCTTCCGGTGTTATATCCCGGTAGTGTTTATGCTTCGCATAGTCTTTAAAGCGGAGTTCTCTTTTTTTGAACACACGTTTACAGTTCCGAACTCGTGCATCGGCCACCCGCAAGGCCCCAGTATTTACGCGCGTTGCGCCCCTTTTTGCATAAAGAATGAGAACCGGCCCTGTTACTCATTGATGCCATCAGTGAACGCTTGGTATTTATGTATTAGGTAGGTCTCCCTCTCCTCACCTTCTCGGAAGGAGGAGAAGGTGGACCAAAGGAGAGCAATTTTAATATGCTTAAGCGAATGGTTAGGCAGGTGCTAATGTCTTGAGAAGGGCAGATACGGCTAAGAGGCGACATGTGATTTGTGGTTGATAATTGTATGTATTTGGTATGTTAAGAACTGGGCAATATGAACTTTTTGTATTTTTATTATGATGAGAAACACCAAAATAAATTATCTGTCACACAACATAACCAGTGACGTATGATGGAAATAATAAAAATAACGGGCAATGTGTTATGTCTTTGTTAGCATCCAAGCGGTACAATGAAATGGAGCAAGGGCAGCAATGAATCCCACAGTCATATCCTGGGCGGTGGTATTAGGACTCATTAGGGGTGGCTTTAAAAAGCTTGTACGTTTTCCTAATATAATAAATAAATTTTAATATTAACCGTAATAATTTACCTTGATTATATAAAAATTCTGTGTATCCAGAGGGAGAAAATATACTCGATTTTTTCGGAGAATTTAAAGCATATAAAACTTGTTTTAGCACTACGATAATCATTCAGGCCTCAACCAGTTCACAAACTGGTTCATACTTTGCTTCGAAACCGGATGGCTAACCCCTTCACCTCATTACTTATTCGAACTGGAAGGAACCGTAACCGTCATCAAACCAGCTAATTCAGTTTGATACACTGATATTTATAAATATATATATATATATATATATATATATATATATATATATATATATATATATATATATATATGTATCAGAATAGAGAATTAGTGGCTCGTTTAATTAAAATACTAAGGATTGGCAGTCCCGAATATTTATATATATATATATATATATATATATATATATATATATATATATATATATATATATATATATATATATATATATATAGCACTGTAGTTTTCCGCGGCACAATATTTCGCTGATTTTAATCTTTTGTGTAATCATCATCATCCTTTTCAGTAATGCTTCATCTTCGTCACCTGTACATGATCCTTATCATCCCTGAGGCTAGTGCTGCTTGGCTGCGAGTTAGCCAAATAAACGGCGTCTGTCTCCTCCTCTCTATCAGTGAGCGACGTCTCCTTGAAGGCCTCTTACACGTGGTGGAGGTGCACCTTGATCCCGCCCTCTGGCTCTCCTAGCGCACCCCTGGAGCTACGTTCAGGAAGACGCCTTCAAATGCCAACCGGGCCAATGGAACAGGACGTCCCGACTCGCACCGCCCCTGCAACGGCTTCTGCGCCTCATGCGTAGACCGTTACCAGCCGCCAACGGGACCCCAGATCCTTCGCTGGCCTTCGCGGTGAAGACGTCGACGATTGACTCGACTATTACGACAGAGTGAGTGCGTTTAATCGGTGGGATGACTCTATGAAGCTCTAAAATGTCCCGTTCTGCCTTGACAAAGTGGCTACGACGTTTTTATAACAACGCACATCGCCTAGGAGATTGGAATACGTTTACGGAGGAGATTCGCAAGATTTTTGGCACATCGGCGAGCCGATCGGAGAGCGCCACGAAGAAACTCTCCCAGCGCGTTGAACATGTAGGTGAGACGTACACGTCTTAGATTGAGGATGTGCTTGCGCTTTGTCGCCAGGCGAACGAGGACATGTCGGAGAACATCAAAGTCCGGCACCTTCTGAAAGGCATTAGCACATTTGCCTTTAACGCTCTCGTCGCTCAGAATCGCACCATCGTACGCGACGTAGTTACGATTTGCCAGCGCTTGGATGCGCTGCAGTCCGCACGCATCCAGCAGGATACCCCACCGGCCTGCCTTCCACCCGACACGGCGCTGCGCTCTTTGATACGTAGTATCATTAGGGAAGAACTTCAGGCGCCGAAGACCTCTGGACTCTGTGGTGATCGCCAGTTCTCCTCTGGCGCCACTTTGCGCGACGTGGTTAAAGAAGAACTGCGTCTCATGGAAAGCGGGCCTTCTACCGAACACGCCGCTCCACAGAGCGTGGCTCAGTACGCCGAGATGAGCCCGCTACAGCCAGTCTTCCCGCATCCTGCGCCTGCTCAGAGTCATTTGTCTGCCCTTTCTCCGAAAGTCCCTGAGCGGTACAGCCAGTACTATGCTCCTTGGCGACCCCCTGACCCACTTGCTTCTACTGTGGTATCAGGGGTCATATTGCCCGATTTTGTCAACGGCGTCAGCAAGACGAACGTGCAGGCCTTATACCGGACCGCAGCACCTACCGACCTCCATATGGCTTTCGTCAACGGGCATATCATTTCCCGCCGCGGCCTTTTCCGTCGACCCCGGACACACAGGACGTTCCTGGAAGTTCCCGACCATTGCGGCGCCGTTCACCATCTCCCTTTCGGAACCGCTCGGTATCGCCCCTTCGCCCCGCGTCTCATGCTGGTGGGCTCCGACAGGAAAACTAACCTCTGCAGTTTTTGGAGGGAAAACTGCTATACCTGGTAAAAGTACAATTCCTCCGCAGCGGCCATCGAACATTTTATCTGTAATCGTCGAAGGTATTTGTGTTGATGCTCTTGTGGACACTGGCGCTAGTATTTCAGTTATACATGCAGACTTGTGTGCTCGACGTCGTAAAGTGCAAACGCCCTACTCTGGCCCGACCTTGTGTGGCGCAAATAATGTTTTTATTGAGCCTCTGGACAGTGCACGGTACGCGTACTTATCGACGGCCTTCGACATCATATCCCGTGTGCGGTGCTGGCGTCGTGTGCTCATTCGCTTATTTCGGGGTGGGACTTTCTCTCTTCAACCTCAGCCGTCATCTCTTGTGATAGCCCAACCATTGAACTCTTCAATGAGCAAGTTTCGAGTGTTTGCAGTATGCCTCAAGTGAACCTCGTAGTGGCTGCAGATTGTGTTCTTTCTCCAGGACTGGATACTCTCCTCACAGTTTGATCGGCCGACATCAGTGAGGGGGACATTTTAGTCGTCCCTTGTGCCAGCCTACTCTCTAAAGGAGTCGTGATAGCAACGTGCCTAATACGCTTCTGCAATGGGTTCGCATCCCTTCCCGTGACCAGCGCTAGAACCCGAAGTGATCCTGGTGCATGAAGACACCACAGTGGCCTCGACTCATCAGGGAGAGACCATTGATGTTGTTCCTATCGGCTCGTTGTCGGCTTTTCCGCGTTCCGTTTTCACGGACACTTCTACTTCAGCGCTGACCGCCACCATTAGCCTCGACGTCACGCAAGCAGAGGCAAAGTCCTTATTGGCCTTACTGGACAAGCACCGTTTGTCTTTCGACTCCTTTTCCAAAACGTTAGGCCAGACCACTGCCGCATGCAGACAAACAGTCCTCACATCATACGCCGCCGCCGGTATCGCATGTCGGCGTCTGAACGAAAAATAATTGAAGAGAACGTCTCAGATATGCTTAAGCGAGACATAATTCGTCCCTCCGCGAGTGCCTGGTCTTCTCCTGTTCTATTAGTTAGAAAGAAGGGTGGGTCAGTTCGCTTTTGCGTGGATTATCGAGCCCTCAACAAAATTACCAGGAAAGATGTCTACCCGATGCCAAGGATTGACGATGCTTTGGATTGTTTGCAAGATGCTGAATATTTTTCAAGCCTGGATTTACGTTCAGGATATTGGCAGATACCAATGTACGAGGCCGATAAGGAGAAAACAGCGTTCTGTACTCCCGACGGCTTATACGAGTTTAACGTTATGCCGTTCGGGTTGTGTAATGCGCCCACAACCTTTGAGCGACTCATGGACACTGTTCTACGTGGCCTAAAGTGGAAGACCTGTTTGTTCTATCTGGACGACATCGTTGTCTTCTCGTCCACCTTCTCTCAGCACCTGCAGCGGCTAGATGAAGTGCTGACCTGTCTCGCTACCGCCGGCCTACAGCTCAACACAAAAAAAATGTAATTTTGCCAGCAAGGCCATCAAGGTCCTTGGCCATGTCGTGAGGAAAGAAGGTGTCCGGCCCGACCCTGAGAAGATTAGCGCAGTGATGAGCTTCCCACGCCCGCAGCAACAGAAGATGCTCCGCAGCTTTCTTGGCCTGGCTTCCTACTTTCGACGTTTCGTGCGCAACTTGGCCACCCTCGCGTCTCCGCTAAACCAGCTTCTTCGTTCTGGCACGCCTTTCGTATGGTCTGAGGACTGCGAAAAATCATTTCAAGCCTTAAAAGACGCGCTTACCTCGGACCCCGTCTTGACCCATTTCGACGACACCAAACCAACCTTTTTACATACGAATGCAAGCGGGTACGGAATTGGTGCTGTTATTCTCCAGCGCGATAACCAGTCTAGAGAGCGTGTTTTGGCCTATTCCAGTCGCACTCTCAGTTCCACAGAGAAGAACTACACCATTACTGAACAAGAATGCCTGGCTGTCGTCTGGTCGGTACAAAAATTCCGTCCCTACTTGTACGGCCGACACTTCACCATAGTGACCGATCATCACGCCTTGTGCTGGTTATCGATGCTGAAGAACCTTTCCGGCCGGCTCGGACGGTGGATTTGGTGATTACAGCAGTACGACTACACTGTACAGTACAAATCAGGCAAGAAACACCTTGATGCGGATGCCTTGTCACGATGTCCCCTCGGGTCGACATCAAACACCGCTGGCGATGTTTCCTTCGCTGCACGAGCTACATCCTTGGCTCCCAATGACCCTGCGTCATCCTTTGGGTGCTCCGAGCTGGTGTCTTTTCAGCAGGCGGACCCGCACTGCCGAACCATAACTGACCGACTGTCTGGGGTGACGAAGCCTCCTAACAGCCGTTTACGACGCCAGCTTGCAAAGTACACGCTCCGCAACGGTGTGCTCTGCCGCGTCAACCATCACCCTGCTGGAGAAAAATGGGTGCCTGTAGCTCCTCGGGCTTTGCAGCCAAAGTTTTTAGTAGCCTTTCACGATGACCAAGCTGCCGGCCACCTCGGCTTTCAAAAAACGTTTGATAGGATCCGAGCTCGCTTCTTCTGGCCTGGCATGTCAAGGTGCGTCGCTAAGTATGTCAGCTCCTGTGCATTGTGTCAGCATCGCAAACGCCCTACAACTGCGTCTGCTGGACTTCTACAACCCGTTCCTTGCCCGCCTAAACCTTTTGACGTGGTGGGTATTGATCTATACGGCCCTTTACCATCCACCTCATCCGGCTACCGTTGGATCGTGACCGTGGTTGACCATTTGACGCGTTATGCAGAGACGGCCCCTGTTCGCTCTGGCTGCTCCCCAAGAAGTCGCCGAATGTATCTTGCATAACGTGATCTTACGCCATGGCGCCCCCCGGGTTCTACTAAGTGACCGTGGGAAAAAAATTTTTTCAAGCGTCATTGCAGACCTGCTTCGTGCATCGAATACCATCCACAAAACGACGTCCTCATATCAACCCCCAAACAAACGGCCTCACGGAACGCTTCCATCGTACACTTTCGGATATGATCTCCATGTATATCGGACCAAGCCATACTAACTGGGACGCATTCCTTCTATTCGTAATGTTTGCGTATAATACGGCACGCCAAAAACAACTGCGTACGCTCCGTTTTTCCTTGCTTATGGCCGTGATCCCTTCTTCGTCATAGACACGTGTCTGTTCTCGGCACCTGCGACGGGATCTGCCCCGGGTCTGACGAATTCATCTCTCGCCTTCACCACTGCCGCCGTATTGCCCGTGAAAACACGCAAGCCTGCCAGCAGGACCGCAAGCTCCAGTACGACGCCTCTCACTGGTGTATCCAGTACCGCCCAGGGGACCAGGTTCTACTCTGGACTCCCTTTCGTGTGCCTCGGCTATGCGAAAAGTTTCTTCGGCGATTCATCGGCCTTTATACCGTTCTGGAGCAGACGTCGCCAGTCAACTATCGGGTCACCCCTGTGTCTCCCAGCACGAACCGTCGCTGTCGGGGAACCGAAATTGTGCATGTCTCCCGTCTCAAAAAGTTCCACTCTCGCACTTCCTAAATTCCAGCGGCCGGGTGGTCGCCTTCCTCGAGGGGGGGCAATTAGTGTAAGCAGTGTAGTTCTCCGCGGCACAATATTTCGCTGATTTCAATCTTCTGTGTAATCATCATCACCTGTCATCCTTTTCAGTAATGCTTCATCTTCGTCACCTGTACATGATCATTATCATCCCTGAGGCTAGTGCTGCTTGGCTGCGCGTTCGCCAAATAAACGGCGTCTGTCTCCTCCGCTCTATCAGTAAGCGACGTCTCCTTGAAGGCCTCTTACAATATATAGGGAGATTAAGAAGGTTCAAGGCTGGTCGACCACCCTCGACAGGTCGTAGACAATCGAGTCACGGCCCGGGGTTAAAAAGAAGGTACCGTTCGCCCCGAGTAGTCGGAGTGGCGCTGGATACCACCCCAACGCGCTACCGCCCCGAAAAATAACTAAACATAAATCGCCCAGAAAAGGGGAGGGGAATATAACCTCTCATGTAGTATCGTGGTCATCCCACCAGACCGGTATTCTAGATCTCGTTGGTTCGAATCCCCCCGGTGGTCATTTCTCCTTCCCTTTCTTTCATTACAAATGCTTTATTTGTATCAGTGGCCTACCAAATCCTTCCCGTTGCTTTCCGAGGTTTTCCTAAATACCAACCCTTATTTCTGTCTTATTTCAACGAGCCCCTCATTTCCTATCCTGATCCTCTATCCTGAGCTCGCTTTTCTTTCACTGAAGAGTGGTGTTTTTACTCCGCACCATAGCGTAAAGACTGCGTGGCGGGAGTGATTCCACAGTATGTTCTTACTTCCGTTACATTCCAGCAGCCCTTTGTCCCAACTTGCTGTCGTAACGGTGCAACCAAATACAATAAGACTGGCTCCAAAAGTCGAAGTCAATCGGTGCGCTTAACCTTTTGACGGCTATATAAAAACTTCTGAAGGTTTTTACGATGACGTGCAGTCGCCTGTCCCGTCAGGATATCACATTCTGATATGATATAAGGAAGAATCTACGACATCTTATTTACTATGTAAAGAACAACACTTTGCTAATCTCGTGTGCAACCCACTGGGTACGGTCGTCATTTTGGCCCGTGAAACTACTTACATCGAGTAGGCTCTACCGCAGCGTTCTTGCGAATACGATAGTATTGTGCCTTCTAACTGTCGAGTATTTCAGCTCTATTCCAGCAAAATGATCACAACGCTGTTGCGCCATCTCATCCGCGGGATCTTGGGCGAACAGTTCAGTAAGTACGGATAAGTGGGCATCAATTTGTCTGCCAAACCAACGTTGTCTGTCAGAAAGCCAGCAATGCCCTCTATATGCCAGTAGTGCCGGTAGAGTCGCTAAGCAAAGTTTTATTGCCATGCTTCAAACATGCCACGCACCCGCCCCACCGACCAGACCTGCGGCGCCGACCCTTCCTTTCCTTCTGCCTCCTTCTGGAGGGCCCCGCCACTGCAAGACGCTCTTCCATATTCAAGCAGCATGCCGTCCTCTATATCATCTCAATTGTGAAACTCAATTACAACAGCCATAAGTTGACAAGAGAGACCTCAGGCCTAATTCCACTAGCAGCTAGCTGTGTGAATACTGTGGCGAACCGGGCCATTTTTATCGGCGGTGCCCCTATTGTAAAAGGTGCTACTTTGCAGCGTAAGCCTTTTGTCTTGCAATTGGCCATAGACCCTCTGCTATTCCTATACACATCGCCGAGCGTGGGGCTACCGCGCTATTTTTCCGATCGCTGCCGCCGTCACCCGCTCTCTTCATTGGTCCAAGCCAGTACAGTCGTGCAAACCTACCAACTAGGTGGTCTCTCACGTCAACTCCGGGCTACGGAAAATGGCAGCCTCGGGAGGCAGGGCTGATACGAATCAATGCCGGAAACGCCTCACCGGAGATGGAGGAAAGGATGCCGAAGCTCTTGAACGTCAGCGCAAACTTAAGTGCCGAACTTTTCGTTCTCATCAAGGGGCTCCACATGAGCAAATTAGTGGACACCGGGCGCACTACTCGGTGGTCGGTCTGAAACGTGTTGAAAGGCACAGAAAGGTTGAGACTCCACGGGACGAGCCTCACATTAGTTCCTGTGGAGTCCGCATGGAATTCAGATTTCATCAGCACGTTCGTCGTTCTCTTGCAGTGTAACAGTGTGTAGCATGAAAGGCATAGACTTCCTGTGGCAATATCATGCAGGCATGAACATCTTTGACGGGTACATCAACTTCTCTAAGACTAACAGTGCCACACAGAGTAAGGGTATTCCACTGGCACCACTGCAAATAATCGGTGACGATGTTCGTGTGCCACCAAAACCCTGCATGCTTATGTTCGTATGTGTGACGACCGCTTCTGTAGTGACAGTATTGCTGCAGTGCAGTGCATCATTTTCTTTTACTGCGTAATTGCCTTAACCAAGGGCGGTGTAACAATGTCATGTCGAAAAACCAAGGTCCTCCTAACAATCTTCACAAATGAACGTCAAGGGATCGGGAACTCATAGGCCATTGTGAACTTCGAAGAAGTCACCAGGGGTTAGGATTACTTTTTGCTACAGAATCAAGCTTCAACTACTTTGGCGAGCGATCTTAAAAGTGACGTTTACCATGACCTAATGAATATAGAGTGACAGCAGCTTTCGACCTTATGCACAATTTCACAGACTAATGTTTGTCTGCATCCCATGTCCGCTAAGCCGTTTTGGTCAAAGAACATGTAATGACTACTCAAACGAACAACTCAATTGTTCAACCTGCACGACAATTCTGAAAAACAAAACATTCTATAAGAAATATTCCCTGAACGATCGACTTACCCATTATCGCCAAGATGCTCAGCATGTACATTGATGTTGAGCAAAAGACATTCAAACCCACCAGAGGCGAATACGCTGGAAAAGATTGCGGCACTGAGTGTGCGTCGGAGAAAATCTGCCAACGATAGAAGGCCATCTCCGCTCCCCGAAAATTAACACAGTTGATGAAGAATACTAAGCATCACCTTTGGATTCTGCCGGAACTACTGCTATTGGCGCAAGCATCGGCAGTGACTCTGCGGCGTAGATTGCCGCAGGAGTTGGGGAGTACTACCCAGGGCCATTGCTTCAATGGGCCATCGAACCTTGTGCGCCTACGACTCATCATCCAGTAACTTAACGAAGAACGAGGAAATCCCACGATGAAGTAATGTGGCAACAGCACCAGTGGTGTAAAAGATTGCGGATTTCCCGAAAAAGCCTGACATCTTGCCAATCTAGACGCTAACATCTTGAGAACCCAGGCTCATTCAAGCTTGTCAATTTTCCCAAGGATGAAGTCGAGGAAACCGCCGACCAGTCGCGACACGTTTGGTTGCTGAACTTCGGGCTGATAAGGTAAGCCAGTACATAATGATGATGACGGTTTGAGTTTATTGACGCAAGGCCGACCAGGGCAAAGACCGCCCCAGACAAAGTCATTTGATGAGGATCGATGTGCGAATAAATTCTAACTTTTTTCATTAAGAACAAAAGTGTACCGAAGGCACCAAGATGGCTGCTGTATAGAGCCAGGAATATTTTCCATGATATGAAAGAAGCTGTAAAAACGTGAATTCTGATGAAAACTGAAAACACGCTTGTTAGAAAACACTGGGTTGTTAGCTAACAAGTGTGATGGGTGCAGCGTGATAGCGTTCCCGAAAATGTTTCTCTTGTGTGGTATCGATTGCGTTGCCTTAAATGAGTACGTGAACTACGAATAGGGCTTCTTCGCACCTGCTGCACTGGAGTCAAGAAGATCTCGTGAGCGGATACCAGTGCATTCCTTGCGTGTGTCCTATCCTTAGCCTAGCCAAGGAGACTTAAGTGTGTCTGTGGTGTCCGTCAGCTGCGTACCGTCCAAGTGTGTCTTTATTTCATGTAGTTTGTTGTCTATCTGTTCACTCTAGTGTGTTATGCATGCTGTTTGCCCGTGTTGTCTTATGTGTAGCATGAGGTCTGTACAGGGTACCGTTGTTATCTAGAGTGTTCCTGAGTGGAGCAGCAGCGGCTCTCTCGTCTGCCAACTCATTGCTAGCGAGCGCGGCGTGTCCTGGGGCACAGCAGAGGACAGCTCGTGCTTGTCCGCCTAGACAGGCGTAATGGTGTTGAACACAACATTACCTAGTGGTTTTTTGGGGGGTTGTGCGACAATATTGTACGAACAACTGTCAATGAATCTGTATAGATGATTTTTATAGTGTAATGTGTATAGATAATGTGTAAAATACCTGAAGCTTCCACTGGAAACAGGGATGGGCGTACGCTCATGGTTCTGGCTGCATTGAATATTGTACCATGAGCAGCACAGGACACTATAGAGGAGGTTTTAAACCATCACTGAAAAATTCTGCTCATGGGTATATTAACGGCAGAGACAGGAAGTTCTGCAGAATTACAGCTCGTGGTACACGATTTTTTCACGTTTGATAAAAGAAAGGTCACGGGGCACAGGGAGAACACAGGGCAAGTATGATCTGTACACATCTGAAAATGAAGCACTGAGATCCGAGGGTCGATCTCTCAATTTAAACGAAAAGGGCAGAGCAATGACTGGGCAATTTACAAACACCAGGTATGTGGATGTATTCTCAAAGAAAGGATAAAAAGGATGTTCATTAGGAGATAAATTTTTAAAAGCATTAAGCAAAGTCATGTACGTCCGTTCTAAAGGCACCACTTGTTACACTCGGCATACATACTTTCGACCAGACTAGTGTGAAATGCACCCGATGCAAGACGAAGCCACAAGTGTAGGACTGGTTCAAGCATTCGTAATGCTGTTTTAGTGCTGGCCCATAAACACGCTGCCTTTGGCCAAACGACACCCCAGCAAAGCCGTATACAAGCTCAGCAGGAGTTCTTTCTCAGCCCCATTGAATTGGTTGGAGCGAACCTTAAAGTGTTGATGTGCTCACTGAATGTGTGTTTGTGGTCAAACTCAACAGCTAAAAACTTGTGCTCCTTGTGAACAGGATTGGACATACCATTCAGACTAATGCTGGGTCCGCATGGACCTCACGCTTCCTGAAGAACACACGGCAACAGCATTTTCCAGGGTTAAATCTAAAACCATTCTTGTTTGCCCACCCGGAAAGTTTCTTGACGCCCAGCTGGACATGACGTTCACAGACGGACATATAACATGATTTAAAAGATATCTGGGTGTCGTCTACATACATGAAATAAAGAAACTGTATGTGGCAATGCCTTCCCAAGAGAATTCATCTTGACTATGAAAATAGTGCAGCTCATAAGGCCAACTTGCGGCACGCCATTTTCTTGCACGTCAACCTTGGAGAGTGCACAACCAACTCTCACTTGAAACTTCTCTCTGACAAGTTACTAACAAGGGTGTTTAAGCTGTTCCCCGAAACACCGAACGTCTTGAGGACAATAGGGATCCCGTAACCCGAAGCGCTGTCGTACGCCTTCTCGACGTCGGAAAACACACAGTTACACAATACTGTTTATGCACGAGGGCATCATTGGTGTACAAGGAAAGTGCGACAAGATGATCGTTTGTCGATCGCCCCACCTCGAAACTGCCTTGCAGCTCTCGCGAAGACCGTTGTACTCAAGTTGTACTCAACTACACGTGCCTGCGATTTATCATATTATGAAAAAATTGCGGAGGCAGCTCGTCGTGGCTTTGGGACGGTAACTTGATGGGGATGACGGCATATTTCTCTTGTTCAAGAAAGCCACTACTATGGCCTATCTCCAAGAGTATGGACTTTGTCCCGAAAGCCATATTTTTTACATCGATGTAGAAGTGTTTCAAGCGTGCCAGGCTGCAGGTGCTATATCATTGTATAGGTGAAGTTGTCTGTGCCTGGAGCTGATGGTTCACACGTTCTCAGAGGAGCCTTGTGAATGCGCTGATACACTGAAAACGTTGAGTTTATTAATTTATGGATTCAAACATACTGTCAACCCTCATTTGAAGGCCATTACAGGGTCATATGCTGGCTTCTAACGGTATGCCCATATGGGCTTCTTCCCCACGATTCTGATACGGACAACCCTCATTCCGTGTGGTGTCCCACGAGTATTTTTCCGCGTCCATTTAAATCTGGTCACCGAGAAGCGTTAGCTTTTGGCTGTTATCCTTGTCGGCAGCAGCACTTTTCCAACATTTTTTTTGCGACCGGCTACAGTTTCCTTCGCATAGTCGTTGCTAACGCTAACAGTACTCCCCTTCAGCTTTTTGCAGTTCTGTAGCACGCTATTCTTTTCCCTAAAATCATCAAATTACATTCTGACGGGTCCGCATTTTGCTTGGTGTTTTTACCAATGAGGTGAATTCTTTCTACCGACTTCAGTTAAACGCCCAACTGCCTCTCAAATATGTCATCCACAACAAATTTCTTCAAATTAGTTTCCGATTATTTCGCTTGCTCCTCAAAACCAGAAACGAGGTTGTTCAACCTGGTTCTCTTTTCCAAATCTGTTAATCGATGAGCCTGGTCTTGTACAGCCGTTTGAAGAAAATCAATTTTCGCTTTCATTTCCTGGAATACTTCAAGAATTTCGGTTAGTCGGTCCGTTTTACTGCTTAGGCCCAAAATGTCATCTTTGATGGCGTCTAACCTACAGTCTGACTTTGTCTGGTTTTTTTAAAATTGTCTGTACCATTTGCTCTACTCAAGGCCCAGCATTTTCCTCGATATCCCCGATGTCAGCAACAATAGCATCCGAGTCCAAACATCAATCACTGTAGTACAGCACCACCGAGGGGATGGCAAAATCAACAAAAATCTATCATCGCTACGGCATGAGGCATTATAATTCACACAACTAACCTGAAAAAGTAACAAGAGTCGTGCGTTCATACTGTTTGCCAGACAGGTGCCGTGCCCTCTGATGTGGTCAATTGTGTGCTGCTGCTTTTCTAGTCTTGATGCCAATGACGTCACCATCGATGCCCTCTGGTCATTCAGTAACGAAGCCAGCTTCAATCGGTGGGACGATAAAGACTTCCGGAGTTCCATGAGTGCTCCTTGATGACGCTGTAGCGAACGAAAACCCCGGCACATTCTGAAAAAACAACGAGAGTCATTCATTCTTACGGTTCGCCAGATAGGTGCCATTCCAGTTATAGGATGTTCACCTGTTGTTCTCTAGTAAAAACTTCTTTCGGGTCGAATGTTTCTGTTCTATGAAAATATTTGTGTAGTCTGCTGAACTGGACAGGTGTTGGAAGAGTTATGAGAGTTGTTCGTAATCATGGCTTGCGAGTGTGTCCCCTGTTGTGCTGACCAGAGGCAGGCTGTGTGGGTGTTGTCCCTTGAGTGTCTGTATCGTGTCTTTCATTTTGGTATGTTGATGTAGGAGTTTATTGATGTTGTGAATGAACGCCAATTTGTTTTGCCTCACGGCGCACACGTTTTTGAAACGCTTTGACCCGTTTGAACAACAGGTTACCCGACGTAGGGTACCAACGAAGCATACCCCTCGCCTCGTTCTCGTCCTGTAACGCCAACCTGCAGTCCACAATCAACCACGGCCTTGTATGGTAGCGCAGGCCACCAGTGGTGTGCGGAATAGACATTTTCCTGGCATCGAGGATGTTTGCCGTGAGTAGTTGAGTTGCCTGCTCAATGTGTAGTTGTCTTGTGGACGTGTACTCTAGTTTGAATGCCTCTGTATTTATATTCTACTGTGTTCTTGCTTCATTGAACTTGTCCTTGAAAGATGGACCGCTTGGGCCTTTACCTATGTATTTTAGTCACGTGGGGAAGTGGTCACTGCAAAATGGGCCGGTTCACACTCCCCACTCATGACATAAAAAGAGAACTGCAGTTAAAATGGGCCGGTTCACACTCCCCAATCATGACATAAAAAGAGAACTGCAGTTACAATGCCAAGTCAATGTTTGAATAAGTGTTGTGACCTGTATTATCATATGTTGGCTGTTTCTGGTTTAAAATGCATGCTCTTTACGATGTTGACATTTTCCCAATGAGGCAACCTCCGGCATTCGTGCGAGCAGAGACCCAAAGAGAGTTATGTGCATTCAGTATGCCTGTCATAATGTAAAAGTTTGGGTAACTGATCTACCAGAGCACCAAAATCTAAACTCGACAGCTGAAAGTCACGATTGATGTTTATAGAACATAGTGATATAAGCTTATTACGGATTGTCGCTCGAATGGCAACAGCCTCTAGGATGGACTGTAGTTGGACAGCGTGACACGACAAGGTTATCCGGACAATGATGGCCACACCAGCTGAGGACGTGCCACCACCAACTCTCTCCTTACTACATAAATTGTAACTATTCAAAAAAATTGTCTGCCGGGAGTTTAAATTGGTTTCTTGGAGACATATTAAACGTGGCTGCTTGGAATGCAATAACTCATAGATACCATTAGGAATTTAAGAAGGGCTGTGCCGTTCAAATGCATGATATTTTCTCTTCCCATTATTTAGGTTAAAGCGACTGGACTATGTGCGTGTTTATTTGTCAAATGTCGGGGCATGAACTCATGGAAGAGGTTTATTCACCTTATCTACTGACCTGGATGCCACAGCCCGTTGCTTTCGTGGTTGTGCAAGCAGGAACGCCTGAACATCTATGTCGTCATCCGAAGTCATGAGGGTGACCTGTGAATCGGGCCCCTCGGACTGGATAATGGCACCCTTCACCGTGCCTTTCATTGTAGCCGCGACCGCAGAGTGCCTTAGGAGCGCCCCGAGTTGCCGAGGCGGTGCAGCGGGGGTGGGACCTGCCGCGGTCACGTCGGTCTCCATCAATCCGTGCCTTCGCGTTTGCTTTGGACCGGTAGAAAGGAAGTAGTGGAAGTAGCGGCATCCCTAACTGACGTTTGCCGTCACAGAGGCTGAGGGCTAAGCAGGATGCCGCGTCGGCGTCCCTCACCAGGGGGAAAGAGGCAAACCTCCTTCGCGCCTTTGGGAAGGAAATGTTTTCTCTGACCCAAAAGTTTATTGTGTTTTTCTCAAGCATGATGTCCTTGGAATTGAAACAGAGGAGTTTATCAGATGCACTGTCATCAGTGAGATGGTCTTGGGCGCCTTGGTGCAGGTTGGTTGACTCCCACACGAGTACTTTCCGTGCCCGAACCGCTGGCACTTGTAGCAGCGACGCAAATTGAGGGTGTATGTTCGGACGGAGCAGAGAGATAAAGCTGTAATTATTGGATTCCGGAAGTTTCAAGTGGTTGAATATTAAGAATATATGGTTTGTGAGGATTTTATGATTAGCTCGTGTGACGGCGATACTCCTCAAAGCAGTTATACCCTAATCTTTAAGGCCTGAACTTTAAGGTCTCATTTAATAAATCTGTCTCAGAAATTACAACCTGAGAGGTGTTGAGGCTAAGGTGGGGTGTGACTCTGGTGGCCAGATTTGCCATGCAGGTGTGGGTCAGGAGGTTAGTGGCTTGTTGCTGTCTTGAAGTTGACCAACACTTAACCGATACCGAGCATCAAAGCATTTTGGCGATTTTAGCGATCGGACTTTATTCATCAAGAACACCGACTTGGAACCATGAGGGTTTGTTTTGTCAACTGCCACAATAACTAAGAATTGAGGATATTTCTCAGGTAATGGAAAGTAGATTGTTGGAAGGGATGGGAGAGGAAACATCGGTGCGATCCGTTTTCTGGGACCGATCACAATTTGAGGAGGGTTTTGCATTATCCATACGGCATAAGAAAAAGCAAGACATGGGGGTACTTTATTTGTCAGCCTTACCCTGATAGCTGAATAGGTCCCGGAGCTTCCGCCCTGGTAAAATTACTGCGATCCCACCCGCGGCGCTTGGCCTGGGCTCCGGCGGCCACAATTTGTGCTTTCTCACCCTCCAGCTATTAAAAACACTACCACGGTTGAATACAGCCTATTTTTGAGTGCTTGCAATTCGCGGTGTCGCCAATACCATCACTAAGATTACTCGAGGTGCGCCGTGCGGAGAAGTATCCCAGAACAAGGATCTTAATTATTCGTTTTCCCTCCATAGTACCACGGACCATATTACTGCCAAGTACACAAATCTGGACGTCGCGTGCAAGACGTGCATGCTCTGGCTCAGCTTTGAATTCAGAACAACCAGCCGTGTCGCGCCCCCTTCTACAATTTATTGTTTCGATTCGCGGCTTTCGCTCTTGGTACTCCGGTATAGGTGACGGTCCCAGGCAGATGCCTCGGCCATCCAAAAGCTTATCCGCCGATACTTTGGCCCGTACAGTGTGCCACAACATGTTAGAGACGTCAAGTGCAAAGTCGCATAAGGAAGCACTGGCTTAGCCAGAAGTTCTGGAACTCCATCGAATTCGTTCACGTTGGCGACTGAAGCCATGCTTTTTCCCATTACCGGCTTCTTGGGGCACCTCCACTGGGGCATCGAGTGGATGCTTTTCTCAGAGCCGGATAATCTCGCGAGTGCTTCGGCACCTCCGAGGCATGCCCGCTTTTGTTGGTGTGGTTATGGATCTAGACTGCGGGCAGTGAAAAAAATGTCAAACGCTCCGGCCGTCGAGAAGAACTTGTAATATTGCATCGGCTGCCAATTAGGAAAAAACCTTAATTTCCGCTTGTTTTGATATCACAATTAGGTTCTTCTCCTAATAAAGTCCTACATTCATTGTGAATCCCACTTGAGTTTGCATTTGGTACAACTCAACAATACATATCCATATGGAACTTATCATGATTAGGACAGGCGCTGTCAGAAACGTATTCATCAGAGCAGTCGTCAGACACAACGCACCCAGGCGACGGTAAAGAGAAATACGACCAGCCGATGAGATTAGAGATTCAGAGGAGGATTGCTATAATAAGACGGTGGTATATCAGTTAATATTAAGTAAACGGAGCAACAGCCTGGTACCCGACATGGTAGCGCACGACTAAATGGTCAAACCAATTGTGCCATTCGTAGGAGGCGGCCTCCGGGCAAAGGGGTGTTTCCGAATTGCGGCGCACAAACTTCTTGAGGCGTCACACTTTCAAGATGTCCGTGGCAAATTGGCGACAGTCCGCTGTGCGCCAAAAATAGCGACATGTTTATTCGTTTCACACGTGACACAGGTTACTAAGGAGTGGTCTGACGAGAGGACAGAATATTCAACTATCCCGAGAAACAACATCATCCGCTTTATTGTCGACCGGTAACATGGGGTGATCATACTTGGCAATTTCGCCTGCAGGAGCGGAAAGAATGAAACAGAACAGTGAGATCAGAACAAATAGAGGCTTATATTCTAGCAGACGAATGACTTCCTATGCATGAGAGTATGAATATTTTTAGTAGATGACTGATTAACAACACCTGCGAGAATGAAACGTCATAGAATGGAAACATACAAGGAAAAGTAACAACGTATGTCAAAAACAGGAGTCTACTAAATGTACAAAATATAATTTTGTATGACTACGCAACATATAGAAGTCCTACAATGTTTACAAATAGATCGGAAGGTTTATTTGGGCATTTTCTTCGTGGGCTGGGGAGCTTGAGTATGCGGCGTCTTGTGTTCGGGCCGCCAGCTGAGCCGTGATTCAAAGCAACCCGGTTCTAGATTCTTTGGTGGTCTCTCGGAGGGAAAATACAGAAAGGAAGCAATGAATCGAGAGTCTGCAGAACCGCAATGGACGGTATTTATTTATACTTGTGCGATATAGTCTAGCGCCCTGTGCAATACGGTTTAGCGATCGGTGCCCTTTGCTGTACCCATGACCACGGGTAGTGTGTGAGATTATTAGCGAAAGTATTTCTACAAAACCACTGGCAACCGCAATAAAATTTCAGTTGTAAGTCAGCGCTGTGTCCGTTCCTTCTTCCTTTTGTGTCCTGTTTTATTTGCGCTGTTACCAAGCAAGACAATGTACCAACTCACCCAGTCGTCTGTTTTGGCTTCTTTTATTTCTATAGCGCTTCTTTTGTTACACCCTGGTGACATTGAGTGGACTCCAGAGCCTACAACTCGTTCTCAGGTCTGTCTAGAACTTGTTTTATTACCAGAAAACCCTGCCTAACAAATCACCGTTATGTTTTATCTTCTAAATTCGTTCATGCACGTTCACTTCAAGCATCAAAAGGTCACTCTCAACTGGCTGCCGATATAAGGGCTCTAAAATGTCCAAAAGCTATACAACCAAAAGTCATCGGCATTCTTAAAGGACAGGATGATTAGGAAGAAAAAATTAAAGTTTTAGATTGACGGGACCATGAACTAAAAAACTCAGAAAGCTATCCAGGAAATAACTGTGCACAACAGTACGTTACATTGCCGCTTTATTTAACCTGAGATCCCGGCGTGACAATCTTATCCTTCGAGGCACTCTGGACTCAAAAGAAATGTGGGAACGAACAGTAACAAAAAAAATCACCTATGTTATTACAGTTTTTGATACCTTCACGCTAACGTCCATTCATTGCGCGTAAAAATTAAGATTCTTCACTCAAAAGAAATGCCTTCTTATTGCTGCCAAAAGAACGAACTCGAAAATAAGGGACAAACTTATCTGTTTCCGCAGTGAGTTTTAACTTTCAGATATCGTTATCAGTAAAGATTTTCCCTCTGTGACGCGCGTGATTCCGAAAAATCTCTTTATTTTATAAAAAGCCAGCCAGGCTGACCACGCTACCAACTTCGATACAATCGGCTGTTCTTGAATAACAAATGCTACATCAACAACCACGGCCGGGCAACAGATGCGGCGTGTGCGCGTTGGTACGGCCTTCGCAAGGGGCCTAGTTCCCGCCTGCAGCCGTTGCAAGGAGCTGGATCTGCAAAACCACTCTCCTGATGCTCGGGTCTCCCACTCCGCGGGCAAGCTATGCGTAGCTGCTGCTCCTGTTTTCTTTGTGGCTACAAGCCTTGCTAAGGGCCTACACAAAAGTGGCAGAAAAGGTGGGTTAGGAAGCAACCGGTTAAGACAACAACTCTATGCTTACCAGCGAATAATGGATGGTAATGAATATTTTTTGTGTCGCACGCTACGAACAAGTCATATGCGGGTTCGATGGATGTATGCAATCTCGCTAAAGAAATTATTAAAATAATTGGAAATTGAGAGAGAGCATAAAACCACCGTAAATATTGATAGCTTGCCTCTTTCTGTTGTCTTGTTTTATTTTAGTTTGCCAGATTTAGGAGAAAACGTCAAGGCAGAGTGGGTTTCTGCGAAGGAGAATCTGACATCCTTCCTCATGCAGCTGTACGGCTGCAAAGAAAAGCTGTTCGGCGTTTATTTGTGGCCGTACGTCTCCATTAGGGGGACGTGAAATTTTACTTCGCTTGTTTTCTTTCTTGTGCTTTTCTGGTCCTTCACGTACCTCCTCCCCGAACCGAAATCCTGAGTACTCAGCTGCTGTGGGCAGGTAGGTGCATCGTCATCCTCTGGCATCGAAGCATTTCTGTATCTACGCAGCGCCAACTGCATGAGGCTATAGCTCCGTAAATGTTCTAGTTTTGACCACCAATTCAGGTGCACCAACATAAAGCAACACATAAAAAACACAGCAATTTGATTGGTCGTCTAAAATTACGGTCGTTTGGTATGACAGCCATGTAATTATTCTTGTCTTTAATTTGATTTTTACGTGCCATTTCAAATTGCACATAACTCATATATGTTTGCCCCCTACTCGTGTGACGGACAAAAGCCGTGACTAAGCGCGTTTGCTCTTAGCTTTCCTGGCCATGCCCCCGAATGTTGCTACTGCGTACTTTTGTACAGTATAAGTAGTAGTAATGCCTCTTTTATTGCCAGGGGTCGGCGATTGGTCATCAACCTTCGGCATAATAGATTAATGTTCTAGTAGCTATTCTTTTTAAAATCAGTCAACTGGTTCAAGTCCGGGTAGCCAAACGACGATCTGGATTCCTTAGAAAGGTGCCATGTGGAGAAATTTCTCCTTTCTGGAATTAGCGCCTATTGTAAAGATGCTAAACGTCATTTATATTCCCATTTACTTCCTGTCCTCAACGCGAGCTTCCGTTCAATCGGCCGGGATGACTGTCACCAAGAAAAGAAAAAAGAAAATATTACCATTACATTTATAATAGTTATAATCATAGTTGGTAATAACAAATAATATGTTTTGGGGGGCGGCCAGAAAAGCCCATCCGCATTCCCTGGGAGTGTATGAAGACATGATTGAACAACAAAATATAGTTAATAATATATTATCAGTATTATCATTTACTAGAATATTATCGTAATTCCGACGAAAACCTCTCACCCATCCCCTTTCTAGGGCGCATCCACCAATACTCCCTGATAACGAACAAGTGGCCAACATCATTTGTCTGGCATTGCAAGCCCTGATTTAGAAATTTCCTCACAGCTCGGTGTCCAGAATGCAGGTTTTACTGCAACAATATAACGTAGCTCCGACTTTTGCTCCGATATGCTCGCTGATAAATCACGTAAGCACGAACGCTGCAAAAACAGCCGGCGCGAGCTTAAAACAGCCTTCAAATGAAAGCGCACAAGCAGCAGGTAAGGTTAGCCTTCCGCAGCCCCCACGCGAAGAGCGGCGTAACTTTACGTCGAGACGAGGCTGCATTGTTCTTGCCATCGCTGCGAACGACGTATCAGTACAGCAGGCGCCGCCGCTATAGCCGGGCTTTTGTACAACCTTCAATACGATAGATTTCATGGAGGGGAACAGTTCCATGAACTTGCCAGCACTATTTGAGTTCCACCAGAAAACACATCGTAGGGACACCTGAAAGCGAAATGAAAGGACCACCAATAATAAAAGTGTCAGTTATTTTCACCAACGTCCGATGCCTACTTAACAAACATTGTTTTTTCTCACCGGATTGACACATGAAACGCCCATATGGTTTCCCGAAGTGACACTTGACCTTCCGCATACGTGAACGATTTCGACAGTTTTCCAGACTCCCATCGGTATGCAATATATCGGTGTCACCGTACTGCGCGGATGGGGAGGTGGGGAGCTCCTGGCCATAACAAAAGAAATACTATCATCATGTGTGCGAATAAACTGCAATTTCCAACTAATCTAGGCTAACATCAATATTTGTATGTAAACGAAACCTCATTTTTTGAACATGGCATCGCCCGCCTTTGTCGCCCCCTCATTTGTAAGTGAACTACATGACGTTTTTAACACTGTTGCCACACGCGTTCCTTCTGATCTATTATTTGTGCAGGGCGGTTTCAAGTTTCCCATCACAAGGGCGAATACGTAAGTGGTCTCGTTCTAACCCGTTACTGAAAAAGCAGATAATTTTCGAGTTTCTGCACAACCTTTCGCTTGGCTAAAATTGCAATAATGCAACCGGAATATCGCGCAGTTATGCCAACACATACCGATATTTCTTCGCCTGTACGTATTTTCAGGAATTGGCGATCACTGGTTACCGAGTTTTGCAATTAGGGTATCGTTGCGGGAAACTACGAAACAAGTGAAAAATATACGTGGCTACAAAAGAGACAATTTTCAACTTAATACACTACAACCAGGATTCTTTGTTGACGTTTACTTGGCAGGTTTTGACGAAATCACTGTTAAAAAAACTGGGATCTGTTTGCCTCCAAAAATTTCGCAACACATAATCACTGTAAATTCATTCGCGCGATAGTAAACATCTCATTTAAAACGGGTGTCCAATTAGAAAAACGCATTTTTCAAACAGCATGGCGGTCTGCTGGTAATTATCGTTGGGCTGCCTATAAGACCGCTTCCTACGTTTACGTGTCAGCGCTTAAAGCTGCTACACTCTCCATCCATGCTGCACATTAGCAATAGAAAATTTTGAAAATTCGGTATCCCGCTCAGTCACGAGACTACGACTTTCACGATATAACTGGTCAGGAGGCGATATCGGGTTGAGTCTCACACGAGAAAAGAGTTTCAAAACAATGTCATGTTGATGAAAAAACAGGAGAAATAAAGAAAATTTTTAAAGTTGCTGAAAACTGTGTGTTCCAACAATCACAAGATGTACGTTAAAGAAATGGGGCTGTACTTTATTGGGGAAGTTTTTTCCCGTGATTGGTGCAGTAGAGCAACCTTCCCTCTTTTCAAATACATCAGATACGTCAAAGTTTACACGCATCTAATGATTATTAAAAATTCCTGTTTAGTAAAATACAAATAAATAAAATTGGATTATGTAGAAGCTTTGTATCATTAAGGTCGCGTCCAAAAGATGAATGGTATTTTATTTTTGGATCAATAAAGCGACACGCGGTTCTTCGACCAGTACTGGTCGCATTGTGATGTAATATAAGTAATCTGCAGTGGAGAACACAATTTCAGAAGACCGTAACCGAGGTGCTCATGACGTTGTCTCCCGGTGGATGACCTCGCGCAGTAGTTCATACTGTTCTGCGTTTGTCATCCTCATCCAGTTATAGTATTTGTCCCGGTTCATGAGGTCCTGGCGCTTGCTCACGGCCAAGCACGGACTCGCGTGTTTGATCAGGCGCACCAAGTCTTGGCTCGGGATGAGGTTGGCGTCTTCGTGTTTCGGGTGGACGATCATTGTCAGAGGAGGTGCTGCTCTTTCTTCTTGTTCTTGTTGTGCCCCTCTTCTCCGCGCCGCTTTCTGTGGCGCTGACACTGGCGTTGACGCTGGCGGTGCAGGTGGCGTCACCGGCGGCGTAGCCCGTGGCACCAATAGCGGCGTTGCGGGAGGAGGTTTCCCTACGGAGAGATGACGAGGGTAGTGAAACGCGAAGCTATCTCGTGACGGATTCTTTGATTGGCTAATCCCTATGGGCATCCTACTACAAACATCATCAGTGGTGCCTGGCCAGGCATAGGGAGTGGTGTTGTGGACGCCGCACAATGACGCCTTCACAACGGCGGAGCGAACAGACACCACCATAAGCTGATTCGTATCTAAAAGACCTTTTCGCTTCATTCACTCCAATTATGCCCGTACTGCAAGCATCTGGATTTATGATATTCATTGTCTTGCTTCCATGTTTGGCTTTTCTTCGAACTACTTTTCGTCTTACATTGTTTGCCAAGCTATACCATCATCGCACCCAACTTTTCACACTCTTTATTCAACTGCAATACATTTCTCGACGAATCGATCATGCTAAACAAGTTGATATCACCTAGAGCAAGAGACGTTTTACGTAATCGTTCATCCTGAGTACATCACATGACTGGAGCCGCCTTCACCCAAATGTAATGGCCATTCATATTATTCCGCAATTTTACAGTGCATTAGCCAATACTGTATAACCAGGATAAAATTGATTTTGTTAATATAGTTGCTGTACTTTTGTTGTTATTTCGCATTGCGTAACCCATTCCTCTCTGTGACGCCTCCAGCACTGAAGGGCGTAAATAAAATATACAAATAAAGAAATAAATTTAAAAAAAATAACACAAATAAAACCATTGTTTTCTATATACCCTACTCCAAAATCTTTTGACACTTATTTTGACAACACTTGTGCACGCTAATAAATATATGCACAACACGCCCTATACTTGTATACCAGTTCACCTGCGTTGAGCTTGTGAACATGTTCTCTTCTAAAGCGTTTCTCCCAAAGGCTTGTGCTAAGGTTTTCTTTAAAATGTATTATACTGAGTATAAGCTGAGTTTACGATACCACTACGGCTCTCTATTCTGATGTACACTCACCAACCAAAAAAACATCACTTTTATTAGCAAAAACATTTTACTAAAAAATGATCATTCCCTATGACGAAACTTTTTGTTTGCAGTTTAATTGGAAGTTGTAGGAGTAAAACATTTTTGAAGAAAATAGCTTGAACATACTGTTGTGCTTTTCAATGCCACTTTCACTAAACCTTTCGGGAATAAACAAGCGCTACTGCAATGAATATATTCTTACCTCGTCACTCTGGAAAAAATTAATAAAATTATTCTGACCTCATCTCTCTAAAAAAATTAACTGGTAACATCTGAAAGGATAAGGATCCCGAAAATGTGTATTTAGGTTCTTCAAAAGTATAAGTTGTCCTAAACATCTCAGCGTTTTTCCGCACCATTATCCTGGTACTCCGCTACCATATGACGGCTGTACAAAAAAAATAAAGTTTTCGGATATTCTTCGTTTAGAAATTTTGATATAAAACTCTTTTGTTCAATATCTGACTAGTATTTAACCTTGATAACGTAATTGGAGGTTTGAATAGTCGTGACATCTCACCTTTTATAGATGTTTGGTATATTACGATGTGAACTATATTCTACTGAACATATACTTGCAGGCAGCTTGGTCACGTCGACCAGTAAGACAACCACACTGGGAAGTAATTACACTAAAGCAAAGATTTTAACAGCAAGCACTAGCACATTTGCAGAAATATCGAAATTTTGTTGCACTTTCGCTTTGTTCGAAAGATACAGTGGCTCCTAATAAACGTTTCCAGGGAATGAAACTCGGAAAACACAATTATTTATTGCCGCAACTCAGAAGTGCCGCAATTTTGCTCAAAAATGTTTGCGAGCACATGGTTTCTGGCTATAGTGTCGATAGTATTAGGGACATTTTGCCTCCTCCCTTTTTCACCCTTTTCCCTTGCGGCGTTAGGCGACCCTTCCAAATAAATATTCGTTTTTCCCAGACACCAGAAACGTTGGCTCGTGTCCGGAAATTTTTTATTACAAAAATGGGCAGTGCAAAATAAAATTACAGAGTGCGTTCTTTATTGTTCAAAAAGAAATGAAAAGATGTTCGGTAAGAACACCTACGTTGATTCTTTTTGAACGTATCAAGAAAAAAAAACGAATGCAGCAAAGGTTGTCAACAAGCTCTCTGTCATTTAGAGACCCAAATCTTTGTACACGTATTTGTCATAACACTAGAGTTTACAAGTTCCCGTGCATCTTTCAGATGCTCACCCACCATTGAAAAACTTTTAGGGAAACCGTGTTATTTCCGGTCAAAATAAAAAACACCCCCATCCTTGTTGCGTCAATAAGACCATCTCCCTCAGACTAGTACGCTCCATTGCGTCGTATAGTTGCGCAAATTGCGTCTAATTTCAGAGTCGTTGCCACGGTAGGCAGCAGAGAAAAGAGTAGAACCCGGCTCAATAAAGTTCTAGGTTTCACAATATATTGTACTGCAGTGCAAGCGGCTAACGTTACACTGGTTGTACCGCCAATTACTTAGTGCTACATAGAGAACAGAAAAGGGCGAGTGTCACTATAATAGGTGCGCGCAGTTTGCGTGCTCTCGCACAAAATCCAGGATATCGCTCGAATGGGTTCCTTTCATTATCCACTTTGCGCGTTCACCGAGTGTTCTCGTCTAAAAACAAGGGTTTTGCTGGACAAACTTGCGTCACTATTTTCACCAACCGCCACATTTATGGCTGCTGTTGAGTAAGGTAATATTTTCTTGTCAAAAAACATTCTTCTAAGCAATGATCTGTGTGAACACTCGATATAAAGGGCACGGTTTCGGACCTATTGCCTGACTCCTGTCACGCGCATGTCGAGTGTTTAATAGGTTCGTTATTCAACGACATTCACAGAGCAAAATGGTTTCAAAAATCATAAAACTGCCTCAGATTCTATATTGCGACTCGACCTTTTAGCTCATCCGTGATCATTCTAGGGACAATTGTGGTACCGCAGTGCAAAAAAGCATCTTCTACCTTTAAGATGACGTTCGACTTCTTCGATTTCAACTTTGTACACCACGGGAAGCATATTTCCACAAGTCGTAGTGTAGTACACTCTTGAAGTGCAGTTAGGCGGTTGTGTCGAAGGCAATAATTTTGTTAGTAGGGCGCGAATAAAAACAAACGGTATGGCGGTTTTGTTTACCTTCGTCTGACCGTTTTTTATGCACAACAAACTGCACAACAAGACCAAAACTGCACAAAACTGCACAACAAGACCAAAATAAGCACTTTTCCACGCGGCAGAACACTGATAATTGTCTGTTCTATAAAAAAAGTGAGTAGTAATATTCAAAGCTTCTACGTGTATTATACGGAGCCTGGTGACAGACATTGTTTTTCAGATGCACACGCTATTAGGGCGCCAAGAATTGTCCGTTTTGTTTTTCTTCCGTAGCCAGCGAATCATTTCATTTGAAGATTCCGCGTTACACTGCTGGCGATATTCGGTTGCCTGAGTCTATTCTTGGCTTCGGATGATTTATGTTTCACGTCTTCGCAAAGCTGTTGGTATTCCCACTTTTCCCGCCACATTGCAAGAATATTTCGTTACCCTGGTGGCTATCAATTAGATAAGCACACTTCTTTTATTTACTTTTAAATATCAAAACATATATTCCAGTGTTAACCCTTTCCAAAAAGGTTGTTTCAGTTTCCTAAGCTTTAATCGTATCATTCCTTGTTCCAATACCCATTGAGCCCACTTAGTTTGCATGCCAGTACTTTGTTAGGGCGCCAATGTTCAGCCATATATATTAGCGACCGCCACATAATTTAGGTGCACAGAACTGTGTTAGTAAAAATTGGCTGCGAAACTATTCAGTTCGTAAAAATTGTAATTTTACGTCAAAAATGCATCTGCCATGCCTGCCTGGAATTCATTTTTTGTCGCGTTCACTGCTCCCTGCTGTTGCCCTCCACACGCCATCAACAGAAATATTTCGTTACTTTTGAACCAATTTAAGAGCTCCGAAGGCTTGTGTCATTCGTGGTGGCGGCCACGGAGACGAAGTAGTACTTTATCTGTTATCGCAAGTTCGAGAATCTATGTATTTTAATGAAAACATTACAAAAATATTTAGGTGGAAGCACCTTAGGGAGTCGGGATTTCACCGTCTTATGTCGTTGTCGTCATAATCGTCGTCTGATGTAGTCACGGTAATAAAACACTGGGACATTCTCGTTACGCCGCGCGTAGAACGTTTCGGAACGCGTATTAAAAAATACCGGGGCACACATTTAGGTTTCGCAACGCGTTCTAAAAACAGCAGGATACTGTACTCCTTGCGCTACAACACTTTGTAGTTCACTGACATAGGACTTCTATAGCAAAGCTGTATACCTCTACACCCAACGATGTCATCTCCATTGGTCCCTTGGTTCAGTTTATTTGTGCGCAGTTCGTCTGATGGTTTCGCAGCTTTATCTTTTTTAGAATGCGCATTCCATCGCAGATACTGCATACAAAAATTATAAACACCAGCATTCAAGTCCTACTCATTACCAGATTTGGATATTGCAGGCTTCACATAAATACTTCAAGATTACGGAAATGCACATGGCTACTCCATAACCTACTCGATGCGAAACTTTTAAATCTCAAAATTCACAACTTGTCGAACACGTCAGGTGAAGCTCTTCGTTCTCCAAAATCGGTGCACCTAAAAGCTGTCCTGCCGACTCACTCTAAAAGCAACTATAAAATTCCAAAACCAAAATTTCTGCGTCCTAGTAAATATCTTATATCTACTGTGAATATCACTAATATCACACAGAATAACCCTAAGGTAGTATATACTTCACAAAACCATGAAACCCACCACTACAAGCCTGGTACTACAACCTTTCATTCGCTCACGCACCAAAAATGAATCCTTGTTTTCAGCGCCCCCATACATACTATTTGCTCTGCGAATACGCTAGGCAACAAACATACCGTACGTATCGTTCATACAACAGCCATAAAATCGCAGAAGTGAAGCGAGCGCGTTAACACAACAAACTGACGTGGAAGCTATCACAATACCTGGCTACTCCCAGGTTTTCTGTTTGGCCCCACTTGACAAACCGCCCGGTGAAACTTTCTAACCATTGACCTTTTTCCCGAAGAGCATTCTGTACAGTGGTGAAATTAAACTAAAGATAATTGATAAGGCACGACTTCAATCCCAACACTGCTTGGAACCCAGAGTTTGTTCTCCCGAAAATACTTAAGGACGCATCTGTAGATTACGTCCAACTCCCATTTAGGCCTTAAAATTACTTTTGACGTCTTCAACTAAAGAAAACGTCATGTAAAGCAACAGTGTGCCAGTCGCTGATTTTATTCAGACGGCTGTAATATCAGAAAAATACTGCCGACCTGTGTGACCAAAACGAAAAACCTCGAGACACTTTTCTGTGGTAAGTCCTATGCGCGGTTGTTCGAACATCACAGTTAACCGTGAAGTACACTGAGGGCCCAACCCTTCTCTCTAACGCTATTTGTGTCCTTTTTCTTTATTAGTGGTCAACCAATCTCTTAAGTCATTCAAAGTACTTTTGGTCGGTTGATTTCCCCGTGGTTCACAATTGTTCGATAGGGGAAGTTTCCCTACTTATCTCCAGAGAAATAAACGCTGGCAATATAGGTAATCACGTAAATGTTTGACATAGTTTCAAAAATTCGAAGGTCACATTACTGTAGCTTTTCCAAGCTGAAGAAGAAACTTAAAATGTGAAAACTAATAAACCAGAACTTTTACCCTAAATTCTCTGCTCCTTTCCAGTAGCTTACTTTGAATACAAAATTAAAACAATTGACCCGTCCTCCCTTCATATATAACAAACGTTTACAAGCAAAACTTTTCTAATGCCTGTCTGCAAAATACTGTTCTTGTGATTGCTCCCATGTAAGATTACAGCTAGTATTGAAAGCTACGTTTTTTACTACGAGTCATACATTTGTAGCTAGTAACAGCTGACTTTAGTTTGCAATCAAGGTGCATGTAATTGAGTGTAATTGTATTACGGCGAGTTTCGGAATGCTTGTTAGGTATATGCGACCTTTCACTTTAGCCAGTGTTTTTACACGTCTTTAACAGGCGATAATCAAGAAAGTTGGTATCACCGCTTTATAAATAGCAATGTGCACTGCAGATCAATTTGGTCAGGCATGCGTGAAGGTCGTCATCAATGTAGTTGACATAGACGAACGGCACGATCGGTAGTAAGATCAAAATTTCGAAACCCTCGCGATAACACAATATTTTGCTATTGGTAGCTGTAATTTTCAGAACTCTCATATTTCAAATCACAAACATTTTCACGCATGAGACGTAGAGCAATGTCTTCATGCTTTATAAATTAGTTTTGAGAATGCAGTAACTTTTCAAATTCTTTTGATAAAACCTGAAAATATTTGATCTATTTGAGTTCTGTAGGCTGTAATTTTGAAGAATTCCTGTATGACAAGCACCGGCTGGTTAAAAATTTCTAAACCCGTGGTCGAAATATTTCTGGGGATTTCAGGAATAATGATAGTTTGCTTGAGTCGATCTAGCAAAGCAGTTCCCAGCTACTATACATTCAGAAAACAAGGGTGTGCAAATCAGTGAGCAGTTTGCTCCTTGCTTTTTACACGGGTGTGCTATTTTGGACAATCAAGTAAAAACAATCATGCTGCTTTGAATTTTTTTAAGACAGATATATTAACACTGAACTAATATCACACCATACCCATTGAGACGACTTCTCGGGTCTCAACGTTGGTTTGCATTATGCTTTAAAGAAGGAAGGTGTCATTTCCATACATTGTATTTTCTACAGCTCTTGCTGAACACACCAAAAAAGCGCGTTAAAAATACACTATGCCTATATAAAATATTGAAAAGGTGAGAATGTGACCTTACGAATGTCCTCCTATGTGCTGAACAATCCAGACTAGAAAACACACCTTATCGCAATATTATGTCGGCAACTTCCCGTAATCGTGTTCCCTTTGCTGAAGTCAAAACAAAAAGCAAAGATAACAAGGTTCATTTAGGTCTGCAATTTTGTTCTAAAAGGTTTTCTTATGGAAACTAACGTGTGTTTGCATCTCAAAAGCATTCATTTCAAGTTTATATTTAAATTGTAGTCCTATCTGAAATTGGCCTTGGATGAAGGGAAGGAAGATAAGTGCTATAAAATGAATAATTAAACATAGCATAAACCTATTGTCAAATGTTTGGCTTTGCTGGTCACCAGATACTTTTGTAAGTAACCGCAAAAACGTCTACCTAATGCTGCCCAACAGACTGCTTGTTTCCTGACAGGAATGCCCCAAAATGTTCCTGCGTGTTCCGCGTTTAATCCCCGAATGCAGTGCCAAAAACAACCGCCAGCGCTGAGCACTCTTTATTCTTATTTTCGCAAGGTGAAGATGGACTATCTCCAACATTATGAGCTAGTTTACATTTCAGAGGGAAGATGTGGCCCACAGTCAAAAGTTGGCTTCTTTTTAAAACGTACTTTCATACCTTATAGATGGTAAATGCAGCAGTGCTAAGATGTGTAACACAAATATCGTACCTACCTGCGGCCTTAACGTTTTGGTAGTACCTTTACAATCCCTAGAAGAAAAGCTAGGCATTTCCAATTCGGTGCACCAGTTGGCAGAATGAAGATCCGCTTAAGATATTATAAGCTTACCAACGCAGGAGCCTTCACAGCGAAGACACTAGTTAAGAAGTGTTTCAGAACAACAATATATAGAAATATTTAACTGGTCTCAGTATATCAATTACCTCCTTACATACGTTGAATGGGCATAGGAGATGTGCGATAAAAAGCAATTGACCGTAAGTGAAGAGAGTGGCTATCGATCAGTGATTGGTTGAAGTATTCTGCTACTAAGACTTTAGTAGACATTTTCAACTTCTAGAGGATTTCAGAAACGTATAAAATTGCGTGAATTTATTCTGGCCAGGACTAAAAATATTGGGTGAACTACGTTATAGTGCGAAAAAAATTGTCCTCCAAAGGTATGTTTCTAGAAGGGTTGTGAGATTTTACATTAGTGATATTTCTGGTCGATGTGAGGCTCTCAACAATGGTTTTAAATCAACACCAGCCAAAAAAACAGTGATATTTAATAAAATACCACCCCAATAGCTGCTAAAGCCATGTTTATGAACTCAATTCGAATGAAGTCGTACAAGGGTTAAGTGCGGTAGTTAGCAGAAAAAAAATCTTTCCACAAACGTTCACATAGAAACAGTGGGTGATGAGCTATCTCAAGCAACATGAATAGCAATAGGAAATGGAAAAATGCAAACGTAGTTCACCCACACACTTAAGGTGGCGCCAAAGATTTTAAAAGTAAAGGCCCAACAGCCTGCTATCCGCGACCTAGCAATTATTTACAACGGTACTTCTCAATCGCGAAGGTGCCACGTAGAACTTTTACGCCCACAAGAAAAGGAGAGTTTCTTGTAAGGTTTCTCTATACTCGGCCATAATCAAGCTATAAACAAGTTAGTCGAAAAATTTTTTCAGTTCAAGGCTCCTTCGTATAGGTCATTCATAGAATATGAGAAAAAAAAACATTTTCTTTAGTGCCCGCAACATAAGAAAGAACGGTGTTACGTGAACACAGACTGTCCTATCCACGTATTTCGCTCTTCAAAGATATATACCACGGCTACACCGGAACTTCACCGCTCCATCGAAGAACCTATTTCCTGTATAAAAGGGTGCCCCACAAGGAGACAGAATATGGCTAATTTATTAACAGTCTGTCTTTTGATTGTGTTCAGAAACCTTAGGTGGAGAAAAACGGGGATGATAAATAACTGTGAATATATAAGCTACGTGAGGTTTGCTGACGATATTGTCCTGTTCAGTCAAAGCAGCAGGGATTTCAAGCGTACCCTCTGCCAATTGCCCTCCGAAAGCATGGTAGCAGGCTTAAAAATCAACACTCTTAGAAGCAGTACGCCAGTACGTTTCTCTTGGCCAGTTCATGTCTGCTGATCCGTACCATGAAAAAGGATTTATCATAGAACTACTATCGGATGGGCTGCTTGCGGTAAGAATTGAAATATCTTAATTAGCAAGCTTCTGCTGTCCCTCAAAAAGATTGTATTTATTCGGTGCGGTCTTCCAGTATTGGCGTATGGGGAGTAACTTCGGACCTCGGTAAACGAATCGAAGCTCAGATCTGCCCAGTGGGCATTAGAAAATATATCGGTAGGTGTACGCTAAGGGATAGGAAGTCAGCCGCTAGGATTAGGGTACATGATAGGGACTTTGACGTTCTACGTTCAAATTTAGCCAAAGAAGATGGGCATGGGCGCGTAACATAATGCGTATGCCGGACAACAGGTGGACCATCCGTTCAACAGATTGGATTCCAATAAACCGCAAACGCAATTGGGGTCGGTCGGTTACAGGATCGCTAGATCAGTTTCAAACTACAGTGGGAAAGCCTGGACTTACCTCGCACTCGATAGGCAGGGTTGGAGACCTTTGGAAAGTGGCTCATCTTGCAGTAGACACAACCAGGCTGATGATGATAATGATGGTGATTTCAAAACGCAATATTCTCTTCTAGATATATTTATTGTCATTCAGTATAACTGGCCACAAAAGAATAACCCCTTCATTTGTGTGCTCTAAAACCTTTCTTGAAAACTTTGAAAAACGTTCCAACTATTTATCCCACATTACAATTGCTGAGTAACAAACAAGAAACAAGCAACGGTACGTTTTAAATGATCTGATATTTTGTACCGTACCTTTCATGGAAAGAAACGAATAAACGTTAACCAAATAGTGGTACCCCAAAAATGTCGCGAGAACATTTTGGTGCTTTCCCATCGGGCAGTTTGGTAGGGTCATCTCGGCATTAACAAGACAAAAGCGAGGTTGCTAAGTGAGTATTACTGGTCCGGCTGCTTTAAACATGCTGAGCAATTTGTTCGTAGATGTGATGTTTTTCAGCGTACAGGTCGCCCCAAGGAGAAACGAAAGGCACCCATTGCAACAGTGCCCCTTTACACTGATCCGTTTCGCAAAGTCGTAGCCGACGTCCTTGAACATATACCTGTGACAAAGTCAGGCTATAAGTATCTTTTGACAATGGTCTGCCCGGCGACCAAGTTTCTAGGGGCAGTGCCACTGCGCGATCAAACGTCTTCCAGAAATAGTTGAGGCGCTATCAATTTTCGCCCGCAGTGGATATGCGAGTGAGAATCCAGTCAGATCGTGGTAGCGTCTTCAAGAGCGAGCTGACAACTACGTTTCTGAAGAAGTGTGGTATCCAAATGCACCACAGATCTGTTCACCAACCTCAAAGCAACAACACATATAATGGGTTTTCTGTTACGAACAAAAGAAAAAAAAGAACAGGACACTGCATTGCCCGCCATGTTGCTTGCATTTACGTTCAGTGGCACACTGAATGAACAGGTGTCAGCCCAGCAGCAGCTCTTGTACGGGAGGGCATTGCGTTCTCTTCTTCAGCTAATTCGTGAGAATTCGGTGGAGAAGACAGTGATTCGACGGTATTCGAGTTCGTTTGAAACCTAATGCAGTGTTTGTACGACACGCAGCATCGTGTGGAAGCTAAGATGCTCGAGGCACAGATGACATCTAAAACGCGGTACGATAAGAATAGCAACCACCGCCAGTTTCACGAACGGCAGAAAGTGCTTTTGCTACACACTTCGAAAGCGAACAAGTTGCAAATGCAGTGGGAAGGCCCCGCGACAGCACAGCAAAAGCTGTCACACAGTGTCATCTGTCTAAAGCTGTGAAAAGCTGTCAAAAGCTCTCAGGCGTGACCTGTAGTCGCGCACAACCTGTCCCACCGGCTCAAAAAAGGGGCGGGAAGGTGCGGCACCCAGGTTGTATTTTCGGCGCCAGGCAAGCTTGCATGTATGTGCGAAGCTGCGAAAAATGAAGCAGGGAAGGCTGGCTGCACAACTAAACACACCACACGCTTCGTGGAATGTAAAGTAGGTGTGATGTACAGGATTCCACTAGATTGTGGAAAATTCTACGTCGGGCAGACCGGGCGCTGCATAATGAATGACTGAGAGAGCACCGCGCAGCCGGAACTCATTGTCGGGGAAACGACACTTGGCAGATCACTGCCGGCGGTGCACTTGCACGCCTGATTTTCAAGAAACACGCGTTCCGCGCAGCTTTAGGACGCAACTACAAGGAGAAATGTTCGAGGCGTTCTGCATTATCAAGATAAAGGAATGCGTGAGCACCCCGTCGCTGGCTTTGCACACAAAAGAAAAAGGCTATCTACAGCGTCCATCACATGTTCTGTGAAAGCTGCGCCTTATGTATCTTTTAAGTATTTCTGCGCATTTCTGTGTATGTATATAGCCTTTCTTGTCAATAAAGCCTCAGTTGATGTTTAGCGCTCGTCCTCTGTCTCTGCTTTTTCTTGTGTCCTTGTCTAGTGCACTTTTTACCATGTCGAATCTGTCAGACACGAACTACACTGACAAAATGCCTGGTCGTAGGAAGGAAGTGCGCAATCTGCCATCGTAACCCTAATGAAGCCTATGTGGAGCCAGTGCGTGGCGTAATTCTAGTGTTAATTCAACCAGAGGAAATGGCAGCGAAACATTCGAAAATCCGTAGCGACCTAACTGGCCTTATGGTAGACCAAATTATGGATCTCACAGCGAAAAGAGCAGTTCTTAGCAAAAGCAAATTACAGATCTCTGAACTGTGATAACAGTACACTCGCCATTGTTCTCCAAGGTGCCCCGTCGCACCAGTCTTTTGACACATAACATTGAGTTAACATCTCAAGGCCGCACAAGATGTAGAGCGAACAGGTGTTCACCAAGGCAAGAAAAACTTATGAGAGATGCCGTCGACCAGATGTTGACGCTGAAGATAGCCTAAGCGGATGATGGTGATTTCATATCACCACTGATAATTGTGGAAGCTAACGGTAAAAAACCGCGCCCTTGCATCGATTGCCGTAAGCTTAACGCAGTGACTGCGACAAAAGTGTACCTCATACCACACGTGCAGGACTGCCTTGAAAGAACAAGCAAGGTTAGATACATTTCAATGCTCGACTTAGTGCGTGGCAACTGGAAAGTTGCACTATGTGAACGAGACAGTAAATTAGCTGCTTTCTCGACGCCCTTCGGCCACTTCCGCCCTCTGGTTCTCCCTTTCGGGCCCACAAAATGCACCATTGGCTTTTCAAGGCTAATGAACCAAATCCTGACCGGGCCGGAAGCGTTCCTACTTCCCTATCTGGATGATATCGCAGTATTTTATAAGTCTTTGTTAAGTGCACATCAATAACCTGCGCGAAGTTTTCAGGAGGCTCCTGAAGGCTCGGCTTACATTGAAGGCTCAAAATTGCGTGTTGGGTCGCTTAGAAGGAATCCGCAGAGAACGCGATATAAAAATTCTGCTGATACGGGAAATCTCCCGCCCAGAAACGAAAACAGAAATCCGCACGTTCTTAGGTATAGTGAGTTATCAGACTATGTCAATGTTTCTCTATGATTGCCATCGCCTTACATACGCCAAAAGAAAGACGCACCTAATTGTGTAAACTGGGACGCAGGGAAAGAGGCTGCTTTTGCTTAGGTCAAGGCTGCGGTAATAAGTCAGCCAGTCCTAGAAGGCCCGGACCACTTGTAGCATTTTGTGTTGCAGTGACGCGAGCGAAACAGGTTATCTCTAGTTCTAAGGCAGGAAGATGAACATAGACACGATACACCCAATTTTCTATGTGAGCCGAAAATTATCTGCTTGAGAGAAGACCTACAAATGCCATCGAAAAACAGTGCGTATGCCTGGAATCGGCTCTGGAGAAGCTTTCACGTTAGTTGTCGGGTTGCGAATTTGTTTTTGTTACCGATCATTGCCCCCTCATGTGGATTCAACAGATGTTAAATAAAATGGCAGATTGTTACGTAGGAGCCACAGCTTTCAGCCGTTCGCATTTAGGGTTAAAGATAAGAAAGAATCCCAGCTCGCAAATGCACATGGCTTGAGCATGGCTTTCTCTTCCTTGGCATAAGACAACAATAGTGCAGCAGTACAGTTATTCTCAATTCGTTCCCCCACCTTTGCATTTGGCAGGTCCTTATTGATCGCCAGTTCTGTTTCCTTTGGAGGAGTTTTGGGACACTCTCCCCGTCATGGTCTCTCCAGACCGCGTTCCGCGGTTGTTTATGGCGCATGCGGAGGCTTGCTTTCTTGCCTATGTCCAGGATCCTGACCTTGAGCGCATCTCTTACAGAAATCCTGCGAAGCCAGCTGTTCTCAGCCTCTACCTACAAGGGTTGACGTCCCATCAACTGAAAATTTCTCACACGCCAAAAGGTCACCTGTAATCCCGCAGACAACCCCATTCAAGCTTCGTGCTACAAGTCGTCAAAGGTGCCCCTATGGTGCCTCTTCCGAAAACCTTTCAACTGAAGTGGCGGAAGTCAAGCGTGACGTGTTGCTGCCTGCTTTCGAATCCTCTGGCGAACTTTTGCAGGGAAACACCCTGCCCTCTACAATGCATTCTTCTGGCGGGAGGAGCTGTTGCTATGCAGCGCAAGCATACCTTCACTCTGGTCAAGCGTCTGCAGTGGAGCGTTCGTATTAGAAACAGCCAAACCGACTAATAGCTGTGGCGCTATTGCGCAAGTGTGTTTGTATGCGTGTGTGCTCAATCAGAGTCGTAGCAAGACCAGTCATTCCAAACTGCCTTCAGTCACACTCTCCATCCAACTCTCCAACTTTGCGTTGCGACAGCCTGGCTTAAAAGCAAACGCGAACTCCGCCGCTGGGTTCTTTTCTATCTGTTCTATCGGCAAGTGAGCCGACAGTAATGCGTACAAATTACTGCATTTACGTGTACACTGTGATCCTTCCGTGAATTCAAGACCTATGCTTTGTATAATACATAGGGAATGTAGTAATGACTTTGCTTTTTGTTATTTCGTTATGACGATTGTGCTATTATGTATAAATTTGGGAACAGACGTGTTAATATGTATGCTTTAAACCGGGTTGCTGTGGCATCTCTCAGGCCACGTTCGCCTTTAGTCTAAACATCCCCTTGGTTTTCCCAAGAAATGAAAAATCAAATACTCAAACAATCAATAAACGTGGCATCTTCTGCGTCCGGCAGTCGACATTCTGCGTCGGCGTGGAGCCCAGCTCAGAGAAAACATTGCATGGTAAATTTACTCGCATCTCTTCGTCGATATCAAGCAGCCTAATTTCTGCATAATGCAAGATTTTTATGGTTGTATTTATTTTTTATTTATGGTTGTATTTATATTTATGTATTTATTTATTTATTTTACGGTTGTATTTGTATTGTAATAGCTGAACAAACACTATCGTGGAATAAAACGCCCTCATCTTCCGGCTTCGTGAAGCAGAGGAAGATTATTCCCTCGCTGCTCTTCTGGTTGAACCTGCAGGAATGCTGCAGTATATCCGCAAAAAGCTAACCAGGGAGCTCGCGTTGATCTGGTACAGGATGAAATGTGCCCGCTGCAATATTATGGAAGGAACATTAGTCGTTTATTTCACATTGTATCATCAACCGCGCGAAAGCAGCGCACAAACCTCGCGTTAGGGGCTTCTCCTCACCCTCCTGGGCGATTTATAGCGACCGTGAGAAGGTGTGCATGGTATTGAGTTCACAGTCACCTGCATGTAGTGTCTGCTCTTCTGGGAACAGAAAATTTACCCCAGCCACAAGGTACGATCAAAGATGTATGTCAGCGTATCTTGAACTGAGCAACCTGGCATCTCAATTGGGACGGAATATGTAACAGCAAGCCTTTACAGGTCATCTTGAGTCCCCTTGATCGGCATGGAGCACCTTGTGTATATATGCCGACGGAATTTGCCATCACTATGTAGATAGAGCTCCACACTGCACTGTTACCAATTGTGGCAAGTAGTATTCAAGGGATAGCGTACTAGCCGCGAACGTTAGCAGTAAGAACAATAGTGAAGCTTAAAATACAGTCGCTTCAAATCAGTTTTTTTGCTTTCAGGACTGCTAGGAACAGTCATTGGCGAGTCATACGAACCCCAAAACCGTAAAACAGGAAAACCTTAGTTGAATTCAGTCATCATGAACAAGCCGCTAACCTCTTTTCTGTATGTTAAGAAGAAGAAAACGTGGGGCAAACTTGCACGTGGACGAAGGAAACCAGGTAAGACATATACATGGCGCCTTTACATGTCTTACCTCGTTTTGTTTGCGCCACGTTTTCTTCTTCCTTAAAATATGTACCAACTGGCTCAGCAACAAGTTTTGTAAAGTCTGATCCGTAACCTGCATCGTCGATATGGACACCAGAGTCTCGTCCCACCGGTTCTGTATTAGCTCAAGGCGTGATTTTAGGAGCCAGAATTGAATAATGAGAGAATGCTGATGAGCTGCAATGAATAAATAATTATGGTTGGACAGCAGTGAGGCTAGTCCCACTGCAAAACGCAATGAAAGATCCATCAAACACAGCAATTTTGGCCTTTAACTGCTCAAAACATTATTACCTTTAATTCAGGCTCTATCTGCTCTTCTCTATTTTCTGTAGATACCTTGCCCTACGTGCTGCTTAAATAACCACTAGTGTGGCTAATGGCTCAAACTTTTGCCGCGGTTGAATAACCTAGGCCAAACCTTTTTTCAAACAGTCCTATTACTGACAATTCTAAATTGCAACAATCGTTGTGCTTTACTTGCCAGGGTCCACATGGGGTCTACTCTAGGACGTGTGAAAGATCAAGATAGACAAACAAGCCCTTTTACCTTAGGAATATATACATCTCCTAACCAAATTCCCCAAATTGGTTTCCTCTTTTATCATGGGGTTGTACGCACAAGTCATTTCCCGGAGGCTCCATTACGCGTGCTTTGGACCGAGAACCCAGTAAGATAGACCAACCGCCCCAACTCCGTCCCCCTGGGCTGCGTCTCACAGCCTAGACATTCACCACACCACAGGGCAACCCCACATAGATTGCGCTGGCAACAAACACCGATTGAAGCGATGACGCATCCTCAATTTTGCTTTCCGGCACGTAAAATCGGGTTTCAGAGAGGCCTTGCCCGCGAAAGGCAGAAACAGAGTGCGAGGGCAACTATGAACAGTTGCTTTACTTTTCCACCATTGCGTAAATCCGACCGCACTTGCTGAACTGGAAATGCAGAGGTAAAAATACGCACCGCCGTTGGCGCACCGCCGGCTCGCGTCTCTAAGCAGGCTTTGCTAACAAGAAATAAAAAGAAACCAGACAACTGGGGTCTGTTAGGCGCTGCACACGCGCTTCGGCAAGTTTTAGCTTTCATCTGGTAATCAGTATTATTTACCAAACCAGTTCTTGCTTCAAGCACACCGAGATTTTCTCGGGCACACACATATCGTTGCACAGACATTCGGTTTTGGTAAGGCTTCTCCCTTCCTGTTCCCGCGCTCCCCGCAATTTCTTTGCGCGTGCGCCTGTGGAAACGCACATGTCATAATGTTTACATTCCGTGACGCCCATTCTAGAGTAAACCGGACACACAGTAACATTTTTGCAAAACGTGCTGTCATCGAAGCACTGATTTGCCCTAGAGGAAAGAACGCGTGCACATTCCGATTGACCTTTGCGATGAAGAGCAGCTTGAGCGCTTATATACTGCAAGCTTCCTCGAAGCTTGAACTAAATTGAGGTTTCAGTTGTACTCCGAAGCCTCCACATAAACAGCGACATGCTTTGCGTTTTTGTCACAACTTCGAGATATGCCTTCCAATGGTTCGCAAGGGAAACCGAGGCGACCAGCATTTCAAGTATACTTAATAAAGACCCGTGAGCAGCGCTATTTATTTTTCCTAATACATACCAATGATATTCTGACGCATCTGTAGTGGAATAATTGCTATTGCCTGTTGTAGCTGGAGCCGAACATTTGTTATGGGACTGAGAAGAGGCTGTGTTAGGAAGCAAAAATAAAATAAGAATACCGCGCTGCTCAAACAGCATATCAAAATAAACACAAGGTCGGCTAACTCGATTTAAAAACGCTTTAGGCTGATGACTGCTTAGATCACATTCTTTCTGATGAACTACTGTCTGCGTTTTTCAAATGCCCGAAGTGTGATATACTTTCTAGCAGCAATTAAAGAAACATAGGATATGCATTCCACAATGTTTAGAGCGATTGTACTCAAACGTAAATACTAAATATACTACGAAAGTGAATGACTTTCATCTAGCGCTAGTTCGTAATTATAACCCCACATGATATACACATGAGCACAAGCTTGTGAATTCTTCCAATCCCCCCCCCCCCCTTATAGGCTTGTCAAATGAAGCTGAAGGTTTCCTATTAAGGTCTTAATTCAATTCAAACAAGTGGTAATAAGCACAACTGAGAATAGTTCAGTTCTTAGTGCAGAAATTATTCAAAACAGTTTTTTTCAGCCGGTTGGCGTTCACAAAAAGTAGACAAATCACAAAAGCAGCCCAAACATATTAGCAAAAAGAAAGCGCCCGAATTGTGCTGCCATTATCGACACAAAGATGAAACGGGTCACAAAGGACCTCTAAGGAACCTTCTTTACAAGCACCGTTCTCGTGGCTGCAGTGGTGAACCTCCACACGCACCACAATAACGCCCTGTACCGTGCCGATGTACTGCTGCCTCCAGCACAACACCCCAAAAACAGGTGAAATCTTGTATGACTATATCAAGAGCCGCATCCCTTCCGCAAAGATTTGTATCTTCGTCATATAAAACTCGGAGATAAACATAAATGAAGAGAGCTTGCTTGCAAATGAAGCCGTCGATTAGCGCCGAAAGAGTGTAACTATCTGCCCGATGTGAAAGAAAGCTTGCTGCAGTGAAGATTTGCTTGTTCAACTGTCCAATCTGGCCGAGAAAGGAGCGACAAACCTTCAGAAGGGCAAGTTGTTATCTGCTCTCTCAAAACACTTCCACACTCGCAAAGGCTTCGTTTATAATAGCTTTTTTTCGAATAGATCCAATGCCGTGAAGCCGCACTAGATCCAATGCCGAATAGATCCAATGCCGTGAAGCCGGTTTTAGGCACTGAATATACACATTGTCTATCAGGCGCACCATTTTGGAAAGCTCACCATTAATTTCTACCCTCTGGGGATCCCTAACAATTGCTCATCTATCGACATGAGCATATCCACTCTTCGCCTCTATCTAGAAAGCTTACAGGAACTTTCACAGGCAGGATGCAATTTGCGAAATGCACCTGCCTGCATTTTCTGAGGAGAAGTAGGCAAGGCTGTATCAAGAGTGGTTTAGAAGAATTGGTCCCTGTGTTTCCCATTGGGCTCCTCCTACCCGTTTTCAACGAAACAATAGTCAGCAGAGTGCTTCTGTTACTGGCCTGCATGCACAGTGCTTTTCCCTATTTCTCGAAGCACCACGTTCTCTGGTAAGGCAGAGAAAACAACGATAAAAAAGCCCTATGACGACAGAAATGGTACTCAAATTTCAGCTTTTCCCGTTATATTTCTAATTTTACAGATGATATTTTCGAGAAGTCACCATTATTACGTTTAAAATAGATATATTCATTATTTTCTGATAATATTTAGCAACATATTGAATAATGCCATATAGCTTTGTTTTACTCAATTTCTGGCAGTGAAAGTTGGTTTTATAAAAGGCGGAGACGAGCCGTTCTTGTGTGTTTGTGTCTGTGTAATATTCGATCCTTGTTCATATTTTGCAAACTTTTGGAACGTCAGAGCTACCGCAGCACTGAGCAACATTACCACACGTAATAAACCAATGAAGTCCTAAGTATTCAAGCTAATCTCCATAAACATTCTCTGAATATTTTTGCAGGCTATTGTGGAAAGGTCACGAAAGCTGAAGATGAATGCTGTACAGCAGCGTTGATCATCCCAGCTGGTATGAAGTGAGACAGACACTTTGGATTCTGCCAAAGAGATTGTCTTTTTTGCTCGACTGCATCTTGTGACGAGTCACAGACCACTGTGACGATTGCACTGAGAGCAACTGCAACCGGAGTTGTGACCCTCAACATTATAGTGGAATAGCTTTCAAGGCACACAGAGGACAAGGAAGCGTTTCACCTTTTCAAGCAGAGCTATGTACTGTGCTCATGTGGAGCTCATGTGAGTGAGCTGAAAGCATGGCTTATTAGTTAAAACTTATTCTCTAGAAAATTATCCGTGCAATAAAACTCGAAACCAAAGGGGTTGGAATCACAGAACAAATATACTAAAAATGTGTTGCTTCAGCTGTGTTTTTCTTGGTCTTTTATTATCACATACCCTAAATGAAATTGCTGAGCGTCGCTCTCTAACCTACCAAATTGTATTTTATAAATTGTTCTATATTCGAATCCGGAAAGTCGTCTTACAGAGGATGCTCTTTAAGGTCTTCACTTCAAGAAAAAACCACGTATGCTATGCGGAAGATGCTACATCTGTTGGCACAAATTATACAAAGGAGTACGCACACGAATACACATTCTAGGAGAGTACCTTCAAGAGATAACGGAAGGCCCGCACACAAAGGTAAAGTGTGTGAGGAGTAATCTCCCAACACCTAGACTTTACTCAGCCAATGGTGAATATGTAGGAGTTGCCGTAAGTGCAGCTTTGAAGTTAGCTTCCTAATCAAAAACTGCAAAGGCTGTCATTGAGGAAACCAAAAGGAAACAAGGGCACATGTGGATAGCTGTCAGAACATACAGCGTAACAAGATCTGTTGATGAATTAATGACTAACAAAAATTTTCTTCAGTGCAATGCTATTATATGTACACAGCTACAAATCATTTTCACTTAGGAATATGCCACAGTAATGTCTGATAATGTCCGAAAAATGTCCGTAAAAATGTCGCAACAGAATGCCAGTAGCGCTCCAACGTCATTCGCTACATCAAGGGTTTGTCACACCCCTCAAGAAGGGAGAAGAGAAGGCAGGAGGGCGGGCAGTGTTTTCAGCGACTAACAAACAAGCCCCTTTGTGCGCCATCATCAAGTATGGAAACATCCCATTGCTACATGTTGGAAAAAGCATGAAAAATGTTATTTTAGTGCGCGGACTGTAGAGGGTACATTATCCTACTTCCGCATAGGGGGGAGGAGTATATGTGGGCTGGAGGGTCAGGTGCGGTAACGACCATCTTCGGTAGCACACATTTAACATGCGCAAAGTAACAAGAAGCAATCCGAGCTTACCGTGCAAGAATGTCAAAAAAAGTTATGCAAGCTCAACAGAGCCCGCATCTTAAAACGGTATCCTTACACCCGATTTCTCGAAATCGTTGAGGCTTCAGTAATCAGCATTAAGGGGAACAGTAGCGGTACTACGCCTCCCATCGAATCTTTCAGCGAGAGATAACCTATCTCCCGAATACAAAGTTGTGTTTTTATCGCTTTTCTACCTGACGCCGGTTTTGAAGTTAGTTATACCACTTTTTTTTCTTTTTCGCACCAGCGCATGGTTACGTTGTTTCCTTTTTCTATTATGGCCAACTGTAACAAATGTTTACCGGTTTTTTTCTAAGCGCTCGTCTCTATTTACCCTCTCTTGGTTCGCGTTTTTTGCGCTGTTTCCTAAGGTGTTATGTGTACCCCACTAGCTCAGAGTAAAGCATTAGTGGATGATTTCTGTTTTGTGCGCACATGGGAGAATCGTTGACGTATTTGTGTGAGTATGCCATACCCAAAAACACGCACAGAGGCTGGAAACTCATCAACCAACTGCAGCAAATGTGTAAGCTATCTGTTCCACACAAAAAACTCTTGGCCAAGAAAATGTTGACCACCCCACCTCACAATTTCGCTATGTCGTTTGGTATGCTCAAAACGCCTTTCAGGACCTTTTTAGATATGCGTAAAATGAAGTTGGTCAGATGCTTTGCAAAATCCTATTAGGCTGGTACTACTTGTATCTGGGGTATACAAGGGGGTCTTTACCGGGAACCTTGCAATATATGCACCAGTAAATGAAGTGGTTTATGTTTAGTAAGTGATCAAGTGAGCATACTTAAGCGTTAACTATCTGCAGCACAGGGAAGTAGAATGAAAGTACATTACAGATGTAGCTTGTGGTTGTTCAGTTAAAAATAAACTACCCAAATTTTCGTTCCACCTAAGGCTCTCATGACTAGCTGTTACGAGTTAAATTGTTCGCACATCAACGTGTTTTTAATTACACCTGTGAAGGCAGTGGTAATTGCTCCGAAATACGGTCGTCGTAAGCCGACCAATATTTGTGCAAGATACCACTAATGCTAGCAAGCCATTGTTACAATTTTTACTAATATATAGAGTATTCAATTTACCCGTAAATGCATTCCCGCTAACGCATTTCAACTAACGTGCGGGACGTCTTCTACTGGCCATGCACACCTCACCATGCCATACATTATTTCAGTAAAAAGGGCTACTTCATACAAAACACGAAAGTACGTCAATACTTTTATTGTGACCATTCGTACTGTTTTTAAGACACAAGCGATATCCAAAACACTGCCATACTACAAACGCTCCTCTAAAAAAGCCTGTCTTAACCTGGCTTTTAGCAGTCAATATCAACAAGAAGCTATTAACACGCACACAATGGGAAGCGTCCGCAGCACCAGACGCTATAGGGTTGCGTAATATTTGCTTAAGATTTAGCATAACAACAACGGAAGTATAAATGTACCAAATATAAACGGCGGAACGAAAATCGCCCAAAAACTCAAGCCACACCGAGGGCAGGTAAAGCAAAACGTCGGTGCACCAGCCAGGCAGATATCCACAAGTTAGCAAGTGAATCACGGCGTCCTCTTAAGAAACGAAGAGGTGCAGTTTATACGACATATAATAAACCCCAACTTGTACAGGATAGATTCCGCAATTCATGTTTATACCGGAGAACAAAAGCAGCAAAAAACCAGCTAAGGTGGCTTGTTATTCTAGAATGGAAAGTGTTTAGAAAGCAAGCTGTCCCAACATATCGCAAAGTGGGAGGTCGAATCCTACCATGTGCTGATAAAAGATACACGATTGTACTATTACAGCTCATCTACACCTATTAAGTAGAAAATAAAGTTGTGCTATACTGATCTACTCAGTCGTTATAGGAAGCTAACCATTAACAATAGGTGAACCAGTGCTCATCATCGTGGTCATGAATGCCAATAAAGGTGGACGAATACAGTTAATGCACTGTGCCATAACATTGGATAGCTGCCACAGGGAACCTATGCTCTTCGGGTTACCTCGAACTTCGGCGGGAAAAGCGTTTACATGCGCAGCTCCAGATAGGGAAATAGGCATCAAAGCAGCACCGCAGCCTCTACCTAAAACAGCAAGAGACCCTGTGGATAGTCCTGCAGAAGACTGATGAAGCTTTTTCAGATGAGTGACTCAGAACAAAAGAGACTAGCCGAAAAAATGTCATTGAACCAGATAAATAATTTGGAAATACAGAAGGTGGAGTAAAAATGCCCGGCGGGTGGTATCCGAAACCACGACATAAAGATGACCGGACTGGTGCGATGACCGGTCATCTTTCTCCCATTTGCTTTTGAACGTTTTCTTCATTGCCAACCAATATTTGTGTCTTAATTGTACGAGCTTCTCATTTCCAGCTCCAATTCCCTACAGGCGCAGCGAGGGCCTCTCTTCTGGCAGTCTTGGTACCATACGGATCTTATAAGGGTTCAACGCTGGTCGACCACTCTTGGCATGTCCTAGACACTCGATTCGTTGCCGCAGGATAAAAAGAACGTACCCTGCATCCCGACTAGTCCGAGTGGCGTATAAAACAAAAATACCTTACAATTAACACCCAAGAAAGTGGAGGGGAAAATAGCCACCCTTTAGCGTAGTGGTAATTCCACCGGACGCGTATTCTGGAGGTCGTGGGTCGGATACAACACCATGGGTATTTATTTTCACTTGCTGTCTGTCTTTTCAAATTCTGTATCTGTTTCAACGAGCAATCGCATTCTCCCCTTTGCTTTACGAGATTTTTTGACTGCGCACCCCTATTTTTGTCCTAATTCAAAGAGCGTCTAATTTCCTATTCTAATTCGCTACATTCACAGCGAGGGCATCTGTTCTTGCAGTCTTGGTGCCAGAGGGAGCTAAGGTTTTCAACGCCGGTGGACCACTCGCGACATGTCGTACACAGGACACTCACTGTGCAGGGGTAAAAAGATGGTCCCTTTCACAATGAGTTGTCCGAGTAGCACTGGCTACCACCCAAGGTGCAGGAAACAAAAATTACTTTACAGAAAAACCGGAGAAATTGGAGGGAAAACTAGCCCCACCACTTGGGCAGTGTTCATCCAACCACACTCGTATTCAGGAGATCGTGGACTTGGATCCCAACCGGCGAAATGTTTTCTCCACTTTCTCTGTTTTCGAATTGTTTATCGGTTTGAATGACCTACCGCATTCTCCCTTTTGTCTGCCGGGGCTTTTTTGACTGCGAACTCTTATTTCTGTCTTAATTCGACGAGCTCCACATTTTCTATTCTACTTGGCTTCATGGAAAGCAAAGGCCTCTGTTTTTGCAGTCTGCCACAGTAAGCTTAAGAGCACTCAACACTGGTCAACCATCTTTACATGTCGTAGTCACTCGAGTCAAGGCCTGGGGGTAAAAAGAAGGTACCCTGCACCCCGACTAGTCCGAGTTGCTCTGGCTACCACCTCCAAGCTGCAGGAAACAAAAATACCTTCAAATTAAACCCCGAGAAAGTGTATGGGAAAATAGACCCGCCAGTAGAGTAGTGGTAATCGCACCAGAAGCATATTCTCGAGGTCGTCGGTCCGCATCCAACACGGTGGGTATTTTATTCACTTGCTGTCTGTCTTTCCAAATTCTTTATCCGCTTCAATGAGCTAACACATTATCCCCTTTGCTTTCCAGGATTTTTTGACTCCCAACCCTTATTTCTCTGTTAATTAAACGAGCCTCTTGTTTCCTATTCTAATTCGCTACATTCATTCACAAGGGCCCGTGTTCTAGCAATTTTGGCTGCAATAGGATGCTCAAGAGGGTTAAACCCTGGTCGACCACTCTTGACACGCCGTAGCCAGCCGAGTCACGATCCGGGGTAAAAAAGGTCCTCTTCACCCAAATTGTCACACTGGTGCTGGCAACCACCACAAGTGCAGGAAACAAAAATACACTAAAATACCTCAGAAAGTGGAGGGATAAATAGCCTCGCCGGTAGAGTGGTGGTCATCTTACCAGACGCGTATGCTGGAGGTAATGGGTTCGGATCCCTTCCGGTAGGTATTTTTTTAACTTGCTGTCCCTCTTTAAATATTCTGCACCTGTTTCAATGACCTACCAAACTCTCCCCTTTGCTTTCCGAGTTTTTCTTGTGTTCCAACCCTTATGTCGGTCCTAATTATACGACCCTCTCGTTTCCTACTCCAATTCGCTACATTTATAGAGAGTGCCTCTGTTCTGGCAGTCTTGGTGCCATTGGGAGCCTAGGAGGGTTCAACGCTGGTCGACCACTCTACACATGTCATAGACACTCGATTTACGGACGGGGGAAAAAGGACTCTTTACCCCGAGTGGTGCGAGTGGCGCTGGCTACCATCCACAAGCACAGGAAACAAAATACCTTAACCTAAACACCCCAGAAGTTGGAGGGGAAAATTGCCCCGCTGGTAGCACAGTGGTCATCGCCCCAGACGCGCTTTCTCGAGATCGTGAGTTCATCATCGAGCCGGCGGGCATTTTTTCTTAGCTTTCGGTGATTCCAAACTCTTCATTGGTTTCAATGACCTAACACATTCTCCCCTTTGCATTTCGTTGTTTTCTTGACAGCGAACCCTTGTTTCTGTCTTAATTCGACGCGCCCCTTTGGCTTCTCTAATTTGCTACATGGATCGTTAAGGCCACTGTTATGGCAGTCTTGGTGACATAGGGAGCTTAAGAGAGTTCAACGCTGGTCGACCACTCCCGACCAAGCAGGGTCAAAAAAACTGCTTGCGTGGAGAGGGCGCCCCAAAGTGAAGACACCATGACGCCATCTTGCTTAGGGAGAATATGCGTAGTTGCTGCAGTGCGTGCGTAGAAAAGTGTTATTGATTCCCGTGTGCGCCATACAACGAGATCGAAAGCAAGTATGCTTGGTTCTTGCGTGGCTTACGGTTGTGCAACCAGTATGAATGCAGCCCCGGGAATCAAATTTACCGCTTAAGTTGCACGCTCGCAAGTTTATTCCAAACTGGTCATGCTCGTTGCACTGTGTCATGCAGTATTTACGCGTTCAACGTTTAATTTCTTTGCCGCTAGGTTTACAAACAAAGCTGACTGAGTGTCTTTCGTCAGTGTCTTTTCTTTGCCATTTGATAGTATGTTTTTTTCAATTGGATGTCTTGGATCATAAGTATGCGTTCTTTGAAACAATAAACACTTTGTTTTCCAAATAACAAACTAGTTCATCCTTTTTCGGTAGTTCATGTCACTACCCATTTACCCTAATGGTGTTGTTTACCAGAAAGGCTGTTGGTTCTTTTCTGCACTTTATTTGTGTGTTAGGTTGCGCAGCATTGCAATGAACGTAATAGCATTTGTTACTGTCATACTCATGAAAGTTTTCTGTGTCGGTTTTTTGTCACTCAATTGCGTCTATTATCACCATACTGGAATCAGGGTAGTTCCTGTTATTCTGAAAATGCGGCATTTTATGGTCCCTTAGCGTGTTGCATAACGGCTGTTTTTACTCTACAGTGGCAACTCTCAACGGCTTTTTGTACTGACAACTTTCGTCATCAATTTCTGCATTTCAACAGTGTACAATAAAACCTCATTATCATCATCATCACCAGCCTGTCTACGCCCACTGCAGGGCAAAGGCTCTCCATTATTCTCCAATACCTCGTCCTGTGCAACTGTGACCAATTTATCCCCGCAAAACTTCTTGATCTCATCTGCCCATCTAACTTTTGCTCCCCCTGCAGCGCTTGCCTTCTCTAGGGATCTACTCTGTTACCCTTAATGACCAGCGGTTATCTTGCCTTCGCATTACATGCACTGCCCAAGTCCATTTCTTCTTCTTAAGTTCTACTTATATGTCTTCAACACCAGTTTGCTCCCTGACCCACTCCGCTCTCTTCTTGTCCCTTAATGTTACACCTATCATTTTCCGCTCATGCCCGCTGAGTCGTTCTTAATTAAGTGAACCCTCTTAGTGAGCCTCCAAGTTTCTGCCCCGTAGGTGCGTACCGGTAAGATGCAGCTGTCATACACTTTCTTCTTCAACGACAATGGTAGGCTGCTATTCATTATCTGATAATGTCTGCCATATGCACCGCACCCCATTCTGATCCTTCTAATTATCTCTGCCTCATGGTTGGGATCTGGGGTCACAACTTGGCCTAAGTATATATATTCGCTTACCATTTCCACTGCCTCGCCATCTATCTCAAACTGCTGTGCTGTCCCGACGTTATTAATCATTACTTTAGTTTTCTGCATAATAATTTTCAGGCCCACGGTTCTACTCTGTTCGCCCAGTGTGGAAAGCATGCTTTGCAATTCGTCCCCCGAGTTACTTAGCAAGGCAACGTCATCAGCAAATCTGAGGTTACTGAGGTATTCTCCATTACTGTTACTCCCACCTGTTCAAATCCAACGTTCTGAATACTTCTTGTAAGCATGCTGTGAATAACATTGGAGAGATTGTGTCTCCTTGTCTGACACCCTTCCTTATAGGTATTTTACTGCTCTCCTTGTGGAAGATGATAGTAGCTGTAGACCCATTATAGATATCCTCTAGTATTCTTACATAATGCTCATCTACCCCCTGGTTCCGTAATGCCTGAATGACTGCTAGGGTTTCGACCGAGTCAAATGCTTTCTCATAATCTATGAAGGCTATATATAGGGGTTGAGTATACTCAGCGCACTTCTCTATCACCTGATTGATCGTGTGAATATGGTCCATTGTTGAATAACCTTTACGGAACCCTGCTTGTTCTTTAGGTTGACTGAAATCTAAGGTTGCAGAGATTCGGTTAGCGATTACCTTGGTAAATACCTTGTAGACGACTGACAGTAAGTTGATCGGCCTGTAGTTTTTCAAGTCCTTCATGTCGCCTTTCTTATGGATTAAGATGATGTTCGCGTTCTTCCAAGATTCCGGTACCATTGCGGTCATTAGGCATTGCGGATACAGGTTTGCCAGTTTTTCAAGTACAATTTCTCCGCCATCTTTCAAGAGGTCTGCTGTTATCTGATCCTCACCAGGTGCTTTGCCCCTTTCATTTCTTTCGAAGCCTTCCTTACTTCTTCGGTCGTTACTGGTGGGATGTCTATCTCCTCTGAACTACTGTCTTGTTCGGCATTATCCTGTATGTCCCGGCTACTGTACAGATCCCTATAGAACTCCGCGGCCACTGTGACTATTTTATCCCTACTTGTGATGACAATACCCTTGCTTATCCTTAAGGGCATACATCTGATTTTTCCCCACGCCAAGACGTCTCTTTACTGCTTTCAGGCTACCTCCGTTCTTTACAGCGTATTCGATCCCCTTCATATTATACTTCCGTATGTCAGCTGTTTTGCGCTTATTGATTAACTTCGAGAGCTCTGCTAGTTCTATTCTGTCAGCTGCGGTGGAGATTCTCATGGTTTGCCGTTTCCTGATTAGATCTTTCGTCTCCTGTGAAAGTTTACCAGTATCCTGTCTAGCCATAGTGCCCCCGACTTCTACTGCACACTCCGTGAGAATGCGTGTAAGGTTGTCGCTGGCTTCCTGTGTCGTAAGCTCAGCCTCCTCGTTAAGGGCGGAATATCGGTTCTGCAGCGCGATCCTGAATTCTTCTACTTTACGTCTTACTGTTTGCTCATTTATCGGCATCTTTCGTACTAGCTTGTTGCGGTCCCTCCTCAACTCTAGCCGAATTCGAGATCTTACCATACGGTGGTCACTACACCTTACCCTTCCGAGCACTTCCACATCCTGCACGATGCCAGGGTTATCGCATAATATGAGGTCTATTTCATTTCTGTGCTCCCCATTCGGGCTCCTCCAGGTCCACTTCCGACTCTCCCGTTTACAGAAGAAGGTATTCATTATGCGTAGGTTATTCCGTTCTGCAAACTCAACTAGTAGGTCCCCCCTGCTATTTCTACAGCCCAGACCATAGTTCCCAACTGCCTTGTCTCCATCCTGATTCTTGCCTACTTTAGCATTGAAGTCCCCCATAACTACAGTATACTGCGTTTTTACTTTACCCATTGCCGATTCCACATCTTCATAGAAGCGTTCCACTACTTGGCCTTCGTGGCTGGATCTGGGCGCGTAGCCCTGCACCACCTTGAGCTTGTACCTCTTATTGTGCCTAATTACAAGAGCAGCTGCCCTTTCGTTAATGCTGTAGTATTCGTCTATGTTGGCAGCTATGCTTTTATTGACTAGAAATCCCACTCCCAGTTCTCTTCTGTCCTCTAGACCACGGTAACATAAGACGTGTCCATTTTTCAGCACCGTGAAAGCTTCGCCTGCCCTCCTAACATCGCTAAGCCCTATTACATCCCATTTAATGCCCTCTAATTCCTCGCACAACACCTCGAGACTTGCTTCGCTAGATAAGGTTCGCACGTTAAACGTTGCCAGGTTCAGATTCCATTGGCGGCCTGTCCGGATTCAGTGATTCTTAGCACCCTCTGCAGCGTCACAGGTCGGACCGCCGCCGTGGTCAGTTGCTTCGCAGCCGCTGGGGACTGAGGGCCGAGGGTTAGTTGGCATATTCATGGGAGGTTGTGGCCGGTACTACACCAGGGTGGCCAATCCTGCTCGGGTGAGGGAGTGCATTACCAGCAATGGTCGCCGGGGTCAGGCCGCACCCCAAGCCCCTTTGTGCAATTCCATCAATACGCGGATTTCTTTTTTTTTCTTTTCTTTTTTTTTATCCGGTGGGAATTGTCCAGCACCGGGATTCGAACCACTGTCCTTCTGCACGCGAGGCGGGTGTTCTACCTCTACGCCATCGCTGCACTGCCAATAAAAAACATAAGTATTAATAACTCTGCTAGCTCCTACGTATTGATTTTACCTTTGTGGCAGCAGCATATCCGAGCATATAAGGGGACAAAAAAAAACAATGTTCATGTACTGGGAGAACTGAGTTGTAACGAAATTCATTTCTTAAAAATCTCTATGGAGACGTCCTACATGGCTCGTCTCTAAGTACGCAGTGTTAAATTATAGCTTGAGTATCCGTTATGCAATTTAAAACCGATGGGAATGTCCGCGAAGATCGCTGCAGAGCACTTGGCATATGTTTTCTTACCCCAAGCAAAATAGCCGCCGCCGGCTTCAACCGAGCCCATTCGTTGGTGTGTGTGATGATTGACGTCCCCGGGCCGGAGAGTGCGCCAGGAGACGGCGGTGAAAGAGAGGAAGACGACGAGCGGAGAGCAGGAGAGGTGTGTGCCGGCAGTGACCGCGGACGGGACAGCGCAAGGATTCCTCTCGGGAGGCGGTTCGAGGGCAGGCCAGGAGCGTTCGCGCGCCGTGCTCTGAGAGTTGTCCCTGGAGCTGTTCCGGGACTCCTCTGCTGCAACGAGGGGTGCCTGTTCCCGCTGGCGAGATCCCGAGGCGTGATCCGAGCCGAGGTTCGGGGCGAGACCTAGAGTGGTCAGGCACGAGCGGGGGCATCGGCGTTCCGACCTGGGGCCTCTGAGTCTTAAAAGGCGCCACCGAGAAAGTGTACCGCCACGTCTCCGCACCACCGGCACCCTACACAGGGAGCGCTCAAAACGTACTACCGACATCATTCCACCCAGCGTCGAATAGACTACACGTAAGCGTATCACCTCCTTTGTTTTCCCCTCCGCTCGAACTTTACTTCGGACTTGTGTTAGTTTCTTTTCGCGTCCGCGTTGCGAGTGTGCGGCATTGTGTTACCGTTATCGTTCCTAGTGCGTTTCTCTAGCGTTTGTGTGTCCGCCAACGAATATGTTTTTTAACATGTGCTGAACCCATGGCATCACTTGTCGTTGATCATCCTCCGCGAGCCACACGCCCGCCTGCTTAACACGCGGCCTCACAATTTCTGGCGTCCGCGACAGGACCGCGTGCTCGAATTCCATCTTGAGACTAAGCATGCAAGTGGGTGTGGCAAGCGAGGATGGATCTAGAAAAGTTGATGTCCATTGGGAAGCAGCTAGGACTGTCCGGACCAGCTCTGAAAGAATGGATTGACGAGGAACGCATAAAAGAAAGGGACCTGCGCGCAACTGAACGTGAGGCGGCTAAAGAAGCGGCAATACTAGCCCAGAAGACAGAGTCCGAGACCAGAGCGCGCATTAAGGCTGAACGTGACATGCTAGAACTGAGGCTGCGGCTTCAGGAAGGGTCGCAGACTTCTAATGATGTGGGAGGCCACACTGCGACTAATGCAGGACAAGGCGTCCACAGCCCTCACAAGTTCATTCCTGCCCTCAACGAGGATCGAAATGAGCTTGACGCCTACATCCAACGTTTTGAGAGGGTGGCAACCAGTCAAGTGTGGCCCTCAGACAAGTGGGCGCTGTCCCTACACTTGTGCTTGACTGGTGAAGCTCTTAGTGCCGTCCCATGTCTTCTGAGGATGCCATGAATTACCCTAAACTAAAGCAGACCCTACTACAGAGGTTCAGATACACCGAGGAGGGCTACAGGTGCAAGTTTAGGGAATCCCAGCCGCAGGACTCGGAGACAGGCCGTCAATTTGCGGGCCGCCTACTCGGCTAATTTGACAATTGGCAGGAGCTGGCCAAAACGGAGCAGACATATGCCGCGCTCCGAGACAAAATGGTGGCGATGCAATTTCTCGACAGGCGTCACAAGAAGCTAACCATTTTCCTCGAAGAGAGGGGCTACAAAAACCTGGACCAGCTAGTCGAAGCAGCTGACCAGTACCTCGAAGCTCAAGGTCTCAACAACTCGGCAAGAAGTCAAGAAGACGAGAGGGGCAGGCCATCTGAACTTGACAGGCCTCCTGACTAGCAGGACCGTAGGCCGAGGCCTTACTGCTTGTTATGTAATAAGCAGGGCCATTGGCCAGCTGACTGTTGGACGAAGTCGACGTCTCCGGGTTCCAGCCATGCCATCAAGAAGAATGCCTTCTGCTTCAGGGGCCGTAATCTCGGACACCAGGCTGAAGCTGGCGCAAACCTGCCCGAGAACCAGGGCCAAGCAGCAGGTTCATTGCCTGGAGCCAATTCCTTTGCGATGGAAGCGCCGACCAAGTCTCAACGACGCCACGCTCCGCCAGAGTATCACTGCGGAAAGAAACGCGAGGTGTCTCAGGAAAAGAACCCGGTATTAGCAAGCACGGTTCTTGGAGAAGGCAGCACCCGGATCCCAGCAGAATGGCGTGGTCGGAACCTGCCATTGTCTTCGCCAAATGTAGCAGGGTTGAACACCCACATGCGCAAATCCCCAAGAACAATGCCGCAGGTACCTGCCGTTGCTGACAGCCCCTGCACTATCACCTCTGCTGACTTATGTGCGCTATAGCAGCAAGACCCTTCTCTCCGAAAGTTTTTCGGCGAGGTCGGCAGAAAGGTGACATTCAATGCAGCGGTGATCGAGTTCGGGAAGACTGCTGGTATTCTATACCGACGGCATCAGTTGCCCTCGGGAAAAGAAAGAAAGCAAATCGTCGTCCCCCAGGATCTACGAGGCATCGTCTTGGACAAGGCCCATCAAGGAACCCTCGGTAGCCACAGGGGTATCAAGCGAACCATGGAGCGCGTCTGCAAGGACTTTTACTGGCCTGGGATGAAAGCTGACGTTGCAGGCTTCGTAAAGTCGTGTCACATTTGTCAGAGCGCTGCGCCTAAATACCGAGTAGCCACGAGAGATCATGCCAGGGATCGAAGCATTTCGGCGTGTTGCCATCGACGCGATCGTCCACCTCTAATCTACAGCCAAGAAGAGAGACCCCTCCACAGGGTTCAAGGTGACACACGCGCCCATTGATAAAGCTGAAGGCTGGATCGCTCCTCGGACTTTGGGACTATGAGCGACTGTATGCCGAAAGTTCCCAAATATTCTACTTCAGCAGGGGGACAGCATTAGAAAACTATTCCTAATACAGGTATCAGTTTATCTTTGGAGCGGCGATGACACATTAGCTGTCTACCTTTAGCGAGATGCTACAGCACTTTAGCGAGAACGTAGGTGCAGATTACAGAGCCGTATCTCCGCGTCGTTATCATGCTACTTTTTGCTGGTGTACCGAACGTTGAAATAGCGACTGTTTTAGGCTTTTATTTCGAAGACTGTTTCGCACAGTACTCTTGTGCTGGTGCTAGTGGTGCTAGCAGCGTCTGACACGACAGAACGTTCTTCCGTGTGATACGTCTCGTCGCTGCCGTGGTGACATTCTGTTGCCGAGTTTTGTTTCTCCTAAACAAACCTCTCGGGAAGGGGCGTGAATGTGATGATTGACGTCCCCGGGCCGGAGAGTGTGCCAGGAGACGGCGGTGAAAGAGAGGAAGACGACGAGCGGAGAGCAGGAGAGGTGTGTGCCGGCAGTGACCGCGGACGGGACAGCGCAAGGATTCCTCTCGGGATGCGGTTCGAAGGCAGGCCAGGAGCGTTCGCGCGCCGTGCTCCGACAATCGTCCCTGGAGCTGTTCCGGGACTCCTCTGCTGCAACGAGGGGTGCCTGTTCCCGCTGGCGATATCCCGAGGCGTGATCCGGGCCGATGTTCGAGGCGAGGCCTAGAGTGGCCAGGCACGAGCGCGGGCATCGGCGTTCTGACCTGGGGCCTCTGAGTCTTAAAAGGCGCCACCGACAAAGTGTACCGCCACGTCTCCGCACCACCGGCACCCTACACGGGGAGCGCTCAACACGTACTACCGATGTCATTCCGCCCAGCGTCGAATAGACTACACGTGAGCGTATCGCCTCCTTTGTTTTCCCCTCCGCTCGAACTTTACTTCGGACTTGTGTTAGTTTCTTTTCGAGTCCGCGTTGCGAGTGTGCTGCATTGTGTTACCGTTATCGTTCCTAGTGCGTTTCTCTAGCGTTTGTGTGTCCGCCAAAGAATATATTTTTTAACATGTGCTGAACCCGTGGCATCACTTGTCGTTGATCATCCTCCGCGAGCCACACGCCCGCCTGCTTAACACGCGGCCTCACAGTGTAGGACCCTTGAACTCCAGCAATTGTTTCAACCTCCTTGCTCCCGACACGTCGTAGACACTCTAGCCATGGCCTGAAGATAAAAAGAGGGTCCACTTCGCTCTGAGTAGTCCAAATGGCACTGGAAACCACCAACAAGAGCAGGAAACACAAATACAATAAAATAAATACTCCAGAAAGTGTAGGGCAAAATAGCTCCTCCGGTAGTGCAATGGTCATTGCACCAGACGCAGTTTCTTGAGGTGGTGAGTTCGGAACACACCTAGCGGGCTTTTTTTTCCACTTTGTCTCTTTCCCAATTCTTCATCTTTTTCAATCTCTTCCACATTCTCCCCTTTAATTTCACCAGGTTTTCTTGACTGCCAAAGCTTATTTCTGTCTCGATTCGACGAGACTCTCATTTCCTATTCTAATTCCCTACATTCATAGCGAGGGCCTCGGTTCTGGCAGTCTGGTGCACCATAGGGAGCATAATAGTGTTCAAAGCTGGTCGACCACTCTCGACATGTCGTAGACACTGGAATCATCGCCCGGGGGTAAAAAGAAGGTTTCCAGCACCCCTAGTAGTTCTAGTGGTGCTGGCTACCACCCACAAGCACAGCCAACCAAAGTACCTTAACATCAATACCCGAGAACGTGGAGGGATAAAAAGCCCCGTCGGTAGCGCAGTGGTCATCGCAGGAGATGAGTATTCTGGAGGTGGTGAGTTCAAATTCCATTCGGCAATGGCATTTTTTCTGCACTTTAGTTCTGTCTTTCTGAATCTGTTGTCTATTTCAATGACCTACCACATAATCCCCTTTGCTTTCAGAGGTTTTGTTCACTGCGAACCTTACTTCGGTCTAATACAAGGAGCCCCTCATTTACTATTTCACTTCGCTAGAGGCACAGCAAAGGCCTTTCTTACGGCAAGCTTGGGAGCTTATGAGGGTTCAAGGCTGGTCGACCACTTTCAACATGTCGTAGACTCTAGATGCACTGCCCGGGGCTACAAAGGTTCACTTCAATCCGACTAGCACTAGTGGCGTTGGCTACCGCCACCAGGGGCAGGATCTGGAAATACGCTAAAGAAATACCGAAGAAAGTGGAAGAGAAAATATCCCCGCGAGCATCGTAGTGCTCATTGAAGCAGAGCCGTATTCTGGAGGTCGTGGGTTCTGATCCCACATAGCGGACATTTTGTCTCCACTTTCTGTCTTTCCAAATTCTTTATCTCTTTCAATTACCTACCACATTCTCCCTTTGCTGTCCGAGGGTTTCTTGACTGAGCCCCTCATGTCCTATTCTAATTCGCTATATTCATAGCAAAGGCTTCTGTTGTGGCTGTCGATGAAATCTTAAAATCTTGAAATGAAAGCTACCCATTCCACTGCATAAAGAATATTAAAAAAATTCCGTACCACTTTCTCACGAACTATTACACGTCACAGTTTATCACTGGACGCGGTAGATTTTCGTATTATTTTCATATGTTCGCCATTACAAATAATAGCATATGTAAATGTAACCTACCAGCAGACAGTCATCACCACTATTTACAGGACTGCCCTATAATAAACAAACAAAAAGGACAACTGCTTGATATCCATACAAATAATCTCGTAAGAAGGAAACCAGAGCTAATAAAACATCCAAAAACATTACAAATTTAAAAGAAATGACAATAGTAATTATCGGTAATATTCAACAATACTAACCCTCAAATATGTTATCACAAAGTCACACCGACGCTGCAACAGTGTCAGCTGCAAATAACGCGATAATACCTTTTAAATCTTTTGTATATATTGTCACAAAGCCAAGAACGACGCAGTTGTTATGAAGGAGAAACAAGTTTATTTGAGCGAACTTGTGCTCCCATAACAACTCAAAAGAATACAGAGGCGGCGAAGCAGCGGTTAACAAAGTGACTTGCGTCGGCGAGCGTCGCAGAATCGAATGCTCCGGCGCCCACACTGCAGGCTTTTTATCTTTCGGCGCGCGTGGTTCTCGAAACGTCGAATCACATCGAGAACATAGTAGATCCAAGAAGATTATTCTGGGCTGTTCACGTTAGATTGGACTGCTCTCCCTATCACAACAGATAACAGATGCGGCACAGAAAGAAATAATAGAACACGCGCTTCCCTTGGCGCAGATATAACACAGACCGGCACAGCCGGGCGGTAAAGGCAAAACACAAATAAACATACCCAATGTATAGTTCGCGGCATTCCCCCCTCTAAGAGTGCATCGACCCGATGCTAACATAAGCGACAGTTCAAACAAATGAAAATAAAAGTTCGTTATCATCCGTAGAAAGGCTTTAGGCGAACCACGTGGACGACTTCAGGCCGCGTGCGTGTCCTGATGTGCCGGAGTCACCATCGGGGATCACTTCGTAGGTAAGTTGGCCAACACGTCGTAGAATCTGGTAGGGTCCAAAATACCGTCGCAGGCGCTTTTCACTGAGTCCGCGTCGTCGGATGGGAGCCAAAACCCACACACGATCCGTTGGTTGGTACTCGGCGTGTCGGCGTCGGAGGTTGTAGCGGCCCGCATCCACCAGCTGCTGGTCCGTTACGCGAACTCGAGCGAGCTGACGGGCCTCCTCCGCACGTTGAAGATATCCGCGGACGTCGGCGTTGAGGTCGTCGTCTTCTACGTGCGGAAGCATGGCGTCGAGCATCGTAGTCGGCCTTCTACCGTAGACAAGCTCGAACGGCGTCAGCTGCGTCGTCTCCTGGAGAGCCGTGTTGTACGCAAACGTGACATAGGGGAGCACTTCGTCCCAAGTCTTATATTCAACGTCAACGTACATTGACAGCATATCTACGATTGTCTTGTTCAGACGTTCTGTTAGTCCGTTCGTTTGGGGGTGGTACGCCGTCGTTCTTCGGTGATTCGTGTTGCTGTAGCGTAATACTCCTTGCATCAGCTCCGCAGTAAATGCCGTTTGGCGGTATGTGATTAGGACCTCCGGGGCTCCATGTCGCGGCACAACTTGGCTTATAAAGGTCCATTCCAATCTGTTCAAATGGTCTCGATAGGACGGCGATCGGTTGCAGAAGTCCGGCGGGTTTTGTCGGCGGCGTTTTTCGTCGCTGGCAGTCACGGCAGCTGAGGACGTAGTGGGTGACGTCAGAGGTAAGGCTGGGCCAGTAGTACCTCGCCTTAATTTTTCCAATAGTGCGGGCTGTGCCGAAATGTCCGGAAGACGGGTCGTCGTGGCACGCTTCCAAAATTTCGTCACGAAGGTCCACGGGGATGACGAGAAGGTAATTCGGTCTTGCTCCGGGGCTGAAATTCTTCTTCACGAGGACGGAGTTTCTCAGGCTGAATGCTGTTAAGCTGCGTTTGAAGGTCCTAGGAACGGCAACGTTGCATCCTTCGAGGTACTATATTATGACGCGTAAGTCGGGGTCGACACGCTGCTGGGCGGCTAGGTCGCTCTCCGTCACAATCCCGAAGAGCGCGCTGTCTTCATCAGAGTCTTGTGGTGGTGGGTCGACGGGGGAGCGGGACAGGCAGTCGGCGTCGTAGTGTTTTCTGCTGTGCGGATGTGCGGACCGTCCCATCTGGTCATAACTTTCTTCAGTTTAGACGCAAATCATCTGCTCATTACCGAATAGTCAGCTCCCGTGTCTACGTGGGCGACTACGTAAAAGCCGTCGATGGACACCTTGACGTCAGATGCAGTCTTCCTCGAGTTCTGGGTTCGTCAGGGCGTCGTATCTCTGCTTGTACGTGTTGACGGCCGGGCACTGTGTATCGTCGTTGTCGTCGTCTTCTCAATGATCGTCTCGGTCAGGTCGGGTACGTGTCACGCCGTGTAGCGGTCGTCGTGTTCAGAAGTCTCGTCACGGCTAGGTCGGGTCGTCGGGATGACGGCATGTCGTGAATCACTGTCTTAGGCGCGTCTTTGCGTCATTTGAGGGTTTCCAGCATTTCGCCGTAGAGCAACTTCACCTCCAGAAGTTGCTGCTTTTAGTTTCCCCCGCGTGGGCTGGGGGACCTTCCACGTGCGAAATCAGCATTGCTACGGCGGTTAGGCGACTGGTATGGATAGGGCGACGGCGGTCGGTGTGAGCGGGCTGGTCCTCGGTTGGTGTTGGACAGGTATTCGTCGATATGGGTAGGGTGCTGGCCGGGTCAGGGGCGTGGGGCATCGACGGAGAAACCACGCAGTCCGAGTCTCCTGTACGGGCAGCGACGATAGACGTGATCGGCCCTCTCCGCAATGGTAGCACAGCGGACGATGATCTGGCGTTCGCCAAACGTGAGTCTTCCTCGGCGTCTGGGTTTGGGCTGTGTACGGCGGTACGGTCGACGGCGGCGACAGTGGGGACGGCGGCGAGAGTGGACGGCGCTACGGTGGAGCATCGTGTAGACGGGTTGGAGCAGGGCGGGGTCGACGAACAGCCGCGGAGTAGGTCATCGCATGTGGCTCGCGGGGTGCCTCGGATGGCATAGAAGTGCCCAAAGCGTGTTGGACCTCTTCGCGGATGACTACAGTCAGGGAAGCCACTTGAGGTTGCGGCGTCATCTAAAAAAGCTTCCGAAGCTCCTCCCTGGACACTGCTCGGATGGTCCCACGCAGTGTGTCAGAGCTTGTGGCCCCGGCACCGATCGTCTCGGAAACCACCACGTTGACCGGGCGATCGTACTGCCTCGTTCGAACTTCCAGCGTCTTCTCCATCGCGGCCGCCTCAGACGCGAATTCAGCCACCGTCTTCGGCGGGTTACGGACTAGACAAGCAAAAAGCTCTTGCTTCACTCCTCGCATTAGAAACCTGAGCTTCTTTTCTTCGGTGATTTCGGGGTCCGCAAGGCGAAAAACTCGCTTCATCTCCTCAACAAAGATCACGACACCTTCGTTGGGGTGCTGCGTTCGAGTTTCAAGGAAAAGCGCAGCTCGCTCTTTTCTCACAACGGTAGTGAAGGTCTTAAGGAACTCTCTTTTGAATTGAGTCCCGTCGGTCAAAGAACTCTCATGGTTCTTGAACCAAGTTCGAGCAGCATCTTCGAAGTAAAATTAGACATGCCGGAAAGTTTCTTCGTCGTCCCACCTGTTGAAGATGCGGACGCGCTCCAGGTTCTCCAACCATTCCACGGGGTCTTCAGCGGGGGCTCCCCGGAACGATGGCGGTTCCCGGGGCTGCTGCAGGAGGATTGGTGACGTTGTTTCTTGCACCATGGTGTTGGTTGCAGCGTTCCTTTTCTTGGGCCCTTCTGGCATCAAACCCAACTGGGGTAGCAATCCTTGCAGTCGGCGGCTTTCTCTGGTTGGGCTGGCTTGGCGGCTTGGGCGGGCTTGGCAGCTTCCAGATGTCGTAGAGAGCATAAAGGGTGAGTACCCCGGACCTCCACCAGATGTCACGTAGCCAAGGACGACGCAGTTGTTATGAAGGAGAAACAAGTTTATTGGAGCGAACTTGTGCTCCCCTAACAACTCAAAAGGATACAGAGGCGGCGAAGCAGTGGTCAACAAAGTGACTTGCGTCGGCGAGCGTCGCAGAATCGAATGCTCCGGCGCCCGCACTGCAGGCCTTTTTATCTTTCGGCGCGCGTGGTTCTCGAAACGTCGATTCACATTGAGAACATAGTAGATCCAAGCAGATTATTCTGGGCTGTTCACGTTAGATTGGGATGCTCTCCCTATCACAACAGTTCACACATGCGGCACCGAAAGAAAGAATGGAACACGCGCTTCCCTTGGCGCAGAGATAACACAGACCGGCGCAGCCGGGCGGTAAAAGCAAAACACAAATAAACGAACCCGATGTATGGTTCGCGGCAATATCATTCTTCTGTAGTTTGTCATTTTCTGCGTTATTATCTTGTTTAATTACCTTTTTACATTTTCAAATGTAAATCCAAACATCCTATTTTCAATGTATTGAATTTACCCGTTATATCTCAGTGGAACCGGAAGGGTTTCAGTTCATGAGCTCGTTTAATAAAGTCTTGAGGTCACAGGGAGCTTAGGAAGGTTCAAACCTGGTCGACTTCGCTCGACGTGTCCTAGACACTCGAGTCACTGCCGCAGGAAAAAAATAAGGTCCCCTGCACCACGACTAGTCCGAGTGGCTTTGGCTACAACCCCCTTGCGCAGAAAAAAAAATAACTGAACATCAATACCCGAGAAGGGGAGGGGGGAATAGCCACACCTGTAGAGTACTAGTAATCACAACAGACGCGTATCCTGGAGATGGTGGGTTCGGAATCACAACCGGCGACATTTTTTCTTCACTTCCTCTCTTTCCGAATTTTTTATCTGTTTCAATGACCTACCACGTTCTCGCCTTTGCTTTCCGAAGTTTTCTTGACTGCCAACCCTTATGTCTGTCTTTATTCTATGAGCGTTTCATTTCCTCTTCCAATTAGCTACATGCACAGCGAGGGCCTCTGTTCGGGGAATCTTGGTGCCGTAGGAAGCTTAAGAGGGTTCAATAGTGGTAGACCACTCTCGACATTTCGAACACACTCGAGTCACGTACGGTGCAAAATTAAGGTCATGTTCACCAAGAGTAGTGCGAGTAGCACTATCTACCACCCCCAAGCCAGGAAACATGAATTCCTTAACAGAAATACACGAGAAACTGTAGGCGAAAATTACCCCGCCTGTTAAGTAGTAGTAATCAGAGCAGATGCGTATTCTCGAGGTCATGTGTTCGGATCCCAGCCTGCTGCATTTTTTCTCCACTTTGTGTGTTTTCGACTTCTGCATCTGTTTTATGACCTACCAAACTCCCTAATTTGCTTTTGAAAGGATCGTGACTACCAACCCTTATTTCTGCGTTAATTCTAGAAGGACCTCATTTCTTAGTACAGTTCGCTACAGGCACAGCGAGGGCCTCTGTTCTGGCAGTCTTGGTACCTTAATTAGCTTGTGAGGGTTCAACGCTGCTCGACCACTATCGACATGTCCTAGACACTCGAGTCACGGCAGGAGGTAAAAACGGAACCCTTGAACCCGAGTAGCCCGAGTGGCGCTTGGTACTACCCCCAAGCACAGAAAACAAACATACCTTAATATAATTACCTCAGAAGGTAGAAGGGAAAATAGCCCCGCTGGTAGCGCAGTGGTCATCGCACCAGACACCTTTTTTGGAGGTCGTGAGTTCGGCACCAGAACGGCGGGCCATTTTTCTCCACTTTCTGTCTTTCCAATTTCTTCATTGGCTTCAATGACTAACACATTCTCCGCTTTCCTTTCTCCGCTGTCTCAATTCGATGGGCCCACCAATTCTATTTTATTTTCCTTCATGGATCACGAGTGCCTCTGTTCTGGCAGCCTTGGTACAATAGGAAGCATTGGAGGTTTCAACGCTAGTCGACCACTCTTGACATGACTTAGACGCTCGAGTCACGGCCCGGAGGTAAAAAGAAGGTCCCCTTCATACCCAGTAGTCGAGTTGTGCTGGCTAGCACTCCTAAGCGCTGGAAACAAAATTACCTGTACATTTATACCCGAGAAAGTAGAGGGAAATATGGCCCCCCTGGTAGTGTAGCAGTCTTCGCACCAGACGCGTATTCTGGAGGTCGTGGGTTCGGCTCCCACCCGGAGGGCATTTGTTTTCAATAGCATGTTTTTCCAACTTCTTTAACTGTTTCAATGACATTCCACATTCTCCCAGTTGCTTCCCGAGGTTTTCTTGACTGCCAATGCTTCTTTCTGTCTTGATTAGGCGAGCCTCTCATTTTCTATTTTAATTCACTGAATTCATAGCGAGGGCCTCTGTTATGGCAGTCTTAGGTCTATAGGGAGCTTAGGAGGGTTCATAGCTGGTCGACCACTCTGGGACATGTCGTAGACAATCGAATCATGGCACGGGAATATAAAGAGGGTTCCTTCCACCCCTATTAATCCGAGTGTTGGTGGCTACTACCCACAAATGCAGCCAACCAAAATACGTTAACATAAATACCCGAGAAAGTGGAGGGATAAATAGCACCGCCGGTAGCACAGTGGTCATCGCATGAGATGTGTATTCTGGAGGTCATGAGCTGGGATCCCACTCGGCAGCGCGATTTTTCTGCACCTAATTTTTCTCTTTCGGAATCCTTTGTCTGTTTCAATGACCTACCACATTCTCCACTTCGCTTTAGGAGGTTTTCTTGACTCCGAACCTTACTTCGGTCTTAATACAAGGAGCCCCTCATTTTCTATTCCAGTTCTGTATAGTCACAGCGAGAGCCACTGTTCTAGCAGTCTTGGTACCAAAGGGAAGTGATGAAGGTTCAATGCTGGTCGACCACTATCAACATATCCTAGCCACTAGATGCACTGTCAGGGGATAAAAAGAAGATCCCCTTCACCGCGAGTAGTCCGAGTGGCGCTGACTACAGCCTGGGGCTGCTACAAAGCTGTGTCGCTGACGAGTGTGCTAAGAATATCTGGACACAGACAGGCCGCCATTGTAATCGGAACCTGGCAGTGTTTACTACGAGATCTTCATTAGGCGAGGCGAGTCTAGAGGTGTTGTACAAGGAATTAAATGGGGTTTAATAGGGCTTAGCTAGGTTAGGAAGACCGGGGTAGCATTTATAGTGATAAAAAATGGACACGTCCTATGTTGCCGTGGTTTAAGTGCAGATGAAAACTACAAGTGGGATTTGTTGTGAATGAACGCATAGCAAGGTTTTACAGGGCTATGCACAAACATCAAGCCATGACGCAGTAGCTTAACACGCCTATTAGGACGTGAAAGCGGCAATGGCTAAAGCAAAAACACAGAATACCGTTGTCATGGAAGACCTAAATGCTGATGTAGGCACGAACAAGCTGGAGACTAGACAGTTGGGAGCTTTGGCCTGGGTTGTAGAAGTAACAGAGGGGACGTAATATTACAGTTTCTGAACGGAATAATCTACACATTATGAATACCTTATTCTACGAATGGGGTAGCTCAACGTATACATGGAGGAAACCAAATGCCGGCATAAAAATGAAATTGACTTGACACTATGCGATAACCTTAGCGTCATGCAGGATGCCGAAGTGCTCGGAAGGGAGAGGAGTACTGACCGCCTTATGGGAAGAGCTCAAATTAGGCTAGATTTTAGAATAGACCAGAACAAGTTAGTACGAAGGAGGTTGATCAATGATCCAACAGTAAGATGGAGAGTTGAAGAAAGGAGCATCACGCTGGCGAAGCGATACTCAGCTGCAACCGATGAAGCAGATTTTGCAAAACGGAACCAGCGACAACCTTACTTGCAATATTACGGCTTGTGCGGTAAAGGTCGAAGGTACGATCGCTAGACAGGATACTTGAAAATAGTCGCAGGAGACCCACGATTTATTTATTAAGTGACATGTCCCGACAGTCTATATCTAAACATACAGAATAGAACTGCCGAGCTTTCGATGTTAAACAAGAAGCGTGACGCAGCTGACATACGGAAAAGTTATATAGAGAAGATTCTGCATCCTTTAAAGGATGGAGGGAGGCAGAAAACAGTGAAGATGCGTCAAGGCATGGGAAAAATCATCTGTAATAATTTAAAGACAATAAGTGCAACGTCATCAAAAATAGAGATCAAATATTTATAGTTGACGAGAAGTTCTTTGGACATTTTTAGCGTAGCCGCGATAACCAGAATATTACCGAACGATAAAATAGTTGACCGAAGCCAGACATCCCACCAGTAACGACGAAGAAAGAAAGAAGCAATTGTAAAAAATGCAAGGGGGCATAGGACCTGGTGGAACCAGATAACAGCGGAGCTTCTGAAGGATGGCGGGCAATTTGTTTTAGGAAAACTGAATAACTTGTAAACGCAATGCCGTATCACTGCGACTATACGAGATTCTTCGAAGAACGTGAAAACCATTCTAATCCATAAGAAGTATGATATGAACGACATAAAATTTCAGGTCGAACAGCTTACTGTCACTCTTCTGCAACGTACACGCAATGCCTTGTACACGCAATGCGTTATCACTGCGACTATACCATATTCTTAGAAGAACGTGAACACCATTCTAATCCATAAGAAATATGATATGTAGGACTTGAAAATTTCAGGCCCAACCGCTGACTCTCAGTCGTTTACAACGTACTTACCAAGGTACTCGCTAACAGAATTCCTGCCTCCTTAGATATCAATCAACCTTATGAACAAGCTAAATTTTAAATGCTTTTTATTATGGATCCATATTCACACAATCCATCAGGTGGTAGAGAAGTCAGCCGAATAGACGCGACACCTATATATAGCCTTCATAGAATATGAGAAAGCATTTGACTCGGTCGAAACCTCAGCAGTCATTCAGGTATTGCGGAATCAGGGTGTACAGGAGCATTATGTCACAATACTAGATGACATCTAGAGTGATTCTATAGCTACCATCGTCCTCCCTAAGGAGAGCAGTAAAATACCTATACTAAAGTGCGTCAGACAAGCTGACACAATCTCTGCAATTTTATTCTTAGCTTGTTTAGCAAAGGTATCCACACAATTTATATTTGAACAGCTTAGTGTAAGGGATGATGAGGAATAGCTTTGTAACCTCAGGTTTGCTGACTATGTGGCATTGCTAAGCAACTAGGCTGACGAATGGCAAACTACGATCACTGCACTGGACAAGCGGAGTGGAATTGTGGGCCTGAATATATATATTGAGAAAACTAAATTAATGCTCAGTAACCTCTGTATAGCAAAGCGGTTGGAGAATAGTTGCGAGCCAGTGAAAGTGGTAAGTGTTTCTATATACGTCGGCAAATTGGTTTCCCCGGGGACCAAACACAAGTCAGGGATAATTTGATGGATACGAATGGGTTGGAGTGCATTTGGCAGGCATTCCCAGAAAATGAATGGCAACCGCCAGTGGGCGTGGCAAATAAATAGTCCCTCCACAAGAAAATTTAGGACTTCTGCATTTTACTGGTGTTCATTTACGCGCAGAAACAAGGAGGATCATTAAAAGTGTTTGACTTAAATTGAGGACGTCTAAAAGAGCGATTGAAAGAAAGATAATAGTGTAACATTAGGGAGAAGAAAACAGTGGAATTGGTCAAATAACAACGCCGTCTTAAGGACATATTAGTAGAAATAAGGAAGACGAAATGGGTGTGGGCAGGGCGTGTAATGCGGAGGCAAGATAACCGTTGTTCATTTGAGTTTGTTGTTTGTTTAAGTAGAATACAAGTACACCGCGTAAAGTAGAATAATTTCAAATCTTCTTTCGAGGCAAATGGGGCAAAAAGCATTTGAGCCCGTTTGATCGAGCCTGATTGATCGAGTCCAACCGGGCCGCCTGATGAGGGCCCGTTCCTGATGTTGCACAACGGCACCAGCGCTAGCGAAGCACGTGTAAAAACCAGTCAATCAAAGCATATACATGCAATAAACCAAAATACATTATATTCGAAATATATCAACGCAATTGTTGGTTCTTAAAAAGCAATGACAAAGCACAAAAAACTATATAATGATAACAGATATATACTACGCCAAAGGTAGAGCCGTCACAAGAGTAGAAAAAGTTTAGGAAGAGGAAGGTTTACCCGAACAATACCAAAGCAAACATACAGTTACAGTTACAGAGTAGATCGCTAGAGCAGGCAAGCGTTGTAGGGTGGCAGAAAGTTACGTGAGTAGACGAGCTGACGATGTTAATGGTAATGAATCGGTTGCGGTTGGCAGACGACCGAGATAATTGGCAATCTATCGGCGAGGCATTTGCCCTGTAATCTTATGCAAGGTAACGGAAGATATTACCCCAAGTAACTGTTGGGCATGTCCCACTAGTTAGTCTTCATTCAACAAGTACTTGGGATTCATGCGGCAAACAAGGTCTTCAAAATAAACATTTCGGTAGCAACGAGTATTTGTGCAGTTGGGGGTTTGATTGCTTCCTCAAAGCTAATGTGAGTTATGAGTGGACAGCATAGCAAAGTCTGGACTATTGTTTCAGACATTTTTGCCAATAAGCACAGAGTGACCTGTAAGTCCTGAACTTGAATATATACCAGTAAGGCTTTTTCTTGTTGCATGGGCTCCCTAATAAAAAATGTACAACAAATATCAATGGGGTGACATCTGCCATACGTTGTAGTAGATATCTATAGAGTAAGACTTGTATTTATGTTGACTATAAAACACAGGGGTACTCGAAACCATGCATCCGTTTGGGTAGGTTTTCTCACGAGGGCGAGCCGGTCGCTGCTGATAGCTTTGTTCTCATGTTAAGGGGGGGGGGAGATATTTCGCGTGTTCCCGTGTCAGTAGTATTCGTGCCCTAAGCAGTACTGGGTCCTTGTAAAACGTTACAAAACAGCGGAGTTATCTGCATTATGGGTTGGTTGCTACTGCAGTAGTGGTGTGCTGTGCTTGCGGCAAAGCAGAATTTTTTCCCAGAGCGTAAATTGAAAGCACCGTAACTTAGAAATTAGCGCACTGTTACCATAGTAACCAACAAGGCCTTGAAGGAGTCTGCCTGGTGGAAAAAATGTACTAAAGTTCCTGAGCACGACAAAAAATCCGATGGAAACGTTGGAGATTTTTCCAATACCATTGGAGCATTTTGTGAAGGTTTCTCAGAGCCTGCATCTGAGTGCTCGGAACAAACAGCGTTCCCACTGCCGGTTACCAAAATTACGCAATCTCGGCCACTTGTTACGTGCTTTATTTTTATTTGAGCGCAGCCCGCTACCAGTAGGTGGCAGTTTGTTGGCAAGGAAATAAGGGATTTTCTACTATTAATATCAAATGAATCCCGGCCAAAACGAAAACAGTTGTTTTTCTCCGTGGGCCACTCAGGGAAACAAGATCGAGATAATGACGAAGCTAAATAGAACAGTTCGCTAAGGGTTTCAGTTTATTGAGCAGAATTACGGAGGATAGCTTTATTGTTGTCAGTATTTTGTTTAAGCATTAAGAACGACTAGGCCATTCGCTGGGTAGAAATGCACCAGCACAGAGAAAAAATTGGACGCTTAATAAACCAAAGAAACTTGAAGTTGCGGACAGTGTTTAGGAGTTTATAGGTCGGCCTAGAACTGGACTTTTCGATAGATAAAGTACATTTGCTAGCTGATAAAGGCTACTAGCTGATTGGCCAATAGTTTTTTTGCGGGACATGAAGATTTCGGATTCCCGAGAAGGCAGCAGTAAGAGAAAAAATGCGTATAGAAAAGGAAATATATTAAGGTTTAAATGAATAACCCATGTTTCCATTCGAATACACAGCGTGCACGGTATAAGAACCGGGCCTGGGGTATAAACCCCAGTTAGATATATGGCATATTGACTGACTTGCCGTGAGCGACGCTTTTTTATAAAAATCAGAAAAACAACACCAGCACAAAAAATTTGGGCTAGCTAAGTTTATTTTCATGTATATTTTCACGTTTACGAGCACGCGAAGGGCAATAGAGATACTCGCAACGAAAAAGAAGGGTTCCTGCCTTGATAGGAGCGTTACTAGAATTTCCAAAAGCAACCGCTAATTTATGTATACATATATAGAGACTGTAAATGAACAATTTTTTTTTTCAGAAAAACGGAAGGCCTGCTCATACATAAAAACACGAAACGATTTGGAAGAGAGAATACACAATGGCAGAGCGAATATTGATCTGCAAGAAATATTGTGGGTAAACAGCACATATAGTGTGAAAACACTGTAGCAGGATGCCTATTGTTGTTAGCAATGATCTTAAGGTTACAGGAAAGCATGAAATACAGTGAGCTGCATTAGGCAGGACGTTGAACCATAAACGCTATCAGGCTTAGGTGGTACTATTAGGGGAGCAGAAGCCTCTAACGGAGTAACTGAACAGAAACGCTTTTTCTAAGAGTATATTCTATCTTAATAAGCATAAAAACATCTTACCGTACTGAACAAAGAGAGCTATGGTGATGTACAAGATGTTTTGAAACAAGAAAAATGTTTGCACACCAAGGAATAGAGCCTGATACCTAGATTGGTATGTAAAACGCTAAGTGAGTTGAAATGGGCAATTCTATACCCCGATGAGGGAAATTGTACCCTCAACAGATGGGTTTTCCCAAAAAAAACACGCAACAAGAACGATGCTCAAAGGTTGAAATTATTTGATCAGTAATTGTTAGTGCAAATGCTTGAAGAAAAAAATTTCTGACAAGTCTAAACAGTTGTTTTTTCATTGACAGAATTGCTTGATTCAAGAAAAGACGACGGATGCAAAAGAACGTATCAAATAAAAAAACAGTGCTAAAGAGCTGCTAGAACAACGACTATAATAAAGCTATATTTCGAAAAGAGCAAGCATATGTTTGGCCAAATGAAGCCAAGTGGTTTTACATGCAGACAATCGAGGTTTAATTGGAATTGAATACGTACTATGTAATATATTTCAACAAAAAAATATAAACAGGCAAGTGAATGTGGTTTAAAATTTACTATTGGTACCATATAGAAATCTAAAAAAAATGGCTAAAACATGCAAGGTCATGTTGTTGAAGACCACTGCAGAACATTAAACAGGGATAGCGGCGAATTACATTCTCTGAGTCAGCCTAAAGAAACTACAAAAACGCAGAGCGGGTAGCCGCTCATCGCGAGTGGAAAACTGATGTGCACATAAATCAATAACTATATTTCGAGCAGGTGAACCACAAATCCAAAGAAAATTATGTTGTTTAAACGATGGTAGAGCTGAAAAAATCCAATGCGAATGGTTGGTCAATCTGATGTGCGAAAAACGGCCAAACTGATTTGAGCAAACAACAAAGCGACAACGAACTGTTGGCTTAAGAGCACGAGGAAACTAATTAAAATATTGAATGCAGACCAGATCAATGGTGACTGATGATTATAAGATAGAGAAATTTCTGGGTATACAGTACTGAAATGCAACTTAAACAACTAAAGTACTAGCTCAATGGAGAAGGTTGGCGTGCTGACGACGTTACAAAAAATTCAGTGTATGCAGGCAAATAAACGACATTCAATATATTATACCACAATACACAATGGTTTGAATACCTCAAAATTAACCGCTATGAATATCAATTATGTATCTGCAGGGAGCGTGGTTGTCGACACCGTAAACAAATTTTTCAAGAGCTTGAGATTTCTACAGGCTTAGAATTTCTAGACCTGCTGCAGACAATTTATGTTAAGAGGGAGGTACGAATTCCCCGGGAGGGAATATTCCACGGCAACATTGAAGTTAAAATAGAAAATAAAGCAGAGTTGTTTTATTTGGCTAGTTATATTTCACTTGAACAGTGCAAGACAATTTCGAATGATTCTGGAAAAAAATTTCATTTCGATGTATGCTGTAGGCGGAACAGACTGGAGGCGAAAGATTTTCGGTGGAACCGATTTATGGACGGCACATTTTTCAGCAAGAAGATAACAAACAAGGGCTGCCACAGCTCACAGGTAAAAGATATGAGCTATTGGATCGGCATCTAACACAGTGTAACTCAAATAGTATATCATTGCAGCACAGAAAAAATCGAAACTTTTATTTCTAATGATAATGCTTCTAACCAATTCATATTCCTAGGTAAAGCTGCTGTCCCTATGTTAAGAAATTACAAATATCGGCGCATAAAAGTAAACAAAGACCAGGTATGTCCCAGAATTCAAACCGAGCTTTAGTAGAAAGAGAAAACATAACCCCGAAATCTTGATCCTTGAATCAATAAGCGGGATACAAGATGCAAGAAGGGAGGTCTATCCACTTGTGTGTTCTAAAGTATTGGCATTGACTCTTTGAAACTTGGCACTCTTTTTAGGTCAAACTTTATTTACTTTACAGTTTCACTAGGGTACAGTATGTCAACTTGTACTAGGAATCCATAATAAAAGTAAAAACGAGGCATTGTGCGGACACAGCCTTAGAGGTTCTTGGACATTAAAAGACCAGAGACATCAATATCACTATAAGGCGTTATAAAACGTTGATAACAAGAAATAAAGAGCCAAATTTGAGATTTATATGAACCCTGGGCAAAGTTTGTGGCAAAAGTATGAGTTGCAAATATTCAGAGGAATGATCAGCGTTTTAAAAGTGTAATAAAATACTGTACAAAACAAGAAAAATATCCAAGCAGTAATATTTATGTTTACAAAAACAGGATAAAAGATCACGGGGAAACTATTCATAATAAAACTAATTCCTGTCTTTTCACACTTTCATGAGCCTATGCTTATCGTCGAACAGTGACAGCAATTGTTCTGCCAGAGTTGTGTGAGCAAACCAGAAATCATTAGACATAATTTTATCATTGTAGAAAGACATTTGCCCACCAATCACGGAAGCAGAATACCACATTTCAAAAAATCTTACCTGTGGTTTCACAAAAAGAAATCAGAACAGAGAGCAGGTTTGAAAAAAAAGGCTGGATTCGTATTGAGTTTGCAGAAAGGAACCTATACCACATACATTACAATGGTATATATGTATATTCAATTTCAAACTTTTCTGAATTGGACTGACTCTCCAGCAGCTCTACTGCTTAGGGCAGTGTGCAAAACTCCCGCATTGCAAAGGCAGCGACACAAAAAATGATGACCTTCCTAATATACTTGAACATAGCAGACATTACCGACGCTTTTCTGAAAAGCAGGTTTCTTATTGTCGAGGCTATCTTACCTTCATATGCCACACTGATAGTCTCAGTTAGAGTATTCGACCAGTTGGAGAGGTTTGTTGCACAGCCCAATTTAAATTTCCCATTCAGAAGAGGGCGGCGACAGTAAACGTTACACGGATGCAACAAAAATTACATTTAAAGCACCTCATCTGCTTTAGCATGTTTAGGTAAGGGGTGAATACATTTCAACAGCTCCTTTATGTAACGAACCAAACCACGTGCCTCTAAAAGCTGGGAAATTTCAAATCTCGAATACGTGCTTCTAGCTGGGAATACATTTTGACCAATTTTGAAGGGTTTAAGGCGGGGGATCCTTTCTTGCACCTTATTCATCACCCAAACAAGTTTCGCTAAGATTGCAATAGGTTGCACCTGGCATGAACCATAGCAAAAACGGATGATTTTATTATATGATCAATAAAGAGCACATCACCGCGCATTGCGTCAGGTTGAACTTTGTTAATTGCACATTCTGTTGTTATTTTTTATGCTAGTAGTAAATTTTGTCTTCATATCTATCTATGTTCTCCTTATGCTCGTGCTTGAGTGGGGGTGCTCGATCATTTTGTCCTCATACTTTTGTATTTTTCTGAAACTGCAACGCGTCTGTACGCAAGAGAGCCTGCAGCAGCCGCCTTCGCTCTCTGGGAATCTTTTGCACGAGGAGCTGTGTGCTCCCACCGGGAGTCGCAGATGAACGTGAACTGCTTTCTTTGTTTGCAAACGATACGCGCATGCTTGGACGACACCGGGTAACCCTCGTGAAGCGCATTCTCACGAGAGCAGAAAAGGGTGGCAATAACTCTGATCCGTGGTTTTCTGATGACGGCGCTCATCTCACACATATTGGTTGAGCGGCAACATCTTCGTTGATAAAAAGATATGTCATTTTCATTATAAACGCGACAGATAGAACGACGTTTTCACGACCAATCGTTTACTCGTCCCATCAAAATGGTGGTGAGTTGCCTTTTCCTCGATTTGTTTCTGCAAATACTCACAGCGGTGGCACCCGGACTTCAACTAACGTTCTAATTTGTCTTGTGCACACTTTTCAAAAAAATAACGCTGTAATTGGACCGCCAATCTCTGAAGGGGTATGCTTGCAATTGAAGGACAATGTAGCCCCGGTGCACGAGGGCGTCAGTGGATGGAACGCGACGGGGACGACCATCGGTCTGCGAAAGCTCGGTGTGTGCTTGCACCGCAGCGACCGTGATCTAAACCCACCGACGGAGCCCGAGCTACCGCGCCGGGAGGTTGCCAGTGACTGCCGTGTGACTGGGGCCGCGCCGTAATGCCACCACTAAACCAACCTCCCGTGCCTTGCGCCAGGTCGCCTGGTCATCAGCCCATAGTCGGGGCCGCCATCGGGTGGAGAAGACCACCCGTCGGGGCTGCCGGCCCATCCTTCCTCTCCTTGGTGTCCGGGCGAGGGTCCGTGCTATCGCGACGGGCCGCCTCGTGTTCCTTCTGGGCTGCATCACCGGGTCGGGCCACGTGTGGTTCGAGTGATTTGGGGCCAGCCAAAAGGGACCAGCACGTCCGTGACCCTCGGCTACTCTGACTGCGACAACCCATGTGATCAGAGACAAGATTGCATGCGTATGAGGGGCGATCGCTACCCTGGCCTAACTGGGACTTGTGCAAGACTGTTAGAAGGTGCAGGACAGAATTCCGGTTCTTGTTTGTCTCCTTTTTTCTCCGCGTTTGCCGAGTGTGTAAAATTGGGTTTCTTAACGTTTTGTCCCAATTGAGCCGCTTTCGCCACATAATAGAATACTCCTACGCTTCCCTTTCGTGTTGTGGCCTCTGTCGTCCTTGACTCCGTGTACACGCATCGTGGTTCCCACCACAGAACACTGAGATCATCACAATTGGCGTCCGCGACAGGACCTCTTCAATAACATCTCGAAGAGGTCACGAGGCTTGTCCAAGGGGCGTAAGTACTGAGAACCGAGATTTAGGTGTAAAAGTTTGCGGGCAGAGGAAAGGATCTGGGACTCCGCGATGCCGAGCAGCGGGGATGGGTGAAATCGGAGCAGGATCGGTTGCGCGATAAAACAGCGGCAGACCGGGAAGCTCTGAAGGCCGCCGCAGAGCTGGAAGGCAGAACACGGGATAGCCTGAGGCTTGGCTTAAGGTTACAGGAAGGCGCGCAAGACAGCCAACAAGCTGAGGTCTCCTAGGCAGCCCAACCTAACCCCGTGCCGGTCAAGTCGACGATCCCACCTTATTTAATCCTTTCATTTGATGCGCGCACAGACGACCTAGACGCATACCTCCTAAGGTTCTAGACGGTCGCTGCAGCTCAAAAATGGTCGGAAGATAAATGGGCCGTCGGATTGAGCACATGCTTCACCGTAGACGTGCTCTCCGTCATCGGGAGGATGACTCCAGAAGATTCTGTTAGACTACAAAAACGTCAAGCTGGTGCTACTTAGGCGGTTTTGTTTTACCCCCCAATAGTATAATGACAAATTCTGTAAGGCGAAAGCTGAGGACAGCGAAAACAGAACTAAGTTCGCGACGTGACTTTTCGGTTATTTTGACCGATGGATCGAAACTTCGGGGGTTCCCAAGAAGTTCGAAGCATTACGCGATAAGATGATCGTGGAGCAATTCTCCAAGTGTTGCTCATCCTGGCTGGCCATTTTTATTAAGGAATAGGACTGCAAGTCCACCAAAAAAATGGCCCGAAGCTTGCGATCGTTTCCTCGAAGCACAACATCTCACACACTTGAGAAAGGCCCGAGACAAAAAGAAAGAGTCGCAAGTAGACCTTCCTTCCAGGAAAGGACCGAACTGCTTTTTATGCGGAAAAACCATGCACTCGGCCCCAGACTGCAAGATCGAACTACGGAATATCCGCTGTGAAAACTGCGGGAAACATGGAGGCAAAACTGAAAAATTCTGGTCCAGTCTCCCCAATGAGAAGCAGGTCTCGGCATACGTTTCTGCAAAACGCCGTTCCGTAGGACCCTGAAAAAACGATGGCGTCAAAGACAAACACTGGTTCAAACGCGCGCAGTGCGTGAAAAGTGCAAGCTTCAGACTGGAAGGGTATCCGTAAGCATGCCTGTCGCCACCGGCGAGGTCTACGGACGACTCATTTCGGTCTTACGAGACACCGGAAGCAATACTGTCATCGTGCGTCGTGAACTCATTCCAGAGAGGTGTCACACGGGCTAAGCATTCACGGTTCTGTTTGTGGACCACACCACGCGGCACCTGGAAGAGGCATACATCTACGAAATACACCATATTTTACAGGACACGTTCTGGCGAAATGCATGGCCGACTGCCTCAATGACCTAATCCTGTGGAACATACCTGGTGTTAGGGATCCGAACAATGCTTACCCCACATGGAAGCCGGAAGTCTCCGAACTCTTAACGGTTGAGGCGGCCAGTGTACAATCCCTTCACCCGCCTTCGGACAGGGAACCTGAAAAAGCTGCCCAAGAAATATCAGCTGTGGAAACAGAGCATACCTACGAGCTCCATCACGATCGCTGATATTACAAGCCGGGATATGATTCAAAATCAGCATCAAGACAAATCCCTTGATGATTGTCTCAAAAACGCGGGAACGGAGTTTTCCCGAATTCGAAATGCGTACACGTACGTAAAGGAAAAAGGATTGCTGTACCGACAATATTGCACGCCATCAGGTCAACGGTTCAAACAGCTGGTTATACCTCATCCACTCAATGAGCCCGTCATGAAGATCACACACAAAGGAATCATAGCTCGCCATCAAGGAACAAGAACAGCAGAGAGAATCCTTCGAGAATTCCACTGGCCAGGTATTCGTGCAGCTTTTAAAAGATTTGTAAAGTCATGTGAGGTCTGCGAACATATTACTCCGAGAGGTAAATTCGTTGTCGCCTCATTAGGAAATATGCCTAATATTGGCACGCCCTTACAGAGGGTCGCGGTGCACACTATTGGGGCGGTACAGCCTGCCTCAGCAAAGGGCACTAGGTATCTCTTAAAAATGACATATTTCACAACCCGGTACGCCGATACAGTAGCTCTACCGAGCGTCGACAGTGTCAACGTTGCAGAGGGTTTACTTGAAATTTTTTCCAGAGGCGGTTTCCCGAAACAGATCTTCACGGATAGGGGAACCAGTTTCCTATCCCCTCTCATGCAGGAAGTGAACAAACTATTCTCTATGAAATCTCAGCGTACATCACCATCGCACGCCTTTGGCAATCGTTTGGTGGAGAAATACAACTTCACGATTCAGACCATGTTGCGCAGTATGTGCCGAGAAAAAACAACATCTTGGGACCGTTATCTTTATCTAGCTCTACTTCTCTTTGCACACAGAGAGGTTCCTCAAGCCAGTCTCGAATTTTTCCCCATTTGAACTGACCTAGGGTAGACATGTTCGAGGATCGATGGCAGTGTTAAGGGAGCTCTGGACGGATGGCGGGTTGGTTTGAAGATATTCGTACCCCTTACCCATACGTTTTCGAACTCTAGAACTGTCTTGAAGACACATGCAAGACTACGCACGAAGATCTCAGAAAGGCTAAAGTCAAACAGAAAGCTTATTACAACCACCGAACAGTTCGAAGACCATTGAAGCCCAGAGATCGGGTCCTGGTACTCCTTCCAAGACGCACAAACAACTTGTTGGTGGAGTGGAAGGGCCCATTTGCGGTTCTCCACCAATGCATCGATGTTGACTATGAGGTGAATGATGGAGGCAAAACAAAACTTGTTCACAGAAACATGGTAAAGAAATATGAGGAGCCACAACAGCCCGCAGCGTTTGTAGCCACGGTTAACATAATCGTAGATGGAAGACACAGCGGAGAAATACATTTCTTCTATGGCAAACAGAGGCAAACTTTTGAGGACGTTGGTATTTTCCACGGTTTAACGCAGGAACAACGACAAGAGGCACAATCCTTGTGCAGACAGTTTCAAGACATATTCAGTGACCTTCCGGGAAAGACTGACCTCGTAGAATGCAAGCTCAACCCAGCACGATACCGGTAAACGTGCGAGAATACGCCGTTCTCTTGGCGTTCCAAGAACCCATTGAAAATGAGGTTCAAGATATCTTTCGCTTGGTCGTTATCGAACGATCAGTTTCCCCGTAAAATTCACCACTTTTGCTATCCGAAAGTCGGACAGCACGATCCGAGTGAGCGTGGATTTTAGGAAGCTGAACAGGCTACTTCTGGACAGCAGCGAACCTATTCTGCGAATTGACGTTTTGCTCGCAGAAATCGAGACAAAAAAAATTTTTGTGAAGTTCCACTTTACGAAAGGGTATTGGCAGATTTCGATGTCCCCAGACTCCCGTGAAAATACCGCATTTTCTTGCAGGTCCGGACTGTAACAGTTTAAATATATGCCATTTAGCTTCAAGACAGCGCCAGCAGTCTACGCTTCGCCTACGAAGAAAGGTCTTCACGGGAATCTCACACACCTTCCATTACTTCAGACGATGTGCTAGTCGCTACCGAAACATGGGACGAGGCACCTCTCCGTTCTTCGAACCCGTCTTCACACGCATACGAGAAGCAAGACTCACCGCCAAGCCCAGAAATAGAAATCGGGAGTGCAAAAGTATCCTTTTAGTGCACAAGATAGGATCCAGCAAAGTAGAACCCTAGGACAAAACGCTGAATAAAATTCTAAAGTCGAGACGACCTCAGAACAAGAAACAAGTGCGGTCATTCCTTGGGATAACCATCTACTATCGCCAGTTTATACCAAACTTTGCGGAAAAGGCCATGCCGTTGACGGACCTCACGCGCAAATGTGCCAAAAACTTAATCCAGTGGACAGAGGAGCATCAACGCGCCTTCACCAATTTGAGACAGAAGCTATCTTCCGCACCCATGTTGCAAGCACCAGATCTGCGTAAGGATTTCGTGCTGTGCACCGACGCATTGGACAGGAGCGTATGGACGGTTATGCTGCAAGAGAAAGATGGCGTCCTCAACCCTGTTTCTTACGCCAGCAGAACGCTTTTCCCGCGTGAAAGCAAGTATTCTGCCGTGGAACGAGAATGTTTGGGCTGATCGGAAATATCATCTGTTCTTGATGTGGTAGAACGTTTGTCCTCCAGACCGACCACCAGTTTTTACAATACCTACAAATCGCCAAACCCCTAATAAACAACCGCGTTTTGAGGTGCAGCTTGTTCCTACAGGACTATTCACTCACCGTGCAATACATGAAAGGTGCAGTTAATGTAGGAGCAGACCTCATGAGCCCAGTGTGATGCCGGATACCTGTGCTTGCTCCCTTACTGTTTTGGTGACATTTACGAGGGTAGCCCTTGCAATGTACATAACGTTTCCTTTTCTTCTTCTCCCTCATCACCGCACCTCGAACACCAGGGACACTGAAAGTGTGTGTGTGACTCCGCCCCCAACAACTTTTCAACGACCGGGGTTTGTGTACTGGGACTGCCAATCCTGAAAGGGGTGTGCTTGCAATTGGAGGACAATAATGCCCCGTTGCGCGAGCGTGTGAGTGGATGGAACACGACGGGGACGACCATCGGTTCGCGGAATCTCGGCGTGTGCTAGGACCGCACCGAACGTGATCTACACCTACCGACGGCGCCTGTGCTTCTGTGTCGCCAGTGACCGCCGTATAACTGGGGCCGTGCCGTAGCACCGGTCTCGTACCCGCCACCACACCGGGCCCCTGTGCGTTGCGCGGGGCGTCTGGTCATCAGCCCTATGGCCGGGCGCCATCGGTTCGAGAGGACCACCCATCGGGGCCGCCGCCCCTGCCTGCCTCTCTTGGGCCTCCGGGTGAGGGGTCCGTGCTACCGCGCCGGGATGCCTCGTGTTCCTGCTTGGCTGCGTCACCGGGGCGGGTCATGTGTGGTTCGAGTGACGTGAGGCCAGCAAAACGGGACCAGTACATTTGTGACCCTCGGCTAGTGTGACTGCGACAACCCATGTGAGCCCAGTCCAGATTGCACACGTATGTGGGGCGTTCGCTACACTCGCTCACTTGCGCGGGACTTGCAGGACTTATTTCCGGTGCTTTTTTTTTCTCCTTTTTCTTTCGCGTTTGCCGAGTGTGTAACGTTTCGGTTTCTTCGCGTTTTTTTTTAATTTGAGCCACTTTCGCCGCATAAAACAATACTCCTACGTTTCCTCTTCGTGTTGTGGCCTCTGTCGTCACTGACGCTGTGTGCACGCCTCGTGGTTCCCTCCACCGAACACTGAGATCATCCGAAACACATTTTCACAATTACATCCCAAAGCTGGTAAAAAATTAGAAAAAAATTTTTTTGATTTGATATGTCTATTTAGAGGTTTGTTATTAACGATTGTTTTATGTTCCTATTTTCACCATTCGCTCATTTTTGCAAAGAGGTGCAAGCAACTTGTGTGTCTTGATTGATCAACTACACCAACGCGCTCTGGAATCAGAAAAACACACATCGCTATGAAATAAATCTTACCCATACAAGCTGAAACAGATTAAGCCATTTTTTCATGTCTGATTGCATGTGTGCTATTAAAATTGTGCTTTAATTCGTTATTATCTTTTGTGTAAAACAAAATTGTTTCCGACAAACGGTTAAATTTGCTGACTTTTGGTGCTTTTAAAAGCAGAATACCCCGTACGCATAAATACTGCTTAAAGTTACGTATTGTTCCGCATGTGCCGGGCCCTGTTGGAGCATGTTGCCCCCGCAGTACATACTCAGCTACTCTGGCACTCTTTTTCCAAAAACGCCAACTTCCCATTTTTCCGCTTTATATTCAATTCAGAGAAGTTTCATTGTAGCTATTCTCGTAAAGCAAGTATTGTGTTTTGAGAAATTGTTACGTCGGTTTTCGCTCGAGTGATTCACAATATGGTTAGATTGACATGCAAAGTATTTTTTCAAGATTGCATCACTACGCGACATTGTTTGAAATGCACTTCTGTGAACAATGTTTCACTAGAGCCTTACTTTAAACAAAAAACAAATCAGTTTGTAAATTTTCAAAATTGGTGTTTTTCAGGAAATAACAGCTCTATGATCTATCTGTCCGCTGAAAATCGTATATGTGTTAAGTTTTTTAGGTCAGGAATTTCACTATAATTTGTTCGTTTAGGTCCCCAGAAGTTATAGTATGTTAAGTTTGAGGCAGTGCATTTTGACATACAATATTATAGTGAGCGGATGTCCGTTAAACAGCTTTTAATACTTGCATAATAAAAAAAGGAAGAGCCACCTAAAATCCTTGAGAGAACAGGGATCATCTCTGCAGTCGTTAAATCGCAACCGCAACCGTATGTTCGGTCGCTTTTCTAAACAAAAGGATGCTGCTAAAAAGTTCAAACCTCTATATACAAAAAACTGGCAGCGAACATAAAAAGAGACATCTACAGTAGACATCTACATCTACCGCTCTTTCTTTGATAATTGCCTTTTTTCCTTTAGAAAACTGCTAGGGATATCGTAGTATTCAGGACACCTGAAGAAACAGCCTCCATAAACGTTCCTGATGACCTTCCGGACCCCTATTTTATTATCCATAGTGTGTCAGCCTATCTGTATCACAATAGGAGTTTCAGATCCACGGGTATAAATGTTTTTTTCAGTACAACCAGTTGCACTGGGCCATGGTGTTCACACGCTTGTAGGCGTCCTCAGCAGTGTCGCCCGGCGAATATTCGAATTTACAAGTTCTCAATAAATTCTTGACAACTGTTGGCATGGTGCTTCATTCAAGCTTTTGGGGGCTCCTACATGTAGACGCTGTTCGTCAGCGTAGGAAGTTCCGAAACTGCAGCTGTTGCACGCTGGTAATTCGAGGTCAAAATTAAACACAGACGTTGGCAAACGGTGGCGGATTGCTAGTAGATATGCTTGAGAGAAGAATGGCAAACAGGGACGGGTAAATGTAACCGTCGCAGAAACTCCGCTCCTGATTATGCGTGTGTCTTTTTGATACGGGCTTGCCGCACACGCTGTGGATGCGAATAAACAGATATGCCGAACACCAAACATCGCCATTAGTGCAACACCAAAGTAGTGGACTGTCACTTCGAAGCTGCTCCCGCATATTTCAGTGCAATAGGTTGAGGAAAAAAATGGGGTGGAATGATAGATTACTCAAAAAATATTTTTTCCTCATTGTACCCCACAAATGCTTTCAAGGAAGCCTAGCGTACCCTTTGCGTTTGTGTCGTAATTGAAATATTCTCGTCGCTCTGGGTCACCCTGTTTGAACTCCGTCATATACCCTTTTACTCTGGTCTTAATGTTTGATGTTCTGTCCCTCACACGTGTTTTTGATGGCCTTCATACAGACCTCTTGTTGGCTTGTAGGCAGGCACGAATGGAGGAATTCATTTCTGTATTTTTTGATGCGTACTGTCTCATTTCGGTACGCGTTTTGCTTTCCAAATGGATCTTTTAGTTTTATGCTTTGAATGTAAGCCGTACTTTTACACGTATGTTCTTGGTTTGCCTGAAATAAAATTTTAATAACTTTGATATTTCGCATGTAGTATTCCAAGCAGAAATGACAGACAATTTTAGAGCGCTGCATTGGTGACAACAAGACATGGCGCCCACCGGGCTATGTCATTGTGCTGTGTTTATCTACATAAGCAAGAGCGAAAATAATGGCCACCGGACGGCAGCCCTTTCTTCTCTAACCAAACTCCAGAATGCCATTGTTTTCTCCTGCCCATGGCGGAGGGAGACCGTGGTCAAGGCCCTGAAGTAGTGGCGACTGTTTTTTAGGGAATACTGTCGAATGATATAGTCAGGAAACCAAATACGTTGAGTCCAGCGAGTTGCACAAAAACAAAATTGTTTTAAAAAGTGGTCGCGTCAAGACTTGCTCTCTTGGCAGTTTCTGTTCACCGGAGGCCCCCACGTTTCTCATCAGCCCTGCGGTGTTTAGGTGGTTATTAACCTCCTGTCTCCTATTAGGAATACAGCTTATCAGAGTTTGGGTTTAGGCTAGTTGGTTGCGGTTATCCATGGCTTCGGGACTCCAATTAAGGTTCGTGTAGCGATGTCCTTCTCGTGTGCATTGGCGCAATTTATTTTAACACAATTTTGGTCTTGTATTGTGTATTCTTCTTTTCTTCTCTAAAGCTCTTGGACGTGAGGGTTGAGTTTTTCTCACCCTGTACGACAGGCATCAGCAGTATCAGTAGTTGACACCCCTCGCTGGTGACACCACCCAACCCATAGAAGGAACAAAACTTCACTGGTGCAGCCAAGAGGTCGTTGATATCACACGTGCTTTAGGAATGAATTGGTGACAATTGTGTGACGTATGACCCCTGGGTAGTAGCGGATACAGAAGTCTAGTGCAGGAACAAAAGAAGACAAAGCTATTTATTGCGAGCCGCCTGCACGTATGATGATGCGGTGCTTTTTCTGCCAGGAAGACGGTACACTTGAGGAACTTGTTATACCTGCGGGAGACGATTGAGCTGTCGGAAGCGATGTACGCAACCACCGGTTTGTAGGCAGTCAGTTGTCCAATTCTGCTATATTTTTGTATTTTTTCAAGACCCAAGTATGGCTAGAACAACAATTTGAAGCTCTACACGAAAAAAAGAAGGGAGCCGAAGCGCTCCTAGGGGCGGCCGAAGCCGTAGTATTAGAACATTCAGGAAAGCAAAACACAGAACGGCCGTGCTGTGATTGTTTTCAAACGACTGATTCGTCAGCCGACGGCCGCCGCTATCGTACCTCCGATTGAGATGTTGATCCACCCCCGAAGAAAGAATATTGCGGGTAATGGGTTATTTCGGTTCTTTACACATATTCCAATTCTAACATCCATGGTTACCATACAGATACACACCCGCTCGCCAACCGAACATAAAATATATTCCAAGTTTTTGGTGGGGGCCAAGTGCTTTCCAATGAATATCGTCTTAGGAAGCTGTCTCAAAGAATTTGTCTCCCGAAGGGTGAGAGATCAACATCATTTTACACTTACATCCCTAGCATCCTAAGAGCGAATACCATACACTTATTGAGCATCTACACTCCTACAACAGTCCATCAGTTGCCTCCAGAGGTGCCCATTAGGCAAACATTCTTTGTCGTTCTAATCAAATGATCGTCTGCGCTATAGGAATTGAAGCACTATTTCAGAGGTGTAGATCCTAACCTATTTAAGGAGATGACAAAGTAACCTGTGAATACCTCAAGAACGCCGTTTAAAAGTATTGTTTCGTATTCTTCAAATGTATATTCTTGCAGTCATTCTACCAAGGAGTACTTGCTTCCCGACAAGAAAACAATCAAAATTGTCCTACACAAATCTGGAGCGACCCAAACAATAGAATCCTATCTCACTAAATTATGTGCATGGGAAATACTTATCTTGAGAGTAACCATTCTGTTGAGAGTAACAACTTTTTCAAAGTCGCTCAAAATGGTTTCGCATACATTTTTCCTGTCACACTCAGTTATCACAGGATCTACACAAAAAGCTCGAAGATAGTTTCGTAAGGGTCTGCTCATTCTTAGATTCCCAAAGCTTGTAACATTGTCAACTATTCACTATCTTCTGTATCATAATGGGAAAGTTAATCATCGACATGTTAATACTCAGGTGTAATCATGCCTTCTTAGCTTAACGTGCACATTTTTGCTCGCCTGTGATTCAATTCGCTTACCACCCTCCTTCCCTTGTTGAGCACTAAGGACGGTTTTCTAGATCTCTGCTTTTTTATTTATGTAAATGGTCGCCCAGAAATGTTTTTACTAAAACCTTTTAGTTGCGGACGACCACTTTATCTACCACAATATTACAAATAACTAATACTTTGAAAACCTGCATTCGAATCATAACACTCTCATCTTAGAGTCAAACGTGGCATGTAAAGCTAAACCTTTAGAAATGCGGAGTTGTTCGAATAGGTGTAAAAGGCGATGTGCCTGTGCCATACTACTTACACAATTTTGCACTACATCCGGTAACATCGTACCGTTACCTTGGTGCTCACATCAGTAACAATATTTCCTGGGATATTGACACAGAAATTAGCACCGCAAATATTAGCCATACGCTACGGCGCTTCCGCATTATTGGTTTTGCTTGTACAGCTCTAAACTTCTCTTCTACACGTTGTACATCTGTCTTCATCTTGAATATGAGTCTTCCTTGTTCGGAACATGTGGCGATCCTATTCACAACATGTATATGCACATGGTTGAACGAGCACAAAATTGTGCATCACGCTTCATTCTTAGTATTCAATATCGCAAATATAATTAAACAGAAATGTAGTCTATCTTAGTCCTCTCCGCACACAGCACCCGATAAACCTGACGTTTTCGCCTCTTTTGCCACACGTAGCATCATAACCCTGCTTTGTGCGGTATATGGCGAGATTTGCATATTACATGTGATCTCTCAGAACCATCTCTAGAAAATTGATGTTCCCCACTCAAACACCATCAAGCATTCAGTATCTGTCTTGCCCAAATGATACAATATTCCGGATTTCGTCCCCCATTCAAGAACGAGTATGGTCAATCAACTATCTTTGAAAAGGTGAAGAATATACTAGCATAACAAGTTTTATGTTTTCCTTTTTTTCTTCTGCTCTGCTATTCTACTTATGAATTGTCAGAAATAGCGTGCTGAAATGCCCTGTGAAGAACGTGATTGATGTCACCGGCGATGCTGCTGGTTTGTTGGTCTTGCATTGGCATGCGATGAATCTGTTGAAAATAAGAAGTAAACTGGAACTGCCAAGTGATTTTTTTTCTGATTACAGGTGATAACGCAAGAGATCATTAGATTAACGGCATTTTGTTTTTGTGAGTGCATGGGTGGTCAAATACGGCCTTGTTATTCTAAGTTCCTTCATCTTTTTTTTTCTTTTTATTCGCTGGCGGTGAAAAGGCTAGTAACTGTTTGGTTTTCTGATACTGGGAAAGTGTTTGCACTGCCATGTCTAGTACACAGAAATTTATTTTTCCATCAATTTCATTTCTTTACGTAACAAGATTTCACTTAGTTTTAACGTACTCAATTTAGCACACTAAAACTTTGTATTCTTCACTAACGTTTCATTGAAATTGTTTTAGGGCATGTATAGTTTCTTCATTTGATTTCTTTGTACTATTTTCTTTATAGGGTAGTTTACCAGAGGGTACACAAATAGACAATTAAATTGACAGGTACGCAAAAACTAGTTCAATCAACTAATCGACCATCAGTGAAAGCTCATTTTCATAAAAAAAGCTCCTGGTCCCCAGAAGAAAACATACAGCGATGCATTTCATGGCAAATCTGCAGCTAACCCTTTACTCCAGAAAACATCTTTTTATTGGCCCATTGTTTCCTCTAAATTTACTAACGACGTCATTTTAGTAAGCTGCAGGATTTATGTATATCATGAACGCCCAACGAAAGCAAGCCATAAACCAATAAAAACTATTTCGGGCATCTGGCGGGGCCTCTAAGTATTACACTTTATCGCCACACATAAACAAATGAGAAGGCGTTCTACGATTGGAACTGAAAGATTTTCATGGCACTGCAACTAAACAAAACCTTTACTCCCATGCGCACTAAGGCGCAACAACAGACCAAAACCTGAAACGTAATATCGCAATACTGCAAGCTGGAAGATGTAAAAAGGCGACACAACGCAAAATGTGCTCTAAGCTGTGATGACGTCTTAAAACCTCAGCAAAACCACAAGAAAACGTACACGTGGGGGTCGTGTTGCACACAAGGTGGTGTATTTCTTCAGATTGCTCGCGTTCCCTAGGACAGAAAACAACATCTTGGAAACTTCATTAAAACTTGTATTTCTTGAATATAACTTGAGATTGTCCGCGTTCCGGAGAAACGAAAAGAACATCACAAAACTTGTGATCCCCTTTAAATGTTCCTCTCTCCCAAATGACCTGAACTAAGTTGTACTTGTGGGGAACAGTTGTATGAAACAACCTCGTATCACCCGTAAACAGTGGTTTTTTTCCCTCTCTTGTATTCTCTACAAAATGGGGTTTCGGTCTCTCGTGTAAGATCAAATTCAAGTCATTCATTCCTTCATTCATTCATTCATTGATTCATTGATTCATTCATTCATTTATTCATTCATTAATTCATTCATTCATTCATTCATTCATTCCTTCGTTCGTTAGTTCGTTCGTTCTTTCGTTTGTTAATTAAATATTCCTTAAAAAGTTAATTCACTCGTTTGATCTGTGCCCCATCATTCTTTTTGCTTAGGTTCAATTTTCAGCACAGTAAACTTTAGGAAAGCTGCCTTGTAATTAAACAACTATAGAGCAGTGTTAGGGAAACCCAAGCGCATTTTTTCTGCACATCTTCATGAGATGTTTTGAATTAGGCGAATGGAACAATTGTTGAATGTACATAATCGTTACGATATAACGACAAATATGTTCGCACGGTTAACACAGGGGTTTTACATAAAATGAAAACGTACCGCAGATTTAACCTGCAAGAAGTGCCCAAAATACAGTTATGTTGTGAATTTTTGACGAGAGGGAGAGTGCTGAAAGTTTTTATATTCATACAATTATGACATATACATACCTGATAATATATACTATTACCTTCTCAAATACTTAGAAAAGCAAAACAAATACATCCACTTCAATGTTTGTACTCTAAGTATATTGTATGAAGCGTAATTTTTGATGTCGCTAGTGTTCATATTACGTTCGTCGAAACAATGTTGTACAGTAAAAACAAAATAAAAAATAATCATATAGTAGACATATTTAAAACAATCACAACCGTACAGTAACGTGAACCAGAGTTCCATGCCCGCACAATACAGGTTTTAGTTATCTCTTCTGTTTTTTTAATAACGATTAAAAATTGCTTCTTTTCAATAATAAATTCCAGTTTCTGCAGTCTGGTTCATGATTTCACTCCTTGTGGGTACAAGTACCCGCTCTAAGGGGCGTTCTGTGTGACTTATTTTCTGTTGATTCAAATTAAGACACGGGGCTTTTGCACACACACATATTTATATATGCCCTAGACAATACCCCGAAAAAGACGAGGTATAAGGAAATAAACGAGGCAAGCGCTGACTCACAGCTAGTTGATGTTTGAGTTTGGGACGAATACAAGCATCAGCTTGTGTTTGCACCAGTACGCACATCCGTTGTCCCAAGGGAAAAAATGCAGCGCAGCTCCCTGTAGACGGTGTTGTTTATTTGTGGACGACAAAGTCTTTCTATGAGTGCTAAAGTATGCAGACCCTCACATGGCAATCGTAAAGACAAGTGTGACGTTCACCACAAACCAAGATACATTTTGGAAACCCTGGTATAGTTTATCGGCTTCCAGTTGTCCAGTGGCCAGCGCTACATGCGTCAGAGTACTCGATGCGTCAATGCCCACTTAAGATATTTTGGCCCGTATTTAAAAGAAGCGACCACCTTCTGTCGGCTAGAAGACCATTGTTACGCATGCTGATTTACCCAGATGCGCTTAAAAACCGTTCTTTCCAGACATGCCAGGCAGACACGCCTAATCATCAATTACATGTTTCGTATTCGAGAAATGCCACAACGATTTTATTAGCGCAACAAGAATAGCACTTTGTTACAATGGGTTTGCGTGCTTAACCAACGCTCTCCCCACAACATCTGTGCAGATCGAACTTGATGTTCCGTCTTTATGCTTATCTGCCTTCAGAACAGCAGTGCTTCATTGATTAAAGGATATATGAGTGTCATCCTCGGGGCGGGGAGGGCAGTGTGGCAGGGCGTTCTAGATTCTTCGTGTTTTCTCTCTCCTTTGTTCTGTTGATGCCAATGGGTAAATACCAGGCGCTTTCCGAAAATATACTAGATTTGAGTCAGAGCTCGTCTTTTCTACTTCCGCCCTCCCTGTGATTTTCACGCTGTGCTAAGATGATGATACATATATTCGCCAAGCCCTCCACATATCTTCACGTATCCACATGCAAGTGAATGAACTTTTAATTTCATACATTGAAGCCAAGACCACGACGGCGACCGACAGGGGCTTACTCTGCCAGCTCGTGCACTTTTTGTTAAACAGCATTCTTGTGCACCGCCTCTTGTAGTAGCAAAGCTTAAAGGAGTATTGACACAAATTTTTCGAAGTCGAAATAACTTCGGAGATAGATTGGTGGGTACACAAAATCATAATCTGGCAAGTATCAGCGGCAAATACAGCCTAGAACATATTTAAAATCAATTTTAAAGCGCGCAACCCAGCAACCGAGTAGCCAGTGGACGACATCGCGCAATCGGCACTGCCTGGATGTCACATAAACAAAAACATCCAAACACGTAGTAAGACTGTCTTGGCCGCTTCCACACACCCCGCATTTCTCACCCGCTCGCCGCTGCGATCAGAGATCCGAAGTTCTGCTCTCGATCCTACGAACAATTCGATCGTGTGCGAGGGAGGCGCCGGGATTTCGTTGGCTTACCGGGCAGCTGGGCGCTGCCGAAGTTCTACTAGTATTCCAGGCACTATATTTTGATTATTCTGAATACACTGGACGCGTAAACTTACCGGTGCGGCGTAAACGTGCCGCACGGCCTGAGCGCAGGCGGGGGGCACAGCCGCAAAGCCGCGCAGGCTGGTGCAGGTAGCTCGAGCGATTGCTTGTTGCTGCTGCTTAAAATAGGACTGAAGTTCTAAAAAACCCAGCACATACGACAAAGAAGTTATTCATGTCATGGCGAATTGCATTACAGATCGTCATCTGCATAGCTTACGTGAGCGGCCCTGGAATATTTCCTGCAGTGTTAAGAATAAGACATCCGTAGGCAGATCTGTAGGCAGACCAGCGGGCTTCTCCTAGCACGCGTCTGCCCACACACTCTCTCGACAGTCGCGCGTCGTTTTCTAGCCGTGGCAGAATTTGTACTCTTGGAGTATGCATCACGTCCACGGGCGCTAATCAGTGCACAACATTTTATGGGCTCGTATTGATGTCGTTGCTTGTTGTAACTCTCGATGTCAAGCGACTGCCGGAATCAGGTGGCGCAGCGACTTAACGGACCCAGTTAGATCCCGGCTTGCCACCGTAGGGCGTCGTGCTGAGGCTGCGAAGCAGAAAAGGTATAAATATTGATAACCGTTTGAAACTCGTGAACAGCTGGCGCTTGTCATGCATCTTCCCGTTGTTTAGCGCAAAAATAACAGGAGGTACATTTGAGGCAAAATATAAGTATTTACCCGCAGCATCCGCGTTCATTAAGTTTGGAAACCTCGCTTGGTTGGTTTTTACAATAGTCAGAGAAAAAACGGCGCAACGCCGACACGTGTGTGAGGAAAAGCAAGCACAAAAAAACTGAACGGCTGCTGGTGCTGTTTCAGGCAGGGGGCGCCGAAGCATTGGAAATCGGGAAATTTGAATTTCATTGGCTGGTAGCAATGAGAGGATAACGCCGCTACTGCCAAGTATGGCTAATCACTGCTCTGCACTTCCGACAGTTCTCACATTGAGTGGAACGGTTTATTTTTTTATTTAGAGGATGGAGAGATCAGCACGTACGGGCAGCTGCAGAAACTGCTCCAGACCCGGAATTGATAGTACTACTGCAGATCTGCACTGTGACATTCGTGCGACACTGGCATGGGCAGCTTTGTTTATATCAAAATCCAGCTTTTCACAGCACCCTCTGAAACCGAAACTGCGACTCGCCGCAATTAAAAACGTCTTTAATAAAACAACCGTCGCGCAGTGAAGCAAATGAGGTTTATACACGTGATAAATAGGCCATTAGCTCCTTATCACAACAAAAAAAAAAAGACGCAGCAGTTTTGTGTCAGTGCTCTTTTAAAAAAGCTTTACATCACCCCCAAGCACGCATTGGCTCTCTACGCGTCACTGGAGGACGTGCGGTGTGCGACTACCCGATATCTATGTGACCGCGTGTGAAATTCCTCCCATACAGTTGGTGATTTTATTACGGTGTCTACAACTATCGATCGGACCCTGCAGGAGATATGGCGGCAGTATAACCGCGTTACCGGCGTGTTTCCACGCGCTACTTTTGCAGCGACTACATCCAGTCACAGATGACTGCGTGAACTCGTGAGGTCGATAGTAAGGTAGGAATTACAGCATCACGGGATATGCTCTTGAGACCTTCCCATGCTTATATCTCTGACGACATGTGTAATGTTATCTGGTCAGTCTTGGGTGTTCTGGAAAACCAGCCACAGGAACTCCAACCTCGTAACCCACATGTACCGACTATACCGGTGCCTTAACCGGTGCCCGAGACCGATCCATGGTTTCAGGGACTGCACATAAACCTTGGTCGTCGGCCTCAGATGGACACTTCCGAACGATGAATGGTGCAGAAATCCAATGTCCGGTGGAAGAATGACAACCTGCCGTTTTGTTTTCACTGCGGTAAAGCCGGCAATATTACCTGCCACTGTCTCTACCTTGAAATTTGGCTGCCCGGATTCACTCCCACGGCTCGGCGCCCTTGCTTTGCAGACCCCTGCTATCGAGAATTACGTTGCTGCGAAACGAGACGTTTCACTAAATTACAGAACAAGTTCACCATCCCCAGCGAATGAAGGTTCCCACAACCGTTGAAACTTCGGAGGCATACTGGAAGACAGAGCCCCGACTCTAGGTGGGACAATAAAAGCAGCAACAAATGAAGGCAGGGTTGTTCATAGCTTACCTGCGCGAGTTCTTCAAAACCCCTAGACCTCTCCGACGGATCCCTGAAACTGCAAGCGCGGACCTTCTCAACCGTATAGATGGAAATCAAGCGGTTTCTTTTACTGACACCGGTGCAGATTACCCAATAATTATTCATACCCTCCCACATAGGCTAAAAAAGTGAAAATGCCCTTGTATAGGCTTCAGAGTTTATATGCAGCAGGCCGTTTTATGACGCCAGTGGGGAAGTGCGCCGGAGAATAACGATTGGTAAGGCTGAATTCCTCGCCAGTTTCATGGTCCCGCAAGAATCGTATTTAAGAATAGACATTTTAAGAGATGTTAGAGATCGCAAATAACCTGCTCATCGAGCCACTGCCACCAAATTTCGCACGGGGCACCATGAGTAATCTTTGTGACGGTATTGTCGGAACCGTAGACCCCGCGCCCCATATACACGCTGTAATCTACCGTGGCCAGGAGTTGTAAGATGAAGTCTAGAAACCACAAACGGTGGCCGTCGGAGTCCAGGTCAAGCTCCGGCAAAAGGGCTCACTCTCTGTCTACCAGGCAGGAAGCTCTCAAGCTATCAGGGTAAGGTTTGGGAAGAAACCACCCGCGTTCCTTGCTTATATATTATGCTGTATGGCATTACTTAAACCCCACCACAAACATGATTGGTCCCTCAAAAGGCGGGCACTGAAGCATCTTCTCCAAGCCCTGCGATAATTTCTGTACCCAAAGAAGATAACTATCCCCGGTTGCAGATTGTTGAGTCTGTCGAGAAGAGAAACCCGGTTAATGCAAAAAAGAATTTCTTATTTGTAAATTTTTTGAAGCAGTGCTCAAAAAGAAGTATGATACTAAAATTGAGAACAGGCGAAGTTCCGGTTCACGTGCACGTCCAGCTGCAAGCAACAACTCTCGGGAAACAATCACGCAATGGAATTCGCGACATCGCGATCACTCCCCACCGCACCCTACAAGCTCTTCGAGTGTGATCTCTGATGACGATCTGATGAACAAAACAAAGGCCGACATTCTGGGAGGCCCAAGGTCATGGCTTTTAAGGACATGGGAGGTCATGGCTTTTAAGCGGATATGCTTACGCCGCGGTGACCGACAAATAGGAACCAGAAATATTATCCTGAGTTACGATCAATCCACCCATCCAGAATCAATAAATGCAGGCTTCATACACTGGATTATTCAGACGCCGCTCCACCCCTGTTCATCCCTCACAATAAACAACGCAAACATAAATGTCTGAAAACCATCAACAATCTTAAAACCAAATGAAACCAGTCCACGGAACGGACAAGCAACTCCTGTTATGTGTTTTAGCTCCCTAGTGGGGTCTCCATTGGCACAATGGAAGTGTCGTTTATAGGTCTGCCACAAAAATGGCACTTAACATTCTCTACCACGTGCTGCATCTATGTATTCGCCTTGCGTGTGGCGCTTTTCGCACTGTTTAGCATAGAGCCTCTACGTCGAGTGCAATAAGTGGTCCCTGCACCTCAAGAGGAAATACATGAACTTGATGTATGCCTCAAAGATCATGGCTGTGACTGAGCATCCTTTTAAGTCCACTTCTAATGATAACTTCACAAAACAGCTATTTTTAAACCTCCCATCAATTTACTTGCCTTTTTCACCAGTGTGAAAGAGAAAGCTTCGCAGCTCAAGGTCCCCTATGATGACATTCACAAGACACCCATAAATCATTTTATGCCATTTTGGAATCTTCGCCCTTGTTGGGCGATCTGTGGTTTACGCAACTCGTGTAAAAAATTGCAATTGCTGCAACATTTCTTGTTTTTATACAGGACAAGCACCAATGTGCATAATTTTAGAGCCATGCATCAAGGACTCCATAGCTGTGTCTTGTGCTGCCAGCGAAGGAACTTTCGGTTCTGTAAGACGGTGAACGTTCATAACAGTATATTCACGGCGGAAGCCTTCAGCATATTAATAATTTTAAATCACATTATTGAACGCCAATTACCAAAGTCAATTGTCTGCACGGACTCCCTTAGCGTTGAACGTGCTTTGGCCACTAGAAGCCAGTATAAAAGCTATGTAGTTATTCTCTTTGCTAAGGCCAATTATTTACTATACCTCAAACCTGGAAATAACTAAATGCTGTATTCAAGGCCACTCAAGCATGGCTGGTAATGAGATTGTAGATAAAATAACTGCCGGTACAGCACTTCAAGACACAGTTGACATAACAACTACACTATACTGACATATGAGATATCAGACAACACTTTCAGACAACAAATCAGGCAACAAATCAGATATCACACAACATAGCAAACACACTGGAGTGAAGAGACCCACAACAAACTACACGTATTAAAACTTAAAAGCACACTTGGGACCATACACCACCAAAACATGCCACAGATACACAGAAGTCGCCTTTGCACTGCACACGCATGCAACACACGTGTATCTGCTCACGAGATCGTCAAGATCCCTGTTTAACAGGTGCGGAGATGCCCTATCTGTGGTTAAAGTACTCATTCAATGGAAGGCACTGGACACAACACGACACAAACACTTTCCGTAACTCTACAAACAACACATTTCACTCCACCCATCGTTTTTGGATGACGATGCTGTGGCTTTCGTTAAAGGTATTTTTTAAGTATTTTTCAGGTGCAAATTTTTTCACATCTTTTTGTATCATGCATATACAACACTGGCACTATACTACAGCACCCACCATTGTCTTCAACTGATCTTTCGTTATTATTGAGCTATTAAGGTGCTTTATAATATATTTGTTATACTCAAAAATAACAACTTCGGGACTTTTGGCCCACAGTTGGCCTTGCTCCATAAAAACGAACTATAACCATCATCACCGCCTTCCAGTAGTCACACAATGCCTTCCACCGTTGCGTGTATCAAATAGGACGTCAACGCACCTCTGCGAACTTGCATCTTAGTTTGAATTCACGGCGGCATGTGAAGCACTGTTGCCTGCATGGAAGAGCGAATCGATCAAATTTTATTCCGTCACAGCATATCAGTTGCTAGAACGATGCTAAACTTTACGGATAGCCGTGCAGCGCTGCTGCTTACGAACTTGTGGCATGAACGCCAACATGTCGCCAAAGGAACGATAGTAGCCTACTTTTGGAACGCAGGTGGTGGCGAACACTGCTTTTTATTACAAGGCACCACACGTGTTGAAACCAGGTGTGATCCCGTCATCGACGTCAACTATGGACAAGTACTTATTCCGCTGCTGGCGAACTTCAAAGCCTGTTTTTCCTCAACATCTGGAGTTTCACAACCTCCACTCACAAATCACGCCATCATTCTTGATGATAATGAGAGACTACTTTGTCGAAACGCGTATCGTGTCTCTGCGAAGAAACGTGGCTCATTTCGCAGCAAAGTGGAGCAGATGTTGCCCGACGATATCGTCCAGCCTTCATGATCCTCAAGGGAATCACCCGTCCTTTGGTAAAAAATGAGAATAGCAGGTTGCCATTTTGCATATATTGCAGAGAGCTCAATCAATTGATAAAGAAGCACGTGTACTCGCTTCGCCGGATCGATGACGCCCTCGAGAGGCATGGCCATGACAGCTAATTTTGTCAATAGATTTAAAGAGCGGGTTCTAGCAGATCGAGGTGTATGTGCGCGAAGGCGAGAAAATAGCCTTCACAGCACCGGGCGAATATAATGAACATAAGGTCCTTCGTTTCGGTTTTTGTTCGGCCCACGCAACATTCCAAAAAACTATGGAGAGTGTTCTCACCGGTCTCAACTGGCACACGTGTCTGGTATACCATGACGATGTTATCGTGTCCTTGTAAAATTTTCCAGAACACATTGAAAGACTATCCTGTCTACTTGGCGCCCTATGCAGAGGTGGTCTCACCAATAACGCGGAAAGGTGTCATTTTGGGTACAAAGAACTCTGTTTTTTGGGCCACGTTGCATGCCACAGAAGCACGAAGCCCAATGCTGGCAAAGTATTCGCCGCGTCCAACTTTCCGACTCCTGCCAACACATAGGCCATACGGCGATTTTAGGCATAGGTGTTTAGCACTTGCGCTTCATACCGAACTTTTCGCGCATGGTGGTTCCCTAACAGGCTTAACCCGAATTAACACCTCGCCTTCGTTTGGAGAAGTGAGCCGCAGGCTGCTTTCAAGAACATGTGGCGTAGCTTACAAGTGCCGCTTGTGCTCGCCCATTTCGAAGAAGATGCGGTAGCTGCCAACCACAGAGACGCCACCTAAGTTGGTACTAGAGCCTGGCTGATCCAATGGAAAGATGACATTAGGAGATTTGTCGTGTACACAACCTGAATGCTGTCCCGCCCGAACATTAACTATTTGCCCACAGAAAAGGAATTCCAGGATGTCGTGGGGGGCAGTAAAACTTTCGGCCGTAGCGCTACGGTCGCCCTGTACGAGTATTTAGCCACCTCCAGTACAATTGTTGGTTGGGAGTGTGAAAAACCTCCTCTTGTCGCCTTCCCGCTGGAGTGTTCGACTTCAGGGGTTTGATATAACGGTTGTCTTTTAGTCAGGGAAGACAAATTCTGGCTCCAACTGTCTGCATCGAGCTCCAATCGAGCGCCCTGGCTGGAAGATAATGACGACAAGGCGTTTGTCTGTCTTTACGGTTCCACAGCTTTGTACGATCAGCAAAGAGATGTCGTCGAGCAATAACCAAATCTAGATTATCTGGAAGGCCGAACCACGCACAAGCTACCGCTCTTCACACGCGGACGCATTTTTTTTACTGGAACAGCGTACTCTACAAGCGCAACTTCACCCAGGATAAATGTGACTATGTTCTCGTTGTCTTAGACAAGAAATAGTACAGGCCTGCCCCGACGACTCAACGGCTGTCCACCTTAATAATGCACGTACGATGCCCCGAAATAAACGAAACTACTACTGGCCCAAACTTCCTACTTCTGTGAATAAACGCATCCGCATTTGAAGTGACAGTCAGCGACGTAAAACATCGCTGGTGCGCGAAGGCACTATACTTCAACCTGTCTAAATACCGAAAACACCATTTGAACAAATTGCCATATACTTCTTAACCCCTTTCCTACGTGTCATGGCGGCTGCAAATTAATATTTATCGCCGCCGATTATCTTACAAGATACACCTAAAACAAAAACCTTTAGCGTTGCACAACTCTCGCGATAACCCACTTTTTTATCGAAAACGTTATTTGGCGCAATTGCGCTGTGGCAACTGTTAAAAGCGACAGGGGCACTGATACAACACATATTTTTTACGCGTTGTCATTAACCTCCCAGGTACTTCCGATAAAAAATCGACAGCTTACCATCTCCAGAAAAACTGGGTGACTGAACGGTTACATGAAGCAGTTGCAGACACAAAGACCATAAAGCTCGACCTACTACGTGAGAGTTTTGACGAAGTTCCCGCATGTGACTTTTGCCTACAATAGAGCCAAGCACGAAATCACGCGCGTGACGTCATCAGCTCTCTTATACGGCAGCGAGGCTACCACAATATTATATGCCATTCCGTCACGACTGTTATGATGACACGACTGCTCAGGAGTTCGTCCAGGCCGCAAAAAAGGAGCGTCAGCTCTAAAGATATAAGATGATGCTACAACAGGGTATAATGCTGCTGCTTACAAGGATCGCAACAGGCACGCCTCTTGTACGTCTGGTAACATAGTGTGTGTATGAAGCCCGGTACGAAGACGAGAACTATGCCAGAAGATCAAGATGCGCTACATCGGGCCCTAGAGACTAGTAGAACATCCTAGCGGCATCACGTATACAGGTACCTAAGTCACTTCCAGTTACCGAGCACCGAGTTATACAGTTACCGAGCACTTCCCGTTGAAGAGCGTTCCCTTCATCGCCTCTTCTATTAGCAAAGCCTACGAAAAATTTGCGAACACCTCCCAAACGCGCATCTGCTGTACGTGTCAATATATATATATATATATATATATATATATATATATATAATTAATAGTTAAAGAAAAGGTTACTGGCTATGAGGTTAGCTGTACGATATAGAAGTCAAACTGATAAACATAACAACATTTATTCTAACGTTTCGACCTTAGGCGGGTCGAAACGTTAGCAATAAAGATACAAATAGTGCAGGTCAGTTGGGTGTAAAGACATTTAGGTTGTGGGCGGGGCAAGATATATCAAGCAAAAACGTAGGCTGTACGCGATACAAAAGCATACGAAGCCACTGAACCCAAGGGGTGGGGGGAAAAAAAAAAGAAGGGGGGGGGGGGTTCTTGGACTGCTGCAAGGGACCAGAGGGGAAAGGGGGCCTAATTCAGGCAGGCGAAGCTATAAGATAAGAGGAAAGCATTGCAAGGTACTGAAGTCACGACGTGAAAGCAAGGTGAGAACTAAGAAGGGGCTTGTTTCCTGATTTTTTGTTGACCTGTTTCTGGCGCCAGGTGCCTGGTAGCGCAACCTGCAGGGTATGGGAGGTTCATAAATACAGAAAATATGCAAAAAACCTAGGGAAATGAACTCGCGAGGAGAAAAGGGTGGGAGAGCCCAGAGGTAATTACGGATGCCTATTGCAAGCGTTAACATACACACACACAAAGGAAAAAAAGAAATAAAAAGAAAGAGACGGAAGGAAGAGGGGGATTGAGATTAGCGGGAGGGGCACGGAAACGGCAGGGGGGGAATGCGGGAATGAAAGAGGTCTCGAAGAAAGGACCCAAGCGATACGCGGTTTCACATGGCGCGAAATCGCGGAAACGTTTTTCTGCGTAAAACGTGGCAGCCGTCCACGAGGCGTCGACGACTTTATACAATGCGAAGACAATACAATGCAAAGTAACGCTAATTTAAGCTTTATCACTAAAATACCAAAAAATAAGTGGACATAAGCCTAAAACATATAGAAAAAGGAGATATACAGTGCAACATAAAGTTTTTGAGGAGAATTCAACCAAGATCATATTTCTTTACATACACGCTTACAGACAGATAGAAAAAACTATAAAAAGAACATCAACAAAAAGACAAGCGGTTTTATCTTAAATTGTTCAGTGCAAAAGGTCAAAAATATTAATCATACAGATAAAGAAAAATATAAAAAAATATAAAGCAAGGGGTACTGTGGTGAAATTTATGTACTTTCATGCCTATGTGTTATGGCAACTACACACAAGCAATACGCTGAAATAGTACAAAGTGCAATGCGTACACTTTACACTGTACACAGATTTGAAAAAAAAAGAAGTAAAAGCGCTTCTCCCTTAGAACAAAGTTTCTCAGTTGCTCGTTGCATCGGCCTTCTCCGGTGCCTGATTGGGCAAGCAAGATAATCGGCCTGTGTTTTCATTATTGCCGCTCAAGACAGTGTTAAACTTGTAAATAAGGTACGATTTACGGGCTTCACGGTCATAATGTGTTTTGAAATTGGACTGAAGCACCGTGGCTGTGAACGCGTGGAAGGGGTGGCCTAGATTATTTACTAGTTTGGATAGGGGAAGGTGTGGTAGGGACCTTATGTGTGCTCAGTGGTTGTTGATTCTCATTCTAAACGGATTCTCAGCTTGACAAGCGTACTGGGCGTGGCACATGGTGCATTCAAGAAGGTAGATAATGTTTGCGCTGTCACAGTCAATGTTTCCCCTTATCTGGAAAGAGAATGAAGACGTGGTGCTGGTGGCGACAAAGGCTTTAGTCTTCATGGGGACACAGTTTGACACCTAGGCTTATTGCAGGGTCCGCTGGCTGTGAAACGGGGCTTGTTGACCTTAGATGACGTTACAATATCTCTGATGTTCCTCGCATGTCTGTACGCGACTCGGGGAGGCTCAGGGAAAACACTTCGCAACCTTTCGCTTTGAAGTAAATTATTGTGGTGTTTTCTGAGTATGCCGCTTACGTTGGAGGACGAAGCGGAATATGTTAGAATAATGTTGGGGATCGTATTCAGAGATTTGGCTTTTGAGTTGGTTATCAGTTGGCAGCGGTCCTGTTTTTCTGACTTCCTAATGGCATCACTGATGACAGACGATGGGTATTGTTGTCGTGTTAGGTCATTAGTTAGTTGGTTGACAGAGATAAAATCAGCTGGGTCAGAGCATATCCTTCTAAAACGCGCAGACTGACTGTATGGTATGCCGAGTTTACTGTGTTTAACGTCGTTGCTTTTGAAATGCAAATATTGATGTCGGTCGGTTGTCTTCCTGTACACTGAGGAAACAAGCTTGTTGTCTGATATTCTCACTGAAACATCGAAGAAAATTGATGGCAGATACGGAATATGAGTGGTAGAATGAAATGTTCTCGTGGGCGTTGTTGAAAGCGGTTATAAATTTTAGAAGTTCCTCTTCCCCATGGCACCAAATAAGAAAAAATATCGCCAATGAACCTTCGATAGAAGAGAGGCTGAAGCTGTGCGTTGCTTAAAAATTTGGACTCTATTGTGCCTATGAAAATATTAAGCATAGTTGGGTCCTATTAAATTTTTTCCCATCGAGGTCTCGTCGATTTGCACTTAGTTGCCTATTGTCGAACTGAAAGTTGTTCAGCTCCAAGACAAGCTTTAAAAGCACGCCGATAGTTTCACCATCCATTGAATTCTCTTGGGAAGCATCATCGTACGCATGGATGACAGATCGGATGAAGTCCGAAGTTGGAATATTTGTATATAGCGAGGCGACGTGGACAGTGACTTGCAGGTTATCTTCCGGTATAACTAGATCCATATTATCAGCCGGAAAATGGTTTGTATCCTTTACATACGAAGGTAGTGTGGGAGGAATGTCTTTGAGTAATCTATCAAGAAAACTAGAGATCATTTCTGTTACCGTCCTATACCGGAGATGATTGGTCTGCCTCGATTTCCTGCTTTATGTAGTTTAGGCAACATATAAAATCGTCCTGAAACTGGACTTAAAACTTCAAGTCAGGCTGCAGTTTTTTCCAGAATTTTTTTGTCCTTGACGAGCGCCATCAGTTTCTCGTTACCTTGTTCTTAAATTAGGAAGTGTGATCAGTGTCGGTTGGTTTATAGAAAGAAGTATCGCTGAGCTGTCTTTCTGCTTCAGTGATATAGTCCTTCTTATTCATAATAACAATTGCGTCACCTTTGCGGGTTTGATTGTGATATCGGAGCGCTCACCTAAACCTTTTAATGCATCTTGCTCTTTCTGTGAGCGATTTTTGTGATGCGGTAATCGCTTTTTGCATTGAGCTAGAATGTGACGTTGTACCACCTTGATGTAAATTTCTAAGCATCTGTCTCCTTGTGGGGGAGGAGTCCAATGGCGTAGTGAGGGCAGCCTAGTGTCCATATTAGTGTCTTGTGATTTGCCATTGTAATACTCGCTGAGCCTAGACGTTCGGGAGAAGTATTCTAGATCCTTATAAGTTGAGATTCGTCTAGTCTGCCGGTTGCAGAGCAAAAACTCAAGCCTCTTGATATCACGCGTTCTTCGTCATAAGTGAGGGAGTGTCGGAAATATTTACTATGTGGCACTCGTTTGAGCTGTGTGGGGTTCAGGTAAGGAATATTTTCGGGGCTTGCATGGAAAGAAAAAATAGACGTGCCTCCTTTTTCAAGACGGGAAGTTATGCCATCCCGAAACAGCCTATGCTGTTTTGTTAGAATTACTTGGCGCTCTTTGTTTTCTGCCAACTCTTTTAACAGGTTAATTTCATGGGGCTTTCAAGTCTACCTGATCAGCCAGTTTTCGTTCCTCACTGAGGATATGCTCTAGTTGTGGGTTATCGTGGTCGATAACAATATTCAAATGTTCCTTGGATGCTTCATGTATGCATAGCGCCCACCTAACCTGAAGCTCTTGAGACATTTCGGAGGTGGCGGCTTGAACGTTAATGCGCAGCCCTTTCGGAACATCACATCTGCGATAGAGAATGAGGGTACTGAGAGTGCACTGATATCGTACTCGCTTTTCGACAATTTTTCTTGCCTTGAAAAACTTTTTTGACACGGTTGGTCTGTTCTGAACACAAGAGTCACCTGATTGTAGTCAGTTCCTTCGGTTCTGGTTCACGACGGCCGAGAAGGTCTTTAGCCTCTGGGCCCGATGGAGCCTGGGCTGAAGCCTGGGGTTAGGCCGCTTGGGAGTCCGGTGCTGCTGGAGGAGAGGTAGGGGCCAGTTAAGCCGCTGTCTGGCCCACAGAGTGCTGCTGCCACGTGTCGTTTGCGCTTGCGTATCCTCGACGTAGGGTCTGGTGCAGGTGGCTCGCCAGGATAGCCATACCCTAAAAACTTGGGTGGAGCCCATCAGTGGCTAGCACACTAGCCGGCGGTAGCCACTTGAAGCCGTGGTCGAGAAAGAAAAAGCCCCTCGTCTGCCGGCAATGCCGGCGAAGAAGGCCGTTGAAGCGGGCAGCCTCCCTGTTGAATTTCCCAACGATATATATATATATATATATAAATATATATATATATATTGTCACGAAGACAAGGACGATGCAGTTGTCTTGAATGAGAAACAGGTTTATTGGAGCGAACTTGTGCTCCCCTAACAACTCAAAAGAATACAGAGGCGGCGAAGCAGCGGTCAACAAAGTGACTGGCACAGGCGAGTGTCGTCGAATCGAATGCCCCGGCGTCCGCACTGCAGGCTTTTTATCTTTTGGCGCGCGTGGTTCTCGAAACGTCGATTCGCATCGAGAACATAGTAGACCCAAGAAGATTATTCTGGGCTGTTCACGTTAGATCAGAATGCTCTCCGTATCACAACAGATAACACATGCGGCACAGGAAGAAAGAATGGAACACGCGCTTCCCTTGGCGCAGAGATAACAAAGACCGGCGCAGCCGGGCGGTAAAAGCAAAACACAAATAAACAAACCCAATGTATGGTTCGCGGCATTATCCCCCCTCTAAGAGTGCATCGACCCGATGCTAACATAAGCGACAGTCCGAACAAATGAAAATAAAAGTTCGTCATCGTCCGTAGAAAGGTTTTAAGCTAACCACGTGGACGACTTCAGGCCGCGTGCGTCGTCGTGATGTGCCGGAGTCACCATCGGGGATCACTTCGTAGGTAAGTTGGCCAACACGTCGTAGAATCTGGTAGGGTCCGAAATACCGTCGCAGGAGCTTCTCACTGAGTCCGCGTCGTCGGATGGGAGTCCAAACCCACACACGATCCCCTGGTTGGTACTCGGCGTCTCGGCATCGGAGGTTGTAGCGGCCCGCATCCACCAGCTGCTGGTCCGTTATACGAACTCGAGCGAGCTGGTGGGCCTCCTCCGCACGTTGAAGATATCCGTGGACGTCGGCGTTGAGGTCGTCGTCTTCTACGTGCGGAAGCATGGCGTCGAGCATCGTAGTCGGCCTTCTACCATAGACAAGCTCGAACGGCGTCAGCTGTGTCGTCTCCTGGATAGCCGTGTTGTACGCAAACGTGACATACGGGAGCACTTCGTCCCAAGTCTTATGTTCAACGTCAACGTACATTGACAGCATATCTGCGATTGTCTTGTTCAGACGTTCTGTTAGTCCGTTCGTTTGGGGGTGGTACGCCGTCGTTCTTCGGTGATCCGTGTTGCTGTAGCGTAATACTCCTTGCATCAGCTCCGCAGTAAATGCCGTTCCGCGGTCTGTGATTAGGACTTCCGGGGCTCCATGTCGCAGCACAACATGGCTTATAAAGAACTTCGCCACTTCTTGTGCAGTCCCCCTCGGAAGAGCGGCGGTCTCTGCGTAGCGCGTCATGTAGTCTGTCGCTACGACAATCCACTTGTTCTGTGATCGTGACGTAGGGAACGGGCCTAAAAGGTCCATTCCAATCTGTTGAAATGGTCTCGATGGGACGGCGATCGGTTGCAAAAGTCCGGCGGGTCTTGTCGGCGGCGTTTTTCGTCGCTGGCAGTCACGGCAGCTCCGGACGTAGTGGGTGACGTCAGAGGTAAGGCCGGGCCAGTAGTACCTCGCCTTGATTTTTCCAATAGTGCGGGCTGTGCCCAGATGTCCGGAAGACGGGTCGTCGTGGCACGCTTCCAAAATTTCGTCACGAAGGTCCGCGGGGATGACGAGAAGGTAATTCGCTCTTGTTCCGGGGCTGAAATTCTTCTTCACAAGGACGGAGTTTCCAAGGCTGAATGCTGGTAAGCTGCGTTTGAAGGTCCTAGGAACGGCAACGTTGCATCCCTCGAGGTACTCGATTATGACGCGTAAATCGGGGTCGGCACGCTGCTGGGTGGCTCGGTCGCTCTCCGTCACAATCCCGAAGAACGCGCTGTCTTCATCAGAGTCTTGTGGTGGTGGGTCGACGGGGGCGCGGGACAGGCAGTCGGCGTCGGAGTGTTTCCTGCCGGATTTATAAACGACTGTAACGTCGAACTCCTGCAGGCGCAAGCTCCACCGCCCAAGACGGCCAGAGGGGTCCTTCAAATTGGCGAGCCAACACAGCGCATGGTGGTCTGTTACAACCTTGAATGGCCTTCCATACACGTATGGGCGAAATTTTGAAATCGCCCATATAATAGCCAGGCATTCTTTCTCAGAGGCAGAATAGTTTTTCTCCTCCTTCGACAGACCACGGCTGGCAGAGGCGATTACCCTTTCGCAGCCGCTTTGCTTTTGGACAAGGACGGCACCCAAGCCTATATCACTGGCGTCCGTGTGCATTTCCGTTTCGGCATTTTCGTCGAAGTGAGCGAGCACGGGCGGGCTTTGCAGGCGTTTTTGCAGCTCGCCGAATGCTTTTTCTTGGTCGTTTTCCCAGCTGAAAGGGGTGCTATCTTTCGTAAACCGCGTGAGTGGCTCTGCAATGCGTGCGAAGTTTGCGACGAAGCGCCGGTAGTATGCGCACAGCCCGAGAAATCTCCGCACGCCCTTCTTGTCTTTCGGCCTTGGGAAGTTCGCAATGGCTGAAGTTTTTGCCGGGTCAGGTAGGACTCCCGCGGCGTTGACGACGTGGCCCAAGAACTTGAGTTCCCCGTATGCGAAACGGCACTTTTCAGGCTTCAGCGTCAACCCCGACGTACGAATGGCCTCGAGTACAGACTCCAACCTTGCAAGGTGTTCGTCGAAAGTCCGGGCGAATACCACTACGTCGTCGAGGTATACGAGGCAGGTGTGCCACTTAAGGCCAGCTAGCACAGTGTCCATGACTCTTTGAAACGTCGCTGGTGCTGTGCACAGCCCAAACGGCATCACCTTGAACTCGTATAGGCCGTCTGGGGTTATAAATGCAGTCTTCTCGCGGTCTCTCTCGTCCACTTCAATTTGCCAGTAGCCGGTCTTCAGGTCCATCGATGAGAAGTACTTCGCGTGGCAGAGGTGGTCGAGGGCGTCGTCGATTCGGGGGAGGGGTACACGTCCTTTTTCGTGATTTTGTTCAGTCGCCGGTAGTCAACACAAAACCTTAATGTGCCGTCTTTTTTCTTTACGAGTACGACGGGCGCAGCCCAGGGGCTTTTCGATGGCTGTATAATGTCATCGCTCAGCATGTCGTCGACTTGAGTCCGGATGGCTTCCCGTTCGTGTGAAGAGACGCGGTACGGTGACTGTCGGGTAGGTCGGGCTCCATCTTCGGTTATTATTCGGTGCTTCGCTAGAGGGGTCTGACGTAGTTTTGCGCTCGACGAAAAACATTCGCTATAGCGACGCAGCAAAGCCAATAGTTTTTTCCGTTGTTCTTGCGGTAGCGCCGGATTCACGTCGAATGGCTGCGGGAGCTTGAAGGTTTCTACGGGTGTGCGTTCAAAGTCGGCGACTGCGATCACATCACTTGCTTCTTGCGTTTCTTCGAGGAACGCAATTGCAGCTCCCTTGTTTAAATGCTGGTACTCTTCGGTGAAATTAGTGACCAAAACGTGAGATTGGCGTTGCTTAAAGTGCGCAATGCCTCTTGCGACGGAGACACCGCGGTCGAGAAGCAACCTTCGATCACTCTCTACGATAGCGTCGATGTCAGAAGCAGCATCCTCACAGTAGACGGCGATCATCAAGCTTGCAGGCGGGGGCTGGCTCTTGTTGGACTGGCTTGGCGGCTTCTCGAGGTTGTAGTGGGCATGAAGGGTGCGTACCCAGCACCTCCACCAGATGTCACGAAGACAAGGACGATGCAGTTGTCTTGAATGAGAAACAGGTTTATTGGAGCGAACTTGTGCTCCCCTAACAACTCAAAAGAATACAGAGGCGGCGAAGCAGCGGTCAACAAAGTGACTGGCACAGGCGAGTGTCGTCGAATCGAATGCCCCGGCGTCCGCACTGCAGGCTTTTTATCTTTTGGCGCGCGTGGTTCTCGAAACGTCGATTCGCATCGAGAACATAGTAGATCTAAGAAGATTATTCTGGGCTGTTCACGTTAGATCAGAATGCTCTCCGTATCACAACAGATAACACATGCGGCACAGGAAGAAAGAATGGAACACGCGCTTCCCTTGGCGCAGAGATAACACAGACCGGCGCAGCCGCGCGGTAAAAGCAAAACACAAATAAACAAACCCAATGTATGGTTCGCGGCATTATATCGCACCAGACCGGTATTCTGGAGGTCGTGGGTTCGGATCCCACCTGGCGGGCATTTTTTCTTCACTTTCTTTCTTTCTTTCCAAAGTCTTAATCTGTTTCAATGATCTACCACATCCTCCCCTTTGCTTTCCGAGGTTTTCTCGACTGCCAACCCTTATTTCTGTGTTATATATATATATATATAAATATATATATATATATATATATATATATATATATATATATATATATATATATATATAACAGAAAATAAGTTTTGGGAGGAAGGCATTTGCGTTCGCACAGATGCCCAGGACCCAGCTCATACAGTCTCCGCCACGAGAGACAATACGCTGCGTATTTAGAGAACAAGGTTACGGTATGTAACCCCGGGTAACTTTTTATTTTTCTCTCTCTTAGTAGGCCATTGGCCCCTCAGCGAAGGAATTCTGATCTCGAAACTTTTCGAACACGTTTTTCCCCTGACGTGTATTTAAAAGCCAACTCAGAAGACACGTGCGCAATCGCTTTCGCACAGACGCCCAGGACCCAGCTTATGCAGTCGGCGCCACGAGAGAAAATACGCTGCGTGTATAGAGAACAAGGTTACGGTATGTGCCCCCGGTCAACTTGTCATTTTTCTTTCTCAGTAGGTCACTGGCCCCTCAGCGAAGGAATTCTAACCCCGAAATTTCTAGAGCGTGTTATTCTGCGGACGTGTATTTAAAAGACAACTCAGAAGAAACGTGCGCATTCGCGTTCGCACAGACGCCAAGGTGTTATCTCATGCAGTTTGCTGAGATGAGTCCTGCTGAGGTTTCGACCAAGTCAAATGCTTTCTCATAGTCTATGAAGGCTATATAAAGCGGTTCAGTATACTCTGCGCACTTTACTAGCACCTGATTGATCCTTTGAATATCGTCCATTGTTGAATATTCTACACGAAACCCTGCTTGCTCTAAGGTTGTCTAAAATAAAAGTGGTACAAATTTTGTTAGCGAGAACTTCGGTAAGTACCTTGTAGACGACCGAAAGTTGGCTGATCGGCATGTAATTTTTTTAATTTCTTCATGGCAACTTTCTGATGGATAATGCCCGATTAGTTCTAATCGGCAGAAAAGCACCTGGATATCAGCCGTACAATAAATATGCTGGACTTTTTTTTTCAATATTAGCCACGAAGATGATGACCCAGCTGTACACTTTTTAGGCATTTTGCTCAATAACGGCTAAACAATTTTGTGTGAAGAGCCATCCAACCCTAAGCAGACCTTTTTAGTGACGGCCTCATTTTGTATGTCACATGCTGGAGCAGGTAGCACACTGTCTGTCCAGGCGTTTGAGACTGTACTATCTCTTGCAAGACTTTTCGCAAAGCTGTAGGTGATGACTACGCTATTTCGGCCATAGTTGTGGCTTTGGTTCGAAACGCTTTTGCTGACGTTTTCGTTCAAGTTCTTTTAAAATCTGGTTCCTACAGCGCACAATTCCAGGTGCATTGATGATTCGCCCTACTACACTGCTGCCTAGGCTGTTGTCACTGGTTTGTGAAAGTGTATGAATGCTGGGTGTTTGCGTCACAATGCTAGCGAACGCCGCATACGCATAATGCGCCTATCCACCACATCAACAATGAGGGTGTATGCCGGAACTCAGAGCACCAGACATTTGTGCAAAACCGAAACAGAGCAGTTTCATTGCCTTAATGGGCAGGCAGAGGATTGCAGGTATATTCGTACGCTCGCTGGACAACTTAGCCAAAGGTCATCTTCCGCACGGCGAAGGTTTCTCTTGAAAAGGTCGGAGCGCCCTGTTGAAACACTCTAATAATTGATCCGGATAGCAAACTAGCCGTCGATTTTTTTCAATTTTTGTTGCTAATGGGATGTGTGAGGTAAGATGAAATTTTTGTCAACAAAAATCGTAATGAGTTTACCGTCAATTTTATACTTCTTAGGGTGCACACATTTCGCACTTCCAGAGCTGGAAAGGTGAACTATGACGAAAGGGCGCACCACAGTTTATTGTTCGCCTTTACTGGACGAAATTGAATGCTTGCAAACCTTCAGTTCGGATATAAGGCAGAGATATCTGCACCGACACGTCTTGATGCACGCTTTGTTGGCTGCCTTTGTCAGGCAGTACCCGGAATGGACGGGTTCCGCACGCCAATATCAGCCAGTTTGGAGCACCGCCAGTGAGAAAGACATCCTGTTCAAAGGATGTGCTTTTACCGACCTTCTTAGCTGGGTTTCCGCCTCTGGGTTTTCAGCGCCGATTGAAGTAGGTGACCGCGCAGTGTCTACTGCTGGTCGCTTACCGATTTCGCCCAGTGGTGTTATGTGTCGTCCGGAGGAGTGAACGCATTTTAGCCAGAATGTCATTCAGGAGTTGCCGAAATTTCGCCCTAAATGCTAAACTGAATGTGAAATAGTTCTGGAGTCTCCGACGCTATTTAGAGGCTGGTATTTGAATCTGGCAGTCTCTGGTCGCGGGCCCAGGAATGCCGCAGAGGGGGACATCGTTTGCCAAAACATTGACGAATTGACACTTTTTATTTTGAACAGCTTTCCTGGGCTGAGTAGTTGAAAACATTACTCAGAAGGGCGAAAGGGGTTCTTCAGAGCTTCTCCTGGTCCAATCTACAGAACGCTTTATACTTTGCCAGTTACTGACAACGCAAAATCTACAGAGTGATCTTGCAAAGTGTGACAATACATTTGTTCTCTGACACAAGCCCAAGAGCGTACATGGTTGCACGGTTCGTACGCACTGTCTGGGCGATGAATAATGTTCCATTCTGCTTCTCACGAGCAAGTTTCATATATCGCCACGTAAGGCGGTTTCTCTACAACGTTTAAATTTCCTCGCTTGCCTTTTAGAGGAGAGACTTGGCATTACATCTCCGAAATGCGACGTTTCTCACCCTCTGTCACCTTCTTTTTAACTGACTCAACGATTGCGTCACACTGTCACGCTGGCAACCAAACCTTGCGGGACATGTTCCTGAGAGACCTTGTTCGTAAAAACGAGCTAGTGACAACGACGTCAATCATCTGGTGGATCAACGTCAATCACCTGTTGGTGCACGTGTATCTGCAGTAATAATGGAAGAAGAAACAGCGTTGTGGACTTGACCTGTATGGTTGGCCGACCAGAGGCCTACTGCCCACTGAATGCATGGGCGGCTATTGACCAGCTTGAGAGCGCGAACAACGAACAGTAGGCCATCTGCGCCGCCACAGTTTCACATCACACTGGCCATCCACCTACATCTGTACTGAAAATTGAGAATTAACGCTCACATCCTATACTCCTCAGTTTGCAGCGTTTTCCAATTCCGGCCAACATCATCTAGAATGTATCCTTGGAAATGCATAGGTTTGAGCTGTAGTTGCTGCAGATTGTTCAAAAAACCGCGCTCCAATCCCAAATCGCCGCACGTGATTCTGGAAAGCCGTTGCCATCCTGCTTCAGCATCCTGACCTTACTGCCCGCTAATATTGAACGAGACCGCTTGTTCAGAGTTGAAGAAAAAAACCTTAAAGACCTTGATAAGGCAGATAATCTCAAACATCCATTTCTGTTACTATGTAACCCATTGTAACACGGCCGCGTGAATGTCCGTATAATGCAAGACGGATTTAAAGATTGATTAGTGGGCATCCGTTAGAGATTTTGGATATTGTAATGAAGACGAAGCACTTGCTACATTCTTCGGTCATGCCAGACACGTCAGCGACAGCGTTCTCTTCCCGTGTTGGTATGGATGACTCTAATAAAAACAAGTATAGCAGAGTTAATATTGCTTGATATCATGGAACTATACTTCTGCGGACACTTTTAGCGCCGCTTAACGGAACATTCTGTGAACCTGTTAATAGCCATTTTCTCTTGTGTAGTGACATAGGCTGTTCATCTTCTAACAAACTCAGATATAATGGCACGAGCATTCATTATTGTTTTTTTGGCGTATTAGGTCGAGCCGTGATATCTCTTCAACAGTTTTTCATCAACGGCAGAAAATTCCGCAGCTCTTCAAAACAGTTGCAGTGGCCTTAGGAAGACCCTCACTGAATCTACATGTTTTCGCCGCAACAAACAAAAGGTCGTGCCGAACAGGCTCTGTGGTAGGGCTTTTTCTGGGAACGCGTCAACCTTACAAAAGAAAAGTTGGAGCGCTGCCTAAGACAGACCACTCTTCATTACAAGGAGCTGATCACTGTGCTGAACATAGCGGAAGGAGTTTGCAGCTGGCGCCCTGTAATGCAAATTTGTGAAGACAGTAGTACTGCAGTGCCACTTGCTGCGTTGCCATTTTGTGGGAAAGCGCACCGGGAGAGTACCAGCCCGAACTGCCTACTGTTTCCCTGTTCCCGCGGGGCATAACTGGTGCCGAAGTCAGGCGAAGCACAGTGAGGAGCTTCTGCGCCTACTTCTAAAATGCTGGAAGAATACTTCCTTCTTCTCCACTCCTCTCAACGCTTCTCATCATGGTCATCGTTCAGACTGCAATTTAGCGACTATGTGTTTGTTAAAATAAACAACATGCTGCAGTGCAATGGAAGCTATGAAGACGGCATTATGCGTTTTTAGGCACGGCCGGCATCAATAGATATTTCACCAACACATTCACAAACTACCGCAATTCCGAAGAGCGACACAGCGTTTGTACCCGTTGGAGACAGACGCCTACTGTTCGACCCCGGATGGTTGATGAGTTTACTGTGGCAAAGGGCAAGAGTGAAATGCCATGCACAATTTCAAAAAACCGAAATGGAGAACAAAGCGGGTAGCGTATTTACGCGTGACCACGCAATCAAACGGCAGTCCTTTTATCTTGCTCTATGATTGCCGGCATCTTCACTGTCTCGGAAGAGAGCAAGCACTGCCACATACAACATTGAAATACAGTGGCAAGATTCCTATATAATCTAATTTCCCAACAATCAAGAAAACATAACACTGCTTAAAAATGGTCAGCAAACATTCACTGCATATATTAGGAGTACGCTACTTAATAGTAAATCATTCAAAACATACCTCATTCAACGTCTGAAAACCGGTAACAAGACCCATTGTTTAAACACTGAAGTATTTTAAAGTCATTTTAGATTTGATTCTTATGACATATATTCGTTGGCACTTGAAATAATAAAAATTCAATGCGACATTGACATTTTTGAAAAACCATCTTGCTTGAATGCACCAAAAATATTGGTTTAAGTTTGCCCGTGTTAGAAATTGTAAATATTAACCTTTCAACAAACTAATACATCTTTTGCCCGTGTTTAAGTTCACGTCACAAAACACGAGCATATCGATATTTACCTACAGCACATTATACCAATTAGAAAAACGTTTAAATAAAAATTTTGAATTTTATAACATTAACACATAAAAGTTAAAGCCTAAACAATCCACAAAAGCAAAACTATGCATCCTCGAGCCAAAATAAACCGAATAAAGTACTAGAGCTATTCAATATCAAAGACTGGTGCAATCTGAAGTGAAAAGTTTAAAAAACGGCAAAATGCAAAACTAGATCCAAGATAAACTTTTGTTCCAATTTTGTTGAAATTTTTTATACGAGTGGTAAAATCTTCGGTCGTATTCGCATTGGCTCTATTTTAAGCAGAAAAAAGTAACACCAACAACTGATATTAAAATACACAATCTCCGCAAGTAAACAAAATCGCAACTTTAAAGTAGTGCACGACACAACTGAAACCAGAAGGAAGCTTTTCTTGAAACTTCACGGCTGCATCCCACACAACCTAAATACCTGCTGTCCTTTGGCATAAGTATATTCAGGGTATCTTCAGAAAGCACATATCATCCCCCAGGCAAGTCCAAGTGCACAAGATAAATAAAATACTTATATCCAAGGACAGAAAGCGAAATGCGCTATCACAGAGGTCCATTTTTTCGTTATTTGCTCCCGTATACTGGGAAACACTACCTGAAGGGCAATACTGAAGTATGCACATTTAACATTTTAGGCACGTCATTTTAGTGCGAATGCACTTTATAAGCGACCCTGAATTCCGTTGACCGCCGTTCGTCCACATAGCAACAGCTGCGGGTGCGCGCGCTCGTCGTCTTCCTTGGCAACGGGGGGAGATGGGCGCGCTGCCTGGCCGCTGACATGGCACATACCCATGGGGGGATTGGCCAGGAATCTCCTCGTCTTCCTTGGCAACGGGGGGAGATGGGCGCGCACTGCCTGGCCGCTGACATGGCACATACCCACGTGGGGGATTGGCCAGGAATCGGGCGTGAGCAGGACTAATGCACCCGCTTAAAGGAGTACTGACATGAAATTTCAAAGCTGAGATCCGCTCTCGCAATCAAGTACAACGACAACACAAATAGGTGTCTGTACATGGCACATACCCACGTGGGGAAATTGACCAGGAATCGGGCGTGAGAAGGGCTAATGCACCCGCTTAAAGGAGTAACATCGTTTGCATAAGCTGAAGTCGGTGTCCTTCAACATCGAAGCAATATTCGTGGAGCACATTGACTGCCCAAAGCACTTCATTAAGCATCGGACGGCTTCCGCTCGCGACATCCCCCGCCTCTTTAGTGCTTCCAGCCACGCCAGCAGCCATGACATCGGCGATGGTGCCGGCCAGGCGGGTAAAGCAGGCCCTCAAAAGTTTCTAAATACGGATGCCGCCATAGTGCCACAGTGTCGTTGCCAGATCAGTAGTTGAAGACACCGTTAAAATTGCAAAGCTGAGATCCGCTCTAGCAATCAAGTACAACGACAACACAAATAGGTGTCTGTGAATAAATGCATCTTCCTTTGTAGTTGTGTGTGTGTGTGATCTCTTTTTCGCGAACATTACCGAACCGCGCAAATTCAACTCCTGCATTCGCACTTTCACATTCTTCCCCTCGGGGAAATGCGGGGAACTTTTTTTTTCTCAGAGGGGAAAACATTTTTCATTACGGGTGATTACGGGAATACCGGACATTGATATAAACAGGTTTTAATAAATGGTACCTATACATAAGTGACGGAAGCGGCATCGTTAGCAGATACCACAATGGTGTGCCATGCGGTGAAATTTTGATACCACCATCTCTATCTTCTTCTTGCATGTTGACAGGCTTGGAAGGAATCCCTAAACACGTAAGCAGTTGCTCAAGCAAGGCACTGTTGCCTTCTCTAAGTACTCGTAATCTAGAACAAGAATCTGCTGTTTTCCATGTTAGATGTAGATATTTATAATATAAGCAAATTGAAGAATCCCATTCTTAGAAGCTATATTTAGAATTCATATGGTGCCACCACACACATTTCATTATTATAACCGCAGATGTGATTATGTCGAGCTTTCTCTCTCTGCAGAACTATGCAAGGGGCACCTTGAGTAATCTGGGTTACGGTATTCGCGACACCATCGAACCAGAGCCCCCATACTCACGCTCTAATCTACCGTGGCTATGAGTCGTAAGGGGAAGGCAGAAACCATAAACGGTGGCCGTCTCGTCTCAGCCCAAGTCAAGCTCCGGATGGGCTCCCTGTCGGTGTACCAGGCAGGGAGCTCCGGCACCTCTCTCGGTATCAGGGTAACCGGACCCCTAAAAGGGGCCGCTCCGAAGTATCGTTTCCACCCCTTCGGACCATGACAATCCCAAAACCTGAAAACTACCCCCGTCTTGGTAATTGATACTCTTGAACAAGCCTGGCCTATTGTTTCACGCTCCGTGTTTTTGATTTCGAAGTTTCTGGACAGAATTGTAGTTGAATCCTTTAAATATAAGAAACATAGACACGGCGAGACTTTGGTCAAGGTACACATCAACAGCAGGCCATAAAAAAGCAAACCCGAATAGCCGATCTTAACATCAAGGTTACGCCCGACCACGGCATCACCAACTCTCACGGCGTGATCTCGGAGCCAGATCTAGCAAAGGAGACAGAGGCTAATCTGCTTGAAGGCATGAAAAGTCAAGCTGTGACGGCTGGCAGGCACATAACCATAAGAAGACTCGATAAGGTAGTACTCACTACACATATCCTGACATTTGGCTGTTCCTTCGTTCCAGACCACATCAATTCTGATTTCATCTGGTGCGCAGTCATAGCGTACATCCCGAACCCCCGGTGCCATTTCAAGTGCCAACGGTTCAGGCATCATGCTAACTCATGTCGGGGAAAAATAACCTGTGCCAAGTGCTCCCAACATGACCATCTCAGAGATAATTGTAGCTCACAACAACTCTTCTGCATTACCTCTCCGGGCCCACATGCGGGGTACTCCAGAAAACGCGAGAACTTTCAACTTTGGAAGAAAATAATAAACATAAATGTCAGAGAAAACATCAACTTTCCATAGGCGTGAACGAGGTTAGCGTCTTTTCGCCTGGGGAGGTACACCGAAGAGGCTTGCGGGGCGTGGAGCAGCATCTCGTTTCGTTGTGAACCCAGTACCGGGAGTCTAACCTAGTCCCGCCCGCGCACCCCATAGGGTTGCCTAAGGCAGCCCAACCAGGCACCACAGCGCTTGCTGACCCAGCATAGGCTGTGCTGGCAAACGTCACCGTAGGGACCGATGCCTCTCCAGCGCCTCTTTTCTCACTCTCCCTGCTTCCACAGGAGAAAAGGCACCCGAACGTGTTCCAAGTCTAGGGGGCCTGATCCATCGGGCACCCCTATGACTTCCGAGGATGAGGCAGACATGGAAGCGTTCTTCTATTTGTCGCAGCGGAAGAAACATGTCCTAGCATCCAAAAATGTAGAGAAGCTGAAAAAGCCCCCTGAGTGAGTCGAAGCCCCAGCAATAAGATATATAAACAACGGACTCCTGTATATCTGAACACTTCATAATGGGAATAGAAAACATAATCCAACACAACTGGAGGTGCCTTTCTAAAAACCTGGACAATGTATAGGAAAAACTGCATGCTAATAAGCCAAAGGTAATGTTTGTTCAGGAAACCTATTTGAATTACAATCACTCATATTTCTTAAATAGCTACATGGTGTTCAGAAAACAAAGAGGTGGCTGCACATGCTCTTCAGGCGGTGGGGCAATAATCGCCTGGAAATTGTTAGCACCCCACCCTGTAACTTTGAACACTGACCTTGAGACTGTAGCAATTTGCACAATAATATTTAATAGGTTGATAACACTATGCTTTTTACGCATTCCTCCTAATCTTGCACTTTCAAGCTCAAATTACCAGGCACTGGTTGACTAGCTGCCCCAACCATACATCCTAACAGGCGACATTAATGCACACAATTCTTTTTGGAACTCTTCCCGCACGGATGCCCGAAGTCTCCTGATAGAGAAGTTTTAACATGCTCTGGAGCTTATGTTTTGAACAAGAAACAGCCTACATACCATAACATAGCACACAACACACACTAATTTCATGGCTTTTCATTTCGCTCCGCAGTTTTCCTTCCTTGTCTAGAGTGGGGTGAAGGCGCTGAACCCCTACGGCAGTGACCATTTTTCCTCCTGACTAACATATAGGGGAAATGACCATGCAGTGCCTCTTCCGAAAGCAGGTTCATGGAACGAAAAGTTAACTGAAATACAATAAAGAGACATTAAAACTACACTACATTACCATAAGACACCCACACGTACATGAAGCCACTAACCCCGTCCCAGCGCACACCCTCAATGCCACCGAAAAGTCTATTCCCCACGCCTGTGGTGCCTTGCGCAATCACAGAAGTCCGTGGTTGAATGAGGACTGTAGGCGGACGCGACAGGCCCAGAACAAGGCGTGTGGTGTCCTTCATAGGTACCTCACGTCGGGTAACCTCCTGTTGTTAAAACGGGCAAGAGCGATTTGAATGCGGGTGCGCCGTGAGGCAAAACAAAATAGTTGGGGCTCATTCATAGCATGAATATACTCATACCCAAACACTCGCAAGGCATGGTCACAAGTACGCAAACTCAAAGTAGAACAAACACAGAGCGTGCCTCCGGTCAGCACAACAGAGGACATACACGCAGACTACGCTGACACACTTCCACAACACTTCCAAGACGTGTCCAGTTCAGCAGAATACACAATTTTGTGAAACACAAACTCTAGGCCGGATAAAAAGATAAACCACGTCCTATAACTCCGCGTTTTCTCTTCATGAGCTGAGTGGTGCTCTGAGTACGTGCAAACCCTCAGCTCGAGGCCCAGACAACATCACCTAGACAAAGATACAGCACTTACACACAGACACTCCTGTTGCACTCGTTTACCTTTGCAACAATATATGCCTCTCGGGGCACATTCCAAAGTTTTGAAGGAAGGGCGTAGTTGTAGCATTCTTGAAAAAGAGGAAGGACACTTCCACTCCTACAAGCTATCGACCCATAGAACTCAAAGATTCCTGTGCAAGCTTCTCGAGAAGATAAAAAACAGAAGGCTCGTGTACTTCTTAGAGAACAATGGTCTCCTCCAGAGCTGCTAGACAGGCTTTAGGGTGGGGCGCCCTAAGTCCGAGCAACTTATCGCTCTTGAATCATATGTCTAGATTGCCCTTCCGCAGGAACAGCTTTGCCTTAGGGTGTTTTTCGACATCGAAAAAGCCTATGACACCACTTGGCGGTACGGCAACCTTATTCACCTGAAGTCAATTGGTGTTTCAGGCAACATGTTGAACATCCTTTGTAGTTGTATGTCGGAGAGGACCTTTCCTGTGAAAGCTGTATCTGCACCGTCAAAGGTTCATGGGCAATGAAATGGGGTGCCACAAGAGGGAGGTTTCAGCTGTACTTTTCATAGTTACATGAACTCTCTTTGAAAGCCATTGCCACCTACAATCTTATTTCATGTGTTAGATGACGTCCACATTTCTTTTAAATATTGTAAGAAGTCAATCTGCGAGTGTCAAGTCCAGCTTAGCATCAAGAAAATTGCCTACTCGAAAAACAAGAATGGTTTTATATTTATTTCTGGAAAGAGCGCTCGTGTTGTGTTCTCCAGGAAGCGTCAGGATCACCGAGACCCAGAAGCCACAACACTGCGTGTCGATTCCTGTAAAGAAGGAACACATGTGTTTAGGTATTTAGTTTGATGAAAAGCATACATTCATTCCACATATCCAACAGTTCAATGCAAATGCTTAAAAGCAATGATTATCCTTAAGGTCCTCTCACACGAAACGTATGGGGCCGACCAACAACTGCTGCACCTCTACACTGACTTGTTAGGGTCTCGGCTTGACAATGACAGTGGCGTGTATGGTTCGGCGACAAATACATCAGCGAAAATGCTCGACTCAGCACTGCATCTTCGCCTTCGCCTGTCATGCTGCTCTTTCCGGAGTAGCCCTATCGAGAGTCTGTAGGTCGATTGTGAGAAATGGTGCCTAGTGCATTACCGGAGTATGTTGACCTGCTGTATGCATCTAAGATATTTTCTCTCGAAAAAAATACTTTTATCCTATCATGAACGATACATCAAACCCCGAACTTTTTTCAAAGTGGCCATTAAGTTCCTTACTTTTCTCTCTCAGAGGAAGGAAGGAGGCTTCTGCACTCACTGTCCCCAATTCTGACACGCACAAGGCACCCATCCATAGTTGCACCATGGCATCTTCGTCCAATATCATTCCACCTGTCATTGATGGAAGTAGAAAAAATAAGGTACCCAGGAATGCGATTCTTCAGCCTTTGCTGTTCCTGCAAGAGAAGTACGGGCACGCAGAATTCTTCACTGACCCGTCGAAAACTGCTTCTACTATCTCTTGTGCAGTGCACGGACCAAATTTTGGCGTTCGTAAAACGAGGAATTTTCATATCAGTATTGAAACGGCAGAAGCGTATGGCGTCTTGTTTACAATGACATCTTCCAACAAAATTCCCACGTCCATCGTGTAAACGGACTCTCTAAGCATTCTGCAAGTACCATCACCAACAAGGTTGTCTAAAAACTATGTTATCAATCTTCTTTTAAGGTTATAATGACTGCATATGTTTCAAATTTAAAAATAACTTAAGATTGGGTATCAGAGCACTGTGGGATCCCTGGCAATGGGACCCCTGATGAACTGGCTGTTTCTGCTGCTCTCGTGACCAAAGTTGACCCAAAAACAGTACAGTACACCGGCCTCAAGGCACATTAGACGACAGCTTCGTAACACATCGCAAATACACTTTCGTCAACCATCAGACAACCAACTACACGTAACAAAACCACAATTGGGACGCTACACAACTCACTCAGACAACGAATGCACTGAAGTGCCCCTGGCTAGGTGGCGGATAGGCGACACATAAGTAACGCACTCCCACCTGCTCACTGGATCTTCGCGACCCATGCGTAGCAGGTGTGGAAAGGACCTATCCTTAGTACACAAACTAATCACACGCAAGGCACTTGATACAAACATTTCCCGGAATATAACAGAAGACACATTGCACTTCACCCATCATACATTTTAGCCGACGAACCAATGTTTCTTTTTCATCGTGTTATATTTTTAGCAGGGGTGAAATTTATGTAGCTCTTGTAATATCAGGTGTAATGAACCTGCCCCTATACACCAGTCATGTCCACTGTATTTTGGTTTGCGTCACTTTTACTTTTGCTCACATGTTTTAGCGTTTACTGTCTCATCAACAAGTAAAACACTTCTTATCTGTAGCTATTTGTCCAGGTTGGCCTTGCTTCAATAAACACCAACCACAATTACCATCTCTCCACCGAAATAGGAACTCAAAGGCCCAATAAATGCGTGCCGATCAACCCGAACGAAGCGGTTGAACATCGAAACCTAAACATAACCCACAACAATCTCTTATGCGACGTAGCTTAAATTCACACGCGTGGCCCCACAAAGCGCGAAACCAGAGACAAGTGAAGTTTACTTAACAAGAGTCATTATGCTTCAAAGCGATATTTTTTCCTAGCGTTAAATCAATCAATGGCCCAAGAACGGTGATTGGTTGAGATGTATTTGTAAAGGACATGAGCTGAATTGTTTTACAAAATAAAAGGAGCTCAGGCGCGGTGTTTGATGATATCAATCCTCTTTCGTCTCTGCGGATGCTGACGGAGGCGAGGAGACCGGCGGTTGAGACGGAGGTGAACTAAGATGCCATACATTGGTGTGAGCTTTCCCAAATTTCTATAACTCCTAGAGCTTGCGCAAAGTACCCTTACGGCAGCTACACCCGCCATGGTCGGAGTTCCCGGTGGCACGAGAGGTCCAGTAACGCTATGACGTGGTATTCAGCAAGAACGCGGTGGGGTAAACACGCTGATGTGCTCGGTGAGTGCATGTCTGCCTCCCTCTTCTCCCTTGGGCTCGTAGCTTGATGGGTAAGCAATAGGCTATAGCTGCGTGTCTTTATTCGATACGGGTTCGATTCCTGGCTGTGGCAGTAGCTTTCTTTATTTGTTCGCGGAAGTTTTCTGTTGACACCAACTGTCGTGACCGAACTCTTGGGTTTGAGGTAAAAATTTTCTCTTTAAAAACTTTCGAAAAGCTCGAGTCCTTGTCCTTTGCTAATAGGAGCAAAGCGTTACGTATAGCTGAACAGTTTTAAAAAGTGTAACCGAACAGTATTTAGGCTGAATTTTTCCCACATGACTGCTGACACAAATTTCGCTCCGATGTTGTGATTTTGTTTTAAAGGTCAAATATATTTTCAGGTGAGATTGATGTGTTGAGAAATAAAAACACGTGTTTCACATTACGACAAAATCCGCTTGCACAACACCAAGTACCCAAGGCGGACAAACGTGAGGTTTCAGATAAAGGTGTGTAACAACCGAACTTCAAGGTCTTCCTAATGTTATGCAGAGACAAAGTCCTAGGTTTTATGACGAAATTTGGGCCATGTAGAAATTCTGATGGCTAGAAGATGGCAAAATCATGGCCGCTTTATGAATTTGGTGTACCAATCAGTGCGAGTAACAAGAATCAGCGTCGTTGTGCATCGATCCGTTTTTTTTAGAATTCCATCGTGTGCCATTATTGGTACCGAATGTTTCAATTATCATGACGTTAACATTGGTTTGTCAGGATTGCTATCCACCATGATTGGAGAGCGCTAAAAATGTTCAATGGCATGCCATAATAGTACGGTCACAAACGGCACGTCGCCCAAAACATTGCTCCGATGACACAGATATACGAGGCGACAAGGCAAGCCGAGATAAATAAATGACAGCCTTCGAAAATATTGCCATGGTAACAAACACGACGTTAACAAGGTTGTGCAATGCTATGCTCAACTAATACCGGTTTTGGAGGAAGAGCGGGCCACCCATACATTGGCTGTGTCTGCTGAGGCCATTTTAGCCTGTAATAGAATTACTCGCAGCTCGATGAATTTGTTATGAAGTATAGAGTATGGCATCTGTCTAGCAGCCACTTCACAAACCTTGGTGGAGAGTTCTTAAAAATCTACATTCTTGTCTGCCATCCTCGGCTCTCCTCCAGTTTTAACACCATCGCTCAAAAGGTTTTTATTCGCGTCTGCGGTCTACAGCCACTGTGAAAGATATACATGCCTAATTCTCAAATCTGTGTACACGGGCAATAAACAGCCAATATCTGACTCTGCGACAGCCTCGCTACCCTTCCCACTTTCCAGGCGGCTCTACAAAGCTGTGTACGCTTGTTTGTTTAATCGGCTCGAATCCACGTAACGGGACTGTACCTAATTGAAGTCCTCATTTTTACCGGCTGTTGCAATCACTTATACATCTTTTTTGTGCCCCATTGGGGTAATTAACGCATTCAACCATTTTCGTCCGCCTCGGTAACATATCCGCTCATTTTATCCTACCATTGGCATCTTTACTGCACTCACTCATTTTATGCGGCCTTATCAAAACAGATATTTGCGATCAGCAGGCTGCGAACCATGAAGTAAAGCAAGTGAATGCGTCGCTGCCCATTTATAACCCCAAACAAAGGAGTGTGATCTCCTTCCTTGCCTTGGTATATCATAGGCTTTTGTAAATGGATTGCATGTACTTTCAAATAGATGTCTGTCTTCTCTCTACTGCAACATTACAAATGTTTTAAGGAAGGTGCTTGGATATCCATATATTTATTATGATGGCCCAAATCGCAGTTGGGAATATGCCTTAGAGGTAATACCGTTACGTTTGCAGGGGACGCAGTCTTCAGGGAGATTGATGAAGGGTTATTTATTCCAAACTGGCTATACGGTAATATGCAAGGCAACGTTTATGGTTTTCTACGAAAGGAGTAAGTGTACAACACCTCTTATTATTGGATGCAGCAGTATCACTGGTTACAAATGTTGATCCTTAGTTTAAGGGGGGTTGGTACTGTGGCAATATGTGAATGCCAGTTGAGAATTGTTGGAACGACAAGTCTTGTATCTTCTGTGAAAAGCTTCAAAACTGCTCACCGCGCCAAAAACTTAAAGCCGCGTACGGACTACCAAATATAAAAACTCGTGTCAGCTGTTTCCTATTTTATAGCCTTGAGGACTAGAGAGAAAATCCTAAAGCATGAACCAGAGTTAGCTGCGCTATACCAATACTTTTCAGGGCGGGTTAACTTTTTTTCATTTTGACAGTTTTAAAATAGAGTTTTTTCTTCACACGTGGCAACCTTCCACACAAGTGGCGGCATGGGTCTGCTAAAAGCTTTTATAAAACCACAAATCCCGATAACTGATTCCCCCTTAGGCTGCCAGAATACCATATATAAAACATTAGGATCATCTCAATTTAAATACTCCAACAACTATTTGCCCTCACGTCAAACATAGTGTGCGGCCTCAGTGTGACAAATACAACAACTGCAGCATCTTCGTTCTAAAGTTGCAGTTCAATCAACTCAAAAAGACGGCACAGCTTAAAAACTTTCGTGCTCATTTTGACTTTTTTATTCATTGTGAGCAATAGGTTTGTTGCACGAAGGATTCAAGGTATCTGTTAGGCGGCGAAAATTCAAGAACTGTTGACGTTCCTCAGTAGGGAAGTAGAATTGTCAGTATTAAAGTTCCATGATTAGGAAAGCTAGGTGTATAAGTGACTCTCGAATTCTGCCCGTACAGTGAGTCAGAATAATTGGCTGCAGTCCTCTGACACGTGCACATTTTATTCCTGTGCAATGGAGTTTTCATCTAAGAACTTTAAGTTGATATAGTTGCCGCTTAACAAAAAGGTAGCATTAGTGGCATTGTTTCTTTTTATCGGCCCGTTTCGTCGTTCAATATGTAATCTAATTCCCAAGAAAAAGTGGTAAGCTCCAGCCCAATTCAATTCCTTATTAAGCATTCAGTTTTTCTTATTGTCAACTAGGATTCCAAAATACGAATCGGCAATATCGACACTGACAAAAAAGAAAAACCTAATATTTGCTGCTATGAAAAATTTATAGAGTTTGATTATATATACATATCTGAAAATCATGCGATATCTTCAACTATAGGTCACGGCTCCATAAACCGAATACCTATGGTAATAGAGTTGGTTGGCGTTTCGCCTTAGAGACCTTTAATATACAGAATACTAGCTGTATATCGCAGTGACGTATCTCAAATGAGGAGATAGTAGCGTCCAAAATACGACAAGGTGTCATTTTTTGTCCTGGCTTTCAAGTAAAGGTGTTTCGTTTTATAGCCTTCTCTTATATTATAGCTCATGTTGTTGACATAACAATTCCGGTGACTCGAGCTATGGCAGCTGTATTTTCAATATAGAGAAATAACTGTTTGAATTGATGCGTGTGTAGCGTCGTAAATTAGTAATGTTGCCATACATATAAAGCTCTAGGTGAAAATGCTTTACTTCTACTCGCTAACGTCAAGATTGACGTCGCGGGAAGCGTCAAATGCTTATTTCTGAACTACCATATACTGAAAAATTCAGTAGGACAGCATTCGTTAAGACAGCATGACAGAATTTCAGCAAAATGTTATAAATGGCGTATTATGCGGACTCAAACAGAACCCCGCAGAACATGTGAAATAGGTAATTTGGAAGAAAATTATTATGCAAGTTTTTAGCTACTACCATGCTACTTTGGCAACAGCTAAGCAGGGTAAATCGAAGCTTCTTCAAAGGCAAGCATGAGAACTAAGCCGTATTGGAAATGTAGACAAAACGTGAAAAAAGAACAATGCTTAGTGGAGTTTTTTTGCTTTTAGGGTGACTTTGCTGCAAGTGTTCGATCAACTTTCAATATACCCAACTTCCACTGTTGTCAATGATAGCGCCATGATGTTGATCTTTCAGCTTGTTTGTCATGCACCAGCTTCCCTTGAACGTTATTCTTTTTTGATGGTGATTGTTACCAACCGTGTTCGTACACTTTAACAATATTTCAAACACGCTTCAGCACAACGATATCTCGATAAAGTGAACCTGAAAAAATGTACAAACCCTGATGTACATTTTTCAGCCTTCGCGGTAATCTGCTTCATTTAATAAGGAAGTATTCACCACCCTTAAGCAGATTTTCTTCGCATAGGTTTCTTTTTGTAAACATACATCTCTTTTAAAATATTATAAAATGTATAATTCACCATTTCTGATGTGCAAAATGTTGAATTATTCTAGCCGTTTCTTCCATGCGTCCTACATCACTGCTGTAGTTTTATTTAGGGTGTAAGAGGTGCCCAAGCTGCATAGGGACCCTTTTTTCTACCGCATTCTCTAATATGCTAAGTTGAACAGTACGGAATAAAAAAAAATAAACTGTAGTATTTAAACATACCTACGGCATCTTGCTTTACCCTACAGACGTAATTAGCACAGCTTCCAAAAAACTAGCGCAGCCTAATGTAGCCTTATACAGAAAGCGTCAAGAGAATTAGAGTTTTGTTGAAAAACTCGTACTTTTAAACCAATATATCTTGACTTGAATTTACTTTTGGCAGGAGAGTGTTTTCAATACATGAACATTTTCACGTGTGCGGAACCCTGTTTCTTTTCCAAACATCTGTCCTAAAACCTGGAGGCGTACTCAAAGCTTTGAAGCTGCTATTCTCCCGGTGGTGCATGCAAACTACATGCATTTTACGTCGATAGTGACACAGGCTAAAATAGATACCGGTGCATCGCACTCAAACCGACAGGTTTTTATGTATTTTGGCGGAGCGCACACCTGGGAAACGATGCTGAGGTACGTTCAATACACAGCGCCAGCGAAAATCACAGAAACACCGAAAACAGGTTATTGTGTCAGATTTTTACTATCTGTGTTTATTGCTTCCTGGTTGCTTCTTATTCTGGTTTTTACAGTTACCCAAGAAGCGACTGAAAACATCATTGCTCATTTTGGTGATACACGGGAATACGCAATGACACCTTTGGTCAATACAGACACATACAGAATAATTTAGGCTCAGCAAGAAATAGACTCCATTTGTTGCATTGTCATAACAACGTGCTTCAATTGTTACATACTCGGTGCCACATTTCCATCCTATTCTGGTTTTAAAATTCATTACCTTCTCTATTTAAATTGCTGCTAATCAATATTTTTGCTCCTGTGTCTGTACAAAAGAAAGAACAGATGTGGTACACTGCAATTGCTGAAAAGGTTTGGGGAAATATTTAACGCCTAAAATAAATTTTCTAGAAAATGTTTCATTTCCAGTGGTGTTTATCTTTGTCTAGTTTTTGTTCTGTATAAAAATAAAAGCTTCATCGCGGCATGTATATGCACAGTAGATCATTGCGTGCATGAACGGTTTTCAAAATGTACAGTAGAAATTCCTGTTTTTAAAAAAATTTCAACCCTTCGCTTCAAAAGGTGGGTATATTCTGGATAACCATGCCTGTTCTGTTCAGGAGATAGAGCAATCAACATTCAAACGATACTTGAAGTGAGTTTATATACTACGTTGCCACCGGCGAGGCAACACCTTAAACACTTCCTTGGAGACACTGGCGAAAAGAAAATCGGTGGGCGAGCCGATTTCAAGTAACGCTTTAGTGTCCTCACTGATGCCGTTTCACGGAATATGCCGTGAAGAAAAGCTAACCTTCTCTGCAAATAATGATGGATGATTGTGGTGAAGTGAAAGAAAAAAAACGCTCCCGTTGCAGAACCATTCGTCGGTACTCAGTTATGATACAGTCATCTAATTGATTGCTCTATCTTGACATGGCCTGGCGAGTGCTAAGCTGCAGGTTCCTATTCACGTTATAAACACCAAATCCAAACGCGCGGCCTACGGAGTGCCCACCCCAATCTTGCGGTGGGTATTTTAAAGAATTGATGCGTGCCTGAAGAGTAGCTCCTACTAGCCCATACTGCCAACCAAATAATCCATACCGTCGTCGTAGTTTGCCAGATGGGAGCATTAGTTTTAATTGAGGCGGTTCCGCCATGTGTTATAAATGCACTCGACTAAAAGGTCGGCTACGAAATGCGCCCTTGGAGCCTCCGTAGCAGCGCAGATATTGTTGGATTTTGCAGGACCCCGGCTTCTTGTGAGTTCGAGCACTCAGACTTTTCTGAGAAGTTTTTGCCACAGTGGAACGACTAAAAAGTAAGAGTTCTTCACTACGCACATCGATTATCTAAATTTATTATTATTTGAAGAAATGCAGACATAAAGTGTAGCTTTTATTTTTCGAGTTTTAGCTCCTTTTATCAACTCTTTGCACACAACTCTTTATCAACTCTTTACACACTTTGTTCGGCGTTTGCTACTTACAGGCTTAAGCTCGGTTTTACACACCCGTCTGAATTTATCGTTGTGGCAACTTTAAGTAACAACATTTGTGGTTTTCATTTACATTGGTGTGTTGTATACCCCAACTGCAATTTTTAAAGCGTGAGACGTATGGCTCCAGTAGTCTTCAGATCTTCCACAACAATACCGTACAAGCTGCTCTCCATCCAGATGCTGATGCGAGAGCCATGGGTTGTAGAAGAGGCAGGCACAGTTAGAAAACCACTTGCTCTAGTTCTGCGGCCACAAAGGAATAGGCGTTTGCCTTTGTTTGGAAACGAGTGATGCGACGCATGTTCTGGAAGCATAGCATCAATATCAGATACTTCGAATTTAGGTTCAATAAAACACATCTCTCGATTTACCATCCACCACCTATGCATAACTACCTACTTCATTGAAAGCTGGCCCTCAAGTATAAAGTTGAATATATATGATATTGTAGCGAACTTGAACAACACGTGTGATATAGTGCGACATAGGCGGGTTGAAACAATCAACAGCAGCTATGGGTCATATCTTTAGAGATCTCTTGGATAGTTTCCATGACAGTGTTCTACCTCCAACACACGTGTTGGAGGTGGAACACGTGTGTGTTGCTGGAATTTTGTTCAGGCAACACATACTTCACCTACCGCGAGCAGGTTTACCAGCAGATCCACGAAACTGCCATTAGAGCTTGTATATCCATAACTATGGCAAATTTGGTAATGGAAGTCATTGAACAGAAGGCCCTCGCTGGTTCTTATTCAAAGCCCAAGACATTCGTTGGCTACGTGGACGACTGCTTCGGCATCATTAATAAGAACGATGGCCCATGGCTCCTGCTTCTTCTTAACTCGATAGAAGCCTCCACACAGTTTCACCACAGAATTTGAGTGTGACTGCTGCCTATTTCCTCGATGTGCAGCTGAGGCGTACCAGGAACAAGTCTTTTGTTTGCTGTACACAGGAAGGTGACGCATGCCGGACATTACCTGAATTTTAATTCGTACCAACCTGCCTGCCACAAGCAATCCATCGTTTCTTATCTTCTGACGTGGGCAACACGTATTTGCTCAAGTGACAATGAAAGGAGGAAAGAACTTCAAACGATACATCAAGAAAACAGAAGAACGGGTACCCGGAGAAATTTATTAGGAATGCTGAAGATCGTGTTCTCAATCCCCGGCCATCCCAGGGAAAGTAATTTCGAAGACGCGCCGGCATCCCATACGTTCCTGTGCCAGCGAAGCTTTAAGCCGTATCTTTTCAATGTATGACCTTTGCGTTGCCCACATGCCGCCCAACAAGCTGAGTAATCGTAAGCTCGTACAAGTGTAAGCTCGTGAACGTGAAAGATTGTTTAACCAGCAAGAGATACCCCGATGTTGTGTTCTAGATACCATGCGCAGACTAGCTGCAGTCTCATCGGCGAAACTGGCCACTTCAGAAGGAGAATAAAGGAGCAACAAAGGGATGTGGGCAGCAACAAGAAAGCGTAGAACGCCCTGGCCGAGCATGCCGATGATCACGGTCATTCTATCGACTGGGATAACGCCACTATAACAGCCAAGGAAAAGAACCCAGCCACAAGATTACTTTTGGAATCCGTGTTCATTCAAAAGACCAAGGACACTATCAATAGGACAGATCACAATCTGCCGGCAAGCTACACCCGTTCATTACGTCACATTTTAGAGCAAGAAGAGACTTACGGCTCTTGCCTGGTTAGTGTGATCAAAGAACTCGTACGGTTTCCGAAACATTCTCTGTGTTTTCACCTTGACTTGGTCAGTGACTGCAATTCATCGTCATCATGATACCTGACCAGAACAACTTTCGTCAAACTCTTCACTACTGTCTTTGTTTTGTAGTGCCGTGGAAAAACGCCGCGTACCTCCCGTTGCGGCCAGAGAGTCGTGGGATAGAAACCGGGAGCCGCTAACTATCTATTTTTTTATAGTTAAGGGGGGAGGGCGTAGACAATCGGACTGACGCCGACATACCCCTGAGCAAGAGATGTTTGCATCTAATACAAATTCTAGTACGAGGCAAACGACGGGAATACTTGACTCAAATGAGGTTTGCGGTCGACAAAGTATTGCAGAGTAAGAATGTTGAATACCTGCAAACAATGGTTGAGGAAATACACTCAGAGAGGATGGCCGTGGGGCTACAATTATTATGAATAAATTTAAAGTAATAAGGAAGTAGCCATGTGAGTAACCTCCTCTTCAGCTAAGAAAACAACAGGCTAGAAGAGTCCTCTTAAAAAGACTACCTTGGAACATATGGTTACTCCTGCCCGCAACCAGGAAAAAAAACCGGTGCACTAAACGTGTGGGTTGATGAGCACTCGGAAAGCAGTCCCAGATAACAAAAAGTAAGCTACCTGTGTCACTCAAGAAAACATCTAGAAGCAGTGCATACTGGCGTAATAACGTATGGATGTGAAACTTGGCGCCCTACTGATCAAAAATAATGCACACTTAGGTCGGCTCAATGAGCTGAGGAACGAATAATGCGAGAAAAAACACTCAAGGATAGGAAAAGAGCTAACAGGATAACAAAACAAACTAGAGCAGCAGATAAAATTGTTGAAATCAAGAAAAGGAAATGGCCTTGGAATAGCCATTTTGTGAGAACAGATAATAGATGGACCATTAGGGTAATAAATTAGATACCTATAATTGGTCTAGGTGAAGGGGAAACCAATAATTCGGTTGTGATCTGTTGACTCGATCTGCGCAGAACACCGCATCAGTTGGAGGCCTGTGAAGACCTCGTCCTGTAGCAGACCTCAGTAGGCTGGTGGCTGATGACGATAATGATGAGTACGAGGTGCATTCATTATGTAGTGTAAAGTGCTTTTTCTGTAAAGTGCAAAGCTGCTGTCACTGATTACTTTATAGTTGGAGCGATGAGCGTTCTTTGTAGCTTTACATTGTCGACATCTGCCATGGGTTAAGTTGAGACTAGCTTTATTGTAAATAAATAAATATAGATTGAATGGCAAGGAAAGGTGGCCGTATACTAAAAAATCTAACTGCAGGAAATTTATTGTTCGCTTTTCCGGTTATTTGCAATAAAGTAAGGCAGGTAACTAAGGAATAATGGTCCACGATTCCTGTACAAAACCTGTTAGTTTCAATTTGCGCTGCTCTTAAAACCTGCTATTTGCTGCTTATTGTGCCGTTAATATGTCAAGTATTGGCTGAACAGCCCTCGGAATGTGTGAAGCAGGATTGGACCTGTTGAATATTTTAGAATGCAGTTGTGAAAAACCTCTAAAAGAGTTAAATTTAAATTCAATGCTTCATTATGTAGTTCCCGCTCGTGGCTCGAGAAGAAGGCCTTACCAACCAGGTTTCGTCACTCCAAGGCGGTGTACTGTGGTGCCTACCAGGGAGTCTCTGAAGGTCATTAGAATGCATTTGCTCCATAACGTGACTACACCTTGACAGACTACCGAACAAGCTACTGAGAAGAGTTCCAAATATTTTTGTTTGCTTGTTCACAGTGAAATGCCTAGGCGATTGCGGGCCTGTAAGCAAGCAGCGAAGTCGACAGGACGTGGCGTGGAAGCCACTCTGCAGTCTTGCTGTTTGGTTTTATCACTTTTACCGCTATAGCGTCACCGACTTACTAACCAACCTGTGGCCCCAAAGTAAGCCTCTGCAATGATAGGCCAAATAAAGAAAGCCACAGGACCACATACCCGCCAGCTGGCAAGCCGCCAAATCCGACATCCATAATGGTAAAATGTGCTGGATGTCCAACGGAGTGATGATTTTAGGCAGGTTTTGTGGCAGCCAAATGAGCATCTCGTGCTTGCAACGGGTTGGTTGCCGCCGCAGCAAGTACAAAACACTGTACCCCAGATGACAAGGCTCGAGCAAGGCAGAAGGCAACAGGCCCTTGGGGTTCATGGGTAATCACGTTTTGGGAGGAAACACGTCACTGTAATTTTACTTTTAGCAATTTCATGACGGATGGTTGCCTAAACGGCTTAAAAATGTCCTTCAGAAATTGGTTAAGCTTGCAGCAGTGGTGCAAAGCTTGAGAAACAGCAGAGATGGTGGCCCTTCCTCATTGACGAGTACCCGGCGGCTGCGCCTCACATTTTTGAATTTGCCTCTGAAGGCTTTCTGAGACATAGAGGCCCGGATTGTTTTCTCCGCAGGCATTCACATCTGTGCGAAAATAGACCCCGCTCGCATGCGCTACAAGCAATGGACGATGCGAAAGCCAGTACCCATGCTCATAACCACAAGAAGGTGTCCTGCGGCCGGAATGTGATGACAGCTGAATTGTGTGATAGCTTCATTGCCGGTTGCACGGTGTATATGTCCAGGGTTTTTATCCCGCAACCTCACTAACCAAACGTTTGCTTTGATTCTTCCAGGTTTTCCTTTGATGCAAAAGGAGAAAGATTATGATAATAAGTTGTGCCTCTAAAGGCCCTTCCTTATAATATTAAATTGAATACAATACACGTGAAGTCAATTTATTGTGTCATTTTTTTTATAAACCATGTACAAAACTGTAACAGTCAACAAATTATCTTTTTTTCCAGACAGTAAAAAATCATTGCGGGCTGTTAAAGATTGAGGCTATCACATCGTTAAATAATAATACAGTTGCCTTAAAATAGCTATATCTTGGTATGGAAACCAATATAAAGCATTTTTTTCTCACGTGGTAATTCCACGGTTTACTGGCAAATAGCTTCAACCGTGAGTGACAAACCTACACCAAGGCATCTAATTCAACTCCATGTTGTACTGCTAGTGTTTTCTTCAACGCAATTTAAAGATATCGGTTTTAGGAGCCATACTTACGAATTCCGCTACCTGAAACATAATTGTCAGCCGTTAAATTTTGCAGGTTTTCACGTTCCCTTGTTACATTATAAATAAGTTTTCCTGATAGAACTAAGGGTTGTTCCTTGTGAATGGTCAACGTCTTTTCGTAACTCATTTAAAGGGTCCCTAGAGATTTCAGTAAAGTGATTAGTTTTTTTTCGTGGTAGTTGGATATATCCAGTTTGAAAGCTGGCAGACAAATCTGGCTTAGACACTGGCGCGTTTTGTTAGAAGAGAGCTGAATTGCACACTCTTGGTAAATATTTTTAAGTACTCGAGCGCATAAGCGCAAAAATTTGCTTGTAACTGGTCGGAACACTAAGTTCGATCACGTTTTTTGTCGCTGGTTGTGGAACTATTTAGTCCAACGAAACTGGCACAATACTGTTTACTGGGTCAAAACGACGGAACGCGATATGCGGTGATGACTACCCCCACCAAATTGGAAAGTCAGGTTGCCCTAACTTTCACTCATATTTATTTTGACATGAAGTGGTCTCTCTGCGTCTGTATGGTGTAGGGGGTAATTACTGCATTAATTCGTGCGAGGTTGGATGCGTCCAGGTTTTCGGGGTTACGCTCTCTGCGATTTAAATTGTGGCACCCTAAACAAATTGATAAACACGCGTCGCCACGTCAAGAGTTTTAGGTCCGAGGTTTACAAGAAAGACTATGCTTTTTTTGTTAAGTGCAGGCCATGCTCACAAACGCGGGAATTTTATCGGCGTTTGGGGTAACTTTGGGCACCGTGTCGTGCGAACGATACTGTAGACAGACCGCAACAGGGTTGATACCCAGCAATCAGAGTTGCTTTTAGTCATTCGGTTTTAATTTGTGTTATACTTGTGTCTTGACGTCAACAAGTGAAAGTGTGGATCACGGTTATCAATTTTGGCACAAACATTTTGTTAATTTTGTTGTTGCAAATCAGGGGCCTAGGGTGTGCTGGTACGCCCGCTTATCATTTCGTTGGGACATGCCTCTGGAGACGTCGTTTTGTGAAATAAAGCTGAAGTGTTTGGTTTCTTCGGGGTTGATTGAAAGAACGCATTATCCAGTAGACCCTGGTGACTTAAATATGTTTAGCTGTGTTCATTTAGGTACTTCTAGGTTTTTTGTAATTTATGCATGTTCGTAGATTAGTAAGTTTTGTATTGTAACCAAATATCGTCCGTAGATTGAAAGTTAACCTCAAGGCCTCCAGTGCTGCTGGGTCTTCTCAGGCGTTTCATTGGGTAACATGAATATAAGGCATACAAAAAGACAACAAATATGAGGAAAAGTAAATAAAAAATCGGCAGCAAAGCGTATAGATATACACAAAAACTCACAGTGATATAAAAAGGCGAATCATTTTCTTCACAAGAAATTCTCAGAGATCGTAATGGGGTGCACACTAATGAAAGCCTAGCCGAGAAAAATATTCCTAGCCGAGAATAGGCCCCAACCGTTGTAGTGTTTGGTCCAAGCGGCGCCAAGTGTACGTTGTGATGCTTGTGGATTTCCGGGGGAAACTACCGCTTCAGAGCGTGCAAAGCACGGGTGCGACCTGGTCGGTTGGATTACGCTCGATGCAGCATCATTTGTGGGGCCACAAATGAATAGGTAAAGACGCGCAAAGCGCCAAGTGAAGCTTTACCACCCGAGTTATGCAATATGGTTCAAATTTCTTACGGCTCCTAAGTGTCCCCATGAATGCGAATATATGGGATGAGGGACCGAGAGCTCCTTTTGTGATGCCGGAGCCTCTCAGTGCTTTTGTAGGGCTCTGGTAATGCACATGCCGTGTTGACAAAGACAGGAATTTCTTCAGCACTGAACGTTTTTTGGGGGCATCGTAGGAACAATACTTTTGAGATGTCGCCCTAGGGTCGATGGGGAGTGCTCAAAGTTGCTATCAGTCGTCTACGTAGAAGTTGGGATCGAATAATTCCTGAAAGCTGTGAAAGCAACCTGCCGATGACACCGCATTTCCTGTGAGCCTAGCTTTGTCGAAACAGCAAGCAGGTGTCATCAATGAGAATATATAAATATTCTTAAAATTGTGAATATCGTTATTACGTAAATCCTAAACGTCAGGTGCATATTTTCAACTATATCGAAATTGGTCTTTTATAGGCGAGGAGAAATGTGTTCGGGCGAGATTCTTTAGGTTTATTCGTAAGCAAGCCAGACCTATTTCTTGCGGATGAACAATTTTTTTTCTTTTGCTGGAGGTCGAAGTTAGCTTGCTAGTGATTGTTATGCCAGGACTTTAATACTGTCCACAATAAGGGTTGTGGTTCCTTTACTACTGTACCTGTAAATGAATGGTGTTTTTTTGTTTATAATGCGCATAAAGACATTACTGTCAAGGGTGACATCCATGCCCTAACAAATACACATTATGGTGATTGCTGCGTCAGATTGCTTCAGTATTTCGTGGTCGTTTAGGAGAGTTCTCTGAACGAATGCAGATTGTACCGCCATCCAAGCGGCTCATTTTAACACCTCGTTTCGCAAACGCTGTAATATAAATTCTGAAAATTTTAAGAAGAATCAAAAGACGCTTCGAAGGGCAACCCCGGAGCCGACCATTGCAGTTCTCAAGCAAACACCATTATAATCGCTTGAACTGCGTGGGTGCGCTTAGGCACAGGGCAATTCATATAAGAAATGTTTAAGGGAAGCCGACCAGACTGACACTGATATATTTTGTAGTAGGGTGTCGTAACCAAGGCATTGATATAGTGAAGGAATGTAACATGAGTATGTCGGATTTATTTTAATTAAATAATATTTAAAGAACACAGCAAATGAGTAGTCTTTCAAAGAAGACGTACAATTGTTATGCGTATACAAATTGATCATAGTATACGAAATGGTGTGTTTATATTTTTTGCTACACGTGCCTAGGAGCGATATCGGCGTTGTAGTTAGTTAAAAGTGCAATAGGTCTTTTTATACTCAGATATCAGGCTAGCGATGCAGCAGGAGTGAAGTACAATTCCTCGATAAACGCAAGAAGAATAAAAGAGGGGGCAGGAGAGCAATTCAGTGCTGCTACGCAAAGTATATATTTGGTGCAATATATGGACTGCAAGAGTTTGTTTTAATGTTCCAGGGCATACAAATAACCTTACACCGTTATAAAATCTGGATGCGATTCTGCATAACTAACACAACCACTTAAATGCACAGGGTTTTGAAACACAGACTCAAGGTATTGCCTAAACGTTGGGTTATCTGGTCTTCATATAGCTTTTTTTTTCACCATGTTTTTGTAGTCCGTGTTTTTTTGCCTATTAGCTAATCTGGGCCACAACTTCACTGGGTCCCTCTTACAAAATTGCGTTAACTTCACTGAAAACGAAATTAACTTTCTAGGTCGTGTTTTTCTGAAAGCGTATCTTATAGTTTAATACAAAAAACCGCGTGACATTCTTTCTACCACACGATTGACTTTTTCCGTTTCAAATATTTTTTCTATCGTTATCTACCAGTTTTGGACGCGTTGCTTCTTTGTTTTGTTAGGAATGTAAGTTTGAAGCTTGTAGCTACAGAGTCACTGGAATTCATTTCAAAGAGGGTTTAATTTAACATCGCTAAAACAACCAAAGAAACATCAAGGTACTCGACATGACACTCATTATTCCCTTCACAAATTGTTATCAACATTTTGTACTGATTGCGGAATATCAGAATACTTGGACACAGGAAATGCAAAAACAACCAATCTGTGGTCACACGGAGCAACATGAACGAATACGCCTACATTATAAAGACATTTACAATGAAACACAAGGTCCCTAATTGATTTTACGCGCTCCTGTACGTATGTCGGTGCACTGACATCGCCATCGAAGTCGTATGCTAATATCATATCGAAAAAAAAGATCATCGCCAGGTTATGGAGAGCAATTTCTGCCCCATTATGTTTTAGGATATTGTTATGCTTCGGGAAGACACGGTACAATGAACGATTGCGAACGATCTATTTACACTATTTACAAGCGCCCATTGCAGAGTCCGGCCTTCGTACACGCTCGGTTTTTCCCATTTGTATTCAACGCCGGGCCCTGGCACCATGAAAAATGTCCACCGGTCCCGTGACACTACCCCCCTCCGGGCCAAGATGACCGTCCCGGGCGAGCTCACAGTGATATGAGTAGAAGGCCATGCCGTTGATTCTCTTCGTCTGTGAAAGACTGCGATCGGCAGCTCCACCTTGTCATGGTGGTGCTCGAGTGCAAACCGCAGAAGTTAACACGGCTGCTGATGGCTTTGACGCCATTGCAGAAGAAGGGTTCTGTGCAGTTGGACGTGCGTGTGCGATGTTCCACTTGGTAATTGGGGCCTCTCAGTCGAGCAGCTGCAGGCAGTTCCTGGTCCACAAGCTGTTGCACTAGTGTCTCCAATTCTTTGCGTCAAACATTTTCCTTTGCGCAGAATCCGTCGGTAAAAATGAGCAGCGAGCTCGATGACATCGACGCGCAGCCAGAAAGTGTAGACGTCGAGAGCTGCGCTGAGGATGGGATGCGAAGAGTATAAACGGTGAAGTCCTTGCCGCCACGGATGACGATGATGTTCTCGGTGATTCCTGGCCCCACAACTGCGATGTCCTGAAGGCATAAGCGAACCGTCTGACGAATTCGAACCACTTCGGACGAGAGGGCTCGGGGCACGGCATCTTCATTTCGTCTGCTCTCGGCTTGTAACGTCAGGTCTTGATCTGCGGCTCACGGGCTGGGGACACAGGGTGGAGGACGATGTCGAATGTACGTCGCAGCCCCAGCCAATGTTCCCTCGACGATTTCGCCCTGGCTGAGACGATGCGATGTGGAGGCCAGGAGGGGGATGATGTACCCCGCACCCTCCACCAAAGTCTTACGTGGCGGCAGGACGCGAACAATGAATGATTGCGAACAATCTATTTTCTATATTTACAAACTGCCATGGCAGAGTCTGCTCTGCCTGCACGCCCGGTTTTCCCCCATCGTCTTCGACGCCGGGCTCTGGCACCAAGAGGAATTGTCTACCGGTCCCGTGACAATATAACATCTGCAGCAATTAAAAGTTTACATCGAAATAATATATTAGAAACTGGAAGGTGCAGCGGCTACTAAAATAAAGAAATTTGCAGAATGTACCTTTCTTAGAGTAGCTTCCGCGATCTTTCGTTTGCTTTAAAGGGTTGATGATGATGATGATGATGGTTTCGTTTTAATGGAGCAAGGCAACTAGCAAAAAGAGTGCTAAAGGCCGTTATTTGATGGCACAGATGTACATTTAAATACTAAATTGTCTCAGCAAAAATAAAAGTGAAGCGAATCCATGAAAATGGCAGGTGTGTAGGGCTGGGATAATTATGCATGATATGAAAGAAGCTGTAAAAACTTGACGTCTGATAAAGACTAAAAACATGCTTAGTTAGAAAACATTTGATTGTCGGCCAAGATGTGTGATGGGTGTAGCCGAATGTGTTGTCTGTACAGTTCAGGAAAATGTTTGCGTCATGTGGTGTGGATCGGCTTTCATTATACGCTGTGTCTAAAGGTACGTCGGACGTACCCGCAGCATTTCTTAAAGATACGTCGGACGTACACGCAAAATTTCTTAAAGATACGTCGGACGTACCCGCAAGATTTCTGAAAGATACGTCGGACGTACCCGCAAGATTTTTTAAAGATACCTCGGACGTATCTGGAAAACTTTTTTTAGTACGTCGGTGTATTCGGTTTCACTCGCCCCAAACATGCAGCGTACGTTCAGCGTTTTCTCGCGTCGACGTCACGTCACCAGAAATGCATGGCGACGCGAGCTGAAACTCGAGCTACGCCGATGTCTACGCTCGCCGGATAGCGGCGTCGACGCAGCGCGAGAGAGCATGGGAAAGCGAGCGGCAGCGTCCGTCTTCGCGTGGTTTGGGGTCGTTCCTTTCAGCACAAAACAATCAATTTCTTTTTAACTTGCGGTAATCGGTTGCCTTGAGACAAATTGCAAACTATTTCTGTTCGCAAGCGTTCATTCATTTGTGGCTTGTTCGGCTTTCATCAGGGAGATCGGGGATCTGCGGGGAGCTCTGAGGGAGCTCTGGTTACATCGCATCCAGTATTAGCATAATGTGGCTTGTCAGCAAGATCGGTGCTTGACGAGCAAACGTTACCAACGCCAGAATTCTGGCGTATTCCATTCTATTCGTAGCTCCCGTGGCTTGCGCAGGGGAGACCGGGGATGTGTGATAGCTTTTTTTGACTCATATAAGGGAGCTGTGGTTACATCGCTTGTAGCACTAGCATTATTGTCCTCGGCTCCAAGAGCGGTGCGCAAGAAGCAAGCGTTACCACTGCTCAAATAGCTCAAATAAGACCAAAAGAAAGCACACCCGACACTATTCGCGGGCAGCCTCAGTTGGTACACCGAATTCTTCACACCTCCTCGTCTGCTCCGTGGTCGGGCGGTTGACAGCTGGGCTTCTGTTTGGAAAGTCCATGGTTCGAATCCTAGCATTCGAGTCCTTTTTTTTGCGGCGAGGGTTTGATCAGTTTTTTTACAGGGTACAGACAGGGTGCCAGAGTACCCTGCCTTTCAACCTACAAATGACGTTCGACGGTAACCTCACTATCAAGGCAGCGCTGAAATTTGTTTTGCTTACAACTTGAATTCATGAACGTGCAGTCGGTACGCAACATGAAGGTTAAATCAAGTAGCAACAAAAGCAGTTGTGCGAGGTGCGTCTTCGTTTATTATTCTATCTTATTTTGTTCTGATTTGACCGTGATGGCTCGAGATACATTTCGCAGCATTTCAATATTTGCCCGCATACATACTTAGCAATAAATAACGTCTTGACAATTGCAGTTCAAGAAGCGATAATAACTGCTCATAAACGACTTCAACAGGATGGCATACGTGTCCAGCAACGCGCACCGACGCAGCGACTGGCGCGTGACCTCGCCGGTCTCCTGCGGGCCCGCGCATTGACGTCGAACGACGCCGACGCTCGCGCGACGCGTGATTTTGCGTACAATGTGGGTTAGGGCTTTAAACAGAAACATATGAGGGGAAAAAAAAAGAAAGATACTCGCGTCGCAAATGATTTTGTTTCCGTCTTGCGAGAACCCGTAGGGGTCCGCATTCGATCTCTGACCTCAGCGAAGCCTCTAACCGCCCCTTCAAAGTCCAACTAGAGAACACGAGGAAAAAAATACATTCTGCGTCAGGTTAGGCATCGTTAGATTCTTGGCTTATATACATCAAACGCGTGATGGTTTTGCCGTCGATGGTTCGAGATAACCACGATAGTTTCGAGCAACGCCGCTTTCGAGCCACTCTGGGCCCTCTACGTCCGACGTATCTTTAAGAAATCTTGCGGGTACGTCCGACGTATCTTTAAGAAATTTTGCGGGTACGTCCGACGTATCTTTAAGAAATATTGCGGGTACGTCCGCCGTATCTTTAGACACAGCGTTCATTATATGAGTAGGCGAAATACAGATTGGGCCGCTCCGCAGCTGCTGCACCGGGGTCCAAAGATCCCGTGAGCAGATACGAGTCCATTGCATGGGTGTTCCCTTTCCGTATCCTAGCCAAGGGTACGGAAAGACGATGCAGCGGTGTCCGAGGTGATTCGGCTACCGGTGAAGCGTGGCTACGTCGTAGGCCAGGCCGTCGGAGACGATCACGGTGATTCGAGGCCCGGGGGTATGTTGGAGTCCTCGCGTGCGTGGGTCCCCGATGGTGTGGTCCAGAAACGGGCCGAAGCCGTTGTCACGTAACGACACCCAAGCTTAGCTGAGTAGCTTCGGCGTGGATTCTCTTTTATAACTGCACCGGCGCGGAGACCGAGAGCACAACACAAAACGCTGCCGCCGTCGAGCGAACAACTTTTCTATTTCTCCAGTCAAGAACCATCGCCGCGCCTTTGCACTGGCAAAGCTACGCTCGTCCCCTAAAAAGAACTCGAAGCTTCGGTGAAAGCTGAGCGGCGGAATTTTGATTTTGGTATTTTCTTGCCGGCGAGCCGGTGAGTGTTCGCGTTACCGCCGCTTCATTTCAGAGAGTTCCAGTGTTTTCTCGGGGCAAATAGAACCAAACTGAACAAATCGGGCGACTCTAACGAGAAGTAGGTGCTGACTATATTATGAAAAAAAAAACTATACGGAATTTTAAACGTCGTACGCCCAAATTTGTGACAACCACAAAATAAGGTGCTCACCAAATTCTAACATCAGTTTAAGCATATTTGCACTGCAAGAAAAGTATTGATGGCAATACACCGACGGTTTTTTTAATTCGTTAAAATGACTTTTACACAGTTTATGGTAAACTACTGCACAACTCGATAGAATAACGAAAATGAGAAATTCTGGATGAACAATTAGTTGTTCTGGATTGTGCTTCTTTAGTCACGTACATAATGACAATTAAATTTTCCTCCCACTGATCCTGGATATTTTTAATGTCTATATCATTGTTACCGCAATTTGTACGCCGACGATGGCCTAAAGTTGTACGCCGACGATGGCCTATAGTTAAAAACTTGTTTCTACGAAGGATCAATTTAGGGCAAATTAGGAAACTTAAAAGGAATAAGGTTTTGAATGGAGTAACAAATGAACCGCAAGTTTGGCAAAGAGCTTGAAAATAAGTAACTGAAAATCTATCTCGTACATGTGTAGTTCTGGAGCCTTAACACTGACGAGAGTAAACTCATAAAAGTAATTGGGCTTCCGTATTTTGTATGATCCTTAATTATGTTCTCGGCAAGTGCACTTCCAAAACTATTCTTTTAAAGACATGCTTTCAAATTGTTTTGAAACTTTTTGGACCTCCTGGATAAGAACTCAATTCTGAGTCCCATAATAGTTATGAAGTGCATATTTGGAATCCTTACAGTAAAAAAAATTTAAGCAACTCAGACATACAAATAAAGTGGTATGGCTTCTGTACAATGGTTTGTGGCGCATTTATACCTGCACTTCATTGTAAGAGTAACTTACCTCAGAAATCTTAAACAGATCAAATTTCATAACTTAGTTTCTTCATCACATAATCACGGGACAAAACAATATTGCCACAGCTAAACTTCATTTTTAATGGCTGGTTCTCCTATAGTGGTCCTTCCTGCAACAGAGCAGCAGCGCGTATGTCTGTGCGCTGGCTCGGAAACGAAAAGGAGGCCCGTTCATGCTCTACTGCTGTTGTGATTTAGTTCTATTTTTGATTCCCCATTAAGTTAGCTACTTCTCCGTAGTGGCTCTCAGCTTCACCCTACACTTCGCTTTGACGAGCTGGGTACCTGTGGTCGGGTGGTGATCCCCGCATGCATCGCTTGGACAGGTCTGCTGAAGAGCAAGTGCTGAAGACTGGGCCTGCCCACCAATGCGTCAGTCGCCGACTTCAGGGCACCTGTTCTGAGTTGTACTGCTGCCCTTTGCCATCAGGGTGCTGAAAACCACCACCATATTTTTTGGGATGTTTTGGACAGCCAGATGTCCTTCTCTCGACTGCCGTGGGTTGGTGGCCGTCGCAGCACGTACACGACACCATACTCAAGACCAGCAAGGCTAGAGAAAAGCAGAAGGCAACATGCCTAGGAGGCTCCAGGGCAACCATGTTTTACGAGGAACCACGTCACTCTAATTTTTATTTTCAGCAACTTTCTGGCGGATGGTTTGTCGAACTGCTTAAAGAACGCCTTTAAAAAATTGGTGCAGTTTGCAGAAGTGTTACAATGCTTGATAAACAACAGAGCTGGTGGCTCGACGGAGACCCTCTTCGACCGAGACCCGGCTGCTGGCCCTCACATTTTTGAACTGGCGTATGAAATTCTTCTGCGAATAATGGGTCCAGACTGTTTACTCCGAAGGCGTTCCCATCACTCCAAAAATAGACAGCCCTCCAAATCCAATGCCCATGTCAAGGTCTCTCACAAAGGGTCCTGCGCCCTGGAGGTTATAATAGATCAATCGCCTAGATTTCGCTTTCATAACTCAAGGGACCCAATTTTACTTCAGACAAGGCGTAATGGTTATATGATTGGCTCAACATGGTATTCTTCACCGCAGCTACTAACCAAAAACCCCATCTGCTTTAGGTCGCCCTAGGTTTAGAAAACCTATTTCACGGCGCAATGGACCCGGTTCGAATCCTGGGATCTCAGAAACACAGCATTGGCGGATTCTGCCAGGTTTTCTTCTCATATAACAGAGAAAGATCAGCCTAATAACCTGTGCAGCTAAAATGGCGCTTACTGATAATACTGAATTGAATACAAAAATTTAATACAAGTCATTTGATTGTGTGAGTTTCTTCATCAAAGTGTACTAAGCCTAACAAATCCACACAAGATAATTGGTTTTACTACAGACAGAAAAAAAATGATTCCCTCTCCTAAAGATCGATTTTCACTTCCACCCTATTACTATTACCGTTACTTAAAATCCCTATAATTTAGTACAGCAACAAATTGAAAGAATTTTTATGGTCGATTGGGAATATACACACCCTACCGTCAACTAGCTTGAAACGTGAGTGACAAATAAACACCAAGTCGTCTACGGTACCTCCATCTTGCTTAAACTCGCTTTCTTGAAAAAAAAACAGTTTCGAACTATTGCTTGCTTTAAAGCCTCCCTTAAGAATATCGGTACATAGGACTAACAAATATATACAAAAGTACACCTACGCAGCTCGTAGGAGCGACACCATCAAATATAGTTTTACAGCTCACATTGTCTGACAACGTTTACACATCCGTGTTTATATTGAAAATACCAAATAAGATGAATATTCCTTCAAACCGGCAGCTATTTCTCCTTGTACACCAGAACACACCATACCATATCAGTTTATTCTATAAGGTAATGCAATGTTCTTGCAAGTGGTTCAGAATAACTCACTGTCCTTGCATGTCGTAATTACATTTTGTAGCGTTCGGCCCACTGAGCGCAATGTCTGTCTTTTATGGTGCCGGGAAGACACACCTGATTTTGATAAATGCTTGTGGGGTAGAACATGCCCCTGCTGCAAACCATCGAGCTTAATTGAAACAGTTGGTGAGAATATTTTCAGAGGTAAATGAACAATATTTTCTGTTTGTTTCAAAGCATCCACAAGAGCGCTGGTCCCCATTCCATAGTGGAGAACTGCCACATTCAAGCAAATAATCAAAAGAGGCGAAAGGCCCCGGTTTTTAAATTGTCGACAAGCTTGTATTGCGTTCATATATTTTAATAGTTTCAACATAAAATACAATGGCGCATTACTAATTCGCTTCAAGAAAATGACGTGCTCACACAATTCCATCATCAATTCAGGATCTCTTGCACTGCGAGAACAGTAATGATGAATTTATACCGAATGTGTATATTGAAATTTTTAAAAGGCGTTTTACACAGTTACTCAAGGTAAACTACTGTAAAGCGTAGACAGCATATTCAAATGAAGAATTCTTTTGACGGACTGTAGCTTACCTCTCTAACCGCCAAATATTCGTTTGGCTCAATCGTTCGTCATGCAATTATGTTCATAATGACTATAAAGTTCCCCTCGCACTGGTCGTGGGTCTTTTGTTGTTTTTTCATGTCATTGTAATTGTTTCTACACTTTAAATTCGTATCAATTTGTATGCCGATGACGTTAATTTGTTCTACAAAATCTTGTCTACCGAAAAATGATTTAGAGGAAATGGCGAAACAAGAAAATATTAGGATTTTAAGGTTGTAGCAAATGAGCCACAATTTATATTAAATGAGCTTTATATTAAATGAGCTTTATATTAAGCCACAAAAAATCTCTCACAGATCTGTAGTCCTGGTGACATTACTCTAACAAGAGTAAAGCCATAGAAGTAATTGGGCTTCTGGATTTTGAATGATCTCAAATCAACTTAGCATATAGTTGTTGTCTGGGAAAGTGCACTCTAAAAACTATTGTTTTAAAGACATTATTTTAAACAGTTTCGCCCCAATTAATGCCTCGTAGATTATAAGTAAATTATAGTTTTATATTCTGTGTGTAGGAGATTTTTGGAATTCCTACAATAAATATTTCTAAACAAATTGAAAACATTGAACTACAGTGGTATGGTTTCTGTACAGCTTCTATGAGCGCATTTATACCTGTAATTCTTGGTAAGAGCAACTTACCTGAGAATCCTGAAACGAGGAAAATGTACGACTTAATTTGTTTGACCAGATAGCCACTGGACACTACAGTATTGCCACCTCTGGAGTTCATTCAAGAGCGCGCGTTATCTCATATCGGTCCATTCGGCCACAGAGCAGCATCAGGTATGTCGGTGTGCTAGTTTGCACAAGAGGAGAAGGCCCGTTCGTGCATTGGTCAATCGATGTGTCGCCATTATGGCTGTTTTGATTCAGCTCTCTTTTTGTTTCCGCAAATATTAGGCACTCCTGTCTAGTGGCTCTCACCATTGCAGTACATTTGTTGTGGACAAGCTTGGTACCGGTGGTTGTTCGTAATCACCACATGCATCGCTTGAACAGCTGTGCTGAAAACGAAGTGCTCGATTGTGGGCTCACGCCTGCCCACTAAATGCGTAAATGGTCAACTTCATGGCGCCTGCCCGGAGTGTCGACAGCCGGGCTCGGCAACCAGGGTGGCTTAAAAACGTATGGCGAGCGCGGAAACGGAGGCAAAAACCTACATCATGCAACGTCTGGTCGTGACAACGTTTTATGCCTAGTCTTTGAAGATGCAGAAGACTGGCTCAATCAATATCAGCAAGTCGCGAATTTCTACGAATGGGACCATGTCAGAAAGGTGCACAATGTCTAGTTCACCCTCGACGAGTACGAAAGACTTCTTTCAAGAACCATGAACACGAGGTCGGAAACTGGGATGAATTTGGGCGCCAGTTTATGGATACCTACACGTGCAATGACCCGAGGAAAAAGGCTGACGCCTCGCTGCATTCCTCAGTACAGCGTTTAGATTAGAACTTGACCCTTCTTTTAAGGACTTGTGCCGTCTCTGGAGACAGGCGTACCCGTGCAAGAATGAGGGCAAGAAGCTGCATCGCCTTATGCATGGAGTTGTAGGGAGCGGGCTCCGTTGGTGTGGTTGGTGTGGCTTCCTCCATTTATTTGGATAGCATAGGCCCCGCCACAACTGGGAGCGGTGATGTCGAGCTACCACCAAGCTGCCCAGTCGTGTTTGATGTCTTGTGCGGTGCGTGGAACTGCTAATCCTGGCCAGGAGGACCGATGGTGAGTGGGTCGATGTGTGTCTTCTCGGGGACCACAGTGCCTACCGTGCAGGCTGTAATTGAGGGGCCAGTGTTGTGGTTGACCAGTTGTGGGGTGAAGACTGTACACTAATCGTAGCTTCGTTGTCGACGTACTTTTCAGTGGAGTGTTTTCATTATTGCTTGGGTGGATGAGAGGCGACATTAGTGTCCCTACGGTTTGTGTGCTCACACCCTTTAGAATTCATGTGTGGTGTTGAATGCAGCCGGACGGAAAGACGCGAGTTCTTCGTCGTTGGGAGCGACAACGTGCTTACATGGTTGAGCCAGAGGGTAGACTCGAACTTGAAGAACCAGTCTCTGAGGTAGAGTGGCTCGAACGCTGGTATTAGAGGTTCGCCCACGTCGCCATGTCGGTGTGCCGCTGGCTGGGTGACAGGCGAGGATCTCTCGGGTCCCCACACGTAGGGAACGTCCGGGTAAGCACATGTAGGCAACAGATTCAGTCGGTGTTGCTGATTCGGCTTCCTACATGTATTTAGGGAGAATAAGCCCGGCCAGAAGAAGGAGCGGCGAAGACGAGCTACCGTCCAGCGGCACAGTCGTGTTCGGTCTCAGGTACGGCGCATGGACCGGCTGCTGGCGCCATGCACCACTGATGATGATGCTGGCGCTCAGGATGACAATGGCGATAGTGTCGCTACCGGGTTATGCATAAATTGTTTGCCGGACTCGTGCTCAACCCACCACATACGGTCGCCGAGTTCATCACGGAAGCGTCGAACATGGAAAGAATACACGAACAGCGTGCTAGGTAGTACCACTGCACCCAGAACTGCTTGTTGACAAACATGCTCTCTGCTATTTTGGGCGTCAAATTTAACACTTCAGCTCATGTGATCTGGTTATTAGTTCGTGAGGAACACAACTAGCTCAGACGTCGCCTATGTGTGCCTCTCTAGCACAACTTCTTTGAGAGGAAGTACGGCAAGTGGTTCAATCAGCGGGGTAGCGTGATTTGCAGCCGTTATCAAGCCACACGAGTACATACGCCGCAGCTTTGCAATAAGCAGCTGTGATGGCTACCGCAGCGTTGCAACAAGCTGCTCTGTAGGCTCATTCGAATATTGCCGTTACCACGGCTGCCACCTATGATGCGCCAATAATTTTATTACTTTTCATCAGCCTTTTAACCGGGCCGCCACACCACCTGCTAGACCGGTGATCATACCCAAGACGAATGTGTGGCGTACACCAGACCATCAGCCACTGTGCTATCCCTGTTGTGAAGGTGGCCATAGCTGCAGGTCATGCCCGTAACACAGCGTTGAATTGAGCGCTTTTCCTCCAGGTTCAGCGCGCCCCTGGAACAAAGAAGGCTCGGCGGAAATGCAGGACTACCTTTTTGGCACAGCAAGCGACACAATCGTCCATCTATCGGACAGCCACGTGAGCATCATCTAGTTGTTACCGGTCAACGATCCCTCGTCGTCGGCTGCTATCATCTAATCGTTGAACGTCGCCCAGCCTTCTCGTCTGTCCAGCTCTCCTGGGCTCCGCTCGCTTAGTTCACGTCAAGAACAGTGAGGCCACCGACCTTTGGGGGTGGTGTCGTTGGTGCAGCACCTAGCAAAGATTCTGCATTCTGTTTCGAAGACACACGGTGAGACCGACGCAACCAGAGAATTCGAGGAGCCACAGTTGACCTCGTAGGGAATAGCGACGATTGCGACACCACGGCGAAAATGGCGGATTTCTCTGTTATATGCAGCAACATAGCAAAGCAGATCAAGAAATATGTGACGCGTTGGAATAGGACCCACAATCACATGGCGGCCGGGCACCTGATTTCTCCTATGGGTGTCTGTTGCTCGGATTGGCATTCGATGCTACAAATAATTCGCTGAATTTATATTACTTCAGTACTGCTTGAGAGATGTTATAGTAAGCATAGACTATATGGAAGCAAAAGGCGCCATCATGGACATATGGACGTCTAGAGTAACGTTCCGACAAGAGAAGCCTTTGCCGCCAACCACTCCAGAGTGGGAAAAACACGCGCTCTCCACGTATTGTACAGAGAGGGATAGGTAGCGCTAAAGAGTAATATTGCGATTTCTGTAAAAGGCTACTTGTAGCTGTGAACGTTTTGTTGAACCCAACGGTAGTTTCGTCTATTAAGACAACTTACGTTCACTCTAGGCATATCGCCTGGCAAGTTGGCTTACATTTGGCTGACATTGATAAATTCAGGCAATGAGCTCTAACACATCCTTAAAAAAACCACCATAGCCTCTGTGCAGAAGACCGCTAGTGGGCTGTCGGTTGCAGTCGCACCGCATATACGCTGAAAATTGGGACCCCGCTCCTCCAAAAAAATCGCTTTCCTTGCAACCAACCGTGTCCTACGGCGCTCGGTAGATCAAGGGGCCCCCTGGACACTAATATTGGCATGCGTAATTTATTTTGAGCGAAACAACATGCTCCGAGAATTCAGCGGTAATCCAACAGCTATGGTATTCCTGATGAGGCCTAGCAGCCTCGTCTCTGCGCCACTGCTGCCCGTGTGCTCCTCGTCACCAAATGCAGACGGGAGAATCTAACTTCGCTCATGAAGAACATCGTGGGAGGGGATGAATAGGACCCCGCAGAGCTTGAAATGCCTGGCTGGGCAGAAGTCCGCCACCGTCAGCGCTGTCATGCGAACTCTACCATTGCTAATAAACAAGTAAGCCCACAACAATCCCCTCAACTTGGCGATCTCAGCAAAAATCGCCAATGAAAGAAACACGCCGCTCCCAGCTGCTAATTATAAACATCGTCCTGCACCCGCGTGGCAGATTCTCTCAATTCTGTCCCTGGAGCTACAATCGCTGATGCTATTCAAGCCCATGTAGGAATTCAAGCCACAGAGGACCAAAGACGAGCCCAGTATGTTGCTAAGTCAGAGGTAGCCGAGCCTCGCAAGAGCCCACACACAAGTACACAAGCATTGGCGTTCTTTCTCTTTCATTAATATGAAATCTACACACATGCGGTCGCTCCAGCAAACACGTCAGAGGAATTATCTTTAATATACCCAAAGAGTATACCTCCCTGACAAGTGCACGACGGCATAGGCTCTTTTAACCCGGAACTGCTCATTCTAGAGGCCAGGTGCTTCTACTCATTGAACAAGGCACATATTTTATTCGGCGGCCAAAAAGTTCTCTTGTCGATCCGATACGGCTCACGTTGTATCACTGAGAGCCGTTTTGACGCAAAACATTGGGGTATCTTGCTTGCTGGTCCCCCCGCCATTGACAAGATGTGTGCCCCAAAGGTCGTGATTCCCCTCGCTGCCATCGCCGTAGGGCCACAATGCCGTCTATTCTTATAGACGCACCGCCAAGTGCATTTTCTGCGCAAGACACCACATCATTGGCTCCGCCGACTGCCCGCGTCGATACCAACCATGGCGAGGGGCTCACACCTATGCCAAAGCCCCTCGGCGGCGAATTGGGCCATTGGAGCATGAAACGTTCATGTCCGTGCCCACGAAAGGACTTTCGCGACAATCCGATCGATCGGCAGGACCCGTAACCTGTGCGCACGTGGGCAATCCAATGAGCAAAGTGCAGTATTGGGCGAGTTGGTTATCTATCATTACTAAACAGCGCAACAAAAACACGGACTATAGCTGAGGTACACAGGACGAGCGCTGACTTCCAACTGATCTTTTATTAAAAAAAAACACATATTTATACCTCACACACCTACACACACGTGCCATAAATGCACACAACAAAACAAGCAATTCATCACAGCGGTGCTATGACGCGCCACACACGCTCTAAAAATTCCTATTAGAACACACGCACTTGAAATGATAAAAACCCTCTCAAGCCATGACACACGTGTTGCGCCCCTAGATTACTTTCTATGTAGCGTTCCTTCCCCCTTGTAAAAAATCAAATTCCAATGAGGCCTCCTTCCAAAAATGGCAAAATGCCTACCGGTGTACGGCGAGCCGCTTAAGAATCATAGGTGACCTGCGTCGACGCTCCCACCAACTGATCATCTTACACTCTTCCTCCTACCAAGATCCCCTCCACGCACGCACTTAGAGAGCTAAACGCGAATCGGTCAGACATCTCTTTCCTCTGAAGAAAACGCTGCTTCTGCCAGGAGAACCATGCCCTGAAAGCGCGTGATTCCTCTTTTCAGGACATTCCCCCAATGCCCACCCCTCCTCCTTCTCTATATAAGCTGTATCGGACGGCTCACGAGGTGAACCCGGCCTTTGTTCTCTTGACGAATAGGTTAGAAATCACGTCACTCAGGCCGAGGCTTCCCACAAACAGGCGTTAACGAAACAAAACGCACAATACTCGATTAATAATGAGCCACTGCAAGCCTGCATAACAAACTTTCACTCCAATAAACAAGATCTCTGTTTCAAACTGCACTCCAGCATATGTGACGACATTCATACTCCCCATGATTTAGTATTCTTTACCCAGGCAAACAGAACGCTGAGCGCCTATATGTTCTCAACGTATACAGCAGCAAAAGGATAAACCTTTAGTCAGTTCTTTATTTCAACTTAGCAAACAGTAGGGCCTCATGCTTTAATTATCGTCGGCCACTCCAATGCGGCACACACCACCTGGGGAATATCTTCCCTGTACTCGCCAGGGGAGGCTCGTCTGGGATCACTTCCAAGGACATCATCTTACTACAGAATCGGACAGAATGTCACACAGTAAAATACCGAACAGGGTGAAAACAGATTCATCCCCCATCTCACCCTTACCTACACTGTCACGAGTGCATGGTGGTCAACACCAATGACTCATCAGATAGCGATCATTTTATTTAACCATGTGAGGTAATCTTACAAGGCCTTCCGTGCCCCCGTCCTTGTCAGACACATATGCCATGATGGAATGAATAACGCGAATTCCGACAATCCCACGAACCTCCAGTAATCATCCATTTGAGGGTTTAAACACTGGGAAACGCAGATTATAAATGATTGTGAAACCACGCCCACTGCCCTAGACCACGGCACTCCATCATACATGGTAGCACCCATCTGAAACAACTACAGAAGGCCTTCCGAATCATCCAGCGCAGAGTAGGCACAAATGAGGCGCAACAGAAAATAAAGTTTAAAGATTCACTTGAATGATCAAAGATTGAAGAATTCTGTCACAGTTGCTCAAAGTCAGCGGCATGAAATCTGCAATAAAAAGAAAGGCAACCTCCTCATGCGAAGACCTTGGTCCCCTTTGAGATACCTCTTGAACACCACTCCCACAAAAACACCACGTAATCATGGGCTCACACCCATTGTACAAAAATTGCTGGGTACGAATCAGTAACTAATCCGTAGAGTTTGTTGCCTATATATTCTCCTAAAAGACGCTCAACAACTTCCACCGTTTCACGGATCATCCAGAAGTAACCTAGATGCAACAATTGTGAAGGCGGAAGTGCGCAGTGCTCTTCGGTTTATCCGCCCAGGCTCGGCACCTGGCCCAGATGGAGACCAATCAAATGCTGCGCAACTATGATGATCCGTCATGCGCGGCACTCCTAACCCAATCAAAATTTGCCAAAGTGTTCTTTATTCCAAAACTTACAAAGCAACACACTATTGATCATCTCCAACCCATATCTGTAACCTGATGCGTAAATAAGGTATTGGAGCACATCATCCTATCCCGCCTAACCCGACACCTGAATTCCATCAGTGCCCTGTCACACCCGGTGATTGACTTCCGCCCTGGACTCAGGGCATCCTTCTACACCTTCTTCATGAGGCAATCACCCCTTCTGCACGACTTGATTGCGCTGCCTATTGTGGTGCTATATCTCAAAAAAGCATTCGACCGAGTCATCCACAGCGCCATCTTGCGTGGAGTGGAAATACTATCCCCTACACAGCTTGTGTACAACTACGTGCCTAACATTGTGCGGCGCGTTAGGTTAAATCATCATCATCTTCACTATCCTATCTACACCCACTGCAGGGCAAAGCCTTCGCGTTATTCTCCGATTACCCCGGTCCTGTGAAAACTGTGACCAATATATCCCAGCAATTTTCTTTATCTCATCAGCCCATCTAACTTTCCGCCTCCTGCAACGCTTGGTTTCTCTAGAGATCCACTCTGTTACCCCTAATGACCAGAGGTTATCTTGCTCTCGCATTACATGCCCGGCCCACGTCCATTTCTTATTCCTAATCGCTACTAATATGTCCTTAACACGCACGCGTTCCCTGATCCACTCCCCTCTCTTCTTGTTCCTTTGTGTTACACCTATTCATTTCCGCTCCAGTACCCGCTGAGTCGTTATCACTTTACGTTGAAGCCTCCTAGTGAGCCTCCAAGTTTCGACCCCGTAGGTGAGTACTGGTAAGATACAGCTGTCGTTAACTTGCTTCTTCAGCGACAATGGTAGGATTCCATTCAATATTTGAGAATGTCTGCCGTATGCACTCCACCCCATTCTGATCCTTCCAATTATCTCTGCCTCATCTCAGGGTTCAGCGGTGGCGTAGAGGTACAGCATCCTCCTCGCGTGCAGAAGGACCATGGTTCGAATCCCGGTGCCGTACAATTCCTAACGGATTTAAAAAAAAACGGGTATTCGGAATTGCAGAAAGGGGTTGGGATGCAGCCTACCCCGGGACCATTGCCGGTAACGCACTCCCCTCACCAGAGCACCATTGGAAACCCTGGTGTAGTAAAGGCCACGACCTCCCATAATTACGCCAATTAACCAACGGCCTTCAGTCTGCAGTGGCTGAAGCAACTGACCACGGCGGCGGTCAGACCTGTACGCAGCAAAGGTGACAAGTTGAAATAGGGGACATTAATTTGACGTACTAATTCCCCTTTTCAGAGGGACTCCACAGGGGCCGTTTTGTCACATTTATTATTTAATTTGGGAAACTTGAAACAATTCCACACCTTGCTTGTAGCCGTTTGCGGATACATGACACTATGGCCACTAGTATTGACTGCGCATGCATTGAAACGCACTTCAGAAAGGTGCACGTGCCGTGAATGAGGAAGCACCGACAGCGGGCCGGAAGTGGGTTCCCCGGAAATCGCAGGCTCCCCTCCTACCAACCAAGCGACTTCTAAAATTGTCCCACCTAAAATGTTATCTGCATGAACCCTACATACGGAGGTGCACATCCTGAAGGCCCTTGTCTTGTCATTCAGACTAATCGCACCAAAACAAAATAATCTCACAGAAAGATTCACAGGTTAATGAGGCAATTGGAGTCATCCAACAAATTACTGGACGCCTCATGGTCTCAAGGAGATGGAGGGATCAGCTTGCCCAAACATTTATCATTGTCCGTTACACTATTTCTCTTCGCCTTCGAGTTTCGAAGGCCGAAATGAACTATATTATTTGTACTTGAAAAGGCCTACATAGCTGCACTACAAGTTTCCAGAGTGCAGCCACTGCCAAACGTGAGCATCTCGGTGTACATAACACTGCAGAGGAAATGGTCGAGGCTTATTAAAATATCAGATCCGTCCGCTCTCAACTACACTCAGTGACAACATATCTGGTCCACCCTTTATCCGGGCCCCTCATTCCGAACGGATATCCCGGTCCCAGCATATTCGCGATTGCCCCTGCAGCTGCCAAAGAAAAAGCACCTGGCTACCACCCGGTAACGGGATCAATGGGCGCGCGGTTCAAAATAAATTGACCATCATACATGACATTTTATAAGTCGATGCGGAAGAATATCGCCGTCACGAATCATTTGCCCTCGCAGTCGTTAACAGCCGGAATCACCCCTGTGAACTCTGTATCCACTTGCACTAAAACCCCTTCACCGGCAGAAGAGGCGGCAGAAGCGCTCATACTTAAAACTCCGCCGTCACCTCCCAATAAAATCACCCATTTTACAACGCCCATCCAGAACATTGCCTGCAGGTCCACATCTTCAGTGGCGTCCAAAATTTTCGTTCGAAATTCCCCCAACCCAGGTAGACATTGTCTGGACCCCAGCGCATACGTGTTTTGGGGGAAATTAGGATGAGGCTTAGCACAACGCCGCACGAAGGTTCACTCTCCCTACCTGTGCCAACCTCGTCCAGTACCACGTCTTCAGGCCACCCAGAAATCAGCTAAACACGTCACATGATATCACAAAGCATAACCGCATCTCTCGCCGTCAATAAACTCTTGGCCACCCTGAGCTAATCAACCGTCAGAAGAGCTTACGGTGACTCCTACAGACAAACACTTCGGCCTGTGAGGCACTACTGCTTCCTATTCACCCCTCACACTTTACCTAACCAAATTGTACACCTAGCCACGCTGTTCCACTGTGTCGGCCTATCCCCAGGAACCGTTTCCTTCCATATTTAAGGAAAGCAGTAGGAGGGAGCGCTGGGCAGCTCGGCTCCAGTGTTCCAGTTGCTTCTGGTCACGCAAGCTGACAACGTCGCCGCCGGCCTCAAACAGACCGCCACACCTCTCACATAAAGGCGCTTTGGGATCAATAAAAGGATCTCTCTCGTTCTCTCTCTCGGCACGAGTTTGTTCGATCAAAATATTTGAGCAGTGTGGGGGCAGACTGCAATGAACCGTTGACTCCGAAAGACACTTTGGAATTAACGCGTATCACCCACTCCTGTCCCCAGACCAGAAACAAGGGCTGAGATACTTATTAGAGGATTTCCCCGAAAATTTCACCACTTGGCCAAAAGTGGGCCGAATACCTGTTGCAACATGTCTAATCGTCAGTGTCGAAACGACGAAGCCAATACAACAACACCCGTACCGCGTACCTTACAAGCAGCAGGAAGCCATCGGAAACAAAGTAGATGAAACATTACAAGATGTCATATTGCACCCATCAGCAAGTCCTTGCGAACCCCGTTGCATTTGTCGAAAATACACATAAAACGCTCCGGTACTGCGTGGTTACAGGAGACTGAACCGTGTGACAAAACGAGATGTATACCCACTTCTGCGGCGAGACGACGTGTCGAACCAGTTGCGAAATGACAAGAACTTCTCATGACAATATCTCAAAAGTAGGCACTGGTGGATCGCGGTTTATAAAATGGACCTTGAAAAGACAGTGATTGTCACATCTGGTGAATTTTATCAGTTTAAAGGGCTTCTCTTGGGTCTTTCTCTAGCACCTGTGACAACATAGCGAATGATGAACACCGTTTTAGCCGGTTAAAAATTCCAGGCACGTCTCCTCTACCTGGATGATGTCGCTGCCTCCCCAGCGACCTTCTGAGAACATCTACGAAGGCTGCGGCTGGTAATAGAGGCGATCAAATTAGCTGGCCTTATCATAAGACCTGGGAAAGCTAACTTTGACTACAAACAGTGCTATACCTTGGAGACGTGTTTAGCGAAGAAGTACTCTTCCATGACCCTGACAAGACTTCAGCTGCACACGGTTTCCAAAGGCCAGCTGGCAAAAAATTCGTTAGGCGCTTTCTTGGCCTTTTCGCTTACAACGGGCACTTTGTAGAGACTTTTTCGATCTTGCTGAGGCACTTAAAGGACTAACGAAAGACAACGTGCATTTCAGGTGGCAAGACCAGCAAGAAACGGCTTTCAATGATCGGCGACAACCGCTACAATGAGTACCCATACTCGCCCGTTTGATAAAATGGCAGATACAAAAATACAACTCGGATACAGATACAACTCGGCGTTAGTGCGGTTTTTGTTCAGTGGGATGATGCAACAGAACGGGCGAGTTCTAGCTTATGCAAGCGGCACTCTCAAGATCTCTAACGAATTACTCCACAGCCAAAAAGTGTGTCTAGCGGTCATCTGGGTATCACCAAGTTTTACCCATACCTCTATTGTATGCGATTTACAGTCGTAAACGCTAACCACTCGCTGTGCTGGCTGGCCAGGCTAAAAGACCCCCCTGCACGCTTTGCGGGATGGAAACTTCGCTTGCAAGTACAGCGCAAGGAGAATTCCATCTACGGGTCAGAGCTCTTGTCTGAGCGTATAGACCGTCAGGTCAGAGGAGCCAACGGTTGAACCGTACGAAGTGCTAAATTTGGCATTTCACACACTTTACAAAGCTTCCCTGCGAATCCCAACTCAAGCCTCTACAGAGAAGTTTTACGCCACAGGTCTCTTCCTTCCTCCTCCTGAGTTTTTCCGCCTCCACAGAGATTTACAGCTGGGCCATCTGTCTGGCTTTGCGCCGGGCCATTAGCCACTTCAGCGGGTGGGCATTCGGCCCACTGACTTTCCCCTGAGCCCCTTCCCCCCCCCCTCCGACAGCCCCTTCGCAATAATCTCCGCTGCGCCTCCATCGCCTTCAACATGACCCCACACCTTCACGATGGCAGACGGCAAGCTCGCGCGTACTACGACGACCCCTTCTCTTCGGACACAGTTACAGGCTACGTTGACGCGGCATATTACCCTGCTTGTTGCTCCACTGCTTCCGTTATTATGTCCCGCCCCACTGACACCCCAATAACCTCAATAGCAGGCCGCTACTCCAAATATTTTTTTCCTTAGCTCTCCAGCTCGCAGCCATCGTTCAGGCAACTAGAGAACTGACTTTCCTACCTCCTTCACCCACTATCGCATATACTCCGACTCTATGACGGCAGTTCGAGCTACTCGCGACAACCAAATTGCCGAAGATCTGTACGACGACCTCTCTTAAACTCTATCGCTCCTCTCCCCTATCTCGGGTGCTGTGGTGTAAGTGCTGGGCAACTCAGGGATTATTGGCAAAGAGCTGGCTCACCAGCTGGCCGAGAGAGTACTAGCCGGGTGCCGCTGATTCCTTGGCCTTTCCCTCCCGTGGTGGAGAAGGCATATTTCTTCAAGAAAACCCTCAAAGAGCACTACTAATCCTTTCGGCACTCGCTACAAACTCTTCCGCCAATTCACACTACCCTATTGCACATGTGCACGCTCTTCGGCAATCTAGCTGAACACCCTCACCACTCCGGCACGTGTTTACACTACGGTTGTCGCTCTGACGCATACTGTCCCAACTGCCCAGCTACGTACGCAAATGTTGAGCACATCCTTTTCCCCGGCCCCGCTGCCCGACAGTCCCCTCATAACATAACCCTCCTTCTCCCAACTGGCGAGTGCGGTTGGTGTCGACAGCTCTTGTTGACCAGCTGGCCATGATTCGTATTGCGGAAGAGCGCGACACATAGGTTTTAATCTGACCAGAAATAAAGTTTTTTCTCTCTCTCTCGACGAGTAAAAAAACTTTTTTAAGTATTTTATTTGTAAAAAAACATAATAAAATGATAAACAAGATATTTGTAGACGAGCCGAAGGATGCGGAAGGTGTAAGAAAGATTGGAAAATGGAATTTGCGTGTCACTAGCAAAACGTGAATAATTGGAAAGTATTAGTCGTGCTGTGCGACTCTGTAATGATTCGAATGTGAAAATGAGCGTTTTAGTTTGTGTAGCCCAAACTAATGATCGGTATTCTACTTTTGACCGCACCAGTGTATTAAGAAGCAACAGTTTTAGTACGTGAGGTGCGTAAGAAACGTTTCGACGAATAAAAGTAAGTATCGATTGGTATTGTTGGTTATATAGTGAATGTGAGTGTGCCGGGTGAGTTAGTACTATAGACACCAAGGTATTTGTAAAATTACTCCATGAACTCGCAAGAGGGGGCTTAGATTATTCCTCTGCGAGTTTCTCGTTTGCACTGTCAATGCGATGGTAGTAAGCTTTCAAGTCTGCTATGCTTATGGGTCCGATTTCTGGACCCCCTTCTACCTTACGCAGTATATAAGCGAGAGGAGACAGCTGTTTTGTCACTATGTACGGCCCTTCCCACCTGTGTGAAAGGGAGGCCGTGAAACCCTTCGCAGCATCGCTTAACGCGTGCGTGCGTCTTAACACGTTATCACCTACCGTGAATTGCATGGCTCGCCTGCCTTTGTCATACTGCCTGCGTTGCTCTAGGTGTGCCAGGTCCAGTTGCTCCCGAGCTTCCTTTACGGTCTCACGTAGGCGGCTGCGCAGGTCCTGCGTATATCTGGTGAGGGTTTGCTTACCTGCCAATAGAGTGTTCGGAAGTGAATGCTCAATTGGAAACGATGTATTGCGGCCAAAGAGTAGAGTTGCGGGCGTGAAACCTGTCGATCGGTTGACCGTTGTTCTGGTGGCGAAGGCGATTTCCTGAATGCGGAAGTCCCAGTCTTTGTGTCGTGCTGTGAAAGTTACGAGCGTTGACTTCCGGTTCCTGTTGACGCGTTCAGTAATGTTGGCTTGTGGGTGGTATGGCTTTGTCTTCTTGTGATTTACTCCTAACGCCACACACATGTCTGTGAACGTCTTGCTTGTGAAGTACGTGGCGTTATCTGGTGATTAGTTGGGCTGGGAAGCCGAAGCGGCAAAAGGTTTCGAGAGGCTTGTCCATATACCTTTTGAGTCTAGCTTCCGTAGAGCGTACACCTCGACCCATTTTGATAAGTGGTCCGTTACGACGAGCAAGTAACGGTTACCTTTCGGTGATCTTGGGTAGGGGCCCATCACGTCGCAAGCTGCGATCTGCCAAGGTTGGTGGCTCTCTACTGGCTGCATAAGGCCTGGTGGCTTTCCTCCTCTTGGTTTAGCTGTCTGGCAAGCAGGGCAGCTGCGAACGTACTTTAACACTCTCTTCTCATGCGTGGGCCAGGTGACGAAGCGGCAAGTTTCTCGTATGTCTTATTACCATCGCTATGTCCTGCCAGAGCAGTGTCGTGAAAGTACTTCAAGAAGGCCTGCCTTAGGCTCTTTGGTATAAACACTCGGAAGGAAGACTCGCCGTTGTCAGAGTCGGCCTCTGCTAGGTAACGTAGGAGGATACCGCGTCTCCCTGCACGTAACAGTCATATTGTCGGGTGGCTGTCATGTGACTTGCCGACTCTGTGGTCCGCAATGCACTGGAGAATCTGTTTACACTGGTCGTCTGCCCTCTGCGCCTCTATTAGCTGCTGACGGGTGACAATGGGTGCCCCAGGGATGGTCCGAGTGTGATATTGCCAGGATTTGCGGGGTGGGTTGTTCCTCTCCGGGCAGTGGGGCACGCGACAAGGTATCGGCCGCAACGTTGGTCGTGCCCTTCCGATACACGATGGTGTAGTTGTATTTTTGAGTGTTAGAGCCCAGCGAGCCAGACGGCCGGCCGGGTTCTGCAGTCACGAGAGCCATGAGAGCGCTTGATGGTCGGTTTCTATAGTGAACTTGGCGCCGTCCAAGTACATGTCGAACTTCTTTAGAGCGAACACTATTGCCAGGCATTCTTTCTCCATTACCGAATAGTTCCTCTCTGCGCTCGAAAGTGTGTGACTGGCGAAGGCGAGTGGGCAGGCTTGTCCATTGTGCTCTTGGAGCAACACTGCACCTATTCCGTATTCACTTGCATCTGTATGCACGATGAAGGGTCGGTCGAGATCCGGGAGTCGCAGGCTTGTCGTGTCCGCGACGGCTCTAGATAGAGCTCTGAATGATGTCTCCTCGCTGTCGGTCCATGTCCAGGTCGCTCCTTTTCGGAGTAGTTGGTGCAGTGGTCTTGCCATATCTGCACAGTTGGGAATGAATTGCCTGTAGAATCCTACCATCCCGAGGAAGCGCTGCAGACTTTTTACGTTCTCGGGCCGCGGAAACTGCAAGATAGCCTCGAGCTTTTCCTCATTTGGTCTTACTGTGCCTTCCTCCACGATGAAACCCAGGAGTTCAATCCTGGTGCGAGCTAGCTGAGCCTTTCGGGGGTTCACGGTGAGGCCTGCGGTTTTCATACGACCCAGGACCGTTGTGAGGTGCGATAGGTGATCTTCTATGTTTTCTGAAAACACGACCACGTCGTCCATGTATGCCATCGCGTAGTTGAATTTAGCATCCCCGAGGACGATATCCATTGCGCGTTGGAAGGTTGCCGGTGAATTGCAGAGCCCAAACGGTAGCCTCACGAACTCGAAAAGGCCTCTGCTGCAGGTGAAGGCAGTTTTTGGGATGTCCTCTGCTGCTATCGGGATCTGCAGGAACCCTCTGCTACAATCTAGAATTGTAAACACTTTCGCGGACCCCAATGAGTACATGACTGCATCTAGTGATAGAAAGGGGTAAGAATCCCTGACTGACACTGCGTTTAACCGACGATAGTCTACGCACAACCTTGGTGTGCCATCCTTCTTTTCCACTAGGACGATTGGGAATGCCCAAGGGCTTTTTGATGGCCTCACCGTTCTGGTGTCGATCATCTCATCGAGTGCCGCGTCCAAGAGCGGTCGCTTGTGGGCGCTGAGTGGGCGTGCGTTGAAAGCGAATGGGCCGGGTGTCCTCCGTGTTGATGTGGTGTTCCGCCACGTTGACCATCCCAGGCGTTTCGGTGAACATCACTGCAAAAAGTCTGAGCGCGGCAGCCAGCTTTTCCTTTTGGGAGGGGGAACCTGCAAATGATTGCAGAGCCACTGCCAAACCGCTTTTAGCGAGTGCGACCCTAGAAGCTCCCGCCACTACTATGTTCCCTGCCGCCTCCACCGGTGGTACGATGAAATTGATGGGTGGAGTTCCTGCCCCATAGTGGTATTGTCCTGCTTTGAGATCGAGGGCGATTCCAGTCTTAGCCAAGAAGTCGCGTCCTAGGATAGCGTGGCAAGAGAGTCCGGGAAGATACAGAAAGCGTTGCCTAATCTTTTGCTTGTTTGCCCGTACGTTAAGCCGTATCGCAGTATTCACAGTGTGCTTTACCTCTGACGCCATGCGAAGAGTGCTGTTTATGTTCCGCAGCGGTGCGGCCGGTCTCACTGCAGCGCTGCCGAACATAAGTCCCCGAATACCGAAACAGTAGCGCCTGTATCCAAAGTGCAGGAATTCTATTCCGGCTAGCTTAATAGCGATGTAGGGCGCATTCCCGTTGTATTACCACTTACCCCGAACATACTTGTTGCTTGCTTCCGCCGGACTTCGTGGTCATGGGTCTGAGTGGTGCTGGGGCTGAAGCCCTCCGGCAATGGTTCTGTAGACTGGGTATCCGCCTGTTCCACTAGAGTTTGAGGTGCTGGGCTCTGGCCTTCGTCACGCGGGTTCTGCCCATCTCTGTTCCTCTTTTGTTGGTGGTTTGGTTCTGTACATGCCGCTGGGTGGTGTGATGACCAGAATACCCGTGTGTTAAACTTCCTGAAGCGATTCAGGTACGCGGGATACGGTTCCGTCTGTGCGGCAGAGAGGGGGTTGTGGCACGGGTTTTCCGGTTTCTTTGGCGCTGGTGGCACACCGCTTGGGTCCCTGAGCACGATGCGTTCTCCACGTGGCGCCGCACCGCTAGGGTGATTCAGCGCTGCGACCTCGTTCTCCCGCGGTGGCGCCGCACCGCTGGGGTGAGTCAGCGCTGCGAACTCGTTCTCCCGCGGTGGCGCCGCACCGCTGGGGTGAGTCAGCGCTGCGAACTCGTTCTCCCGCGGTGGCGCCGCACCGCTGGGGTGAGTCAGCGCTGCGACATCGTTCTCCCGCGGTGGCGCCGCACCGCTGGGGTGAGTCAGCGCTGCGAGCCGTCTCCTGGTGGCGCCACACCGTTGGGGTAAGATAGCGTGCGGAGGCTTCAGCTTGTGGGTTCTCATGACCCGACGCTAAAACGTGCCTTTTGGCGACCGGGGCCGACGGTCGTTTGCGGGTGTTTACCACCGCCGGCCTGTAGCGTTTCCCTGGCGTGCACCACCGCTGGGGTGACTGGGGCACTGCCTTTTGAAGTGGTCACGGCCCCCACATTGGAAGCAGAGCAGCTGCTGGGCTTCAACCTGATCTGTTCTTTGGCCTTCGCTGAAAAGGCCTGGTTGTGACGCTCTCGTACTCCGCCGTGCCTTCGGGGTGCAACTGCTCTCGGTTGATGCCTTGGTAGTCCCTCTGTGGTTCCTGACCAGGCGCAGGAAGGCTCAAGGGTTGTTACTGGCGGTGGGGGCGGGTGATATAGGCGCTCAGCGAGCATTGAGGCCTCGATGTTTGAAGCCTCTTTTGCCATCTCGTCCAAGTTGGCGAAGCTGCGTCCTCTCAGAAAAGGCTGGAATTGAGGGTGGCACTGCCTTATTGCCCGTATAACATTTTCCGTGTCCGACGCAGTGGGGTCTGCTCGCTCATGAAGCTCTTGGAAGGACCTTATATATTCTACAGGGCTCTCTTGCGCCCCTTGTGTCCTGGCGCGCAGCTCGTCCTTCAGCCGGACGGACATAGTCGGGGGGGAGGAACTCATGCGCAACTGATCTTTGAATTGGGCCCAAGAGTCGAACTTTTGCCGGCGGCGCCAACGAGCTGCGGAACCTTTAAGTGACACGGGTAGGATGCGTTGCAGCACTTCAGCCTCCGTCAGCCCTTCAGCGCTGCGGTAGTCTGCGAGTTCCTGCAAGAAATCTGCTACAGATTTGGGGTCAGTGTGCCCCTCGTAAGTTGGTACCGGGAGGTGCACTCGGGGGCTATCCCTAGTCAGCGCATTGCCTAATGGGGCTAAGGCTGTGCATAACAAGCTTGTCTGGTCCGTGTTTGCTTGCACTACGGTAGCCAGATTTACGTCTACTCTTTCATTGGGTGTAGCAGTTTGAGCATCCAGCTGCGCCTGCAACGAGCTTATGAGGATACCCTGTTCCGTTACTAGCGTGGATAACTGTCTCACTACTGTCGCTAATTCCTCTGAAGTCATTTGTCCCGTCTCAGATTGACTTATCTTCCCTGCCTGATCCCCTGATACGTCTACCTTGTTCGGTGAGGAGGTGTTACCATCGCTGTCATCGTCAATTTCGGCTACCGGTTCCAGCGGCACGGTAAATTCATGGACGATGGTGTCTAGCCCCTCATTTTCTAATGCCTCCTCGAGGCGTTCAGCGAGGTCTGCTTTAGTTACCTGACTTATTCAACCCGCGTGCTCCTAGTTCAACCTTTAGTTCCGCGACCTTAAGCTCGTTAAGTTTCCTTCTACGCGTTGTCATTATGTCTTGTGCTTACCCTAAGAGCATTGTGCAGACCCAATGCGAGCTTATGGGTGGCGAGTTTTCGCAGGGTGAACCAAGGCTTGACACCGTTTAGGAGGAAGGTTACGTTAATTAACGTTAGGTAATTAAGCCACGTTGGGCGCCAATGAAGGATCCTCCTTCGTTTAAACCCGTTTGTGTCAGCTCACCCGGCGAAAAATACTGGCCGCAATCTTTTGCAAGCAAACAAAGGGTTTATTACTTCAAACGGCGAGAACTAAACTATCGGCTCTTGAGCGGGACGGGTGCAGGGCAACACCGGTCCGCAGGGCAGCACTCACGTTTCGTAATGGTCGCTGGCGGTATCGTCCTGTCCCGGGTGCAGGTTGGGCGGCGAACCTCGTATCCACGCACTAGACGCCTTGCCGCTGTGTCCCGTCGCGTCCGAAATCCGTGGCGATTCCTCTTCCGCCACCACTCACACAACACACCCACGCCTACTGCCGCCGTCCCTTATCTCTCTTCCGCCTGCCCGTGCCTTCGCACTTTGGTCCTGCGCGTGCTGGAGCGCGCATGCTCGGCCACAAATCTACGCGACTGTTACCCGCGCGTATCTAGACGCGAGCCGTCGTGCACACCACGTTCACGCACGCGCGCTGCGGTCCCCTCACATGCCCACACTCCTTACGGGAGATCAAGACAAGTCATTCAGAAAATAATCGGCGTCTTGGGGATTATTCTTCCGTGCAATTTATGTTGATTTGGACTTGTTAGTATTAGGGTCAACATCCAGCGGAAACATCATGCAGAGAAACACCTTGGTTGCGAACTCATGACAATCAGTCTGCAACCAAGTTTTAGTGTGTGCTACAATATGAGTGCTAACGGGAAAATTGACAGAGTTAAGGTATTCTCGTTTGCTAGTTACAGTGCGAGTGGTTGGTTCAATTACAGAGATACTTGTCATTGATGCACCACTTCTCCTCGCATGTGCCTAGCCTGTTGGGCTGACCGGCAGAGCAAATGAACTAACCAAAAGCGGTGCGGCAGACGCAGAGTTTAGAAGCGGCACAGTAGGCGATGCCAGTTTGACTTCTTTTACGCAATCAGATCCGATATCGTACATGAAGCACCGACAGGACGAGGTTTCGAACTGCGAAATGTATCTGTGTGTTGAAAGCGATGGACATTGTTCCCTGCTTTCCAATCTAGCACTGCTTCGCAGAATACGTCTGGGCATTGGAGCGGTAGCAAAAAGGGATTGTTATATCGCTGTGCAAAATGTGATAATCTATTACGCACCTGCGGGGCATCGAAAAACTTTCGCCATTGTGTCGCGAACGCTGCTTCCTTGTCCACTAAAGGCAAGCAGGCTGCGCGTTTGTTTAAATCCGCGCAGAAGAGTGCTGCCACCAATTACTTTGGTCGTGTTCAGGGCAATAGTTCAGTTTCTTAGCTGCAGTGTCATTCCATCGCTGCCAAGAATTCAGATTTACAACACGTCATGGCCAGTTGAAGCTTGAAAGGCCTGCGCAGGATTGATGCACCAAGGAAGTGATCGCCAGCAAAAAAAAGGGGGTAAGCAAACCTGCGGTGTGCAGAGACAAATTTCGGCACGGTTTTACGAATGCTGCCGCATAATTTGCCGTTACGTAATTTAAGATTTGCGTCCTGAGAAAGTTTACCAGTATTTGGTCAAGCGATCGTACCTCCGATACCCAGTGCACACTCCCTCATAATGCGTGTAAGATTGTCCCTGGCTTCTTGTATTGTAAACTCTGCTTCCTCGGTTAAAGCGTGATCCCAAATTCTTCAACTTGTCCTCTTAACGTTATCTCATTGATCGGCTTCTTTCCTATTAGCTTCTTGCGCTCCCTCCTCAAATCTAGCCTAATTAGAGATATTGCCTTATGGTGTTCACTAAACTTCACCCTTCGCCGCACTTCCACATACTGCACGGCGCCAGTGTTATCCCAACGTATGAAGTAAATTCGATTTTTATGCTCCCCTATAGGGCTCCTCGATGTCCACTTGCGGCTCTCCCTTTTTCGGAAGAATGTATTCATGATGCATAGATTGTTGGGTTCTGCGAAATCTACTACTAAGTCCGCTCTACTACTACAACTAATCTACTTATAAGTATGCTACGCTTTGGTTCTTCATTATCATCGTCATCACCAGCCTATCTACGCCCGCTGCAGGGCGAAGGCATTTCCCATTATTCTCTAATTACCCCTGTCCTGTGCTTACTGCGACAAATTTATCCCCACAAACTTCTTGATCTCATCTGCCCAACAAACTTTCTGTCGCCCCGTGCTACGCTCGCCTTCCCTGAGATGCCACTCGGTGACCCTTAATGACCAGCGGTTATCTTGCCTTTGCATTACATGCCCTGCCCACACCCATTTCTTCTAATTTTTTCTACTAATAAATATTAACTCGCATTTGTTGCTTAACACACTCCGCTCTCTTCATGTCCTTTAATGTTAGACCTATCTTCTTCCAATTTATTGGTCGCTGAGTCGTCCTCAATTTAAGTTGAACCCTCGTAGTAAGGCGCCAAGTTTCTGCCCCGAAGGTGAGTACCCGTAATATGCAGCTGTCGAACATCCTCTCCCTAAGCGACAATGGTGGGCTGCCATTTATGCCTGAAGAATGCGCTCCACCTGATTTTTATCCTTCTAATCATATTGGCCTCATGCTTGGGATCCGGGGTCACTACTAGGCCGAAGTAGCATATTCGCTTACCACTTCGACTGCCTTGCCACCTATCTCAAACTAGTGTGCTGTCCTGAATTTATTGATCATTAGTTTTCTGCATAATTTTCAGACCCACGGTTCTACTGTGTTTGTCCAATGCGGTAAGCATGCTTCGCAATTTTGTCCCCCGAGTTACTTATAAAGGCAACGTCATCAGCAAATACGAGGCTACTGAGGTATTCTCCATTACCCTTACTCCCACCTGTTAACAAAACAATGTTCTGAATACTTCTTGTAGACATGCTGTAAATACCATTCAAAATTTTGTTTGTTCTTGTCTGACGCCCTTCCTTATGGGTATTTTACTGCTCTCCTTTTGGAAGAAGATGGTATTTGTGGGCCCATTGTAATTACACTCTAGTATTCTTACACAATGCTTGTCTACACCCTATGTTCTTTAATATCTAACTGACTGCCCAGGAGTCGACTGACCTAACTATTTTCTCATAAACTATGAAGGCTATATATGAGGCTTAGTACCTTCTGTGGACTTCTCTGTCACCTGCGTAATCGTGTTAATATGGCCCATTGTTGAATAGCCTTTATGGAACCCTGCGTGTTCTTTAGGTTCACTGAAATCTAAGGTGGCAGAAATTCTGTTAGCGATTTTTTTGGTATATTTCTTTCATACGATTGACAGAAAATTGATTGGCCTGTTTTGCAAGTCCTGCATGGGACCTTTCTTACGGATTAGGATGATGATGTTCGCGTTTTTCTAAGATCCCAGTACACTCGTGGTAATTAGGCTTTGTGTGTACACGTAGGGCAAGTTTTACTAGTACAATTCGGCCGCCATGCTTCAAAAGGCCTGCTCTTATCTGATCTTCACCAGGTGCTTCGCCCCCGTTCATTTCTACCAAAATTTTCTTGCTTATTCTGTCGTTACACTTTGGCTAATGGTATAGTATTTGTCATTGTTGCGAGCTATACATTTATTTACTATAAAGTTTTCTTGTAGTTCTCTTCTGTAAGCCAGACCCCGATAAAATAGGATGTGTTCATTTTATGTGCGAAGTACCTTACGGCAGAACAATTTCCATCCGCTTCCCTGCGCATAGATTTTACGTTCGCAAAAATAGCATAGGCACCAGCCCCATTCGAGCCTCTGTCTAGTCGAGCACACAGAGCTCGTGTCCGCCGTCTTACCCTTTGGGTTACGATCGTGAGTTAGTGACCCGTGAGTTAAACGGCTTAACTTCTCGACTCTAACCGTGCGGAGAACCTTGGGACATCCCAATGTCCGCCGCTGACTATCTGTGAGAACACCACCTTCAAGGGAAAATCAAGCGTTATTCGATTTGAGTCGTGAGTTCCAGTTTTATTTAGGGACTATTCAAGCTGCAACTCCCTGCTCAAACCTAATCATGGTCGGGGTGCAATGGGATGTCACTCGGTGCGCAACGTCGATGTAATTTGAAGTCCCCGCACTCCGCAACCTTGCGATCATTCACGGAATGAGGATGCTGCCATTTTTCAGCCCTGTAAAGTCTTACCCTGACCTCCTAAGCACCCTACGCTCTATTACGTCCCATTTATTGCAATTTAATTACTTGAAACCTTGCTATAATCGACTCGCTAGATGAAGTTCTCGGGTTCAACATTCCCAGTTTCAAATTTTAATGGCGGCGTGTCCAGATCCAGGTTTTCTTAACACCCTCTTTCTGCATTACAGGTCTTACTACGACCGTGGTCGGTTGCATGGCAGACAATGGACACTGTAGTCAGAAATTTCTTTGGTGTGTTTATGGGAGGTTGTGGGCAATACCACACCAAGGTTGCCAAACTTCCTCTTGTAAAGGAGTGCTTTACCGGTAATCATGGCCGGTATCAGGTGGTACCCCATTCCTTCTTTGGCAATGCTATCAACGCGCGGATTTTTTGATGTGGGAATTGTGCGGCACTGGGATGCAAACCACGGTCCGTCTGCACGCGAGGTGGATGTTCTTCCTCTATGCCACCACTGTGTTGAGATCAAGAAGTTTGTGGAAAAAATTTGTCGCAGTAACTGGGTTATTGGTAATCAATGGGAGAGGCCTTTGCCATGCAGTGGACGTAGATATTCTCATGGTGATGGTGATAAACAGTTTCGTATGCACGTTTCTGGAGGTGTCAGGGATTGTGTTTTAGTAAGTTTTAAATGCCCACTCAATGGTTTCCGGATACTAGATCCATGTTGATATGCTGATTTTATGTCCGGAGAGTGACAGCTTAAGTTCCAGGTACTTCTATGTAATCTCAACAGTTGAGTTTCAAGAACTACAATGTTTGAATGCGATAGGTTTTGTATAAGAGAGAGAAATTCTATAAAAGAGGGAAATTTTATAAGCTTATTTTTGGAACTGCTTTGTGATATTACCAAGATAAAGCACAATGTAGTCAAGGTCAATTTTGGGGACTAGTTGGCACTGACGCCGGTTAATTACAAATAACATAGTTGCCGGGGAAAGAACAGGTCCTCGAACAAACGCAATTACGCAAGAAATTGACAAAAAAAACACTTAACGCCCATGACGATGCCTTGGGGAACGCGACAGGCTTACAAAGAAGGTCCCCATCACCCGGAGAAGTCGGAGTGGCGCTGGCTACAACCCTCAAGAACAGAAAAAAATACTATGACGCATATGCCCTAGAAAGTGGAGGGGAACTTCACCACGCCGGTAGCGTAGTGGTCATCGCTACAGACCGGCGTTCTGGAGGTCGTGAGTTGGGATCGCACCTGGCGGGCATTTTTTATTCACTTTCTTTCCAAATGTTTACCTGTTTCTACGACCTACCCCAACCTCCCCTTGCTTTTCCAGGTTTTCTTGACTCCCAACCCGTATTTCTGTCTTATTACCATAAGCCCCCCATTTCCTATTCTAATTCGCTATATATATATGTATATATATAGAAAGATAGCTCGGCAGTCTACAATGCCAAAGGAGGCATAGGGGTGTGGTTGGGCTCTTTTCTTTTTCACTACAGTTAATTAAGTACACATTTTTTTTTAAATATACAGAAGAAATAAAGAAAAACACGCGCCCAGAGTGGGGACCGAACCCACGCCTTTCGATTACATGTCGAATGCCTTACCAATTCGGCTATCTGGGCAACTGTGTTCTCCTTCACTTTCTGGGCTAATTATATTTACTAGAAGTGTATCTGACTCTTGAGAGCGGTAGCCAGCGCCACTATGGCTACACAGGGAGAAGGGGACCTTCTTTTCAACCCCCGGGGCGTGACTCGAACGTCTACAGCCTGTCATCAGCGAGTTACTGGCGGGAAGCCCTCTTATGCTACCTAGGCTTCAAGGCTGGCATAACCGAGACCCTCGCTAGGCTTTCGCAGAATAATAGAGTAAGGAATGAGTGGCTCGTTGAGGAAACTTAGAAAGTAGGTCGGCAGTCTACAATGCCAAATGAGGCATAGGGGTGTGGTTTTGCTCTTTTCTTTTTCACTACGGTTAATTAGGTACACATTTTTTTTAAATATACAGAAGAAAGAAAGAAAGAAAAACACGCAGCCCAGAGTGGGGACCGAGCCCACGCCTTTCGATTACATGTCGAATGCCTTAACAATTCGGCTATCTGGGCGACTGTGTTCTCCTTCACTTTCTTGGCTAATTATATTTACTAGAAGTGTATCTGACTCTTGAGGGTGGTAGCTAGTGAAAAACAAAAGAGCCCAACCACACCCCTATGCCTCCTTTGTCATTGTAGACTGCCGACCTATCTTTCTAAGTTTCCTCAACGAGCCCCTCATTTCCTTACTATATTATTCTGCGAAAGCCTAGCGAGGGTCTCGGTTCTGGCAGCCTTGATGCCTAGGTAGCGTAGGAGGGCTTCCCGCCAGTAACCCGCTCATGACAGGCTCTAGACTTTCGAGTCACGCCCCGGGGTTGAAAAGAAGGTCCCCTTCTCCCCGTGTAGTCAGAGTGGCGCTGGCTACCACCCTCAAGAGTCAGATACACTTCTAGTAAATATAATTAGCCCAGAAAGTGAAGGAGAACACAGTCGCCCAGATAGCCGAATTGGTAAGGCATTCGACATGTAATCGAAAGGCGTGGGTTCGGTCCCCAATCTGGGCGCGTGTTTTTCTTTCTTACTTTCTTCTGTATATTTAAACAAAATGTGTACCTAATTAACTGTAGTGAAAAAGAAAAGAGCCCAACCACACCCCTATGCCTCCTTTGGCATTGTAGACATCCGACCTATCTTTCTAAGTTTCCTCAACGAGCCCCTCATTTCCTTACTATATTATTCTGCGAAAGCCTATAGAGGGTCTCGGTTCTGGCAGCCTTGATGCCTAGGTAGCATAAGAGGGCTTCCCGCCAGTAACCCGCTCATGACAGGCTGTAGACGTTCGAGTAACGCCCAGGGGGTTGAAAAGAAGGTCCCCTTCTCCCCGTGTAGTCAGAGTGGCGCTGGCTACAACCCTTAAGAGTCAGATACACTTCTAGTAAATATAATTAGCCCAGAAAGTGAAGGAGAACACAGTCGCCCAGGTAGCCGAATAGGTAAGGCATTCGACATGTAATCGAAAGGCGTGAGTTGGGTCCCCACTCTGGGCACGTGTTTTTCTTTCTTTCGTTTTTCATGTATATTAAAAAAAACGTGTACCTAATTAACCGTAGTGAAAAAGAAAAGAGCCCAACCACACCCCTATGCCTCCTTTGGCATTGTAGACTGCCGACCTGTCTTTCTAAGTTTCCTCAACGAGCCCCTCATTTCCTTACTATATTATTCAGCGAAAGCCTAGGAGTGGTCTCGGTTCTGGCAGCCTTGATGCCTAGGTAGCAATAACAGGGCTTCCGCCAGTAACCCGCTCATGACCGGCCTGTAGACGTTCGAGTCCGCCCCGGGGGTTGAAAGAAGGTCCCCTTCTCCCCGTGTAGTCAGAGTGGCGCTGGCTACCACCCTCAAGAGTCAGATACACTTCTAGTAAATATAATTAGCCGAGAAAGTGAAGGAGAAACAGTCGCCTAGATAGCCGAATTGGTAAGGCATTCGACATGTAATCGAAAGGCGTGAGTTCGGTCCCCCCTCTGGGCGCGTGTTTTTCTTTCTTTCTTTTTTCTGTATATTTAAAATAAAACGTGTACCTAATTAACCGTAGTGAAAGAGAAAAGAGCCCAACCACACCCCTATGCCTCCTTTGGCATTGTAGACTGCCGACCTATCTTTCTAAGTTTCCTCAACGAGCCCCTCATTTCCTTACTATATATATATATATATATATATATATATATATATATATATATATATAAGGTTAGTATAGATAGAGACACACGAGAAGGACATTCAAAATAAAAATAAAAGTTTACCGACGTTTTAAGGTAGCGGACTCCCTTTCTTCAGTGGTACTCTGAAGAAAGGGAGTCCGATATATATATCGGAGGGATTCTCCCCTGCGAACGCACGCCGGAAAGACTGTGCGATGGTGGGGGTGTTGCACGATTTTTACACGCTAGAGAAAGGTATCGGTGCCTGTTAAGCGAGGGGAGTCGCCGGTGGGGAGTGTCCCCGGCTAGGAGCGACAACCCACCGCAAGCCACCTTCAACGAGCCCAATTGGCAGCAAGCGGTAAACCGTCCTTCCCGCTGTGCCTGTAAGCCTCAGGAAATTGCAGTGCTTTGGTTAGGTGCTTAAGTGTTTGTATCTTCTCTGCCCTTTATATTTCGTTTCCACCGCTTCAGTACAGACCCTTATTCCTTTAGCAATGTTTTATGCCGTAATGTTTTTATGAGGCGGTTGCCTGAACCCCGTCGGTATGCAGGACAACATGCAATATGTACGTTTACTATAGTTGGGAAATAAAGCTTTGGTGCAATTTTGTTCGACAGTTGTTCGACAATTAATCAACACATATTAGGAAAATGGAGCAATTCCTAACTTTTCTCACAAATTGAACTCACGTAGGCTTTGAACTTTGTGTAACTATTACCTGTTTCGCAGCTTCACTCTACTTTATTTACATGTTTTGTAATACAGTACTAGTTGCTCCACAAGTTCTGGAAGAAGCAGTTACTGACTTTTCGAGAACAGCCTCACTCCTGTCTTGCGTGTAAGGAATTCTAACGTATTCTGTGCTACTTTGGCGAGGGTTCTGTAAAGCTGGCTTGGATTGTTCCTACGCCACTCCAAAGGGTTTTTGCGCACTTGGAGCAAAGAAGCACCTAATAGTCTGCGACCTGTCGAATAATTGCATGGACAGCCTTCTACTGCTCTGCCTTCGAGCTTATAGAAGAAAAATGCCCCAACAAGCGTCAGCCTTAGGCTTATCCATGTCTGGGCAAGAAGATTCTTGGGCATAACCTGCTGTGTCTGGACAAGCTTTTCTGCTACAGTATAGGTGGAGCTTTTGCACACTTTTTTACTATATTCAATATCACTAACATCCTTAAATCTAGGGTTTATTTTCTATGCGTGGCACCAGTTGTGTAGACCAGATTCTAAAGTTCGAGTGATATTGGGGCGCGAATTTCGAACACCATCTTCATCGTTGCATATTAATCACCCACAATCTCCTCTAATAATGAGCATCTTAGCCGCCAATATCCGAGTCGGGTGCTAATCAAAATGCAAGGCTAAGGCCGTTATTTTAAACAGTTTGGCACGAATTCTTTATTGCACCGGCAGTACAAATTTGGTGGTATGATACCACTCCGCTGGCAGGTGTGTAGTTTCAATGCCGCCTTTATACGAACAGTGTTAAGGCGGCCGAGTGTTCGTCAAAGTTTTCCGCAAGGCATCAACGTGGCACTCATAATTTATATGTCGCTATAGTGAAGTTCCTGAAGCAAGCCTGCTGTGAAATCTTGGAATGCGCTGACCTAAACATTTGCTTTGTGGCTTCGTTACGATAGCGCCGAATAGCTTAAAATTTATATTACCTGCATTGTGATGGAATCGAATAGCAAAGAGACAGAAATTCGGCTAGAATATTCGGCTGCTTCCAATAGTCACAAATGTGTGGTTATATTATATATATATATATAGTATATAATATATATATATATATATATATATATATATATATATATATAATATATATATATATATATAGTAAGGAAATGAGGGGCTCGATGAGGAAATACAGAAACATAGGTCGGCAGTCTACAACGCCAAAGGAGGCATAGGGGTGAGGTTAGGCTCTATTTTTTAACTACGGGTAATGAAGTTAATTTTTTTTAATATAAGGAAGAAAAAAAGAAAGAAAAACACGCGCCCAGAGTGGGCGCGCGCCCAAACACGCGCCGAACACGCGCCGAACACCGAACACGCGCCCAAAGGCGTGGGTTCGTTCCTCACTCTGGGCGCGTGTTTTTCTTTCTTTCTTTCTTCCTTATATTTAAAAAAAATTAACTTCATTAACCGTTGTAAAAAAATAGAGCCTAACCACACCCATGGCTCCTTTGGCGTTGTAGACTGCCGACCTATGTTTTTGTATATATATATATATATATATATATATATATTTATTTAGATATATATACAACACGGCACTCAGCAAGTGCCGTGTTGTTACCGGATGTTTTACGTTCTCTGGCATATTCCCCTCCTTGATGAGGGAGAGGAAGAGAGACTCCCTCGCATGCAGTGTGCATAAGGATTCGGTGTTCATTGTGGGATTGTCCCTGAGGAAGGAAGTTCCATTTCCGAAACTGTCGGACTAATTTATAATAAACAAGTTAACCGCAAAGTTATTCTTATCTTTTACCTGACCGTTTCTTCTGGCCCGTTGCAAAACTCATCGAAATCTATATATACATATATATATATATATATATATTTATATATGTATATATATATATATAAATATATATATATATTGTAAAGGAGATAGCCGACGCCTGGGTAGTCGCTCAGAGAGGGGTTTATTCACGGACGAGGCGTGCACACGCAAGAGCCGAGAGCAGGGTTTTTCGAGACCAGACGCCGAGCGTTCCTCTGCTTCTTCGTCTTCTTACACCTGATTCACCGCATACCCGCATAGGCGGATAGCGCTGCGTTAGTTCTACTTGCTCTGAGGCGTCCGCTCATACTCTTCGTTACAATCACCCCCCCGTCAAAGAGGAGCCATCCTGGCGTCTCACGGAGACGATACGATGAGTGGTTCGACGTAAGCTTTGAGGCGCTGAATGTGAACGAGCTCACGGCCGCGAAAGCGCTGGTCGGCAGAAGGGGTGACCGGCTCGACAACGTAATTTACTGGAGACGTGCGTTCAACAACGCGGTAGGGGCCGTGGTATCTCGAAAGCAGTTTAGTGGATAGCCCAGGTGACTTATTCGGGACCCACAGCCAGACGAGAGAGCCGGGCGAAAAGCTGCAGGCAGGTGTGGACTCATCATGGCGAGTCTTCTGGCGAGCTTGTTCTTCGGTCGTGAAGGATCGCGCTAGCTGACGGCACTCTTCGGCGTGTTTCACAACGTCAGAAATCGGCCTGGTTTCGGAAGCATCGGCGTGGTATGGAAGAATCGTGTCGATGGGGCAGGAGGGCTCACGCCCATACAAAAGAAAAAAGGGAGAAAAGCCGGTTGTGGACTGTGTGGCGGTATTATAAGCGTATGTGACGAATGGAAGCAGGACATCCCAGTCAGAGTGATCCGACGCCACATACATAGCCAGCATGTCGCCCAGTGTACGGTTGAAGCGCTCGGTTAGGCCGTTGCACTGCGGATGGTAGGCCGTAGTGGTGCGATGGACGGTACGGCATGCTGTCAAAAGCGCCTCGATGACTTCCGATAGGAAAACCTTACCGCGGTCACTGAGGAGTTCGCGGGGCGCTCCATGACGCAGAATAAAATGGCGAAGAAGGAAGGACGCAACGTCGCGGGCCGTAGCAGCAGGTAACGCAGCAGTCTCGGCGTACCGGGTAAGATGGTCAACAGCTACGATGACCCAGCGGTTGCCAGCCGCGGTGCAAGGGAGAGGGCCATACAGATCAATTCCGATGCGGTCGAATGGTCTCATTGGACAAGGTAACGGTTGCATGGGGCCGCACGAACGCTGAGGCGGGGATTTACGGCGCTGACAGTGTGTGCAAGAGCGAACGTACTGGTGCACAAAGCTGTACATGCCCCGCCAGTAGTAGCGGAGCCGAAGACGTCGGTAGGTCTTCAGGACACTGACGTGGGCCCAATGAGGCTCACTGTGAAAGGAACCACATATTTCTGAGCGCAAGTGGCGGGGGATGACGAGAAGCCACTTGCGCCCGTCGGAGTGATAGTTGCGTCGATACAACACGTTGTTATGAATGGCAAAGTGAGATGCTTGGCGCCTAAGTGCCCGAGACGCTGCAGTTGGGGTGGCACTGGACACATGGTCGTAAAGGGCAGCGATCCACGGGTCTTTGCGTTGCTCGGTTGGCATGGAGTCAGCGTCCAGGGGAGCTACATAGCAGCTTGCGCTGGAAACGCTGTCAGCATCAGATGTCAAAGGAGAACGCGAAAGGGCATCAGCGTCGTTGTGCTTGCGTCCTGAGCGATATACAACACGAATATTGTAGTCCTGCAGACGGAGAGCCCACCGCGCAAGACGACCTGCTGGGTCTTTTAGCGAGGACAACCAGCAAAGCGCGTGGTGATTGGTTACAACGTCGAAGGGGCGGCCATATAGGTAGGGTCTGAACTTCGTAAGGGCCCAAACGATGGCTAGACATTCTTTCTCAGTGACTGAATAGTTTTTCTCTGCTTTTGTGAGGGTGCGACTGGCGTAGGCGACTACGTATTCATCAAATCCGCGCTTCCTCTGAGCTAGGACTGCTCCCAACCCGATGCCGCTGGCGTCAGTGTGGATTTCCGTCGGGGCCGTGGGGTCGAAATGCCTCAAGATCGGCGGAGATGTCAACAGACGGCGTAGTGTGGCAAACGCGTCGTCGCAAGCCGGTGACCACGCTGAGAGGCCATTGTCGCCACCGAGGAGCTGAGTTAGCGGAGCGCTGATGGATGCAAAGTTGCGTATGAAGCGGCGGAAATAAGAGCACAGGCCGAGGAAGCTGCGAAGAGCCTTCTGCGTGGTAGGTTTCGGGAATTCCGCCACCGCACGGAGCTTAGCCGGATCGGGAAGGATTCCATCCCTGCTAACGATGTGGCCGAGGATCATCAGCTGCCGAGCACCAAAGTGACATTTTTTTAAATTCAGTTGGAGTCCCGCTGCCGACATGCACGTCAGTATTTGGTCTAGGCGAACGAGATGCGTCGAGAAATCCCGAGAAAATACCACGACGTCGTCAAGGTAGCACAAACAAGTCTTCCACTTCAGGCCACGAAGAATGTTGTCCATCATTCTTTCGAATGTTGCGGGCGCGTTACATAGACCGAACGGCATGACGTTAAATTCGTACAGCCGTCGGGAGTAACGAACGCCGTTTTAGGTCGATCTGCGTCTGCCATGGGGACTTGCCAATAACCTGAGCGTAAGTCGAGGGAGGAGAAAAATTCAGCTCCCTGCAAGCAGTCGAGGGCATCATCTATTCGTGGCAGAGGGTAGACATCCTTGCGAGTAATCTTGTTTAGACGTCGGTAGTCAACACAAAAGCGGATGGAGCCATCTTTCTTCTTCACAAGGACAACAGGGGAGGCCCATGGGCTGTTTGATGGGCGGATAACACCGCGCTGCAGCATGTCGTCTGCCTGATCGTCAATAATGTGGCGTTCGGTGGTGGACACGCGGTAGGGTCGCTGCCGTACAGGTGCGTGGGATCCGGTGTCGATGTGGTGTGTTACAGTTGACGTTCGGCCGAGTGATGTCGTTGCAGAATCGAAGGACGACTGAAATCGATGTAGTAACTGCAGAAGTTGGTCTCGTTCTTGTGGAGTGAGATTTGCGTCGATAGCATGACGGAAAACTTCCGAGGGAGGCGGCGAAGTTGGACATGGAGAAGAGAGTGCGTCGATCTCAACATGCGGCAAATCGTCGGACACATCTACGACGACGGCAGATCCTGTCGGCTCAATGGTGCCGAGACATTCACCGCGGAGCAGGGAACGGGGGCAGGAGTCGGGATTAGCGACAACGATTCTGGTGCGGCCGTCCGTAACAGTCAACATGGCGAAGGGCAACGGAATAGACCGGCGATAAACGAACAGGGAGGACGGCGTAAAGAGAACGTTTCCCTCAGAGACAGCGCTGCAGGATAAACTCACGAGGACGGCAGCAGATGGTGGAATGGTGGTATCCTCGGCAACGACAAGTTTTTGAAAAGGGGAACTGGTAGCAGGAAGGTCCAGGAAGGGAGAGAATTCAACTTCAGCGCGGCCGCAATTGATAACAGCTCTGTTCCGTGACAGGAAATCCCAACCCAAGATGACTTGATGTGAGCACGATGAGAGAACAATGAACTCGATGACGTACAGAATGTCCTGAATGACGACTCGTGCGGTGCATGCGCCCAAGGGATAAATGTGTTCTGCGGTAGCGGTGCGTAATGATAGTCCCGAATGTGGCGTCGTCACCTTCTTTAAACGGCGGCATAATTTTGCGTCTATAACCGAAACGGCGGCACCAGTGTCGATGAGTGCGACCGTAGCGACACCTTCGACAGTGACATCAATTACATTAGATGGAGAAAAGTTAGGTCTTCGGCTGTTTGATGACGACGCAGTTCTTGCCTCCGGAACTGCGGCATCTAGTTTTCCGCGTTGCTGGAGGCAGGACGGCGGCGCATAGGAGACAGAGAGCGTCGCCGTGGGGACATGGAACGACGATTGTTGAAGTCGCGCAGGTCAGACGGGTCAGACTCGAGCAGGGGACGAGTGGGCGGCACATTGAAAGGCGGCGACGAACGGTAACTATTCGGGGGAATTCCTCGCGGGGGTACCATGTTGCGACGGCAGTACCGGGCCACGTGTCCCGGAACGCAACACGAAAAACAGATGGGACGGTTGTCGGCCGTGCGCCAGGGATTGCCAGCTTGATATCCTGAACGCGGCGATGGCCTCACAGTGGTGATGGGAGGGGCGGCCATGGGAAAGCTGACCCTGGGCCTCGCTGCGACCTCAGCATATGGTGTCGGCGTGGCGTCGTGGAAAATCCTGGGCGCAGCGACGTCGGCAAATGGTCTAGCGGTGTTATCGGCGTAGGTCAAAGGAGCGGCCACAGGAGGATGCGGGCGTACACAAGGGAGTCCTTCGGCAACCTGCTCTTGGATGACGTGACGAACAGTAGCGGCAAGTGGTGGAGGAGCCGGGGTATCGATCCAGTCCTGGAACTCCGGAGCCGCAAACTCCCCGCAGCCATGAACACCGGAGGCAGCCAGAGCGCTACGCCATCGCCGCCGACTGTGATGTGCTCCGGTGGCATACGTGAGCGAGATCCACCGGGCTTCAACGGCGCCGATGAAAATGACGCGGAAGATTGGCTGGCATCATTCGAGCGAGTGAGTACGCATAATCAATGGAACGAAGCTATGAAACTAAGCAAAGTGAGCTTCTCCCTGCACGCCGTCGCTGAACTTTGGTATGGGAACAACGCGCATCGCTTCAAGACGTGGGCTGATTTCAAGGCTGATTTTTTGTTTACTTTTGGCCGCCCAGCAGTCCGAAAGCTTCACGCAGGACAGCGCTTGCGCGAACGTGCACAGCGTGCGGGTGAAACTTTCACAAGCTATATTGAAGATGTTGTCGACCTCTGCAAACTACCCAGCACCTCCACCACTTGTAAAGGAGATAGCCGACGCCTGGGTAGTCGCTCAGAGAGGGGTTTATTCACGGACGAGGCGTGCACACGCAAGAGCCGAGAGCAGGGTTTTTCGAGACCAGACGCCGAGCGTTCCTCTGCTTCTTCGTCTTCTTACACCTGATTCACCGCATACCCGCATAGGCGGATAGCGGTGCGTTAGTTCTACTTGCTCTGAGGCGGTCGCTCATACTCTTCGTTACAATCTATGTATATATATATATATATATGCATATTATTGCGATTTTAGAAAAGGAAATGAGGTATCGTGGAAATAAGACAGAAATAAGAGTTGGCAGTCAAGAAAACCTTTCAAAAGCAAAGGGGAGGATGTGGTAGGCGATTGAAAGAGTTAAACAATTTTTAAAGAAAGAAAGTGGAGAAAAAATGCCCGCCAGGTGCGATCTGAACCCACGACCTCCAGAGTACCGGTCTGGTGCGTTAACCACTAGGCTACCGACGGGCGAATTTTCGCTTCCTCTTTCTGTGGTATTTATGCTTAGGTATTTTGGTTTCCTGTGCTTGGGGTGGTAGCCAGCGCCACTCGGACTACTCGGGGTGTAGGGGACCTTCTTTTTAACCCCTGGGCCGTGAATCGAGTGTTTACATGTCAAGACAGGTCGACCAGCGTTGAACCCTCTTAAGCTTCCTATGGCACCACGACTGCCAGAACAGAGGCCCTCGCTATGCGTCTAGCGAATCAGAATATGAAATGAGTGGCTCATTGAAAAAAGACAGAAATAAGAGTCGGTATATATATATATATATATATATATATATATACGTTTGTGTGTGTATGTGTGTGCATAACGAATTGGATACACTGCAGAACCAATAACACATTGTGTTTACTAACGTTACGGCAATCGGAATTGCCTTCATAAGAGTACAGTCACATGATTTTGGTGCCCCAAGCATTCGAAACACATTTCTTGTATAAATTTGCGAAAACTGTGAGAAGTAGAGGAAGACATTTTGGTATCAGAGACTAGGCATACTTTCCTGCCATGCCCTTGCTACAACAAAAACAAAGAGAGACAGACATAGAGAAATCGGATTTGAACTAACAAGGCAGTTCTCAAGACTGCACGACGGAGTGGCAACGCATGTAGTGCGGCCTGCAAGTTGAGGCACTGCAGAAGCGTGGACAATCGCGGTTTCATAAAGGCGAGAACTTTACGCAATAAGGTATTCAGTGGGTGTGGAGCCTGGTTCCGACAGATCCGTACAAGCATGAAGAAAGACTGTACTTTCGTGTGCCTCCCACGTAAGGAAAGAATAGATACAGTGCACAAAAGAGCATTGCACAGTCAGCTAGCAACCAAACTAGACGTAGGTTTGGTTCATGGATCACGAAGGTTTAAATTCTCCTTGAGGGGGAGGGCAGAATGTGGGCTCATTCACAAGGACAAATTGCATTATCGCCCCACCTAGGAAAATGATCCTGGAGTATGTGGAGAGTTTGTGTGAACTCTGTTAGGAAACTCAATGGTAGGAATAAAAAACAAAGTGATTAAAAAACAACGTCTCAAATTTTAATCAAGGAATGCGCCCGTTAGTTTTTCATAAATTTCACTATTACCAAGCGTCACAGACCCAAACTTATAAATGAGATAAGATTCCAGAGCGTAGCGGTCAGGGTAGGTTGAAAAAGCGGATTGTAAAATTCTTGCTTTAAGTTGTTCAAATGAACGACCGCTACCGTTCACACGTCTTGATAGGTTCAAAAAAGGACAACTTTTTAGCACTAGAGTGGTGAGTATTGAACGGCATTCGGAAGGGTGTTTCACTTCCGTGGATATATTGTTTCCTACACATAATGCACTAAAGAAGGTTTGCCACATTAGCGAAGTCACAGTTGAAGTTACCTTTTTTATTTACGTAATAGTCTGAAGCCGTGCAGGTGACACGCATTGTAAGTTGTCATGTGTGGGCATATTTTACATCGAGGTTTATTTCAGGGCATGCAACCATAGTTTGTAGCCGGCTGCAGCCTGAGTAATAAGAAAGTCGACTAATTTCTTGCTATGCTGGTACAACAAGGCGTGGTCATTCGGGTAATCTGCTTTTTAAGCGTTCACTTTGAATGAGGATACTTTGAGGTTTTTTAGTACGGTAGTAGTCGTGGGGCGGAGTAGGGTTGGTAAAACTAAATATATTTGCGGAATAACATTTGGAACTTTTTGTGTAATGATTTTGTTATGGTCTAATTGGTTGGCTCACACAATAGTGTCATCGATATCTTGTTCAGGGGATTATTTCTGCAGGAGGGCGGTCTTGCGTTCTCCAAAGTTTGAGGTAAAGTCGTCTTGGTTTGTGCAAATTTTCCTAAAACGGTGGTCCTGACTATAACATCTTGCTGTCTCTAACTGCCTATCATGGCTACATTGGAATTGCAAATACTGCCCCATGTCTGCCGGTTTTCTATACAGTTTAGCTTGAAGCCGACATTGGGGTGTAGTAACTCTAACATCCAGAAAGTGTACTCTGTGTTTTTAGTACGAATGTGCTAGAAAAATACTAGAATAGGCTATGTTGAATGCCTCAAGAAAGTAAACAGCTCTGCATCACTGCACTGCCAGATCATAAATTCGTCATGAATAAACCTTTTATAGTCACGTGGCCTTGCATTTGTGTGTAAAGAAAGCTTGATTTGCGCGCAGCCATAAAGATATTGGCGTAGTTGAGTTCGATTGAAGTTGCCAGTGACGTTCCGCTGACTTGCACATGAAGGACCCCCGTCAAACTCAAAATTGTTATGTTCAAGACGAATCCTAAGATAAGTTTGGAGAGTAGAAGAATGGATAGCTTTGTCGCAGGACGACTGCGCATACGCAAGTGATACAGCAGTGATGCCATCTTTCTAGGGTGTGTTAGTCTACAGTGAAGAAACATTGGGGGTGACTAGGGGGAAGTTATCAGGAATTTCAATTTTTGAGATGTGTGGCAGAAAATCATTCGTATCCCTTATGAAGGAGGGAAATCTGGGCGGATTGTGTTTTCGGTAACAGTGCCAATGCCAGAAAAAATGTTGCACCCAGAGTTGTTCATATTGTGAATCTTAAGCAGAAGGTAGAATTTACCAGCTACTGGACTGAAGGGGGTGAACAATTGGACCGTGCTTTCATTCATTGTTTTATTTTTAAGAAGCTCAACAAGTTGTTCTTTGACAATTTAGTTAAAGCCTTGTGTGGGATCACAGGGTGTGCTTTGAAGAACGTCGATATCCATTGTGGCTCATTGGTCTCGTCAACATGGTTGGTAAAGAAGAACAATGGCGCCTCCTTTATTCGAAGGTTTATACCTATAACGGGACAGCTTGCAAGTACGCCTAGGGCTTCCCTTTCGTTGGTGGTAATGTTTTGGTGGCAAAAAATGTGTTTGGTATTATTTTCGTACATCGCGCCGGACACTTTTCATTTACATGTACATGTAGAGGCAACGATCACGTGGTGAGGGAGGGGTCCAGCGCTTATGGCTAGGTAGGATGCTGCGGGCTTATTCCGCAGCCGGGAGATCGTAGGTGTATCCTAGTCACCTCATCGTCTAGTGTAAATTACCTAAGTACTTAAAATTTTAAATTGATCAAAACCACCGGTAGCCGGCCAGATACTCCAGGCCATTGACAAGACGTTCATCTGATCTGGGGAGAGGGATATACTTGCAAGATTCATTACATTTCCAATAAGATTTTTTTTCTGGTGGCAGACGAGGGAAAACGTTAGTACTGGTGTTTAACTGACCTCTTGGGGGTGCAGTAGTCCAAGCATTTATTACAGTTGCGGTGACATTATCGGTTGTATTGCCAGAGTAAGGGCAGTTTCTAGCGCTGGAGACTTGTTAGATTCATACGCATGTAGCCAGTGTTAGAAATCTTAACTCGGGTAACTTTGCGGGCGGTTGTTCGGGATATGGCGGAGGTTTTCTTGGACTCTGAGGTGCTTAAATATTTCAACTATATTTTGCTTAGTTCCTGACGGAGTGCTTCCTCGTTCTTGTGAAAAGAATGGTCCTTACTTTTGTAGTGATTGAGAAATATTGCGGTTAATTGCAAATACGCTTTATCGAGTACATGTGGACACTTTTTTATGTTGGACAGGCACAGTTCGGTAGCAGCACGTTTTTATTCTAATCCTTAGACCACTGGGAGCCACCGCGGCAGTCAAATACTTTGCAAGTGCGGCAGCGTACAATTCAGAACGTATGCGCTTTTCGGTGATTTTTCTCAACTTTAAGAACCTTAACCCCGAACGTTAATCTGCAAACCCTCCTACAAAACACTCTCAGCCTCCGCTCCAAGAGTGTCAGCCATACTAAGAAAACCTCACAACACCCTAAATCAAAGCGAACGTTTAAAAAACTTATCCCCGAAGTACCAAGCGTTGTCTATTGGCGTAATAAGACTTTAGGCGACTTTCTTACTAACTCTTGTTGCCTTCTTGTTGCCTTCGCTGCAAAATTCTCCATGTGAAGTATGTCCAAACATGCCCACTACACAGCGTGCAACTAGCGCGGCTTTTGACTACTACGAAAATATAAAAGGAAACTTTAACTATGCCTCCACCAATGCCGTGTACCTTCTAGAGTGCACTATTTGTAGGCAACAATATTCGGCCCTACTGAAACCTCCTGTCTGCCCACTTCAGTTCAGTGCAAAGGCCAAACTTTTCAATGGCTACTGGATGTTTTGATGAGTTTAAACTTTGTAAGGACTTAGATAATTTCGCCTCAAGCGTGAGGCTACGAGTATACTACTACAATTACACGGCGGCGGATGGAGCCCGCAGTACCCTACCTAGAAATGAGCACTGGACCTCTCACACACCAAGTGATGGTTCCCTCTACATGTAAATCAAAGGTGGCTAACGCGATGTGCGAAAATCATACGAATCACAATTTCATTTTCTGCAATAACATGACTACCTAAGAAAAGAAAGCCATAAAGGAAATCGCAAGCTGCACGACATTTTTATTAAACCTGCCGATAAAGGAGGCGCTCATTGCAGTCCTTGACAAAACCGACTATGTTAACGAGGCCAATAAGCAGCTATAGGTATCGACGTTCTACAAAGTACTAACAAATGATCCCACTCAAGACTATAAGCAAATGGTCAAAGATAAACTTGCTGAGCTTGTTAAATATTAAAACAATCAGTGAAACCACGACTCGTTGGCTGATCTATTTAAACCCAGAAGCCAGAAAATTCTACCATCTCCGTAAGATTCACAAGGTGAACAACCAGGGCGCCCTGTTGTTTCTCCCGTTGGCACTGTTACCGAAACCCACTGGCCCTTTGTGTATAATTCCGACAGTCCGCCCAGCTTTCTTGCCTTCATTACGGATACCAAAAATTTTCTCTCAGTCATCTAAAAAATTGAAATTCCTGATAACTGCCTTCCGGTCATCCACAATGTTGCGTCACTGTGGATGACCCCATAAAGATGGCCTCACCGCTGTATTACTTGCGTATGAGCAGTCGTCGTCCGACAAACCTATCGATACTTCTCTTTTCCAAACTTTCATTAGGCTTACTCTTGAACTTAACAATTTTGTGTTTGACAGGGTCTATCATGTGCAATTCATCGCAACGTCAATAGGAACTCGAATAGACCCAACTACGCGAATATCTTTATGACTCACCTGGAATCAAACTTTCTTCACAATAAAAATATAAAGCCACTCTACTACAAAAGGTATATTGACGACATAATTATGACCTGGCAGTCAGGTCACGCAGAGCAACCCAACTTCATTGTGGCATTTAACCCAGCCCATCCTAGTATTCCCCATGCTTATTCCTACTCAGAATACAGTGTGAACTTTCTGCACGGTGCAATTACCACTCCCCAATGTCGGCTTCAAACTAAACTCTATAAAAACAGGCGTACACGCAGCCAACCACTTTGTAGGAATTTGCACAAACGAAACTGTCATGAACTTACGATCGCTCTCATGAAATAAAAATATCCAGCGCAAGGTACAGACGAGGCAATTGTGTGAGCCAACCAATAAAGCGCAACCAATTCACGACTGAAAAACTCCCGAACATTAATCCAAAACCAAGGTAGTTTTAACCGACTCAGCCTGCGCTCCAAGAGGGTCAACAGTACTAGGAAAGATCACAATATCCCAATTCAAAGTGAACGATTAAAAAGCCTATTTTCCGAACCACCACGCATTGTCTACTGGAGTAAAGGGAATTAGACAGCTTTCTTACTACCTCTCGTATCAGCCGACCGGAAAGTACATGTCTCACGGCTTGTATTCAACCTTGATGTAAAGTATGACCACAGATGGAAACTATAAAGCGTGCCACCAGCACGGCTTCAGACGATTACGTGAATGTAAAAGGTAATTTTAACTGTGAATTTGCTAATGTCGTATATGTGCTAGATTGCTCCTTTTGTATAGAATAAAATATCTATATCAGCCAAACTGAAACACTCTTTCGAATACGCTTAAATAATCATCGCTCTCAAGAGAACAGATGGTCTCATTTGCCTGTGTTGAGACATGTGAACTGTCCTGTGATGGATTTGAAAATCTTAAAGAGCAAGTTTAGATTCCGCTTCCAAAACCAGGAAACCCCGCGAGGTTCGGGAATATTATCTCATTTATATGTTTGGTCAGCAACACTTACTAGTATTCAAAGATACAGAAAACTGACTTGCTTATCCCTGGAAATAAAATTGGCAACAGCGGAAGATTTATGACGTTGTCCAATAATAGAAACCTTGAGTTTCTAACCAGAATCTGGACAATATATTCAAATACGAAAGCTTTATTAGCCCAATGTGGCTCGGCAATGCGATTTGTCTTTGGGAAGGAGGCCGGGTTCCCACTCCTCACTTATCAATATTTATTCCTGCGTGATTTATGAACCCTACATATTTCCTCTTCGGTGGCTTTCTCATGGGCTATACTCTTTTGTGCACTGTATTTATTCTTTCCATCTGAGGGGGCCACACCCAAAGTACACTATTTGTTGATGCCTCTATCGATCCGTAGGAACAAATCTTCCCACCCAAGCAATTGTGGACTCTGCCATTCTTTTTCAAATGGCGATTACCCCTGCGTCTGCAGTGCCTGAACTTGCAACCCAAGCAACGTGCGTTGCCACTTCATCGTGCATTCTTAAGAACTGCCTTTAAATTCAACCACTTTCTCTCTCTCTCTCTCTCCCTTTTGTTCTTGTTGTCGTACCACGGGCATAGCCCGACTGCATGCACTCTCCGTATCCAAAAGATCTTGCTCTCCTTTTTGCAGTTTTCTGCAAAGCTATATAAACAATGTGCTCCAAATCTTTGTGGCAGCCGAATCATCTAACTCTACTCTGATGAAGGCACGTCCCATGGCTGATCAATGAGTAAACCTTCTTTGTTCTTGTTCTTGCTGTGTATCCGACTCTTTACGTCTACTATTTCTGGGCCCATTAGAGTTTTCTCTTTGTACTGATTTATTATAATATACATAAATAAATATATATATATATATATATATATATATATATATATATATACAGAAAGATAGGGCAGCAGTCTACAATGCCAAAGGAGGCATAGGGGTGTGGTTAGGCTCTTTCCTTTTTCACTACGGTTAATGAAGTAAACATTTTTTTAATATACAGAAGAAAGAAAGAAAGAAAACCACGCGCCCAGGGTGGGGACCGAACCCACGCCTTTCGATTACATGTCGAATGCCTTACCAATTGGGGTATCTGGGCGACTGTGTTCTCCTTCAGTTTCTAGGCTATTTATATTTACTAGAAGTGTATCTGACGCTTGAGGGTGGTAGCCAGCGCCAGTCTGACTACACGGGGAGAAGGGGACCTTCTTTTCAACCCCCGGGGCGTGACTCGAGCGTCTACAGCCTGTCATGAGCGGGTAACTGGCGGGAAGCCCTCTTATGCAACCTAGGCATCAAGGCTGCCAGAACCGAGACCCTCGCTAGGCTTTCGCAGATTAATATAGTAAGGAAAATGAGGGGCTCGTTCAGGAAATACAGAAAGATAGGGCAGCAGTCTACAACGCCAAAGGAGGCATAGGGGTGTGGTTAGGCTCTTTTCTTTTTCACTACGGTTAATGAAGTAAACATTTTTTTTTAATATACAGAAGAAAGACAGAAAGAAAAGCACGCGCCCAGAGTGGGGACCGAACCCACGCCTTTCGATTACATGTCGAATGCCTTACCAATTCAGCTAGCTGGGCGACTGTGTTCTAGTTCACTTTCTATGCTATTTATATTTACTAGAAATGTATCTGATGCTTGAGGGTGGTAGCCAGCGCCACTCTGACTATATATATATACACACATATATATATGTAGCGAAATTTAAAAGGCGAAATAGGGAAATGAGGGGCTCAGGGCTCAGTGAATTAAGACAGAAAATAAGGATTGGCAGGCAGAAAACAGGGGAGGTTTTAGTGGGTCATAGAAACGAATGAAAAAAGTTTTGAGTCAGAAAAAAAGTGCTGAAAAAATGCCCGCCGGGTGCGATCCGAACCCACGACCTCCAGAATACCGGTCTGGTGCGATAAGCACTGCGCTACCGGCGGGGATGTTCCCGCACCACTTTCTTGGGTATTTATGTTAGGTATTTTTTTTTGTTTCTTGTATTTGGGGTGATAGCCAGCACCACTCGGACTACTCGGGGTGAAGGGGACCTTCTTTTTAACCGGCGGGCCGTGACTCGAGTGTCTACGACATGTCGAGAGTGGTCGACCAGCGTTGGAGCCTCTAAAACTACCTTTGACACCAAGACGGCCAGAACAGAGGACCTCGCTATGCATGTAGGGAATCAGAAATGGGAAATGGAGCGCTCGGTGAAGAAAGACCGAAAATAAAGGTTGGCAGCCAAGAAAACCACGGAAAGAAAAGGGGAGGTTGTGGTCGGTCATCAAAAAAATGAAGAATTTTTTGTGTCATAAAGAAAGTGGTTTAAAAATGCCCGCCGGGTGGGATTCGAACGAATGGACCTCCAGAATATCGGTCTGGTGCGGTAACCACTACGCTACCGGCGGGGATGTTCTTTCTGTTCAACTTTCTTTCTGACTGAAAATATTAATTTGTTTTTATGACCCACAACAACTTCCCCTTTGCTTTCCGAGGTATTCTTGGCTACCAACCCTTATTTTCTATATATATATACGTATATGTATATATATGTGTGTGTAAATTATGGTTAGGGTAATTGGCAAGACGGCAGCAAGGCATTGAAATGCAGAGAGGCTCAGCTGAGTTCGAAGGGGTTCTGCCGTGCGCGCTCAGCTCTCGTGACAACAGCCTGGTGATGATGATCTTGAGTCTTCCCATGATGATGATGCAGGTCGCATGGGGTAATACGCTCCGCTGGCTGTTCTTCCAACTTCACCGCTGTGTAGCTGCGCTGGTAGCGTTACGTCGATGGCGGCTAGTCTTCCTCGTAAAGTCACCCCCCGCGCCGAAAAGAGCCAGCCTGGAGACTTAGGGACACGATAAATTAAGAGGATCGTAGTAGGACTTTAGCCGCTGAACGTGTATAATTTCGCGTCCGCGGCGGCGAAGATCCGTCGAAGGCGTTAGTGGGTCCACGACATACTTGACGGGACAGGTACGCTCCACTACACGGTATAGGCCGTCGAACTTGAAAAGAAGCTTGCTGGATAGGCCGGCAGTAGTGTAGACGGTATATACATATATATAAACGCCTGAAGCTCGCAGAAATAGTGTGACAGTCATATACACAGAATAACAAAGAATGTATACTCACATGACGGCAATGGGACCTTATTTCATTGGGTTACATTTACATTACGTTGCTCCCACAAACATTTGGAACACATTTCTTATATACCTCTGCAGGAATCTTTGAGGAGAGATGTTTGGGAAATGGAGAGTATGCATACAGTCGGTCTGTGCCTATGGTACATTAACTAGAAAAAGGAGTTAAAGAGGTGCATTTATTAAGGCAACTCTCAATATTGAACAACGACAATGAAACGCACGTGTTTTGCGAGGCAAGTTTCGTTAGCACGGATGCGTGGGCATTTGCAGTTTCAAAAAGAATGGAAGTGTGCACATCAGGTATTCAGTGTGTAGGTAGATGGGCTCGACAGGAGTAATATATGAACAAAGAAGACTATTTTTCGTGTGCCCTCCGCAGATGCAAAGAATAGATACGGTGCACGAAAGAGCATTGCGCAATGTCCTAGCAACCGAAGAGGATGTAGGGAAGAAATGCATGTGGCGTGCACCTGCATACACCAGGGAGGTGTACATACATCTCAAGACTATACGGTGTCAAAAGAAAAGAGAACTGTTGGCAAACGAGTAATCACTGCAACTGGAGTCAGCTGTAGGGGGATACAAACAGGCAGCAACAAAAGATCGCAATTATTGTGCACTCTCCTTTGCGTATGGGCGAAAATAGATAGGGTGCAAAACTGATGAAGGACAAAATGTTACAACGTGGTAGGGGAACATGGCCTCCTTCTTACTGTGGAATCGCATTGCTGAGCCGGGTTAGGCTTATAAAGCTGTTGTGCTTAGTGGCAACGCCAGAATAAGCCACTGGTCAAAGAAAGAATGAAACTGTTTTTTTGGGGGGGAGTAGAGATTGCGCAAAGTCTGATGAGAAGGTCAATGAAATGGAATAATGAAGGTAATAAGACTAATGATGTCACCCATTTTATTGAGGCATGACGGCGTTAGTTTTCCGGACCTTTCACAGATACCAAGCATCCCTGACCAAACACTGTAAATTGGATAAGATTCCTGAACCTCGCGGTCGTGGTGTTTATCAAAGTGGTTTCAAACATTGTTGCTTTAAGATGTCCAAATGTTTCTCCGGTTCCGTGTACATGTCATCACGGAGGCAAATAAGAAAAAGCTTCTCAATGCGAGCGGCGATCAATATAACGACATATATAAAGGCGTTTCAGTTTTGGTATTTATTTTTGCCTACAGCTATTGAACTCTACAAGGTATTAGCAGAGTCACAAAAATGGACGTTGGCTGGGCGTGAACCACGCGTCAAGATAAACGTTAGTCGTAATCATAACACAGTGGATCCCTAGAGAAGCCATGCATGGCAGAGGGCGGCCGAAAGTTCGGAGGGCCGAGGAGATCAGCAAGTATGCGGCGATAAATTCGTTGCGGGTAGCACAGGACTGGGGTAATCTGAGACTATTGGGAGATGCCTTTGACCTGCAGTGGGCCTAGATAGGCTGGTAATGATGATGATAACTTTTGCACCCGATGTATTCTTGCCAAATTCGCAAAAGAAAACGCACACTAATAGCGATCTGTCTTGGTTGTCTGTTTGTATGCCACCGCATATTACTGCAGTTCTAGTGATAACCTCTTTCTAATATTTTTCTTTAAACAGCATTGTCCTGAGCTGTAAGAGTGCATCCCTAGTGCATGCAGGAGCAGGCCACATGAATTGCTTTTCTAGATCTTGTATCGTTGCCAGCTCATTATGCATTGCTCTTTTGTGCACCATATCTTTTTCATTGCATGCGCAGAGGACACATCCAAAATACAACCTTCCTTTATTTCTTTGGGACTCCGTCCAAACCCCTCTGTCCACCCACTGAATACCTTATTGTGTACTTTTCTATTCTTTTTAAAACCGCAGTTGTCCATTCTTCTCCGGTGCCTGAACTTGCAGCCCACACCACGTGCGTTGTCTTGCAGTCGTGCAATCTTGAGACCTGCCTTTTTAATTCAACCCGTTTCTCTCTTTTTCTGCTTGTTTTACCACAGGGGTAGCATGACTGTATGCGTACTATCCCTTTCGGAGACATCTTGATCTATTAATCACAGTTTTCCGCAAAGCTATATAAGCACTGTATTCGAGATGTTTGTTGCCGTAACATTATGTATATGTACGCTGATAAAGGCAAGCCCCATTGCCGCTATTGGAGTACACCTTCTTCGTTATTGTTGTAGCAGTGTATCCGACGTTTTACTTATTGTTATATACACATATATGTATATATTAGCGGTGTGTGTGTTCAAAAATACACAAAAAAATTGAGACATTTCATATGTTTTTCAATTGTGGGTAAAATAAATTGAATAGTTGAATAGGCACGATCACTTACACATTTAATCAACTGCAAAAGTGGAGGGTAGGCGTCCTTTACAAGCATAGATAATTTTTGAATTTGTGCTTTTCATGTGGGAACATTTGTGAGACCTTGTACAGCACCAAGCTTTGTTACGTCAATTTCACACAGCCTGATTGTTGAAAATGATAAGGCGAAATCCTGAAAAAAGCAATAAAGCAATTGCTTGGACACATTTGTCCTCTTCATGGTAGAACCTTGAGTGCAAGAACAAAATGATTGCGTTGTGTTGCTAGTTGACACTCTATTGCTCAAACTCTGGTGATAATTTTAAACCAAAAATTACACATTGATTTTCGAGCAGAAGTCACTTGGAAAGCATAGCCTAATTTTTCTCAGATAATGATCACACCAGAAAGCAGTACTGGCACAGTTTTGGTATCATCTGGCTGTATCACCTAGCAAAAGAAGCAAAAAGATTTCTTCACTAAAAGTGCACGAAAACAACCAAATCTTCATACACACAGAAATGGTAATCTTCGGAATAGCAAGTATTGTTCAGATGTGGTCAATCCATCACTATCATCAATATGCGACTACGTACAGTACAGGTTAAAGCCATCTCTCAACGACCTTTAACTGCTCCTGTCCCGCGCAGCTTGTGTCCAGTGTTTGTCTCCGAAATTCCCAAATTCCTCCCTTTATGGCGTAATTACCTCGTCTTCAACATGACCCGTCCATGTGTATTCATTCTGTCACCCCATTGGTCGTGCGGTTATCGCTGCACCCATCTGCGTGGCCGGAACAAGTCAATTTGTTTTTATTTATTCCAACTTTGACATCAAAACTCCTCTGTGCTCTCTGAAACAGGAAGATTGTTCCCTCTCTCTTTTAGTTCTTTCTATAAACCTTTTTATAGATCTGACCTCCAAACCAGAGCTTTCGGTGGCACTCCGCTCGATCCCAGGTCATCAAGGGATACCAGGAAATGTGGCGACTCACCAACTCGCGCGAGAAACACTCTTCCACGAGTCTGAGCCTCCAATTGCACTGCCGGAGGAACGCGACCGCCGCACCAGGCGCGTCGAAGAAAGACAAGCCAGGCACCAAAAGTTAGTGGATCTTCGCACCGATAACGACACACACTGCGTTCCCCCATCTCTTGGCCGCGATCGAAGACTAGTTGCATCCGCGGAGCACAAGCAGGTGTCCTACGTACCTCACATATCATGCACTACATAGAAAACAAACCCCGCCACCCTAGCTACCCACGCTGCGGTTGCGGGTACCCTAACAACCAGCACAACATGTGGTACTGCTTAGAAATTATACAGACAAGAAACATATACACAGACTCCCTTTCACCTTCTCGTGGCAATTGGGCGGAGTGGCTTCACCCCCAAGAGGATTCCCAAAAACAACTCACACTCGCTCTCCACAAGCACACGAAAAGCGTCGGCCGGTAGCCACCCTCAGTATGACAACTGACTGCCTCCTCATTACGACTGACAGAAGAGAAGCACTGCGAGGCCCTCCTCCAACACTTTGAGGCACTTCTTGGGGGCGACTGGTAACAGCAGCTCCTTCCTCCAGGGAGGTCGCCCACTGCGAACAGACGTGTTTTGCATGGGCTCCAGAATTTACTCACAAGTGCTGCAATTTCGTTCCTTGGGCCAAAGCGGATATCACAGTAATCGACAGCTAGGCTTCGTGCACAGGAGGACACCATTTCACCTCCCTGTGAGTGCGAATTCAGCCAACTTACGGCAGTTTTGAACCACGGCAAGCTAGGCCTCGTCCCAGCGGGACTAGGGTAAACAACGGGTGCGACCAATGCCGGGTACGACCGCCGACGCCGGGGACCGCCCCGCCGTGCTCCTGAGCACAGACGAAAGTTAGAGAGAGGACAACCTAATGCATCTAGACCAAACTGAAGGCGAATGTGATGAAACTGCGACAGATTCAAGATCAAACGCCGATTGGAACGAAGTCGTCCCCCGAGCCCAGTGGCGATGCGAGCGGAAGCCCAACCCAGCGGTAGGCCTAACGGCTTAGTCGACAACCACGAAGCCCTCGCTTACACGCAAATTTGCTCAGCGGCCAGCTCCCCTTCCCAGGGAAGATTACAAGCTCGTGTTGCGACCACAGGGTGGCCTCAAGATAGGGGAATTAGAACTAGGCGAGGTCTCGCTCGCCTTGCTGAGCGCAATTCAGTCCACCTGGCGCCAAACCACACTGCGACTCCGCTATGACATGGTGCAGAACGCCGCTAAATCAGCACCCCGTCGGCAGAAGCAGCAAAAGCCTTGAGTCAGGTGATACAGATCCGAATCAATAACATGACCTTCCCAGTGGAGCTCTACGGACTCTCTCCAGATAACTCCGTCAAGGGCATCATAAGAGCGGCACCCCTCCGTTTCTCGGAGCGGGAATGGTTAGACAATATGTACGTACCCAACCACGATATTTATGCATGCAGAAGACTAGGAAATTCAAATATCGTCGTAGTCACGTTTGCTGGTAAAAAGGTCCCCTAATAAGTTACCCTCTAAGGCTCGCAGTACCCGTGCTCCTTGTACAAGAAGACGGTGGCTGTGGGCGACGCATGCCATGAACTCGCACATAGGGCGACGGCGTGTCGTCAGCCCAACACACGTGCGTGCCACCAGTTCAAAGACGCAAAACCCGGACATGACTGCAAGGCCCTCTGCTCGCTATGCGGGGGGCCCACCTTACGGCTACCAAGAGTTGCGCGAAACGCTTCTGGGAGCCTTTCGTCTTTCGTCAACGGCAGTTCAAGCAGGAGTGGACGGAGGAGCCCCCCTCTCGGGTGGACCAACTAGCCCTCCAAATGGATCAGCAAGCATAGCAGCAGGGCCATGCAGCCACACAACCAGACCAGCGGGGGCGGCCCCGTGACCGATCCAGAACCCCATCCGTGAGAAGGAGAGGAAATTCAAGCGCCAGGTCAATATCCGGGTCCCGCAACCGTGCACCGAAGACCGGGAACGACGAGAAACAGGTGAGCTGAGCTTGCGTTGTGTCTCCCACTGCTCGACGCGACCCCACACCCACACCAACAAAAAACAGATTCTTACCCATGTACAGAATGTTCAACCTTTAAGGTACAATTGGCGCAACAACAGATCATAATTGGCGCAACAACAGATCACAATAATAGATCACAACAGAACAGATCATCCCGACTAACGCAAATGCCCTTCACGCATCGCCAGAACAAACTCGAATGCCATTGACACAGCTCCCTCGGTCCCACCCGCTCCGGGGGAGTGCGCAAGTTTGTCTCCACAAGCTGAAGTCGAAGCGATAGGTCAAAACAGGACTTCGTCGGAGCACACCACAGACCGCTTCTCACAACAAACCCATTCTCAAGGAGGCACAACCTACGCAAGGCGCTCCGGACCCAGATACCGACAAAACTGACCAAATTACACAACAACTACAGGCGCTATCCGCTCAGGTAGCCTAGAACGGCGTCCAAATCGATCAAGTCGTAGGTCGGGTCGACCAACTCAGAACTCGCATCGACCGGCTAAAAGGCAGAATGAAGACGGTTGAAAGCAACGGTCTCCGCAGAAGGCAAGCTCCGTATTCCCGCCCTCCAGTATCCGAAAGCAAGGATTTGATTTCATTCCCCGATGAGTGCGCTACCAAATAGGCTGGACTGCACCAGATTGCTCCAATAGAATTGCCGGGGAATCAAAGACAAGTCAGCAGCTCTACAAAAGTATCTCGGCACTCTCACCCCACCTCATATCATTGCAGTCCAAGAGACGAATGGTCCAATCAAGCTCCCAGGATACGTTACTTACACGGATCCTTCTGGACGATCTACGACAACCTTGATCAAGAGCAACATACCAGCAATGCAGCACAGTACCCCCCAAAGAGAATGTGAGCACACTCTTGTGGAACTCATTCCTCGGACAGCAAAATGCAATTAGAGCATCTTCAATGTCAACGTCTACAGCGGACCTTCGAAAAAACGACCAGGTATAGAAGATACTGTGTGCGAAGCCCTCCAACAGGCTGGTAGCTCTCCTCTCCTCATTTTGGGGACCTTAATGCAGCGCACAAACTTAGGGGATACACATACAATAGTAAGAGGAGGAAGGATCTGCTCAGTGTTGTAGAATCGCACAACCTCACGCTCCTAAACAATCCGCACACCCCAACTCGCACAGGGAACAGCGTTTCTCGAGACACAAGCCCACTCTTATCCCTACTCCGACGCTCACTCGACATCACTTGGAGCAACACCATGGAGAATTTGGGGTCCGATCAAGATATCATACAAGTCCTCATCAAAGGTTTAAGCTACAGGTCATACATTGGTACAGCCAAAATAACTGACTCGGACAAATTCAGAAAAGAAAGGAAAGATCGTGATCATTCGAACGGACAATCTTACGACCAGTGGGCGGAGAGTGTTATACGAGACGTAAAGGCCAACACAAAAACATTAGCCACAACATACCAAACACCGCATGTCGATTCCAAACTCCTGCACATCTGGGAAGCCAGACACAGCCTGAGCAGACGATGTAAGAAGCAGAGGCACAACCGCCGGCTTAAGAAATGTATAGCACAACTAAGTAAGCAGGCGGCGGAGTACGCGGCCCACCTGTGCAAGGAGAATTGGGTTACGTTATGTGATAGCCTCCAGGGAACTCTATCTACTCGCAAAACGTGGCACCTGCTTCGACAACTTATCGACACCGTCAAGAACAATGGAGAGACCAGTAGAAGCCTAGCAGGCACTATGCACTTGTACCAGGGAACCTCGGATGACCTCATTTAAGACTTGAAGAAGAAATACCTACGTCCGGGAAAAGGAGGTGCTCTTCCCGCTTATGAAGGTCCACACAATCTCGTCCTAGACAGAAACATTGAAGTCTACGATGTCCGAGCCGCCATTGCAGCCTGCAAGCGCTCCAGCGCACTTGGGAAACCCAAATGAACAACAAAGCGTTCGCTAACTTGGATGACAGGGCTGTAGAAGACCTCACAGAGCATTTCAACGTCTTCTGGCACACAGGCAAGCTTCCCATCTCCGGGAAGACAGCCGAGGTGCGACTGATACCGAAACCAGGCAAATCACCCCATATAGATAATCTTCGGCCGATTTCGTTAACATCCTGCGTCGGGAAAATCAGGGAGCAGGTAATTTTTCTACGACTTCAGCAATACCTCTATGAAACCCAGCAAATTCCCTACTCGATGTTTGTATTCAGAAAGCTACTGAGCACCAAGACATCCTCATTCAAGTCAAGAAGGACATACTCGTTCCGGCCACGAGACACTGGCCCCATGCCATACTGACCCTTGACCTAAAGGCAGCGTTTGATAATGTGGCGCACAAAGCAATCCCCAATAACCTAGCAAGAACAGGCTGCGGAGCGAGGACGTACAACTACATTGCCGATTTCCTCTCCAACCGCCAAGCTGCCATAAAGATAGGGGAAGTATCCTCTGATCCAATTACTCTTGGCGACAGCAACTCCTCAGGGGTCTGGTAACTCCTCAGGGGTCTGTTCTATCCCCCACGCTTTTTAATATAGCCCTGATAGTGCTGCCGAAACGACTAGAGAAGATCCCCAACATAAAGCATCGCCTTTACGCCCATGATATTACTATATGGACAGGCACAGACTCGATCGGCGGCCTCCAAGACACACTTCAACAGGCAACTGGTACCAGTCAATCAGTATGCCAAACAGTGAGGACTAATATGTGCTCCGCAAAAATCTGAACTTCTAGTCGTACGCAGACGACACACAAAGAAAGACAAAGACGACATCCAAATCACACTGGAAGGCCATCTCATCAGGCCTACAAAGGCGCTACGAATACTTGGACTAGATATCCAGGCGGACACAAGGAACAACGAACTGATTCTGAAACTAAAGACTGCCGCCTACAGTCACCAAGATGTTACGCAGGATGCAGAACAGACAAAGAGGGATGAAAGAGGAGGCACCACCAGATTGGTCCAGGCCTTCAATCTATCACGCATTATCTACGTGGCCTCGTATATAACTCTGACCAAAACTGAGGAGGAGCAGCTCAACGTGATTATACGGAAAGCCTACAAACAAGCAATGGGTATCTCCATGAGGGCTTCGACTGCTCGACTACTCAAATTACGCATTCACTACACCGCATCAGAATTATTTAAAGGACACCTCTCCAGGCAAAAATTAAGACTCGAACTCACACTTGCAGGCAGAAAGCTCTTGACGAAACGTCATGGGACGCCTTAAGGGCAGCTACAACCCCGAACTCTTGCACCAAATATGAGGCCGCACATACACAATAAACCAATTCCCCGCCATATGCACCTGGAACATCATGCAGGCAAAAGACAGGCCAGGGCCGAAGCTCTAGAGAAAATTTACGGTAAAGACGAAGGGACGGTTTACATTGACGCAGCAAGCAGTAACCAGAAGGGAGCAATGGTGGCAGTAGAAACATCTAGGGGAAAATGCCTCACCAGGGCACCCTTCCCCAAAACTACCCCTCAAGAAGCAGAAGTGGCCATAGCGCTTGCAATAACCCAGCCCAATGCAACGACGATAATTTCTGACTCGCAGCAGGCCTGCAGAAGATTTATTTTTGAATCGGTGACCCCCGAAGCATACCGCATCCTGAGCACAAACCCCCGAAACGGCACGTGACGATAGTCTGGGTGCCGGCACACTCCTCCCTTGCGGGCAACGAATTCGCCAACGCGACGGCCTGCGCACTCGCCCACCAGGCTCTGGAAGGAGAACCTGACCCCACCCCTGTTGTGACTTACAGTAACATTACCCAGCATTACCGGCTAGAACGTAGACTCTATCCACCACCTCACCCACAATTAGTTAAAAATAGGGCTCGACACTTCCCCTACTTCACCCAAACACGCACCCTCACCCAGTCCGGCTCTATATGCAATTCCCCAATCAGCATCCACCTGAAGGCAAGTTATGTGGAAAATCAGGCTCCGTATATCGCATACTCTGGGAATATAGCCAAAACCAGGACTTGCCACCCCTTTTCCCTAGCCCCAACCTCGAGCAGTGGGAGACAGCACTGTCCAGCACACACCTCGCCGACCAGGTCATGCTGACGGAGAGGGCGGGACGTGCGAAGACGACTCTTGAACGTCTGGACTAAGAAGCGATCCCCACGCATATAACTGCTCAATAAAGTTTTCCTCTCTCTCTCTCCTTCCCCCAGCAACACAGAGGCCTTTCCAGAAGGGCAAACAAAGATGTTTTTCTCTCTCTCTTACCTTCGCTCTCTTCTCAATATCCATCGAGATTCCCAGCTTTCTCGGCACTCCCTTACCCGTCAAGGCCAATGCTAACTGATTCAGGCGGGTATATCTCCGATTCCCGTGTCCCCCATTACCCCTCTTTTCCCCCGACGCAATGCCAGTGCCCAACCTTTATATCCTCCCTCCCCCGTAAAACATGTCCCCGGTCCTTCATACAGGTCGTTGTCACGCGGCCGCGCAGCATTGTTCTCCTCTTTTCGCAACCTAGGGAATCGCTTACACAGACGCTTCCTTTGTGGCGCCTCCAGGCTTGTGCGGTAACCTTCTGTACCATCTTCACCATGCTGAAGCAGAAACCCACACTTGCCGCCCGTTCCTTCAACCTCTGGAAGCAATGACTGTTGAGGTTGTCGCCATTGCCCATGCCCTACCGTCCTTTGCTTCTCTTCGCCCCATTTCGATACGGTCTTTTTTGAGTCTCACACCGCTATTATACACATACAAAATCGCTCACTACCTTTTATCCTCCAACAGGAGGTCGAGAGAGCGGTCTCTACTTATCAGCTATCCAGCGTTTTCCTCCGTTGGGTCCCGAGACATTCAGGGATTGACGGAACTGAGTTGGCGCATCAACCCGCCCGGGAAGCTCTTCACCGGGCACCGTTGATCTGCTCGCCCGGGCCATCGGAAGACGGTGGCAGGCTCTCCTCCGCAGCACCATCCAGGAGGTTTGCCTTCAGCCCCTGCTAAACAAACGCGTCTACCCGGCTCATCACCCTCACTCACCGTAATGGAGGCTCGACTACTCCGCGGCATCGAAATGGATGCCCTCATCACCCCCTCCCGCCTTTTCCTCTATGGTTATATATCTGACCCTTGCTGTCCCAACTGCCCCACTTCCTATGCTGCTTTACATCACTGCCTATTCTACTGCCCTGTGGCTCAGCTTTACGACTCGAATCCCTCAGCATTCCTTTTCATCTCAACATGGAGCGACTGGCTTAGCTCTGAAGCAGAAGAAAAGCGCAGACTGGTCGCCCAGGCGGTAGACAGGCTCGGCGTGTAGCTTCGGCCGAATAAAGGTGTCTCCTACTCTATTTATATATTCCATATTCTTTACAAGTACCCTAAAATACAGATGGCCTTACGGAGAAAAGTAGGTGTCTTTTGAGCAACACTAGTAACAGTCATTTAGAAAAATGTGGAGTGCGGAATGCTGGCGATAGAGCGGGGTTATCGCTGCTTTTGTTGCTGGTCTTTGACATAAATGATCAAAAGTGGGGCATTGCGCGACCGTTGCGAACTCAACCTTGTACTCGTAGTCGTTACGTGCCGTATTGTACGGGGATCAAAAGTGAGATTCTTTTGTGCAGTAGGGTTACTAAAGTTAAACCTATGAAAAGGCCCTGACCCGCAATTTTCCTTTAGGCAGGAAGGCTACTGAGTGCAACTGCAGAATAAATTGACTAGATGCTAGCGATTCGCGAGCAGATTGGTAAAGTGAATCACCACTGCTTTGCTGAGCGGGTTCTAAAGATGAAGATAACACAGCCACAAGAGGTTCCCAAATTAAATTGAGCAGTTGTATGCGTGGGGATGGCTTCTTAGTACAGAAGCCCAAAAGTCGTCTTCGCACGTCCCGCCCTCTCCGTCAGCATGACCTGGTCGGCGAGGTGTGCGCTGGACAGCGCTGTCTCCCACTGCTCGAGATTGGGTCTAGGATAAGGGGGTGGCAAGTCCGGGTTTTGGCTACATTCCCAGACTACGTGATATAGGGAGCCTGATTTTCCACAGAACTCGCATTGAGGTGGATGCTGATTGGGGAATTGCATATAAAGCCGGACTGGGTGAGGTTGGGTGTTTGTTTGAAGTAGCCGAAGTGTCGAGCCTTATTTTTACGTGTTTTGAAAGGCGAAATTGTGGAGTTACAAAACTCCTAAGAAGCGAAAGAGAACAAGCTTTGCGAAAGTGGCTCAAAAATATTACGAAGGAAAATCCCAGGTCATCCTTGCAAATCAGCAGCCATTGGCGTCTAAGGGAACTTACAACACCAGGATAGAAGGGGTCTAAAAACAAAGAGTCGACCCTGGGCAGTAACAGTGAGAGTTATACATATGACGAAACGCTGGGGGTAGTGTCTTGCTAACGTATACGTCAAAGGCGTGCGTTGGAAAACTCGACCAGTGTTTTAATAAGAAGGAGGGCACAAGGCAACTGATTGCGAGCGAACCAAACTAGAAATTACGCGAGCTAAACATTGTCGGGATATAGATGCACGCTTCCAAAGAAACACTCTATGTTGAGATGGTTACGCCGATACTTCCCAGTGCGCCTGAATGGAAATCACGGTCTGAAGAGACAGAAAGGTGGAGACGAAACAAATGACGAATATAAGACGAATGATGTGCAAGGCATATTCGGACACTTTTCTCATGATGTACAACTCTGCGAATAATATTGCCCCGTAGAAGAAAACTGCGACCCTAGAGAGAAGATTAGGTAACCAGAGTATGGGAGCGAGCACTCCACGGCGAAGGAAAGGGCACAGAAAAAATTAAAGCTGTTGCAATTAGCCAAAGCTGCCGGAAGTGAAGAGCATTGATTCACCATAATCGGCTTTCGCGCCGTTGTCGCTCGCTCTTACCACTCATCATGCTCTTCGCCGCCCTACCTCATTCCTTTCCCGACGAATTCAATGAACGTGTGGCCACGGCATTTCAAATTTCCCGCCTTCGCAGTGCACGCGCGCCGTTTGGCTGAAACTGCGTCAGCAGTTGTGGTGGTTGTGATTTGCGCCAGGAAGAAAGGAAATGCTCTGGGGATATTTAGGGATGCCCTGCATACAACCCAGTGCAGGGGAAGGCATGTAGAGGAGGAGTGATAGGATAAAGTAGAGAGAGAGAGAGAAAGGTATAAAAGAACAGTCAGTCGTAGAAACGTGTAAGTCCGGCACATCAGTAAATCACTGCACTCCTGGTTACAGCCGGTGCGTGACACCGGTCGTCTCCAGGTATTGAAGCAGGTGGGCGAACACTTCCTATTGGGTGGCCGCGAACCCCATCGGGGAACCGAAGCTCTTTCATGCCGGCGTTGGATGGAGCGCAAGGTGGAGCTCTGCTATCGCACCCGCGTAGTAGGGGAAGACGCAGTTTACGTGCTCCAGCGTCTCCAGTTCGGAACAGTCCGAGCATGTAGAGGAGTTCTTGCGCCCGTGGCGCTGCAGACACTCCGCCACATTGCAGCAGTCGAGCCGCATGTGGAGAAGCAGGCGGCGGACGTCTCTGCTGATGCGTGCGTGAAATGGTCAGTGCGCCCGCACGCTCACGACACCAAGGTCGGGGTACATCCTATGTACAGTGTGGGCCTGGGCGGTGCGGGCCTCGTCGAACTTGTTGACGTCTTGGGAGGCTGGGGCGCCCTCCTGGTGGGCCTACCTGGGAAGAGCGTCGGCGTTCTTGTTGCTCAGGATGCCACTGTGGCCTGGCAGCCAGTGGAGTCACAGTTCGCAGCCTCGGTATGCCATATTGCGCAGCTTGGTTGCAAGGGAGCGCGCAGGGTAGCTGCTGCTGTTAGTAAGCGGATCGGCCGCGTGCAGCCGCAGCAGGGGAGTCCTAGAGGCGGTCAGGATGATCTCCCCGGGTTGGTTATGACGCCCCCTCTCGAGGAGGACTTCGGCGAACAGGTGCAGCGCGATCCACTCAAGACAGGCCGGGTGGCACTCTCTATGACGTTCCAGCAGCCGACGTCAGGGACACAGGCTGGTAGGACTCTGGCTTGGAGAGAGAATTGGAGAGATGAGGCTCACGAGCCAGGTCAGCGGAAGATTAGTTGTTTTTGTGCTTGTTTTTCCTCCCGTACGGGCGGGCCTTGCACTGCCACTTTTTTCGCTTAATATCGTAAAAAGCATCCCAATGAGTGCTCCTAAAGAAATGAACGTGGGCGCTGCCGAATAATTACGTATATATTGTAAATTTACCACACCTCTCTTTCCTCTAAACAACAGGAGATGCCTGGCAAGCGCCAGGGGTTGAAGAGTTTCGAACGCTTATGGCTATATAAAGCGCTTGGCTTTGAAAGCCTTTGTGGGACCCCGCTACGACAGCCGCTACGACGGAACGCCCTGTGGCTCTACATGGGTACAGCGAGCAAAGTACGACGATGAGCAGCCCCTACAGTGTAGCACAGTTCAATTCTTTTTTGGAAACGCAGAGAGGGGTGGTCGTACAAGAATGGGTACTTCACGAGTACGCCATGATGTCAATTCTCTGCTCCTACCATCAGAATGCGACAGAAGAAAAGGACACAAAAGCATGGTGGGCAGAGTGGTTTAGAATGGACTTCGACAGTGGTGTTCGAACGGAAAAAAACAGATTAGCGAAATTCGAAATGGAGTAAAGAATTAGAGTTCAAGGTAATCCAAGGATCACCCATATTGACAGAACTAGAACAAAAATTACTTTATAAAAGGTGGTCAACAACCAGTATTACAAAACAACGTTTTTCTACAATAAGTTAAAAACAAGTTTATTCTTATACACATTTTATCAAAATAATCCACACCACATTGAAGTCACTGGAGGTAATTCAATTTATTCTACAAAGATTACACAATAATCTCAATACTAGTCCACAATCAGAGTTACTAAACTCCTTCAGGGTTACTCAAGAGCCATATTATCTGAATACCAAAATATTTTGCTTTTCTATAAAAAAGAAAATACAGGCACACAAAATGAGCCAAAAACAGCAATATTATGCCACAAAAACAGAAAAACTGTTTCAGTTCGCACCACCTTGGCCCCCGATTTTATGGTCTGGCGTCGGCGGCATCGATATCTGCCTAATCGAGAGTGTCATTGGGGCACTAAAGGCAGAACGAAAATGTTAAAAAATGTCAACAGCAAGGGTGAGGGAGGGGGGCACTCGGTGCTTTCGCTTAGAATCTATCCGTGCCTTCCCATAAAACCCTCAACATGCATCTCCGCCTAAGTACGGTCCTGTTTTCACACTTTCGCCGACGGTTTTTTGTTTCAGGGAATCCCGAATTTGCAGTATTTGTGTTGGAGCTTAAAACGGTATTTACCACAACATACTAGAAGGCGGCGACATGCTGCGAGGTGACAGCCCTGTTGCGCCGCTGCTTCGCGTTAACTGTTTCCGCCACCACATCCTGAGACGTTGCAGATATGCAACGTTACAAAGATTGCAGTTCACACTGAAACAAATGTCGCCTAATGGAGTGCACTAACTGTAAATGATTTTTGATGAAAGCCCTAACTACTTTCGTCCAGCGCTTTCTCGGAAGATGCGGAAGGCAACCTTTTCACACGAGAAACACCCCCGGCGACGCATCCCTCAAAGCGCATCGCGTGACTCGGCATGCACGCTGTCTGCGCTGCCCACAAAGCCCCGTTATCAGTCGTTCAGCTCATATGAGCGGCGGCTGCCGCAGCGGTAGCGGCCAACGTGTTCATCGGCTCCCGACCACCCTCGCAGCCTCCCAAGCATGTGCCGCAGGGTCATCTAGGGCTACGTGACTCGTCTCTCTCCCAGCGAAGAGGAACGGCGCGTTAGCTTTGATTGAACGCCGCGTTCGCCGTGCTAACGCCGCCGGGACTTCTTCTGTGAGCATTTCACGGTGCCTACATATATAGCTACATCAATACAGCTACATCAACAATAAACCAACGAAAACTAAGATTGAACCAGACTACGCCAAGCTTTTGCTTTGCATATCGAAGGTTAGCTGAGCTGAGGCGAACATATTTTTGCTATAAACATCAAACTATAGCTAATGTTTTGCAAGATATATTGCTAACACAATCGCTAACTATAATAAACTGCTACGTACTATCAACCGACGAAATACCCGACACCTGAGTTGTACTTGAAAAAAACCAAGTTTGGAACCAATAAGGAATCTACAATGGTCGCCAGAGATTTTAACCCCTAAAAAAATTATGGGTGGGCGTAAAAGCCATGCAGCAGCAGAGGGGTTTTTTTAATGCTCCCATAAGAAGGACATTTGTCGGATGGAACGTTGGCACATCGACATGGGGAAACAAGCGCGGTACCAAAAAGTACGCAAGGAAAAACCCAAGCAGGAGGAGCGCTCTCTCCGTCTTGTTTCTTTCCTTGTGGACACCGCTGCACCGTGCTGTTTTTTTTCGGTAAGACGACTTTTTTACTACTGAACAATGGTGGTACTGCACGCTAACAACTAGGCGAGAAGCAGTCCTTCGCAGCGAAAGCAGCCACCTAGCGAGTTTCAAGTTAGTTCGGGTAGACTTTACCTGTTGCATTTCTGTTGGTTTATTGCGCTTTAGCGAGCGCTGTTGGTTGCAGGGTCTCCAACGCAACAGAAATCTACTACGAGGGCCGGTTTTGTTTGGCTCGCAATATAAAATATAGAGTCCACGACAAAAAGTTAAGACGCACTTCCACAGCTCAGGCAATCAGATGCCACGCCCTTCTTCCCAGTAACTGCATCCGCTGTGCGAGGTTGAATAGATGTAGGTATTGCCTGCGGATAGTTTGCTAAGAAAGCGTAATTTCTTATTCCCGTCGGCTCAGCGGTGCCAGAATGGTCGTAAGCGGAGACGAATTCTACTCTAATGCGCATAGGCAGATTAGCAAGAATAGTTGCTTTATTTTATCATTTATGTGTTTGTTGTGTTGCGAGCGCACGCTGCGTGCAGCGTCTTCAAGGTAACACTTGCCCTAAAAGCGTAGCAGCTGTCGCGAAGTATAGATGCAGCGGCCAGAGTGCACAGTTGGGTCAGCGCTTCGAGAGTCCGACAATGGCGACCCCCGTATTCTTTCTAAGCAGCCGCACCCGCAGTACACGGGTTCAACATCTTCAAGGTATAGCTTTTCCTTCGTCTGGTGGCTGAGTACAACCAGCACCAGT